>JAHSQG010000014.1:672819-1345638 GCA_020631755.1 Colletotrichum sublineola
TCGGCAAATGACAGAGCTCAAGGCTCATGACCAATGAACGAGCTCGATTGCTATACCAGGCAGGAGCAGGCAGAGAGAGCAAGGAAAATGGATGTAGCTTTTGCCGCGGTTTATTCATAATGTACCTCCTCGACTGCCCAATCACAAACTCATGCTGCCTAGGCAGGAACGCCTTGCTTGGTCATCAGGCCACCAAACCGCACTTAAGGTAGGTAGGTACCTAGGCAGATATTGTTACGACCTCAAGAATTCACTAACAAACATAAAAGCGAGGAAGCTCCTATGGGCACCTACCTACCGGCACGAGAACTGAATACATTGCTGGATTGACACTGAACAATTACCAATTTTGCTCGCCGATGGTGATGTCTATCTCTTTCCCGTACCCTGAGGTTTCCCCATTAATTTATTAGCACGGCTTCATCTCGTCAAGCCGAATGAGAAACCCTGACGTTTCTAGGACTCTGTCATATCAAAGCCGGGGAGACCGTTCTTACGTGCAGCCATTCCCTCACCACAAGCATCTTTTCGAGGGCCCTTATGACGGGCCATGGAAAAAAAAATAGATAGTTGGCTCATGTTAGAGCACTATGCGCAAGCTTTGTAAATGTAAAAGAGGAGCAAACCGCCAGCCAACTATGAGCAGAAACAAGTTGAGTCCTCTGACGGGTATGTATCCGCATTGCAAAATAAATCCCCCGTTCCCCCAGTTCTCTAACGATAAAAAAAAAGCTTCTTTAGTAACCACGCCCACTGCAACCTAGGTGGACGATGCCGATCGCTAGCAGTCGGCACGAACCGGCTCAATCGCACCCACGAAAAACAATCTAAAATTGAATGAGGTCTTGCGGTTGGGTGTTCTGCTGCTGTGGCCTCGTTGCCGCGAACGGGTTGTTGCTGCCATTGATACCAGCAGGACCCGTCGCGGCAGGCATTTGCGCACCGCCGTAAGAGATATTGGGCATGCCTGTGTACTGGGATCGAAGGAATGGGTTGCTCCCCGTCGCCTCCGCCGTAAGACGTTGCGCCCCGGTGCCCGCACTGTTGACGAACGTCCCAGGGGCCGTGTGCTGCGCGGGGATACGCGTCTGACCCGTGTTGCCGAACGTGTCCATGCCGTCTCCTCCGGCAAGCAAAGCGTTTAGCTTCGCTTCGTGCTCAGTGAGCTCCTTCTGCGGGGTACCAAATGTGTTGGTGCCTTGGTTGGAATTCGCCTGGGGTTGGTTGAAACTGGGCTGGTTATAGCTGGGCTGGCTAAAAGCAGACAGGGTCTTTTGCTCAGGTAGAGTTCCAAGAGCGGGCATGGAAGACTGGCTTTGGGGCTGCGGTCGGCCGAACGATGAGGCGAAAGGGTTGTTTGAGCCCGTCTGCATGGGCTTCATCGGGTTGCCCTGCTTCATCGAGCCAGTAGACCAAGGGTTGTTGCTCCCAGGCTGTGCAACAGGTTCCTGAGGGGCAGGACTCTGAACTTGTGTTTGAGCATAGGGGTTGTAGCCCGTTGGCTGCGGTTGAAAGCCCTGTTGCTGCTGTCCGTAGGGGTCAGTCATGTTTTGTGGCATTCCATATCCGCCACCGCCGTAGCCGTTGGGGAAACCGGTCGCTTGTGGCTGCTGGTAGCCCGTGTAGGCATTTGGCATGTAACCGGTGGGTTGCTGCTGAAGCTGGGTTTGGTCGATGGGGTTCGCAAAGAAATCAACGGCACTTCCCTGCTGATACCCTTGGTTGAAACCAGTATACTGAGGTTGCGTCGTCTGGACGGGAGTATCGTCGAAGAGCAGTGAAGCATTGGTATCCTCCATCTCACGTCGGCGTCGCTCGTCTTCCTCTCTGCTTAGCTTGATGGCTTTGGCAAGATCATCATCTTCGGTTTCGTGAGCAGCGCGGCTCGCTCGTTTCCGGCGGTCCTCTTCCTCCTGGTGCTTGCTGGCCTCGATGGCAAGTCTATACTCGGTATCGTCCTCATTACTCATCCGGCGTCGGACGCGCGGTTGTGTAGGGCTAGTATGGTGAGGTGCGAACTCTTCAAGGCCAGTGACGCGAGACTTCCATGATTTGCGATCGCTTCTCTCAGCTCGTAGCCTCTCCTCGTCCAAGATGAGGGCTGTAAGTTCTTTGGCGGCGACACGGACTATTTGATTGTCAGCAGAGCAAACCCAGAGGCGTTTCTGGGACGTCTGTATGGAGCGTACCGTTCTGGCCAACGTCCCTGCCGTCTTCGTCAACATATTGAAACTCGCGTAATGTCTTGATGATGTAGATGCTCTGTCTCGCCCATGTAACGACAAGCTCGGAACCCTCGTGCAGGCAATAATCCAGGACCTTCAAAGCTTTCAGGACGTGCCTCCAGTTCTTTCCCTTATCGTTCAATCGCTTGTCGAGCATGTCCATGATCTCATAGAACTCGGTGGATCTGCCATCGTATTTAGTATTCGGCTTGGCTCGTCTGGGTACGGGACACCTACGTATTGTACGTGAGTTGAGCGATTTCGCTCATTTGAGTTCCGGTCGGACCCCATGGGTCGTTGCTGGTGGCTGAAGAGGCATGCTTAGCAACGAAATAGGGGAAGGACGCGAGCAGAGCGACACACCTTCTCTGACCTTGACCTGGACGCTGGAGTAACCCTTGGTCACGTTCTTGACGCTTCGCATGACCTTGGACATTTTGGCGGTGGTATGTCGTCAACGGAAAGCTGGGTGGACAATGGTATCTGTAGATGAGGAGCGATGGGATTGGCACGCGATGCCCGGTATGGCAGGAGGCTGGATGTGGTTCGGGGAGAGTGGGCTGCCGGATGCGCTGGACGAAAGACAACGGCGTAAGAGTAGGTAGCCAGGTGCGATTGGGCGGCGGAGCGCTTGGGCCCAACGCAGGCGGAATGATGATGCGACGGGCAAAAGCACAAAGACTCGGTCGTCGTTGACAGTGTTGATGGACGGCGAGATTGATGGGCGGCCAAGTAACAATACCTGCAGACGATGGAAAAGCGAAGGTTGGATGCGGGGCGGTTGTGACGACAGTACGGTCCCACGAATCGAAGAGCGGCTGAGCGCTACGTCGCAGGCCAAGGGTCGGTTCTGATTTACGGGTCGAAACGGCCGACTTCACCAGCGACTTGGAAGGTGGCCCGGCTGACAATGGAACGGGTCTTGTTGACCGAAGTCTCGGAGGCGGCACAGAGGGCAGGCTGACTATCAAGTAGCGTTTTTATCTCTTTTGTTTAGCGAGGATGGGCTCGGTGTGATGATTGAGAGTCAAGATGCTGAAAATGGTGTTCGGAGACGAGTTAAGTTTGTCCAGGTTGGTGTGATCGGATGTTGGTAGAAACAAGGCACTGGGCCACTGGCACTGGCATCGGCACTAGCAGTGTGGCACTGGGCGTCAATACGGGTGAGTGTGTGTGTGTGTGTGTGTGTGTGTGTGTGTGTGCGTAATGCCACTTGGCGAGTGGAGATGACTGGGCAACTTGGGCATCGAATGACCTGTAGGCTGTGTAAGGAGCCTGCCCTCTAGGCACAATTCAAGTACCCTTGGGCGCTATACTGCAGAGGCAATACATCTGTGACACCCTGAAGGGGCAAGGTGCTGACGGAAACCTTATGCCGGAACGTCCTAGCAGAATCGTACAGTACCTCAGACCTGGACACTGATTACACTGTCTCGTCGCACTCGTAGAACTTTTTGATTCCATTTGCACTTCTGCATCGAGCCTCCCCAGTAGCAGACACCGCAGAGATTCTGGCGACCATAAGATAGAGCAAACAAAAAGCAAAGAATGACGATGCTAAACTTGTTGTTCAAGGCATGCCGTTCGAGCGTCTTGGTAGCCTTGGTTTCAGGCTTCCTAGCTGCCTGTGGCGAATGAGAATGACAAAGCTTACGGTGTATCCGTACAAGCTACCCGTAGCTTGGGGTGCATAACGTGTACCACAACTGCTGAGCTAAGGAACGTACGTGAGAGGGGTGAGAGGCCAAGGCTATCCTGACGATACAGATATAGAAGATTGGGTGGAACAGACTGGGGAGACCTATAATTAATTATTGGCTGGCGAAGTATGAGACTAGAACGAGACAAGCAGCTAATTGGTCACCTCGCGTTAAGCAAAGAAGACTCGTCACGAACTAATACCTATCAAGCCAAATTTATGGCCCTTCGAAGGTCTTCTTATTTATCGAGTATGGTTCTTGCATGCAGTTCCGTTGTTGTGGCAGTACTGGCGCATCTTTGACTGCAGAGCGTCTTCACGCCTCGTGAGCTGCACACCGCTGTAACGCGTTCACTTGCTCAGACGGGTCACGCTCCAGGATGGAACAGAGAAGAAATAATAGAGAGCTGCGATATTTATGCCTGATGCTTTCGAGTGACCTGTAATGCCGTGCGCTCAAACAACTGTCCCACATTTGTCCAAGCATTTAGGCCATGCCCCTTGCCATACTCACTAACACATAAAAGACGCGAGTGCCCAAGCCCGGGAGCTTTCTCTGGCAGCACCTAGCTCGGTGGAAACGTATATGATGTAATTGGGAAAATCATATTAATCCAACAATACGAAAGGGGGAGAACCCCTGCCTACTCACATTTTTATCAATGCTCTCCGGCATGCGCCGCGCCCCAAGAGCAATTACTGCTCCAGTTCTATCGCGTCCAGATGGGCTGCTCAGCCCGAATCACTTCACTGTGCATCATTGGGATTAGACGGGGGCCAAGCACTTGCATCTCTACATCGCCTTGTCAAGGTTACACTGCGCAGCTTAGCATCTGATAGACCGTCACTTCATCCCCTCAATCACCAGAGCTGCAGCAGGTGCTCGAATAACATGCCGCTCTTGCACTATTAGGTACACTATATAACAATATCGTCTCGAATACCAAAAGGGACCACAGTAGTAAGGGGTATCGGATGTCTGGCATTCACTCATCCCTCTGCATGGCCATCGGCTGCTCCGTGGTTGTGATTACTCTCAGCTGCCTTCCCATCCGTGGCGTCTTGCGCCCCGTTCTCGAATTGCACCCGAACCACATCAATCGTCTCCTTACTATCAGGCTTGAGTACTTCAACCTCTTGATCCTTGGTTGCCCCAAGGCTCGCAAGTCTTTGCTTGTCCTTGACCCAACCTGGTGGAAGACCAGGCCCACTATCTGCATTGCCATAATCGCTTTTCTTGGTACCCTTGGGCCATCGGCCCGGTCCGCGCCCTGTTCCACCCGTTTTCCGCCGCGATGAGGACGACGAGCTTTTGTTCTTGGGTCGACTTGTAGTAGGTCGCCTGGCGCTACTGCTACCGCCGGATCGACGCGGCCGCGGGTTGTTGCTTGTATTTCGCGGCACAGATGACCGAGGAACGCTTGGCCGCGGCCGGTCGGAACGTCGGCCACCAGGAGGCGGGTACACTTCGAACCTCGAAGGAGGCACGTCCTTGTACATGCTGGCCCAACTACGCCCCATTGACTGTCCAGGTGTGGCCGAATGAGCCGCTTCACTGGGTTGAAACCCTTCTTCATTGACTGTTTCACGGCTCCCGTTCCCGCTGACCAAACTACCCTGGTGTGACTCCATTGATCCGTAGACATTGGGCTCCGCCTTCGAGTCATTGGTATCTTTGCCGGCTCCATCTACGCTGGCAGATGATACATCAACAGATGTTTGAACGTTGTCAACGGTGCCCTTGATTGGAAGACCATTCACAGCTGATTCTTGCTGTGAAGAAGGCAGCAGTGTCTCTTGAGCTGGTTTGTTACTGTCGTCCTCTTCTCGCGGTGCTATCGCACTGATGGCCGGGCCAAGCTCAAAGTTTGTGGCATTGCCTCGTCCCATGACGTACGGTGTCCAGGTGAGTGCATCTGGGTTCAACTTGACATAGTTCTTGGCCTCCCACTTCGCGATGTATTCGTTGCAGTATGCTAGATCGACGCGGAAAGCATACAGTTCCGTTTGGGGATCACGCACAAGACATCTGAGGCCTTCAAGGGCAGAAATGACATCGTCGGGAGTTAGTCCGGTATCGTCCGACATTTGCCGAATGCTGAGGCCTGGAGCAGCTGATTTATCTTCTTCGACATGGTCCAGTAGATAGCGGCAGAGTACCAGTCTCCAGTAGTTGCGGTAGGAAACGAGACCCATGTCTGAAAGTGGCTTTTCGGGCGAGCCGGTCTTGCGTTCCACGCGAGTAAGCAGGTAAGAGAAGTCGATCAGCAGGTTGCCGTAACCTTTTCGCTGGTGTATAGGCAACGTCAAAATGCAAGAGACGTTGTTCTGACTGCTGGCTCGTTTTTCCTTTGAAAAGTAACCAACGAAGTGATAACCGAGTGCGTCGTATTCGCACAGGACATAGAAGAGAAACGGCTCCACGTCGTAGTAGAGCGTCTTAGATCCTAGGAACAGCTTGGCAAGGAGGCAAAGATTCTGACAATAGACCGGGTTCTTTCGGCCATCCACCTCAAAAACGGAGACGGATCCATGACGGTATATTTCGTCGCCTGGCGGGTGTTTTGCTGGACACTTGAGTTTATGACGCCAGGCAACGTAATCCGAGTTCATGTACTTTAAGCAGAACTCGCAAATATAGAGAGTTCGGTTCCGACTGTATTCCTCAGGGTAAGGAGCAGCATACCAGGTGTCGATCTCCCAGCCGCCAAAATCGATGCATTCGATCTGGCTCGCCGGGCCAGAACTTTTCTTGGACCTTTTAGCAGGCGTCGCTAAATTGAGCTGGACGCTGTGGAGACGAGCCCGCCAAACCTCCTCTGCTTTCTGCTTAGCTTCGTCAAACCGCCGGCGATCATCGTTGGTTGGTAGTGTTCTTGATGTGTCAGCTTCAGCTTCGCTGAGGATGCCGCCGTAAGGTTTGGTTTTGACTTCGTCGGTCTCTCTGTCGAAGAAGGAATAGAAAGGATGTGCATAGTCTGGTGAAGTGAATGAAGCCGTCATGACGGCAGCCGGCCCGTCATGAGGCGACGCAGCTGTGCTTGCCCTCTCTACTCTTTTTCGGCTTGACGCAGACTTTCGGGATAAGACTCGACGAAGAGCGGAGGGTTTCACACGCATCTTGACGGTGGTTGAGCGATTTCGCCGGATGACTATTACCGATTGAGATTTGCGTGTGGGGTTAAGGCGCAACTTGCGACGTGAGTCCTTGTCTTTGGTCCCATTTGGGCCATCTTGTGATGTACCCGCACCGTGGCTTGACTCCCGGTCTTTGGAGGTATTCCGCCGGCGCTTCCGGAGCGACATGACAATGTCATCTGCCTCGACAGATGATGTCTTGCGCTTACGAAGAACACGAGATCCATCCATTGGATCACCGTCGAGAAGCAAATGGTTGAAGACCGAATGAGAGCCGGGTTTGATAGTGCCTTTCTGAGGTGGAAGAAGGTCTCGCGCAACTTGAGAAGCCGTTGATCTTCTGGAAGACGGTGAGAGCTCGAGATCAATGGCGTGCTTCTTATCATCATCATGCTCATGGGCGTACTCATATTCCTGCTTCTGAGGAGCATCACCTGGGGCCTCGTCGACTGGCGCATCTGCCCCTAACGCACAATCGAGACATTTCCATTGAGAAAGACCTAGGGCTACACGTTAGTGAGAGACATGCCCAGTGGAGAAACACATACTGCTTGGTTCCTGAAGAGCACCGGCTTCCCGGGCGCAGTGCTGGTGTGCTAGATACCTTTAGTCCATGTCCCGTTTGGAGGCAGATTCACTTACAGTTTTCGCCGCAGTTGACACACGTCAAGAAATCTTCGAAGTCCTCGGCGGGGTCGTGCTCTTCGTCTTGCTTGCAAAAGATACACACGTTAGGTGCCGCATCCTCCGATCCCTCTTCGTCATCTTCACCCGCTGCAGCAACCTCGTCCCAGGCAGCATCCTCCTCAGACTCGATGCCAGATTCGCTGTGAGAATCGGAGTGATCACTGTCGGGCTCATCTGCCTCTTCATCGGTTTCGCCTGGTCTGATCTTGACAGCGCCGACGCCCTCTGCCTCGTCCTCCTCGATAGCATCCAGCAAGCTACTACTACGACTTAGCGCACCGCCTGAAGCATCATCTCTTTCGTCTTGTTCCATGCGTTGCTCCATATCCTCATCAGACTGATGATCTACAACATCGTCCATCGATTCCTGTTCAGATAGCTCGCTGTTATCGTCGAGATTCTCGCCCATCTCAACGTCGTCCTCAACGGTGCTTGCGTCTCTTTCCTCGTCTTCGTCGTCAACCGCATCCGAAAGTTCGTCATCGTGTGTATTAGGGTTCGTCAACGGGCTTTCGGTAGTTTGTGGTAGTGGATCAGAGGGGAAGATTGGTGCGTCTTCGAACTCGGCGTCTTCGTCAGATAAAACCGCGCTCTGCTGCAGCTCTTCCTCGGTGAGTTGCGCGCTTGCCATCTTGTCGAAGGTGCTCTGCCCCCGCGAGATGCCACAATGATCGTTGGACAGTCAGAGCTGCTGTTTCAGAATTCGTCCGTCAAGAACCAAAGTTTGAGATTCGCAGCCCATAGCTAGCACGGAATGGTTGGATGTTTAACGAGAACGGCGCGTAAAGATGGAGATGATTCGTCTTATTCTGAGCGGAAGTTGCAGTGAAGAGGTTAACGTCGCGTGTGACAGTAGGCGGCGTTGGGAGGAAATGATGCGCCGTCTCCTGCAGTTGTCAAACGCTTCGGGTCAAGGGCGATAGACGCCTTGTCAAGTTGTTGTTGAGAAGCCCTCCAAACTGTAGAAATGCCAGCAGCAGCTTCTAAGTCGTGTTCGAGGCACAAGAAATGACACGCTGCAGGCTCTCAGACTGGCGCAACCTAAGGGATGTAGCTTCCACGGCTACCTAGGTATGTTGAACCATGGCGCGTACAGTAATACGGCGCTTTAGGACACTGTGCAAGACGGAGACAAGGCGGCTGATCAGGGATTCGTCTAGTGGTCCTGCGTTTTAGCTTGGAGACCCATACGGGGGACAGTCGCCTGAAGCCTGCGTTTTCGCACAGTGGCGAATGCTGAGCTTCTGGGATGATGCACGACGGTGGGTAGCTTTGTATCCAATCATATCTACCACTGAAGGCCTACTATCAGCCTATGTCACGTGGTGGGAAAAGCTCCCAAGTCGATGCCTGCTGGGGACCTGCGGCAGCGCATCACTTCTGTCAACCAGATTGACAACCTCGACCAGAGTTCAACGTCACTCGACCCGACTGCGACAAACCGACTGCAAGCTGTCGCTCTTGCCAGCATTGCATCTTTTCGAAGCACCCAGATATCAATTGACCGCAATTTGCCGAACGGCGGCCCGCCATAATGCCTGTTCCTTTCGAGACCCTGATTCCTTATGGAATCATGATTGCCGTAAGAGCTGCCCTGCGTCAGCTATGATGTCTGCGCGACACGACCCTAGCCGTCACGATGGGAACTAAGGTCTATACAGATGTTTGGTGTCACTGGTACCGGACTGCATGTCATCAAGGGCATCCAGAACGGTGGAAAGAAGCCTCGTTGGGGATTGGACCAGTGGGATCGGGTGAGTACTCTTTACCTGGACTCGTTTTCAGATGCGCATTATGCTAATCAAAGTATGCATTTAGCAAAGTATGTGCTCCAAAGAACCCAAACTGCCTATCAGTCGACCTTGGGCTAATAGAAATGATTTACCAGTGATGGACCGGGACCGTAGACTTACAGGCGACCTGCGTGGGCAAATTGGAAACCACGAAGCACCTCCAGGCTTCGAGCTGAACAACCCTTGGAGAGTATGTTTATGTTTACTTGGGCGAATCCTTGTGAAAAGAGCTAACCATACGGCACAGTTAGAAAAGCGCATCTCGTAGGAGGTGGCTACCGAAAACATGTATTGTACTAGAAGAGAACAGCATCTTACTATGCCTTTTCAACTCCAGCTATTCAATCAAACCCCATTTTCAGTTCAACAGGCTATCCAGTGGTACAGTTTTCTCTTTGGCAACCTTAGTATGAGGCAGTAGAGGCTCGGCATGTCGAGGATCTGTTGAACAAAGCACCGTGCAGGCTACTGAGACAACTGGGCGTACTGGTATCCTTGAATTGAAACTAACTCTAGCTTTATATACGAATTTGCGCCTTGTTCTTGTTCAGGCCATCCACCAACAAACAGGCTTGACATATAGCCTGGCTGGACATGTAACCACACCTTTCGCACTTGCCTAGTGTCTGTAAAGGGACACTGTGTAACGGTTGGTTTGACAGAGGCTGGCTCTTGGTGGTTCGTGTTCTGTTATCAGCAGCTGCAGTGCTGGTGAAATCTGTCTCGAGACCTTCATCAAGAGTTGCTTGGCTTAGGCTTGCATCCAACTGAGCAATTTCTTTCTTTGAAGCATTGCCATGCTGCGATCCACACCCAGTAGTATAATCATCTTCAGCGTTGCGAGCAGAAGATCCTCTGCAAGCATAGGTACTACTTTGCCCACCCGCAACAAGACGGGCCATGTCTTCGCCACTGCGGACGATATCGAGGATGGCACTTGGCCGCACCCGCTCAAGATTCTTGATCAAAGTACGAGCGGTCCCTCGAAATGCCTCCGGGCTGTATATGCACTCGGTACTGAAGTAATCGAGCTTTTTGTGGTGGGCGTATAGTACAATCTCCTTCTCATAACAATACTTGAGAGGCTTGCTGCGCTTGACATCGCAGGTGTCATCTCCAGTGACGATGCTTGTGCTTCGGCCTAAGCGAGGCAAGTCGCCTCTCAAAAGGTTCATTAGGATAGTTTCGGCAACATCATCTGCGTTGTGGCCAGTGACGAGGTGCTTGATGCCCAACATTTTGGCTCCACGGTCAAGCGCCTGTCGACGAAACACGCCACAATATGTGCAGTTGCCCTTCTTTCCAATGGTTTGGACGACCTGATCCATGGTCCAACCATACAACTCATCGTACCCAATAACTGACAGAGGCATCTCATACTGAGTGGCATTTCTCTTGACAGTCTCCAGGGAGTCGTCTCGGTAGCCCTTGATTCCCTCGTCGATGCTGAGAAGCACAAGATCCAGGCCGTAATGATAACGCTCGTTGAGGTCTTTGAGAACGCTCGCCAAAACGGTCGAGTCTTTGCCGCCCGAAGCACCAATAGCCACTTTTTCTCCTGGAGAAAAAAGCGCAGAGGAGACTATGGTGTGATGCACTTCCTCCTCAAAGACCGAAATGAAGCAGCGCTTGCAGAGCTTCTGATGGTTCTTAGGACGCTTGACGAGAGCGCGCTCCGTCTTGCACTTGGCGCAAAGGACAGGGGCCATGTTGGCGACTGCGCTTGGGCAGGTTGTGGCGACGACAGTGTCGGCTCCTTTCAGAAGAGTAACGAGTCCAGCTGAAGTAAATAGCCGCGGTGGTGATCCAGCCTTGCTCCAGTCTTCAGGAGGGGGTTGTGATCGGTCAACGTGATACGCTTTGGAACCGAAGCTCCGTCAAGGCCTCGGAACCCGATTACAGGGATTGATGAAGGAGTTGAGCAACGACCGAGAACAAGCAACTGCTGGCAGCCCTCTGGTCTATGCTGGAAGACCTGGCCGACGGACCGAATCTACGTGAAAGGACAATCTGTTTTGCGTCGAGTAGCAGACAGAGCCGAGAAACCGCATGCGTGATATGTGCTGATGACCTTGGAGTGAGGCAAGAATGGGGTTTTTTGCGACGCTGATCGTAAAGCTCCGTCGGTACGTACTTTTACCGCCCAGGTAGGAAAAGATCTAGACCCGTCGGACCCAGTGTCAGTGATCATTTTGGGTCTCAGTGAACCCTAGCAGCAGACAATTGGGCAGCCGGAAAAAAAGAAAGAAAAAAAAGTTCATTTTGCCTTCAGATACTCATGCCAGGCAATGATATGTATTGATATTTTCGAGAGAATTCTGCTATAAACTCCCTATCTGAATGAAGAGAGCAAGGAAAGAAGAGCAGCAATATGGGTCTGGCTGTGAGCTTGTGTTCACAGTCCTCCCCCCTCACCAAACGCCGTATATGGCCGATAGTTGCGCAGGTGTAAACGCTCATGAATTAAAGCTAATAGCCAATTGTTAAGACTATTTCATTTTCATATCAATCGCCAATAGAGTAAATTGAACAGTACAATACGTCCGTCCCATGAAAAGCAGTATGCTTGAATGACATTCCCAGTGGAATCCACACCCAGCGATGGTTTAGTATCACTTCAGAGTCACGTGGAGATAAGACTAGCTTGTTGTCAAGCTAGAAGGCCACTCCTTATCGAAAGTCTACGGCCACACACTTGCCCTAATTGTTTTTTTTTTTTCGCGCTCGGCCCACACCGCGAATCCGAAAGTCTTTTCTTCGTCCGTCGAAAATCCTGTTGACACTTGCACTTGCATTTGCGTCCGTCCCTCATTCATCCCCGCCCAAGGCAGCATTACGACAATCGACAAAATGGTGAGTACACATTGAATCTTCGACAACTTTTTTCTGCCTTCTAGGCAATTATCCAGCGACCGCTCAGATGCGCGCTGGGATATGATTTTCCATCTGCCCGTCTGATCCCGACACGTTTGCGTGTTGGGAACGGGGTAACGATGATGATTTGGCTGGAGGGGACGGTGAGGCGTCGGAGATCCGTCTCTGAAGCCTGGCCGTCTTTCTCTTTAGAGTTCAGGGAAGACTCAAGTTGCTTTGGACAACTCGCTGATGTCTTTCTTTCTCAATGACAGCCTCCCAAGTCCGGTAAGAAGGTGGCTCCCGCCCCTTTCCCTCAGGGAAAGGCTGGCTCCAAGAAGGGTCCTAAGGTCAGTACATTTTGTCTCCTCTTCCAGATAGTCGCGCAGCATCATTGAGGCTGACCATGCACTGCAGAACCCTCTCATCGAGCGCAAGCCCCGCAACTTCGGCATCGGCCAGGATATCCAGCCCCGCCGTAACCTGGCCCGCATGGTTAAGTGGCCCGAGTATGTTCGTCTTCAGCGTCAGAAGAAGATCTTGAACATGCGCCTCAAGGTCCCCCCTGCGATTGCCCAGTTCCAGCACGTTCTTGACCGCAACACTGCTGCCCAGGCCTTCAAGCTCCTCAACAAGTACCGCCCCGAGACCAAGGCCGAGAAGAAGGAGCGTCTCGTCAAGGAGGCCACCGCCATCAAGGAGGGCAAGAAGAAGGAGGATGTCTCCAAGAAGCCTTACACCGTCAAGTACGGCCTGAACCACGTTGTTGGCCTGATCGAGAACAAGAAGGCATCCCTTGTCCTGATCCCCAACGACGTTGACCCCATTGAGCTGGTCATCTTCCTCCCGGCCCTCTGCCGCAAGATGGGTGTCCCCTTTGCCATCATCAAGGGCAAGGCTCGCCTCGGCACAGTAGTCCACAAGAAGGTATTTCTCTATTCTCGCTACAGTCGCAATACTTTTCTCTTGGTTCATAGACTGACTCTCTAGACTGCTGCTGTCCTCGCCATCACCGAGGTTCGCTCCGAGGACAAGACTGAGCTCTCCAAGCTCATTTCCGCCATCAAGGACGGCTACCTAGAGAAGACGGAGAGCGCGAGAAAGCAGTGGGGTGGTGGTATCATGGGCGCCAAGGCTCAGAAGCGCACTGAGAAGAAGCAGAAGGCTCTTGACAACGCCATCAAGGTCTAAGATGGATCAATACCCGGACTGCTTTAGTGTATTAGGAGACTAGGCCACTGGAGGTTATCGGATTCATAAAAATTTGGCATGGCGTCGGGATGACTATTCTATTGGGTTTCAAGTTCATGATTTGGTTCCATGATGCTGTGTTTCGACGGCGTACCTCACTCCTGTCGAGATGCGTCGTGCCCATTCCCGGCCCGACGGAATGCGTATGCCATAATTGAGTGATTGGTAATCCAGTATATTTACCGGAAGCACGGATTATGTGCAATATAGTTAAGTCACTGATGATGTTAACCGGTAGGAAGCGGGAAAGCGGATGCGAGTGTTCATCGATTCTCGTCAACATTGGCGACACCCAGTCGTATGCTGAGTACTTAGATGCAAAAAGTTCCTCGAGTTTGGACGGGAGACTTCAAGGAGAGGTGTGCAGCCTCATGTGATGCTGAGGCGGACCAGATGATGCGTCGGTGAGGAGAGAAGGAGTGGGAGTCGTAAAAAGCACCCGGTCGCGCTTGGTGGTGGGGCTGATCGGCGACAAGGACTGTTCTCGCGAAGCTGGGGTTGATCCAGACGTTTGCCAGTGTCTCTTGACATAAAACTCAAAGTGCTTCAAAAGGACGAGATCAACGTCTGAGATAGGGTTGTTATAGGTACAAGCATCGCTACCAAGGAAATCGATGGTGCGGTCTGCAATTGGATACGCGGGGATGCCAGACCTGTTGCACGCCAAGCCGATGAATATGGTGGTGTATCTCAATCATGTACGAATGCCGTAGTATTCTTGGCTTTTCAGCCGGGAGGGCTTGTCTTCCTGCAGTCCCTGTTGTTCTCAAGTCCACTCTTGCTTCCTTGTCCGCAGCCATCGCTTGTAGACAGCACTGCGTCAATTTAGAATCGTCCGGTCTGGGCAGGTCAACCTCCTAGGACATGTTTCTTTGTCGTAAAGTTATGTCGACAGCATCCACCCCGGTTCTGATTGCCCCCAGTCCGTGTTGTCGACGGGAGTCCCCCTTTATTTCATTCTCCTTGGACTCGAAATCCGTCAATCGGCACTCATCAGCCGCCTCATCGCCCTCAACTTTAAATGGCGTCCCAACCTCATGTTCCACCACACCCTATCCTCTCGTACGCCTACAAAACTGAGCATAATCGGCATCTGCGCCCTATGGTGACGAGCCGTGTTGAGTTCCTTCATGCCGGGACGGAACCGAAGGCCAGTTTGGCGAGTGGTTTTCACAAATGGCCAGGCCACTTTCCGGTCACTTCTCCTACTTAGGAGAAGTTGCTGATGAAAGTATGACCGGGGACATTGTAGGTGCTTGTCCGGACGTTTGATACGATTATGGCATTACCAACTGCTTTCGTGCTAGTCAGCAGCCATCAACTTGCTCTGCTTCTTTGCTAAGGTACTTGATCCAGGCGGTCCCTCTTGTCGCACAGGTACACAACAATAATAAAACAGAAAAAAGAAAAAACACAGTAAAGGTATCATGCCAAATACTCAACACAATAAAGAAGGTCTCTAAGAAGATGGGTAGAAACACTCTTTGCTTCTTTGCCGTCTTCTTCACCCCCTTCTGCAGTCAATGGGGCATAGCGGCTTGATTGGCAAATGGCCTATGCCGGCGGTCCTCCGGGCCTCGGGACTTGGAGGAAGAGGTTGTGGCCAGTCAAGTTAGGTAACCCCTCGGAAAACGGCACACGCTCAAGCTGTCAGAAGAGTGCTGATCAAAACGTGTAGTCCGAGGCAGAATCGGGGGAAGAGCGTGAGACTTGGTGAGAAAAGCGGGCACGTATCATTGAGGATACCTTATCTTCCGTGCCAGTCTGTCGAGGTATCCGTACACATACACGTACTCGACTGTTTCAGAACCGGGAAGCGCCCTTAACTCAACTATTCTTCGCCCGCTCGTACTCGTTGTGATGTGCCAAGGTACTGATCCCAGCGGACCACCGATCAGACGAGCGTTTCCCGTGTTGTTGTGGACTGCCATATGTCCAGTTTATATAGGAACGGGTCACAGGGTACACTGCCTGCTCGATCCATACTGGGCTAGGACGGAGGCTTACCCTTGGAGACAATCACACACAGACGATACTCCAGCCCAGATATGGTGGACAGAGTCGTAGTCAACTAATACCGCCCTCGCTTCTGTTCATCGGGTGTCCCCATCCCTTTGTTGTCGTTGTTTCTCTTGTTTCATTGCCGTCTCTTTCTTCAATTCAGAACAGCTGTTATAGGAATTGTCAGATTCACTGTGTCCCCCAATTAGAATCACCAATACATCGCACCACAAGGCCGGTAGGGCCGAATGATGCTTCGGTCTTTATCCGGAATAACAAACATTTCAAGTTGCAACTTGGATTGGGCGCATCAAGTCGCGGAAAGGGGGCGACCTCCCCCCTCAAGTCCATTTTCTCCCACCTTTATTGCCTGCTGTGTGCTAGTCCCTGGTGATTCCAGGATGGCACGGTTGGTATTTCTGGGCGACTCATCCATGGCTTGGCTCTGTCTGGATCTATGTTTGGCTCTGTCTCCAAATGCGGACAGCTTTCCATCAAGTGCCATGGCATCCCAGTCCTATAGGATACGAGATGCAGGAACTTGTCCTGGTTTTATCAGTCATTGTTGCTTGCCGCATGGTACTAATACATTTCTCAAGCCACGTATCGTCGTTCTCTACTTATATCACCTCCAAGCCCCTTCTTCTCTTCGTCTTCAGTCGAGGTTCACGACATACTTTCTTGTAAATCATAAAAGCTGCGTCCAGCATCTCTCCATTTGCTTTTGCAACATCTTGCGACTTGATGCAAGTCTCTGATCATCACAATGTAAGTCTCCTTAACACGGTTGGTTGCCTTTTGCATGCCATGCACTAGGTACCATGTTCTACCTTTAGTCACCCGTCCATACAAACTTTCCCCCCTCTCTTTCTCCGCGAGAGCCTTGATATCATGTTGCATATGCCAATTTTTATGGTGCCTCTAGACCAACACCGCTGACTTCACATTCAAGTGGCACGGTAGTGCCGCGAGAAGACTCAGGGTTACACCACAGCATTCGGCGCCCAGCACCCCCATTACCTTGGACTTGAGTGTTGAACCCCAGCTCTGGTGACTCTCCAACCAGCTTGCTGCGCACATTATCAGCCGTCGGAAAGCAAGCCTGCCTGTTCCATCTCAACGCTGTTGTGCTCCCACAAGTCTGACCGGAATCCTACCTCCATATAAGATTTCCTGGAGTTTCCTGAACCTGGAGCCTCGGATAGAGACAGGATTCTTGTGACCGGCCCGGGTTTCTCTTTTTTAGATCCGACATAAGCACAAACCACGAGGCCTCACATAATAGTTGACTCCCCTTCGCTAAGCAACTCCAGCTGCGCAGTACCCAGCTAGCCCTCAACTGCACTGCATCCAAATACAAGGACAGCGGCAAGGCGATTCCGGCTGTTCCTTTCGCATTCTTCATCTTTCTTTTTCTTTCTTTTTATTATACCCTTTCAAAACTCATTGCAAGCCGGGCTGTTTTGTTGTTTACTCGACCGTAATGGCGTTCCAAGATCGTAAGTACTGCAAAGAGCCCTCGTAGTCTACCCCCACACGTTACTGATGGAGAGTCTTCGTCAATACAGAAAACAAGTTCCTATACGCTCTGAGCTCGAACCAGGCATGGGCTGGGTATAAATCGCACCAAAACCCTGCCTTTTTCAAAAACCTTGCTTCGGGGCAGTCGCCCTCAATCCGTAAGGTTTCCTAGCTTCCACGTAAACCGGCTGCTAACCACGCCCGCCGCCTACAATGTGCTATGAGTTACGTCGCTAACAAGATACAATAACAGTGTGGTTAGGCTGCTCTGATTCAAGAGTGCCAGAGACGACAATACTCGGGCTCCAGCCTGGCGACGTTTTCGTCCACCGCAACATTGCCAACATCGTCGCGCCCACAGATATCAACACCTCTGCCGTTATCGAATACGCTGTCGCGCATCTCAAGGTTAAGCACGTTGTTCTTTGTGGCCACTCGGCCTGCGGCGGTGCCAAGGCAGCACTGGGCGATTCGCGTGTCGGAGGCGTCCTGGATACCTGGCTTACGCCACTGAAGGCGGTCCGCGCTCAAAATGCCGAAGAGCTTGCTGGCATCAAGAATGAGGACCATCGTGCTGTCAGGATTGCTGAGATGAATGTCGAGACTGGTGTCAAGGTCTTGATGGCTAATTATACTGTCCAAGAGGCCATGAAGGAACGTGGCCTTACCGTCCATGGATGTATTTTCGATATCGCTAGCGGTCGTATTCGTGACCTTGGGTTTGGCACCAAATCTAAGAGCCATAGGAGCAGTAGCATTCTTTCCAACGGCGGGGAGGAAGAGATTGTCCGCGGAAAGCATGCTCAGCTTGTATTTGGCGATGGAGGAGATGCGTCCATGCTAGTCCGCTGAAAGAGAGCAGCATGTCAACGACGTAATATGGACATACCCCTTTCGAATGCTCGCCCGTGTGAGGAGATGCTTAGCGGTGGCCGCGACTCTATCTGGGGGCTTCATATTTGCTTCGTCTTTGGGGGCAGTCGTGTTGAGAAACCAGATTGAACAGGACGCAGGAAACGAAACAGATACAGGAAGGTTGAGAGGTCATTTACGATATCAGGGGGGCGTCAACGGCGTTGGACATGTGTGATGGCAAAGTTGTTTCTCCCATTTTCAAGGAGCCATGCAGACAAACAGAGCCGCACTTGATTGCTTGCAAAATCCTAAGACAACCCGGGGAAAAGGGGGCTCTCATGCCCTGCCTCTACCTATGCCCAGTTCATTGAAGTCGGATATCTGGGTCTCGTCAAGTCGTCATTTCCTCTAAACTGCCAGAAATCATGCCTTTTGTCTCGTGTGTTATTGACACATGCATCTCGTCAACAGTTGCAGCACTTAGCCGTAAACCAGCTTGAAGATGTCGTTGAAGACAAAGTAGTTGCCGGAAGGATCACGCAGCAGCTGGAAAGCCTGGGTGTAGTTCTGGGGGCGCTGCTCCTCGTCGACCTAGATTCCCGATTGTCAAAGAAAGTTCTATTAAGCCGAAGGATGCTAGTCTTGTGCTTACAAGGAGCTTGCCGGTGACGAGGATCATGATGCCGCCATCGAGGGTGGGCTGGGCATCGAGAGTCGTAACCTCGTGCTTGACCTTTTCGAAGGGAAGAGACTGCGATGATTTTAGTAGTGTCACCTCGCGGCAAATTCTTACCCCTCTGGATTTTGCCTAGGAATCACATACTGTAAGCTTCTCGACGATGGAGTTGACGCCAAGGGAGGAGGCAGACTCGAAAGTCAGCATGGATTGCTCGCGCTAGTTTTGCAGTTAGCTTCGCGAGACCAGCCGACCAAGAAAAAGAAAAAAAAAAGCCGGGTTGGTATCTCACGTAGAGGCTGGCAAGTCCCTTGCGGTCCGAGTCGAACTGGTTGTAGTAGAACTCGATGAACTGCTCTGTTTGCGTTGAGGAAGAAGTCAGTCTAGCTTAGGGTCGGAGAAGAACGGCAACGACATTGGAAAGCAGGTTTCGGGCTATCGAGCAGCGGGAGCACGTACTTGCGACCTCTTCAAAGTCTGTCATCGAATCTCAGTTAGCCACCTTTCTGTACATCCATCTGCAAGTCGACGTGGGCGAAGAAAAACATGGAATCACCAAGATGTCGAAGAGGCGGGGCAAAAACACGGCCAGCGCAATGCGATGCGCAAGTGCAAGCAAGGCCTACAGCGCTGATCGTGGAGGGAGGACGGGATTGACTTACTGCCAGCCATTTTGTCTGATTTCAAAGATACAGGCTATGTTGTTGGAGTGGTCGGTATGTCTGAGGTAGGATGAACAGAAGGCGATCGAGAGTCTCGGTGGTCCTTTTCTAATTTAATTTAATGGCAGAGCTTTCCCTCAAGGCAGTCAGGCTGGAAAGAAAAGAATGAGGGGTGGTGGTGACTGAGAGGGGCCGCCCATCACCTTACAGGGGCTTGAAGGTACCTAACGCACGTCACATGGGCTAGCGAAGTACCTGGTCCGTCGGGCCTCTTCGGGCATATAGGGCAGTATGCCTTCGGGTTTCCTTGTTGACGGCGGGTTTGTCTTGGTCGCAGTGGGCAACCTCTCCTCACTGACTGGCATATGCAATTGTCCAGTCTCTTATACCTCTTTTTCCCATATATGGTGGGGTAGTCTTGTTTTCTTGCATTCGATACAACTAAGCGCTTGTTCTACTTAACAGTAAAACCTGCTTACTAAAAATGTCAGCAGTCCGAAGCGAGCCTGTATGGGGCCGTGCACCGGACTGTTCGTCCAGCTACAAAAAATTTCGTTCCTCTCCCGATCGCAGTTTTTTAAATCTACATCTCGATATATCCCTTTCCAGTAACAACAAACCGATTTTGCTACTTACCAACAATACAGCATATAGGACATTCTAGCCCGGTAAGTGTGTGGGAAGTCTTCATTTACTTCTGTGCTTCCTTAACCCCTCACGTACGGGGGGTTGCTACGTTGATGATCACCTCTTCCATTAAGAACGGCCAACAGAAAATATCATGTTGATTCAAAAAATTATCAAGCTCAACAGTCTGAATGTAGCTTTACACAGCACACTTTTTATAACAGAATCATTTTGTTATTGGATGTTTGCTAATCCGGACTTTTACAGTTTCATCCACCTTCCTTGCGCTGCTCAAAATTGCATCTCCTTGACCAGACTAGCTCGAAGATAGATCAAAATGTCATCATTATACTTGGCCATTAATAACGATGTACTGCACTCCCTCTATTCACCTGTGACATATCCTCGGAGCTTTTGATTAGCCTCCAGAACGATAGACTCAGTCAACTCTTATAGTCGCGCATGACAAAACGCTTGTGACACTACAGCTGATGAGGCGCTGGCCTTCACTAAGTTTCCAGTCGCTCGACACTGTGTGCCTTTTTTCCCATATGATGAACAAACGAGAGTTAAGTAGCACCGGATCAAATACCGCCGAAGTGCCGGCCTTGTTCTCTGAGCACCATCTCATAGAAACAAAGCTGTAAGTATATAAGTGTAGAAAGGCTGGTGTTGGTTTCTAAACGCTTCTACGACCATAATGCCAGCCGCCCTTTCCTACCTTCAAGTGTCTTTTTGCTCCAAGAGAAGAAGATGAAATGCGCATCTGCCGTGGTCTTAGCAATTAGCTTTGGCACAAATTTGCCAACCTCACGGTTCGCCGCTACCCCTGGGCCTCAGAATCGCGGCCACTGGCCACCTCCTTTCTAATAGCTTCCATTCCTTGTTCCTCTAAATCAGCTTCTTACTTGGGGTTTTCCGTAGTTCTCACACATTATTATAAAGCACACAGCCAGCTTCTGCATCGACCCCCAAGCCGCTACAGTCACCAGACAAGACCGGCAGCCTTCCCACACCACATTCAAATAGCAGTTTAGTATAATAACTCCACTACAAACAAAAATCATGACAAGAGTGGGATTCGAACCCACGCCAATTACTTGACTAGCACCTGAAGCTAGCGCCTTGGACCGCTCGGCCATCTTGCCTGTATCCTTGGTGTGTATGTTAACTCAGAGAGACATGTCGTAAAGTACAAGTCTAGGCTAGTGGGCTTGCGGATATGATCGAAGGACTAACTTAGCTGGTATAGAAATTATGGCATAAGACTTGTGTTGTGCTTTGAGCTCTAGAGGGAAATGTGTGTCTTCGCTACCCATGTGTAGTAGGTAAACGAGGGAACTATACCGCCTAAAAGAGCTTGAATGATCGAATCAAGACGGAACTGGCGTAATTATCTTAGACTTCACTCACTCAGAGAGACACAGGAGCCAATTCATGCCTCGTATTTTCAGCTTTCGAAATCCAAAGGGGTGTTTTCCCACCGCTTAATGTGCCCGCAATGAGATCAAGTACGGCCGCTGCTCTTCCTCCCGTGTAGCACCGGTAACACCGTTCTACGCTCCATGGAGCCCTATACCTCAATTTTGGCTTAACCCTTGAGGCGAGCAAAACTTCACTTCTGCCCGCGCTGCGTTTCGGAAAAGAAGAGTTATCCCGTTGCCACAAAAAAAAACATCTTGGAAGGGGACAGCGTGTCCAACCGTCTGGACGCTGGTTACTAGCCGCATAAGCAAACGAGATGATGGGCGAAAACCTATGAGACACTAACAATGCTTGCCGTTCTATGTATGTATGTATATATTTTAGTAGTGGTTTTTCCCCCCAGAATTTCTAATGCCGACTTTAGTTCTTATCTGCCGTATCCGGGAACTTCGACCCGACCAGCGACCTATGGTCCAGAGAGTAGTACTTGAAGATGCGAATTACCCAAATTCCCGGGTACCTAGGGTGCCGTTGGTACAAGACGGCTCATCAAGAAGTCTTTGTATCGCTCTGCATCAACCTATCGAACCCAAAATACATAGCGTCGGACCAGGATGCTGAATCATGGTAATATTTGGCTTCGAAGATGTTCTGGGCTGATATCAATGCATTATTACTATACAGAGACCTATAAAAGTGACCCGTGCTCTGTTGCCTTGAGGTGTTCGCTGCGCCCTTCTCATCGTTCATGAAGTTTACAACGTTTCATCATGATAGCGCCTTGTCGGACCGCTGATACTATTGCTTTGGAGATACTAACCTCGTATAATGGTTGGCCTCAATCCAGTGTGAGGGCTGGGATGCGCCTTATGGCTCAAGACATGTCCTGAGGGATGTCAGTTTCTTTACCTCGGGGGAGGGGGGGGGGGGGGGGGGAAGCGGCAGTACTGATCAGTTTCCATATGTGTAAGTTCTTGTTGGTACGACGGACTCATGGGATCCCCATGGATCAAAGAAAGTGCATCCATATCAGAAAGGAACTAATAGCTTGGGCTCGGATAGAAACAGGGGCTGACGGGGCTGTATATATCGTATCTGGGCATTGCATTATTCGAGCGAGAGTCCGAGAAGAATACATCGAAGCTTCCAGTCACAGGGCCAAAGTCACGCCACGTATCATGATATAGATGCCGATTTCCGCGACAAAGGAAGACATGAATAACCGCAACGCCCGCTTCTGGCTTGCCAGGGACATTCAAGACTTGTACAAGCCTTCAATGATTCTAGGACACCAGCTGTAGCTAGAGGATGTCAGCACCAGACGACTTAAGCTGGCATCTCCCAACTACCTTATGAGGTGATGTCGCCTAGTCTGGTTTCGATGTCGTGAGCCACTGAACCACAATTTAACTTCTTTTCCGGCCAAGTTAGAGAAAATAGACTGTCAACCCTTCATATGCTCTCTACCCAGACACCCATTCTGCATTGGATTCACAACAGGGCAATTCAGGGAAGGGAAGGGTAATTCGCCGATCGTAGGGAAACATAGTAAGACAACATGCAAAGATATCTATTGTTGGCGCTGGTGTGGTGTCTGCCAGTGACGTTAAAAGGAGACGGACGAGGACACTGTGCCCAGGAAAGAAACAGCAAACAATGGTTCGACGCATGGACATTACAAGCCGGCACGACAACGGGCATAAAGTGGGTGATTGCTTTGATTGACCGACGAATTGCATGCAATCTATAGTCTGTTTCCCGAGGCCCCAAAAATGCAATGGCCGTCGCATTAAGCCTATACAACAGGCGTTGTTGCCTGCGAAGAGAATCGAAACCAGATTTCGTTCCACGACGTAACGTCTTTACTTCCGTAATGCACCTCCCCTTTAGCAGCGACGTGCCCCATTCGTCGAGGGAGATCGGGACTTGCCTCCTAAACGCCTTCTACCTTATGCTGGGCAACCGTATTGACCGTTTCCTCGCGCGCTCCACTAACCCCCCCGTTCACAACTATTCGTGCCTCTATCTTGACGTAGCGCCCATGTGAACCATCGATCGGCGTCGCAAGATTGCGCAAGCAGCGTAGAGATCTATGGAGAGGACGAAAATGTCCCCGATATCTAGATCGGCTCTCAAAGTTCCGACTCGGCACCATTCGTCTCGACGTTCATGGGGCTGCCGTTCTGGGCCTGGCGTTGCGCACGAAGGCGGGCATTGCCACGTGGAGCGCGGTGCCGAGGTGTGGGCCGTCCATTGCCGTTCATATTCTCGTCGTCTTCATCCGATTCGGGGTGCTCATCCGCATAGAGGCGCGCCTCGTCCAGTTCGGTCATGTCGTCCGGCCTGTCTCTCAGCCACTGCATACGCGGACCCGACTTAGCAATCTCAGAGACGCGGAAGCCGTAGATGCGAGGCTCGTATATCCGCCCAGCACCCAGGCCGGGTGCAATGTTCTTGGCATACATGCCGTTGATCATCTCGACCGAGTCATCGTTGATACGTGCGCCACCGCTGCTGAGAACCTCCGCTCCACGCTTGGTGAGGTCGTATTCCGGGAATGTGAGGAGGAAAAGGGCACCGAATGTGCGACCGAAAAAGGCTCCATCAACCGTCTGGAAGCGGCTATTGGGAGGGACGTAGACGTCGAGACATGAGGGACAAAACAGCTTTACAGTGTCTTCACCAGGAATATCAGAGAGCCCCACCGGGAGTGTTCTTGCTTGATCGCAGTTTGTCCGGGGGCAGCAGCCAAAGTGACCCAGCTCGTACTTCTCACTCATCTGTTGGATTCCTGCTCTCGAGCAGATAAACCGTTGATGAATAAGACCATAGAGCATCTCGGCGGAAGACTCAATGACGCTAAGGTCACTCGCCATGCGGCTATGTTGTCTCCGGTCGTGTCTGGGGCCAAGACGGTCTTGGTCTCCTGAATCATTATCCTCTTCGTCTTCGTCCTCCTCTTCCTCCTCGTCCTCGTCTTCCTCAGGCTCCACATCGAGGATCATCTGAATGTACCTGGTTAGCACTGAAACCTACCAGAAGGCGAGGGTTCGGAGAAGCATAGGAGGGGTTACAGAGCGCGAATAAGGCGAGTTCAGAGAGAGGATAGGGCAAGACGCCAAGAAAATACTGAAGAGCATACCTCAAGTGCTTCCTTGTACATTGCAACCTGATTCTGCAAGCCCGTGAGATTGAAGTCATCTTCAATGAACTCCTCAGATACTTCTGCGAAGTATTCGTGGCCGAGTAAAGAGCAGAAGGAAGATATCCAAGACTCCGGGGCCCCCGAAGAGGTGGACATGTCGTCGAGGTAATCCAAGGTGGTGGTATTGACGGGGTGTCGGGTTAAAAGGGGGAGGTTGCGGCGCGAGCAGGGTCGCGCGATATAACTGTTGGATGGAGTCAAGGGTTGGCCTCTGTACGGCTATTTGGATCGGATAGTAGTATTCCCAGCAGGGGCGCAAATGTGGCGGGGTAGTTGGTGGGCGTGTGGAAGGGGTCAGATGCGGCGCATATCGAGCGCAAAGGTCGACGTCGTCGATAGAGGGGATGGTGGATCGAGGACGGGTTTCGCAAAAGATCGGAGGCTGCGCGCTTAGCAAAACTGAGTTGCGATACACTTTTATTCGTCCTTTTTTTTTTTCTTCCTTGCTTGGGGTGGAGGTATTTGGGTCTCTCAGCAAAAGCTGAAGTTGTGGTGGGTGGCTGTGGACTGTGGCCTAACGCAGACCGCCCAGCCCGCTTCGAACAAAAGATTACGCCCAATCATAACCGTGGTCTGTGCGCGGGTTTCTGTCCGGTGAACGGGTCTTTTCTTAATCCTGCGGCCGCCCATATCGGTGAGGGAACACCCCGCCCCCTCCTCCCTCTCACCTGCCAGCTATGAGCATTCACCGAATCGCAGGTCTATTCGCTCCCAGCAAACCACGTGATGTCGATATCAAAAACACGCGTCGCGCCCGACTGATGCACCATATGCTTGTCACGCGTCGGTTTTCACTTGCAACGAGAAGAAGGCGTTTCTGGATGAGCTGTGTCTTATCATGATATCGCGCATACCAGGCTGTTGCTGTGCAATCAGATCGTCAAAGCCAAGATTGGCTGGCCGAAGCTTCTCAACCATCACTTCAGTCGAAGTCACAAAAACATCTTTCAGCGCAGTCGACATCTCCGAATTCCGAGAGTCGGTTTTCAAGCCAGGAACACCCCGTCTTTTCAAACAGCCAGCCACATCCTCAATCAAGAGTCCCTTCCCGGCATCATCAAAATGGTTCGAGCACGATGAAGCTTTTCACTCCAAGGCCCTCACGCAGGGGCCCACTGTCACGTTCGCCCGTTACATGGACCAGTTTGCGCATCATATGCTACCCTATGAGCTAATGAGTCCCCAGCTCTCTGAAGATACTGGTCTCATTATCAGCACGACGAATCAGTTCCTTAATTGGCTTGCTTCGAGCTCGGACCCAATGGGCGCGGTCCTAGCTGGCATCGTTCATGCTGCTAGTCATCCAGAGGCCTCAGAGCCGCGCTTCTCCTCATTCACCGCGCCCTTTCTGCTCCTTCTCAAGGCCGTGGAGTTCAACAGACTGCATGAGAACAAAATCAAGCAGCTCTATGTAGCCCAGGCTCAACTACATGATCTCCCGCCGGAACTTCAGGATGATCTTCCTGTCCCGCACATCGTAAAGGGGGCCGGCAAAGGGGATGTCTATAATTCGAGCGTGTGGCTCGGACTGGAACCAACGTATACACCGCTGCACCGCGATCCCAACCCAAATCTGTTCTGTCAGCTTGTCGGTGAAAAGGCCATTCGAATACTTCCTCCGTCGTCTGGAGATCGCTTGTATCGCAGGGTGCAGATGCAGATTCAACAGTCTGGAAACAGTCGCATTAGAACGACCGAGATGATGGAAGGCCGCGAGAGAGTCGTCATGAATGCGGCCGTTTGGGGTATGGAGGGCCCTGAGGACATTGTGGAAGCTAGATTAGGCCCCGGGGATGCTCTATTCATCCCGACGGGCTGGTGGCATAGTGTCAAGAGTGGGCATCATGACGGGCGACTCAATGCGTCGGTGAACTGGTGGTTCAGATAGGAATTCGGAATGGAGGCATGATGGAACATATAAGGCCAGCAGCCGTGTATTGTTTCAAAATAAGAGGCTGGCCACGAAACAAAGGTCGACTACTGATGAGGATGCCATCAGTGCAAGCTCCTAATGACAGGTTCCACGATCAGATGTAGTCCACAAACATCGCTTGTGAGTGTAGACTTACAACGCAGAGATATGCCATAGTAACTCTAGAGGACGAGTTCCGACTGTCTATTACACTCGTGGAGAACCAGCAGAATACAATACTTTCCGTTCTTTGCCAACATCCCCCCCCCCCCCCCCCCCCCCCCGCATTCACTTTTTGCTGTGACTTGGATTCCACTCCGAACGTAAACTACGGTAGTGTGGTAAACCCTATTGTAATGCAGAATTTCTGCCACATTCCAGAGACAAGACCCACAACAAGCACAATAGCTCAGGGGTAGAGCGCTGGGCTCATAACCCAGAGGTCCCTGGATCGAAACCAGGTTGTGCTACATACGGCGAGGATTCTATTCATCGTATACATACTTTTGCAAATGTCCCTGGGTGGCTGCTTTTTGCTTCATGATAGATGATTTCGAACTGTCTTTCCCCAAAGAATTGTCATTGCTCCCTTCAACTATCTCGGATCAGTGACCCTGCGGCGCACAAAACAAGGCAGACCATCCTTCATTGGGAGTGTCAGACTGCTCTTGCTGACTCTCATCGAGTCGTCCACCCTCACACAGTCGAAATGACCAGCCACCGTGGCGATGACCTGCACGGCAATGACCTCTGCCATTTTCTTGCCCAGACACGTCCTCGGTCCACCATTAAATACGGGGAACTCTGAGGTGCTCTTGTTGGCTACCTTGCCACCAATCAGCCAACGCTCAGGGCGAAACTCGTCCGCATCAGGGCCCCATGTGAGGCGCGATCGGTTCATTGCCCAGGTGCACCACACAATGACAGCGTTCTGGGGGAGAAAGGTACCATCCGGTAGTGTGGTCGCCTGTACGGCCTGCTTGATCTCGAAGGGAATGGGTGGGTAGATGCGCAGTGCTTCATAGAAGACGGCGAAGATGTATGGCATCGATGTTGGGCTGCCCTGTTCCGATATGGCCTTCTCGAGTGTGTCCTGCCTGCCCTTCGTGACTTGGTCAATTTCCTTGCGAACCTTGGCCACGACCTCGGGGTGTCTCATTAGCAAGTAGAACGTCCATGTAAGTGCCTGTGCCGTTGTGTCTCTGCCGGCGGAGAGATAGTTCAGCGCAGCATCAGCAACCAGCTGCTCATCCCCAATTGAGTCCAAGAGCGACTGAACCAGACTGCCGGAGATTTGGCCCATTCTATCCTTGCTAGCATATTCAGAAATCCGCTTCGCGTTTGTTGCACGGCTCTTCCTGTCTTTCGTTGCGTTGGAGACAATACTGCGTCCGAATGACTTAACAGCCAATATAGACTTCCGCAACCGGGCGCCCGTAAGTAGTTCACTGACGAACCATAGTGGGTTTTGAAACCGCTCAGCAGTTGCGCCGGATGCGTAGTCGAAAGCCAGGCCGAAATCATCTTCGGCGTGCATCTCCATCTGGGGCTTCCTATCAGCGGGTTCTTACGGACGAATAACTTGGTTGGAACAGGGATTGCTCTCAACCAGGAAAGGAACCTACGTTGTACGCCATCTTCCCCATGAGTTGTGTCGTAATTTCGTGAAAGACCGCTTGTAGGTCAACAATGCCTTTGTCAGCCTTGGTCTCCAGGAAGGCCAAACTCCGTGATAGATACTCTGGCAGAGCCACCTCTATCAGAACTTTCAAGTTTGACGTGTTGAGAAAGTTTAGCCCAGCCTTGCGTTGTATTCGCCACAGATCGCCATCAACATTGATGATGCCGTTTCCTGTCGTTGTGTGAGCAAACACTTCAATGCTGATTCGCCCGGGGTGCTGACCGAATAGGTCTCTCGACCGCCCCTGGAAGAACTCGCCCTTGGCAAAGATGCCCTCATTTTTGAAGACGTAGTCGAGATTTCTTGGGTCGCTGATAATGACGCCAGGTGGGAGGCTTGGTACGGAAATCTGCAATGTCTCATAGCCGTAGAGCTGCCCACACTTTGTAAACCAGTCGAACAGCTTTTGTCGGTCTCTCAAGAAATTGATACCATTGCCGGCAAGGGGTAAGGTGCCGGGAGGGCGTCTGGGCAAACTAAGTCAGCGATGGGTTGGACCCAGACCGTCCGTCCCATCTAGGGGAAGCTTCGCCTGTGGCTTACCTCAATGGAACACCGTTTCTTCTCAATTTGGGCTGGCCAAGAATGGCATACAGCAAGATGCAGACGATGCCCGCAGTGAGGACTATTGAGGGGTTAATTAGACCCATGTTGAAGCCGTAGACCACAATGGTTGTGGAGCTGTCGTGCTGATAATAATTCTGCCAGTCAGTCGTATTGCGCTTCAGGAATCATGGGACGGAACCCGGTGGTTGGGCTGCTTCTCGGCCTCTCTTCATTCAGTTTGCAAAGGGAGGGAGGGCCTGATTGGCGGCAGGAACACAGCGATATTGGGTCTGATCAAAGACGGGTCTGATAAATACGTCGGGAATCGTCTCATGTCAATCAATTCGATGAACGCTCAGAAACTCAACGGCTTCGTCCAGAAGCTGGTTGGCGGTTGACACCTGGCGGGGGCAGTAACAGGGTGAAATTGGCCAATCCACGGCATTGATCCCACAGCTTCCGTCTCCAGTACTCCACTGAAGCCCCGTCTAGGTACTTGCCTGCCTATGTGTAGGCTGCAACCCTTCAACCCCCTGTAGCTTCTCGCCGTTATGCTGTCTTCCATTTCATCATCGTCACCTCACATGTCAATTTACCGCCAAAACGTGGGCCTCAACCAGGACAGCAACGAAGGACGACATTTTACGGCCTCACAGCAGTTGTGTTGTCCAGCCACGGTCAAATGAACAACCAAGTCTCGACACAAACCTACCTAGTAGGTAATAATTAGGTGCTGTGTACTCCGTACCTACCGAGGGGAAAAGGGATCCATCCTTATTATCCCTGCCCGTTCTGGTTCTTTCCCTGTCTCGAGCCGTTTGTTGGGTGCAATCAATGCGACAACCCTCCAGCCTTCCGCACCAGCTAGGGGCAGGACCGAGAGAACCCGACGTTCTTCTCAATCCTCCTCGACAAGCACCATCAACCTAGAATTGGACTACAAGCTAGAAAGCAGGAACATTCGGAAGCACGTGCAATCTAGCGTCGGATCTCTTTTGGCCGCTTAAATTCAGCATTCAGCTTCTCTATATCCCTGCACGCCTTTTGCCAACAACACCAACCACTCTGGCCTCAACGTCACTACAATGGCGCCTCTCGTACCACGATTCCACCTCTTCGAGATCGACGACCAGCCATGGTACGCACTGTTGCATCGGCTCCCTCTTTCCGCTTCACCTCTGCTTCACAGTAAACTGACACTCTCTGAACAGGTTCCCGTCCTTCCTCCGCGCTCACGTCCAGGAGGGCCTCCACGCAGCCTGGGTCCAAAGACTCCCCGTCATTCAGACTGCCTCCCCAGCCCGCATCGCCGCCCAAATCCTCCAACGCATGCTCGGCCCCCGCCTACCCTCTTACACCTTCATTGACTTCTGCGCTGGCTCCGGCGGACCAACTCCCGCCATCGAGCGCCACATCAACCGCCACCTCACAGCCCAGGAGCAGCCCGCTGTAGACTTCGTCCTGACCGACCTGCACCCTAACACCGACGCTTGGGCCCGTGCCGCCGCTAACAGCGACCACATTGGCTTCGAACCCAATAGCGTAGATGCCGCCGCGGCGCCCCGCGAGCTCGTTGACGGGTATACCTCTAAAGGTAAGAAGGTCTTTCGACTGTTCAACTTGGCCTTTCACCACTTTGACGACCCGCTGGCCAAGGCAATCTTGAAGAACACACTCGAGACCTCGGACGGATTCGCCATATTCGAACTGCAGGGCCGCGACCTATACTCCTTCCTCATGCCCGCCGTCCTCGGCGTCGGATGTATTTTCTTGGCGCCCTTGTATGCGTGGAGGTTACGCTCGCTTTCGGTGTTGATTTTCACCTACCTCATCCCAATCCTACCGTTCGTATTGGTCTTTGATGGTTATGTTTCCGCTCTAAGAACAAGGACGCCTGATGAAGTTGAGGCACTGATGAAGTCGTGCGGCGCCCGCACCGATGGCTGGGAGTTTAAAAGTGGCAGTGAACCGCACATGCCGCCTTTTGGGCATGTAAACTGGATCGTGGCCGAGAAAATTTCATCCAGGGATTGGTGAAAGGATGGAGTGAGGTTGAAAGTTAGAGCTATCCATATACAGTATATAAACCGTGACAAGGCACAACTGCTTCAGCCCTATATCAGTATGACCAAGCGCCGACGACACCCTGAGGCCTCAGACGAGGGAGTGGAAAGCGGATGTACTTGTAGGGATGTATCAAGTAATCAACGCAGACATGCATGTCTCTGGGTCTAAGGCAAACACCTCGCCAGCTTCACGAGTGAGCTTAAGGAAGGGAGTAAGGCAATCTAATTCAACTCAGAAACCTAGTCACACTTCGGTCTGAATGTAACCGGACGATTCGCTGCATTGGGAGCAAAACACCTGGAGAGAATGAATAATCAAATCACAGCCCTACAGGAGAAACGGAGACGGACAATGGATTGCTTCAAGTCTGGTTTCATTTTCAATCCATAAAATGAAATCCACAAGCAGATATAACTCCTATTTTTATACAAAAAAAACAAAAAAGAGAAGAACACCAGAATCCCAAAACTGCCGCGTTTCCACACGGCATCATGTTTATGTCGAACGACGTCGACATAATTCCATTTCCGCCCCCAAAAATAACCCGAAGAAATGATTAGATAGGCAAATCATAATCCATAAATGACGGCGCTTTACGCTCGCACATCAACAGTAGCATGCGCTTGGTGTGACGCTTCAGTTTAAACAACGGGGCCAGCCTTGACGACCTCCTCTGTCGCCTCGCTCGCGTACTTCTTGAAGTTCTCGTTGAAGAGGGTGCCAAGCTTCTTGACCTCGGTCTCAAAGCTGTCGTTACCCGCGGTCCAAGCGGCCTTGGGGTTAAGCAACTCGCTTGGGACGCCAGGGCAGGTCTTTGGGACCTGGAGGTTGAAGGTCTCATAGGTCTCATACTCAACCTTGGCCAGCTCGCCGGAGTGAATGGCATCGAGGATAGCGCGGGTGTATTTGAGCGGACAGCGCTTGCCGCCTTGAGAGGCGCCAGCACCAACCCAGCCCGTGTTGAGGAGCCAAGCGTTGGCGTTGTGGTGCTCGATCTTGTCAGCAAGCATCTTGGCGTAGCGCATGGGGTGGAGGGCGAGGAAAGGCTGGGCGAAGCACGAGGAGAAGGTGGCCTGAGGCTCAGTGACGCCATCCTCGGTACCGGCCATCTTGGAGGTATAACCCGAGATAAAGTGGAACATGGTCTGGGCGCGGTCCAGCTTGGAGATGGGAGGCAGGACGCCACGCGCATCACAGGTCAGCAGCACGATATTGGTGGGGTGCGAGTCAGACCGGCAGGGAATCTTAGCATTGCTGATGTACTCGATGGGGTAGGCGCAACGGGTATTTTCCGTGAGGGTAGAGTCATCATAGTCGACGACGCGAGTTTCAGGGTCGAAGACAACGTTTTCGAGGACGGAACCGAAGCGGATGGCGCCAAAGATATCAGGCTCCTTTTCGGCGGACAGGCCGATTGTCTTGGCGTAACAACCGCCCTCAATATTGAAGACACCGCGGTCACTCCAGCAGTGCTCGTCGTCGCCAATCAGGGCACGCTGAGGGTCGGCGGACAGGGTGGTCTTGCCGGTGCCGGACAAGCCGAAGAAGAGGGTGACGTCGCCGTTCTTGCCCTCGTTAGCGGAGGAATGCAGGGTGAGGACGTTGTGCTTGATGGGCATCTCGTAGAAGAGGACAGTGAAAACACCTTTCTTCATCTCGCCAGCGTACTCGGTACCGAGGATGACCATCTCCTTCTGGGCGAAGTTGATAGCGACCGAGGTGCCGGAAGTCATGCCTTCAGTGTATCTGTTGGCGGGGAAAGATCCAGCATTGTAGATGGTATAATCAGGATGGAAGTGCTCGAGCTCCTCACGAGGAGGGCGGATAAGCATGTTTCTCATGAACAGGGCATGGTAGGCGCGGGCGCAGATGACACGGACGCGAATGCGATACTTTTCGTCCCATCCAGCATAACCATCTACGACGTAAATGCGATTTCTCGTGTTGAGATAGTCGATGGCACGCTCGCGGTTGATCTTCCACACCTAGAAAACCTCACGTGTCAGTGGATGTGTAAAGCAGAGGCTGAAGCAAATGTGTACCGGGGGAGCAGTGAGTGACCGGGCATTGCGGGGTAGGTAGACATGGGTGATAAAAGCGGTTTAGTGTGTTTCCCCACGGAATGGGGAATGGGGAATGGTGAATGGTGGAGGGGCTGTAGGACTATGACGACACTCTCCCAGGCCAAATCTACGCCCAGAGCACCAGACAGAACAAAGGGTCATCTCGATGAGACGCCCTCCCCCAACACGTGCCAATACATATTGATGCTCAGATTCCTGCACTTGACAGATCGGAGAGAGAGGTGGATACATAGCGCAGCACGTCCGCAGTGTCAGTGTCGATCTGAAACATGACGTAATCGTCGACAGCAAATTGCTTTGCGCGCTTGGTCTACCCTTATGCAGCTGACTCGGATTCCGACCAAACTATCAGCTGCAGATGAGGAAAATCCAAATACGAAGCAAGGCAACAAAGTTGTCAACGAGTGGTCACGTGACAACAAAAGACTTGTCCTGTACCTATAGGGGGAATGTGACGGCTGCTGATGGGTTGGCCTAACCTGGCCTAGACGGGGACACACGCAAAGAGCCAATGGAGTGTGCCGACTTCGACTGCACCATGATTCGGCTCGGTGGGAAGGTGTTGGTGTGGTTTGTCTTACCTCGGGTGACATGGGCTTGTTGACAGGACCCCACCTTGAAAATCCAATTATTAGCAAATGGTTACGCATTCGAACATCAGCCACCAGCCATTCAGCTGCACTCGCTCGCGCGTGCAGCCGCCGCCGAACGCGTTATGGCTGACATAGGGTCCTGGTGCTTACCAAATGTCGTCCTTGGAGCTGTCCTCCTCGACGATTCGCTTGTCAAGAGGCGAACGTCCAGTCTTCTTTCCAGAGTAGGCAGTTAGCGCACCACTTGATGTGATGGCAGAGCCGGTCTCGTAGACGAGGGCATCTTCGTAGAGGGCGGCAACGGAGGCGTTGGGGATCTAGTCCACAGTCAGCTGCTTTTCCAAGCATCTTTCTTTGTCCGCTATTCGCACGTACAATAGCGACTCTATCGTAGTCAATGTGGGCGGTCTCGTGAAGCTCCTCCTCTGTTTCGGTGTGTTAGAAATGTTTGACCGTCGCAGAGGATCGGCTCGCAAATAGAAGGGCTATCATACCAAGCTCGGTGTGCTCGTGGTGAGGACTGGATGTGCCATGTTAGTCGGGCTTATATGCGACACAAGTCCAAAAGATGGGGCTAAGAGGAGAATCAACATACGCAACACCACTAGGGTGGAGAGGAGTCTTGTTGACGTTGCTAGCGATCACTTTGGCGGTGGCCATGTTAGCTGCTGGTCTGTTGCATTCTTCAAGAAAGGAAGACTGTGATGATGGGGCGGCCCCCTCGAAGCTATGTCGAGAGGACGGGAAGTCAAGACGGATCCAAAGTCCGCTTGTAAGTGGAAGATGCCCGGTAGGACGGGAAATGGGAATGAGGAAGGAGAGAACGAACTCTTGCGTAAATCTGTGTGGGTTCCTTCGTGAAGAATCTGTGATTTCGGGCCCTTTACTGCTGGATCGGTGTAGGGAGAAGAGGTTCTCTGGACGGGGTCCTTCATGGTTATAAAGAATTGAGAAGACGGCGAGTTGGTTCTTTGAGATCAGGTGAAGATGGCTTGGGTCAAGGCTTGGAAGGGCTTGTGGTTCTCGTCCGCTTTCAGGGATGGCAAAAGAAATCGTGTATCCACTTTCGCGTTGAAGTACAGATAGTGTGGAGAGAAAGACCAGATGGGAGTGGATGGAGTGAGAATACAAGGGGTAGACAAGACTGCTTCGTAGCTTGGTCTGGGCTGGAACCGAGGATAGAAGGCCAGAACGGGGTATTCCACTTATAAGAACGGGCGTGGCGTGTGGAGTCGCGGGGACGAGGGGAACGATGTGACTGGACGAGTTGTCAGTACTGGGCGCTTCACGATATTATCTCGGGTTTGGAAGAGGGGTGTAGATCCTTGTTGCGGGTTCGGAATAGGGTAGAAGAGGAATAGGAAGAGGATCGGAAAGACTCGAAGCTATCTATTGCTTGTCACTTTCGTCCCTTGGGGCGGGCTTGTGGAGAAGCGGGCCAGCAGTATCCGTACGTACAAAGTACGTCGTACACCACATAGGTATGCAACAAGTACTTTGTATCTCTGCCCTAGTGAGTGTGGAGGGGTGAGGGGTGGGAAGGGTGGGGTGCGTGGGTGTGTGGGCAGTGCAAGTGCTGTGAGGAGCATTCTTGGATTGCCTCATCGTCCCAAGATAATGAGGGCCCGACCCTGACTCCCTTGGATTCTTAGGTCATTGATATTGTGCCGGACTACTGGGGCAGTAGCGGACACGGTAAAGTGAGCATGGCAGCATGACAGGGGAGGGGGAAACAAGTAGCAATTCGATATTTCTCTAGGCGGCGGACGACTGACAACATAGGTACTCTGCTGACTCTAGGACAGACTCTCTCTCTCTGTCGTGGCTGCGAAGTAGGTACCTAGTAGGTAATTAGGTACAAAGTAAGACTACTTGGAATGGAATGCACAAATCCGCATCCAACCCGTCGCCCCTTCTTTCTAAGGCGGCCTCCCCCACAATCTGCAGGCTTCTTCCGTCTGTCTCCGTGGATGTCGGCATGGTCCTCCCGAAACCTGGCTAACTCACCTCGTCTCTCTTGCGTCCGATGCGTCAAGAGTGAGACTCGAAGTCGTCCGCCCGCCAAACCAGTACGTAACACATGTCTTTGTGCACGCGCTCTCTTTCAGCACAGTAGTACATGGCCGGTTTTTGCCGGTTTTGCACGAGTTCAGTTACAGATTGCGGCATTACTATTAGACGGCTTTCGGGCTGTATACTTGCAGGTAACTTGGACCCCCTTCAACAAGAAGAAGAAGAAGAAGGAGGAGGAGGAGGAGGAGACGAAAGGACACGAAGAGTTCAGGCAGCCTCCAGGACGTCCTCCTCGGTCGTCGAAGCCTCTACGGCTTCTTGAAGTCGAGGTCGAAAAGATTCGGGAAGTACAAAGCACATGCAGAAGAAATGCTACCATTGCCCTGGCACATCTGCCAGCACTCAGGTAGCAGTAGTCTGTGTGGCCATGCAACTCCCAGCTCGCCGAGTCCCATGATGATCGATTACCCCACCGCTCGTCCCGATAATTGTTCAAATCTTGTTCCTCCAAGGAGCCAATTGACCGTAGCCAAAGGTACGAAACCATGCATTAGGCAGACAAAGTCGGATGCCAACTAACCTTTTTTTTTTTTTTTTTTGTTAAATTCTCTTTATTCATCATTCGTACCTCGCCCTTGCCCGTTTGAGGGACGTGACCGAGTCAGCCCCGGACAGAACGTTCGGCTCAGGTAAAAGAATACGTATGGATTCGATCTGTTCCCTTTCTATTTTCCAACAAAGAATGCATAAAAACTGAAAAGAGCCCAACCCAAGAAGAAAACTAAGCATGAAGAGTGAAGGTTGAAAATCTAACAAAAACAAGAAGAATTGGGACAAACCGTACAGTACCCGTGCCGTGCCGTACCTGACCGGGGAGAGCGCGACGCACATGTCTGCTGTCCCTCGTCGTCATGGGTAAGGGGTACGTAGGGATGCAGCAAATAGGTACCTAGTTAGACTCACACCCACTTCCTACTAGGTACCCTCGTGCTTTGCCTTGTTCTGCTCTTTGTGCTCTTCCCTTCCTACCGCGTCCTGCCCCCGCCCCGATCCAGCCCGCCTCAGCCCAACCCCAAGCCCAGCAGAAGCAAGCCAAGGCTTTGAGACAGGTATCAACAAGGAACGTACAGTTCCCTTTTGGTTCGATCTTTTGGCTGGCGATGCTGCTCCCCACCGTGGCGCGAGTTCGCAGCTCGCCGGGTTGCCCTATAAGCATGTTACACTGCCATCTTGCTCCACCCAGGAACAGCGCTTACGCGGAAAGTCTAATCGCATGGCCTTCCACGCCTAGGAAAACTCCATCGCTTCTGAATCCTCTCCGATTTTTGCGACTGCAAACTACAGTAGAGTAAGGTAAAGTAAAGATTCTCCTCTTGCTTCTCGTTGTGCTTGTACCCTTTTACATTTTCTACTTCCCTTTCGGTGACCCCCCCAAAGTGTCTATCCGGCTCGTCCAAGCGGCAAACAGTAACATGTTGGCTCTGCCCTGCGGGCAAAGAGAACAAGCTGAAACGACGTCTACGATAATGTTTAGGAACACCATCTCAAAGGGATTGCTACAGGTACACTAGTTTTCTGCCCTCGTGCGAAGCCAACCCCGCCAACGCATCGCGGCAATGCAATGCGAGAAAACAAAAAGCCATAACCCCGGTTTGCCCCTCTTTCACGGGTGTCTTGTTACATACACCCCCCACCTTTTCCCCAAATCAGTACAGTTCTTCATCGGGCTTTCACGGAACGGGTACGAAGTGCAAGGGGAGGCCCAAGTACCTTACAGAGTATCCGTAGTACGATTCAAAACGCTGGATCTGATGGCTCCACAGCAAGCGGGATAGGCCCCGGACAAGATGACGTTGGACAGCTGCATCGAAAGGAGAGAGCCGCTTCGCGTGGGTGTTACCCCGCGGCCCTATTGCCGTTCGCCCAATCAGCGCCTGTAGCCGTGCAAAGAGGCTCATCCTCAGCTTGGTGTTCCGACATCTTCCGGCGCGCACAACCCCAAATTCCTTCCTCGACTTGTTGATTGATTGTATCATGATTGCAACTCCAGGATACCACAAACAAACATACGCACGCATGCCATTACCTGTATGATTAGGCCCGGGGAGGGGTTGGATTCCATGTTGGCTCAATATTGACCCCTCGCTATGTTCTTTGGTACCTCGCTACTGTACCTGCCTTGTGTATTCTAGGTTTACTAGAGAGGGCATGTCCTTCCCTACCATCGCTTTGCCGGCTTTTCCCTCTACATGAAATATTCGTTCTCAGGGCACATATGACTGGCAGAATATCACGGGGGAAAAAATAGAAATAATAAAAAGATGAACAACAGAGTCACCTACGCGTCTCGGGCAGACACAGCTGGTCATGGGGTTGTGATGGTCGTCTGACCAAGCACGTTCAAAGAAGAACCGACATTGCAACAACATCATCATCTCGTGGACTGGTCTGGCCAGCCATATACACAAGGGGGAATAACGGCCTACGAACTGCATCAACCCCACGAGACACATTCGCCGTCTCTGCGCGTTCGTATTAGAGTTACACAACATAGAACAAGCAACAACAATGGTCAGTTGGAGTGGCCGTGAAACTGGGATGTACGCCTCCGTCAGTCAGGACCGGGTTTCCTCGGCTCCGCTCGACCCCCCACTCGCCGATTGCCGTGGCCCATCAGACCATCCACTACGTAACTCTCTGGATTCGGCACCTACTTAGGTCAGGTACCTAGGTAGGTACCTGCAATGTAAACTACTCTCCCCTGTCAGTTATCAGGTTGGGCTGTCGGTCCGCACGAGAAAATCTCGGAACAGCCGAGTGAGCTGGGGTACCCTTATCGTTCTCTGACTCCTCACAATCGGTGCCCCGAGAATGCCCTTATCATCGGAATCTCTCGGGAGACACAATAGTTCCAGACAGTCAACTCGGAATCTGACAATCCTGATTCCTGCCACATGAGCTCCCTCACGCATACACACACACACGTACAGGGTCAAAACGTGAAGCTATCGTCATGTCGCGTGTTTTGTCGGGTTTGAGATTGATTTCTGGTTTTGGATCGATACATCTTCCCATCCCTTCCCCTAGTCCTCCTCCTCCAAAATGCTATCTGCGGTCGGTCCTGTCATGCCGAGTCTGTCGCGGCCCGTTCGTGTCACGGCATTGCCGCCCTTACTCCATGACGTCGCTCAGTCGTCATTCTACGCTATCCAGGCCGATTTCTATCCATGCCAGCCGTGGCCCAGAACATCACCCTTTTGTGGTTGCGAATGCTTTTCTGCGCCTGTCATTCTCAAGAAACACTCGGCTCCATCCTCGCGCTCCAAGTTGACTCTTGGTTTCGCGTTTTCTTGTACCAATTTAAGAAGCCTCGTCAGTGATCAGCTTTGTAATCTTGCCAATGGCAATGGTTTGTCCCTATTCTCAGATGTTAGCCGTCGGGTGAGCAACTTTGAGGCAAGTGCGGCACGAACCTGGTCTCTGAGGGTGAAGCGACCCATTTGCGGGTAGTCCTCGAACTTTTCAATACACACTGAGCCGGCACCGCCAATGACTTGCAGACGAGCGATGATGCTATCTCCCTTCTTTGCGTGCGAAGGCGGCAGCTTGCTCTTGCGGTTGGTGCCCTTTTGCAACTTGTGCAGCAAGGCGGCGAAAGTCACTTCTTCGATGGCGGCGTGGACGTGCAGCACGCAATTAAAGCCCGCTGACAAGATGCTCTTCAACTCCAGGATGCGGATCTGCGCCTCAAATGTCTGCACGTTGTGCACCAAACGCTTGGGCGAGCACAGGACGAAGCCAGGCATGATGTCTTCCTCCTCGATGCCTCTGAGACGGATGCGAACCTGGTCGCCACACTGGGCAACCTGCACTTCCTCCTCCGTCTCGCCGTAAATGGCTGAGGCATCCACGTTCTGCTTGTTGGGCATCATGACAAGTGACATGCCCTTCTTGATGACACCGGCCTCAATCTTACCCTCGATCATGGTACCCATATCGCGGTACTTGCCTGCGACGGCCATCATGAAAGGTGCGTTGACCTTTCGCTCCAGAGCCTTCATACCATCAAGGTACTCAAGCAGTGACGGTCCGTCGTACCAATCTGCGGTGCCCTTGGGAATCCTCTCCTTAATATTGATCGACTGCTGGGCGGCGACGGGGATGAAGAAAACGTCCGTCTTCAGGTTGTAACCAGTCCCCTTGAGGAACTGGGACAGCTTAGATGTGCATTCCTGGTAGCGCTCCTGCGACCATTCGACAGTAGCATCGTCCATCTTGTTGATGGCAACAATCAACTTGTTGACACCTTGCGTCTTGGCAAGCATAGCGTGCTCTCTGGTCTGACCACCACGTTCGAAGCCGGTCTCGTACTCGCCCTTGCGGGCTGAAATGACCAAAATACCGACATCAGCCTGCGAGGCACCACCGATCATGTTGGGCACGTAGGTCTTGTGGCCCGGAGCGTCAAGGATACTGTATCGTCGCACATCGGTCTCAAAGTAACCTCTGCCAACCTCAATCGTCTTACCCTGTGACCTTTCCTCCTTGTTCAAGTCCATGACCCAGGAGAGGTACCAAGACGGGTTGCCGAGTTCTCTGGCTTCCTTCTTGTACTTTTCCATTGTCCGCTCATCTACCATTCCCGTGTTGTAAAGGATAGAGCCACCCAGGGTGGACTTTCCGGCATCAACGTGCCCAATGAAAATGATGTTGACGTGCTCCTTTCCGTAGATCTCCTTCAGAGTAGCCTCGTCGACGTCGGCCGTCTGCTCCTTTTGAACGGCGTCGACATCTCTCACTGCGGCCTTCTTTTCACCTGCGGAGGGGCTTGAACGACCAGAAGAAGGAGACGGGGAGGTTTTTCCGGACTTGGTAGTGGAAGCTCCCGTCTTCTCAATCGCCTTGGCAGCTGTGGCCTTGGCTCCGGCCTCAGCTGCGGCGGCGCCGGCCTCCTTCGCAGACTCCTCCTTCTTCTCCTCCTTCTTGGGTGGGGCAGTACCGCCGATGGAAAGGACCTTCGCCTTGGGCTTGGGGGCATCGCCGCCAATGCTCAAGACTTTAGCACCGCCCTCCTTCTTTACTGTAGCTTGGGGCGCAGGCGCAGGCGCGGGGGCATCGGCGGGGCGCTTGGCAATGGTCGGGGCGGGCTGTTGCTGTTGCTGTTGCTGTTGCTGATGTTGTTGTTGCTGCTGGTGGCCGTATTGAGGGTAGCCCTGACCTACAAGTCCTTCATGTTAGCGGTGGCTGTGAAGAATTGTTACCATGGAAAAGCCATATCCCAATGTCAAACATACCATAGGCTTGTTGGTAGCCCTGCTGGCCGTAGCCACCATAGTTGTTGTCCTGTCCGTACTGGTTGAAAGTTTGTTGACCTTGACCACCGTACTGAGGGAAACCGCCAGCACCAGCGTAACCCTGGTTGTAGTACTGCTGGTATTGGGGGGCGTAGCCGCCGTATTGCTGACCGGGCTGGAATGCCTGAGCTCCGGGAGTGAAGGAGGAGGCGCCTGGACGGAAGGTGCCGGCTTGAGGGTTCTGCTGCTGGTTGAGGTTAAGCTGCTGTTGGGCCTGGCGCGACAGGTTGTCGTCCTGGGCTGAAGGGTCGTCTTCCCACGAGTTGAGGTTGGACATCGTGAAGGACTGCGACAGGGCAGATGGAATGGTTTGTCGAGGAGTGAGGTAGGCAGGTGGTGAAGAAGTCGAAGCGGGATCGAAGGGGGGGGTTGGAGAGAGAATGCGGTCAGAGCTAGGTAGAAGTGAGATGGGATGTTAACGAAATGCGCCCCAAGGAAAGATTTAAAGAGGGGCTGGAGGGTTTATTTTTCCCGCGGCGGCAACAAAGATGACAGACACAGGCAGGCAGTGAGTGACTTCAGTACCTACCCCAGGTAAGGCAGGGACGCAAAGTGGTGGAAGGCAAATGGGACAGGTGAGCAATGATAAGAACAAGGTGACTCCAAACTGGATCTGGGTTCTAGTGACTCACCTTTGGGCTGGGTTTGCCACTAAATTCCTAATTATTTATCTCGTCAGATAGCTCGGTTATTCGAATCCTTTTGCGGTCATGGCAAGTTTTTTTCTTCTTTTCAATCATCCAACGCCGCAGTTCAGGTTTTTGCCAGCGTATAGGCCTGACGAACGTTTTGAGGGCTCCACCGTTCAGCGGGGTTGTCGCGGTGCTGCCTTGACACTGTTTCCGCACTGTCCATAATTGTGTCTTGCCAATTGAGGGGTAATTTTTGCTCCTCAAAACTGAGAGCACGACGACTGCCCCTCGCTGAATTCACGTGAGAGGCGCGGGGCTGGGTTTCCATTTTGCACTGTGCGATGGGTCACCCCCTTCTGCCCAAATCAAGCACTGCAATTTGGCTGGGCTCCAACTCCAGTAGTGTTGTAGTGGGGAGGGGGGGAGGGGCGGAGGGTGAGCTTCCACGCCTTGCTACCTAGCCCTTACGATCCTATCACCAGCACCGGCAAAGGCATCGCCTCTTCGTGTTTGTTGTTGACTAAGCCTATCAATTATTACACGCGAACAAAATCAATCCCCTCTGCCGGATTGGAAATTTCCTCATGACCAGACTTCACCATCACCAGCATGGAATCTGAACAGTCATGGATGCCTTACTTGCTAGACTGGGAGCCCAGGCAATGAATATGGTCATCAGGTCGGGCATTGCTTTGACCTCGACCTATGCCTTCTCTCAGTGTTCACGCCTTATGAAGACTGTTGATGACAGGGCTGTTCGGTCAGAGATCAAAAAGCTTCAGAAGAGATTAGACAGCAAGATCAAGGTGAGAGACCACGCCCTTGGCATTGCGGTTACCACGCTAACATCATACCTTGCAGATTGTTTCTCCCGCGATAGACCTTATAGAGTTCAAGTACATATATCTATTAGCCGCCCCCTGGACCCACCAACTGACAGCTCTTTAGGTCTGGCAGAGGCAATGCCTTCCTGGAGTCGGCTTTACCTCTGGCCAAGAGTCTTCGACGGAGTATTGTTGCCCTCGGACGCCGCGTTGAGCAGGCAGCACAGACAGGCGAAGCAACTAGCCAAGTTCCACTACGGAGTCTGGATTCTGAGCGGCACCTTGAGGAACTAAGGGCAATCATCGATGATATGAAAGACCTTCTGGATCAGCTGGACAACGACATTCCCCTTTTGCACATGGCCATATCTGCATCAGGGGAGAGCCTCAGTTCTGCCATGTCCCCGGGTGTATCGCCGTCACGTTTCTTGCAAGCAGGTACTTTTCTCACATACGGGGATAGTCAGTTTGCCGTCGATCCTTCTCGTCCTGTGCAAATAGGACCTGTTTTCACACTGTCCATCTACATGTTGTTCCTCGGTCACGCCTCTAAGACGCCCCAAGCACAGCCGGTACACCAAGATGGGCATTCGGAAACCCATCAAACACTGCTGAACAAGTCCTCCGGTGACACATCAGCGCCATATGGTCTTGGAGAGGGAGAACGTAAACCCTTGTGGCAGGAGGTCATTCACAAAGCCAGGGTTCGGATGTGTCGGACACCGATGGGACACGTTTTTGATCCCAACAAAGGCTTTCGACCTTCAGGCGCCCCGCACAGCAGATTTGCCGAGTCTCGGTTCCGCAGGTCGAATGGTTACGGCCTGGACCAGCGCAACGAGTATGCCTACCATCTTGAGATCATTGAGGATTTGGACGATGGCCGTGCTCATGACGACCCGGATGCCGAGGCCGCCCCATACGACGACATCCGACGTGCGGGCATTCGCGAGTCTATCCCCATCCATCAAATTTCCAAGATTTTCTATGCCGATACTGGCCGAATCCTCAATATTGGCGACGGAGGATCAGACAACAATCCCGTTTTGTTGTTAAAACGAGATCTCCATGCAAAGCCACCCTTTGAGATGCAAGAAGAAGTGATGGCATTCGACGATGGAGCCGATTCCGTCATAGTTTCTGGATCGGAGAATGAAGAGACTGTGGATGAGCAGGAATACATCGATCGTCAGCTTCGGGAAGAGAGTGCGGCGTTGGACATGATGGAACAAATGCCCAAACTGTCGACCACCAAACCCTCTCGTAGGAGCTTCCCCAGCCACCTAGATCCTGAATGGCTTGCTGTGGAGGTATTTGAAGACGATGACGATTCGGAGAGCAGTGAGACTGAAGACGAGGATCTTGGGGAGGAGGTGAACAGGTTGGCCATGAGCTCGAGCCCAATGTCAGCAGCTACGTCTCCGAAAACACATCCCTGTCGTTCAAGAGCATCGCTAGACACAAGACTCATGCAACAGATTCAGAGTCTATCACTGCAGTCGTCGCCTTCCGTCAAAGTGACGGGATCAGCCGCGTCAGTCCCCTCGTTCTCCCGCGAGGTGGCGGAACACGCGATGGAGAATACGGAATCATTTGTCGCAAGATCACCGTTTGGCGCCGTTGTCACCTCTCTTTCCCTCATGGAAATGTTAATTAGATTGGCGAGTCTACAAGAGTTCCAACAGGCACCGCATCTGACCATGCACGATCATATCCTGAATTTCTTCTTGGAAGAATCGTCAACGACGGGACTGACGGGAGAAGAGGGATTGAGGGCGAGGACGGAAGCGAAACAGCGTGTTGGATTCGATCCATATACTGATACCCCAGCTAGATAGTAGACCATTAGAAAATGATTGTATGACGGCGAAGCTGTCTAATCGCATCGAGGTTTACTACCATATAAGAACCAGTAGCTCGGTGAGCGGTACTAGACGTGAAGGGGCACAGCCACACACTCCATCTCGTGATTCCTGCCCCACACCTGCATCGTGGCGTGTGGTTGCCTACCCGTTGCTGGGGAGAGTTATGTCATTGGTAAGTGGTATCAACAGCTTGCACATCCCGTTCACTTTAATCAAGAACCTCCCAACAAACGCCTAGTTACACTTACACGTCGACTCTTCCGAGAAGGTGAAAATTAATCTTACCGGCAGACTCCCTCACTCTGCTGGAGCTTTATTGATCCCCTTTTTGTGGACGTTAGTACAGCCCACAATCGCTTTCCCCCCCCACCTCCAAGAAAGGCCAACAACATTTAACCCCTCTACTTTGAAACGACAGAAATCTACTTCGGCTAGCCAAGTTCGCTTTCTGACCTTGAAGCACATGACTGTCTGAAGAGCAGTCCGATTATCTCGAGTCAGCGCGCACACGGCTACTGCAGTCCGACAATACCTGCAAAGACCGGTCACGGTCGAGCTACACAGCCATGGTCAACCAGCGGAATCCGGCAAAGGGCCCGTTGCGCCCGATCAACCCAAATGAGGACTCGCAACCCTCCACCGCGCGCCAACTACCCAAAACAGGCACACCTACCAAGGACTTTCGCGGAGTTTCTCGCGGGACAGTACGATCCGAGGGTCAAGGTTCATCCTCTTTCGAACCCGATGCCCTCACAGCCAGATTTGACGCCATGCGCGTGTCAACAATGCCGGAATCGAACCCCCGGGCGGCGATTCCAAACACGTCTGCGCGTCGCAGTCAACCGATTCAACGTCCAGTCAGTCCTGAGCTGGTAGAGATTACGCAGTACGACTTTAAGCAGTCATCTCGGCCGACTTCCAAGGAGAGCGACGCAAGCTCAGACAAAAGATCAACACTACCTTCTGATGCACTGGAATCCTTCTTCTCGGATACGAAGCGTCGCGATCATTTCCATCCTTCGTCACCTCACCAGCCAGTCTTTGGCCATCCCACCAAAATCTTATCCTCTCTCAAACAAAAAGCTACAGGCATCTTCAATGAACGCAGATCTCGACCCGAGCATCATCGATCTCAAAATGTGGCTATACCGTCTGTTCCCCTATACCCGGACAAGAAACCGGAGCCGCGCACGTTGTACAGCTCTATTGGTCCAGACGCCAACCCTTCCACCTACAAACCTCCCGGCAGCTTTGGAGAAGCCGAGTTCTATACCGACCCGGCGAAAGCCTCAGCCGACCTGAAGGCACTGTTGGAGGGCGGCATGGAGTCGGACAATGAGGAAACCCAGAACAAAGAAGCCGAAGTGGCTGTTAAAGATGGTACTATGGAAGGTCTCAAGGTGAAGCTCCTTCCCCATCAGGTTGAAGGTGTTGAGTGGATGCGGGGCCGTGAGCTTGGTCCGGTCAAGAGAGGCAAGGTTCCAAAGGGTGGTATTCTGGCAGACGACATGGGTCTTGGTAAGACTCTGCAAACCATCTCCCTGATTCTCAATAACCAGAAGCCTTCCAAAGGCGATAAAAGCTACAAGAAGCATTTCGAGGGCATCGAAAGGACAACACTTGTAGTCGCGCCCCTAGCGTTGATCAGACAATGGGAATCGGAAATCAAGGAAAAGGTGGCCAAGACGCATGGGCTCAATGTCTGCGTTCATCATGGGCCGCAACGCACCAAGAGGTCCAAAGACCTTGCCGCTTACGATGTGGTTGTTACCACCTACCAAGTTCTGGTTTCCGAATGGGGCCACTCTTCCGAGGATGACAATGGTGTCAAGGCAGGATGTTTTGGCCTCCATTGGTGGCGCGTGGTACTTGATGAGGCACACACTATCAAGAACCGCAATGCAAAGTCGACAAAGGCATGCTACGCGCTGCGTTCTGAGTACCGGTGGTGTTTGTCGGGAACACCGATGCAGAACAACCTGGAAGAGTTGCAGTCTCTCATCAAGTTTTTGCGGATTAAGCCATATGATGACCTGAAGGAATGGAAGGAGCAGATTGAGAAGCCTATGAAGAACGGCAAAGGACATGTTGCTATTCGTCGCCTCCACAGTCTCCTACGGTGCTTTATGAAGCGGCGTACCAAGGATATCCTCAAAGAAGAAGGAGCCCTCAATCCAGGCGGCAAGCCGACTAAGGAGGGAGAGAAATCTAGCACAGGCTTCAAGGTTACTGAGCGCAAGGTCGTTACTGTGGCCACGACATTCTCTCCTGCCGAGCGTCGCTTCTACGACAGACTGGAAACTCGAGCCGACGAGAGTATCGAGAGGATGTTGAAAGGGAAAGTTGACTATGCTAATGCCTTGGTCCTTCTTCTGCGGCTCAGGCAAGCTTGCAATCACCCCAAGCTGCTCGAGGGAAAGCTCGACAAGGACAAGGATGCGTTGTCCACTGACACATCCAACAAGAATTCCTCGGCAGACATGGACTCTCTGGCCGACATGTTCGGTGGAATGGGCATCGTCGCAAAGACATGCGGTATCTGCGGACGAAACCTTCCCAAGGATGTTGTCAGCAGCGATAGAGATACCTGCCAAGAGTGCTATGATGACCTAGCCTACTTCAAGGAACATGAGACACCAAAGAGGAAGAAGCCCAAGCACAAGAAAGGCAAAGTCAAGGGGATTGTGAAAAAGCCTGTGGCAACCGAGGCCGATGACGGAACACCATACCAGCCCAAAGCCCGCCGCCCCAGAAACAGGAACATTGTCGTCGACAGTGATGACGAAGAAGCAGATGGCAGCTGGCTCGTATCTGAGGACCAGCGTGGTCAATTGCGGATAGGCAAGGCCGGCGGCGAAGAGGACGAGAACGCGGAGGGCGGCGGCGACTGGATTGGATCCGACGACTCGCATCACGAATCCGAGAACGAGGAAGACAGCAGTCAACTTGACAGCTTCGTTGTTAAGGACGACGAGGATAAGCGTGGGCGAGGCGTGGAAGAGAGCTACGCATCCGATGATAGCCTGCCTTCGATAGCAGCGATAGCATCGCAGGTGAAAGAGGAGAAGCTCGATGCGTCGCAGTCATCGCAGACAGACTCGGAAAGCGAAACCGACTCAGAAGGGGACATGGGCGTGGAAGAGTTGGAACTCTATTCTGACGATGACACGAATTATAACCCTGAAGGCCAGGTATCTCAAATCCTAGCTTCCGCCAAGATCCGTCAGATGATGCAAATTCTGCATAAGGAGGTTGAACAACACAAGTTCATCGTGTTCTCACAGTTCACTTCCATGATGGATCTTGTTGAGCCCTTCTTTCGTAAGGAGGGCTTCAAATTCACTCGCTATGACGGTAGCATGAAGAATGACGAGCGGGAGGCCAGTTTGCACCGTCTCCGCAACGATAAGAACACACGCATCCTGCTGTGCAGTCTCAAATGCGGTAGCCTAGGTCTTAACCTGACGGCAGCGACTCGCGTCATCATCCTAGAACCCTTCTGGAACCCCGTAAGTTTCTTTCCCCCCCTCCCCTTCTCTCTTTCTCAAAACACCCAGCTGACAGACAAAACGCTAGTTCGTTGAAGAGCAAGCCATTGACAGAGTTCATCGCCTCACACAAACAGTTGACGTCATTGTCTACAAGCTCACCGTCGAGCAGACGGTGGAGGAGCGTATCCTGGCGCTGCAGGAGAAGAAGCGCCTGCTTGCTGAGACAGCTATTGAGGGCGGCATGAAGAAGGATGCCTTCAAGCTCGGCTTCAAGGAAATTATGGACCTGTTCCGCCGCGATGCGCCCGGTGCGGTCTCTCGCGGCGACGATAGCTACGTCGAGCCATCCTCCCGCGCCACCTCCGCGAGGACCAGCAGGCATGGTTCTCCCGAGACCAACTTACTGGCTGGTAAGGCCAGGAAGGCGCCCAAGAAAACGGAACATGAGATGTTTGGCCGGCGTTGGTAGACGGATGAAAGAAAGCCTGCTAGATGGGCGTGTATACATGCCTCAAGTATAATTATGTTCGGATGCAATGGGATAGATAGATGATTAGCAATTTTGGGGGGTCATAATGATGTTTGTTTTGTCTTCTCTTGAAGCCACCACATGGGAGGATAGCAATGCTTTCCCGTAAGACAGACAGTTGGCGAAGCGATGGTGAATGAAAACATGATTTCCACGCCAGACATTGACTTGAAACCGTTGTGACTGTGTCTGCCCAAGTTGGTGTCGGACGCTCATGTCGGACGGCAACAGGCGTTGAACACCACAAGAGGGGATTCCGTCACGTCATATCACAGAAACTGCATGGATGGCAAATGTATGGTACAGATCCCTGCGTGCCATGTATATTATCTTCCCGTTCCCTGCCTCTCCACCACCTCTTCCGGTCTCCTCAAACTGGGGTATGGGGCTTTGAATAATCCGCAAACGAACGCCCCCTGTTAGGGAATGGATCGCACAAAAGGTAGTCGACTACGCAACACGATACATCACGGGGCATGGCGGTGACTTATCAAAATGTGTCCTGTAAGAATGAATGGGTGGAAGAAAAGCCACCCCAGACCATCGCTCACATCCAGAGAAATGAACGTATGTAATTAAACAATCATATGCCCTCCATCACCACTACGCTTTCGTATCGCTCCTAAACACGTTCCCAAAGTCACCAGACTAGAGGGGCTGGTTATTCAGTCGTTCGCTATTCACCGCCTCGCCATCTAATACACGCCACTTTGCCGATAGTAGTCCGCTGGGGGCGGTGCACTCGGCCCATCACCAGCAGCGGCTCCCGGCGGAACGTATGCTCGATATTGCGGCTGCGACGGGCTCTGGCTGGGTAGACTGTGCCTGGCATCGTAGGCAGCGCCGCTAGGTTGCAGAGGAGGCGGTGTCAAGACCTCAGACCGGCCGGGGCCAGGAACGGGCGGAGCTGCTCCCGTCGGCACAGGTGGTGGAGCCTGAGTCGGGGCGTTGTTATAGTTGTCCTGCCCCTGAGCTCCAGGCGGCTGGTAACTTTGGTAATGCGGCTGCTGCGGCTGTTTAGGTGGCTGAGAGGCCTGTCCGGCTGGTGGTGCTGACGGTTGGAAAGAAGACGGCGCGGGCACAGTCGAATTCCCTACGGCAGGGCTGTTATTGCTATAAGGGTCATCCTGAGAGTAGACGGAGGACGTATATGTTGCAGCAGAGCTCGGGTTGTGGGCAGCAATGGGCGAGTCGTATACTGAAGTCGCCAGCTCTTGGGCGCCGTAGTTGCTCTGGGGCCTCTGGTTAGGGGGCACAGTGTAGGTAGAGTAGGTATTGGCTGGTGGTGTGGGCGATGTATTAATCGACGGCACCTGGGCTTTTCCCGTGGACGGATGACGTTGGTCACGTAGAGGATATTGCTGCTGGCCGTGAGACGGGCCGCCCGCTGATGGTACTTCTGCACCGGCTACGTAGAAAGGGGCAGGTGTGGCCTGTGCTGGACGCTGGAAGTTCGGCGAGGGCGTGGACTGGGGGTATTGTGGTTGGTCTATGTACAAAACTAGTTAAACTTGTGCACTTGAGTAAGGCAATCAAGGTAGTTCACCTTGGGGTGCAGGAGTGTAATATCTCTGCTCCTGTTGCTGCTGTTGTTGCTGCTGCTGGGGATGTCCCTGAGGAGGACCTTGGGTAGGGTATCCTGCTCCTGGACCGCCGGGGTACCCGCCAGCGCCCGGTCTCATAGCATATTGGTGGTAGCTTGGCTGAGGAGGATGCGACATGGAAGACTCAAGTAGCGACTCGTAGTCACGGCGAGCCTTGATGAACTTTTCGTTCAGCTGTGTGAAATCATCTGCGTTGTGGTCAATAATGGCTATCCGAGTAGAACGGCTATAGCGGCCTGCCCACCTTTCTTCTGCGAGTACTTCTCAATGAGCTTGATCAGCTTCGGTCTAATCGCCAGCGTCTGGTGGTAAAGCTTCTGCGTAACCGCTGTTAGTACCACGCTCGTCATATAAATCACCCTGCCCTTTCCAACTTACCGAGATCTCCTCATTATCCTCCTCTCTTGGCGCCGTGTTTGACGTGCTCAGCAAGGTGAGTAGCTTCTCGACGTTCTTGATCTCTGCAAACACCTCGGCTTCCATCTGGGCTTCTCGCGCCAGCTCATCGGGGGTCGGGTCCGTGAGCTTCTCGACGTAGTTGAGAGGGAAAATACCCGTCTTCCCCTTGAGCGAACCCCGCCACCAATCCTTGTAAACGGACTCGAGCACCGCAATGACATCGCCCTTCTTGAACTCCAGCTCGCCTGGCTCTGAGGGAACGAAATCGTATAGTGCTCGCACTCTCGAAACCGTAGCAGCTGTCGTGCCTGCAGGTACGGGTGTGGAGTGAGCCTGCGGCTGGGCGGCCTGCGCCGATGATCCAGGGGCAGCGGTAGATGACGAGGCGGCGGCGTTGGACGCAGCAGGGGCCTTCTTCCTCTCTTCTTCCTGTAGCGAAAGCTTCAAGGCTATCTGCAACTCCTCATCCTCCTTCTGGCGATCCACGTCGGTCAGGCCCGTCTTCTGCGGCGCCGAGGGGGGCTGCAGGGTCGGGTTGCTCTGCTTGAGCCGAAAGTATGCGTCGTACATGATTCCGAGGTCAGGGTCCTTGCTGAACATGTCGGACCACTCTTTCATGCGCTCAAGGATCTTGGCCTTGACCTGGTTGTGGGTGTTTCGGTCGTTTGCGAGTTTTAACATGGCGTCGGTAAAGGCTCGGCTGGAGAGCTCGCGATGCATGTTCTTGCCGCAGTTCTGACTGAGAGCATTTGCGAGCTGTGCACATGTAGGGGCGATGAGGTCAGCGATGGTTCGCTATACTTGGCATGATGCCAACGGCGAACAGGACGTATGGAGGGTAACTCACCTCGAGGGTGTAAAGCTGCACGTTGGCGTTGCGGTGCGCCAGGCGCTTGATCATGGCCTGAACAACTTCCTTGGGCCCATTCTGGTCGCTGCCTACACGATCGCAGACCTCGATGATGGCTCCCCAGTCTTCCGAGGTTAGGTTCTCGTCGGTCGCCTTGGCTAGATGACGCAAGGGCATACAGGTTAGCAAGTCCTTTGCTAAGTGCTGGCGACAGTTGTGCGTTGGGCCGCAATAGACGTACCGACGCCTTCGTCAAAAGGACCAGCTGCGGCAGCTCGAAACATGTCGGGCAGATGCTGCGAGCGGCTGCGGATGCGCTACAGTGACCGTTGGTCGGGAGAGGCTGCTTCGGTCGGGTCCGGTCACTAGGCGTATCTCGCGGGCTTTTGCGTGTCAGAATTGTGAGTTGGGTTAGTCGATGAGAAACAGAAGGCGCTACGGAGCGCTGCGCGAATGCCGTATGTTGCCGCGACGAGTGTGGGAATGCGTGAATGTGGACGTATTTTTGATGTGTAGATGAGAGGTTGATTTGCTGGGAGAAGTCAGGCAGGCTGGCAAGGTGCTTGGAGCCTGGTCGGGTGGTTGTTGGTGTTTGGGGGGAAAGGGTATGGTAGGTATGCTATGCTTTGGCTGAGGTGGACGGGCACCGTACGCTACAACAGTCAGTAAGGTAGTGAGGGGGGTTAGGTAACGCCACTCGTACGGTTTACAGTAATGTAAGGGGTGCGTAAGGCTTGCCTGGCAAACCGAGTTGATTAACCTTGAAAGAAAGCGATTTATCCGTAGTGTACTTTGGGAGCCAAGGCAAGGAGAGGTCAGACAAAGGTACCTAGATATGGGGACGAACAGACAGTCCCAGAAACAGACACAGATAATAGGCTTCGGACAGTGATGGTGGTGTAGCATGTATGCGTATACGACTACCTGGGCTCCTACTGTACCTATACGATAGGTAGTGGGGTAGGGATGCTGCCATATGTACCTTCCCATGCTGCGCAGCCGACAAGATACATACCTAGGTAAGACGCTTAGGTGGGTACTCCACTAACCGTCGTCATCATCATCATCAATCTAACCGGGGAGGGGAGGGGGCTGAGCCATTTCGGAATCTCGCTCTTTGCCTCTGCGCACCGCCACGCCTGTGTGTGGATTAATACGCATTACCCATTCGGCATCTCACAGTCATTCTCCCAAGGGACAGGTGTGCGTAATCAACCGCGTGGGCTTTTGCAGCCTGAGCCATTTACAACCATAGTTTAGGTCCGTACTTTAATTTTTTTGTATGCGAGTAGTGTGCCTACCTGGGTTGTGTGTGAACCTAGGTATATCGTCGATTGCTGTAGGCAGTGTGCCTATATTGTACAGCTACACTATAGTACCAAGGGAGGTAGGTGGTTACGTAACGGCAGTAGGCCCAGTCGGCCTGCGCCACATCACAAACAACTGCGGCAAACTTGACCACACAACCATACCAGGTACCATACACACTACACACAGTACCTACCCAACACTTAGTACGGAAACTACTTCATAAGGAAGCCCATACTTCCTTTGTATGTCTTCCTCTTTATCTTTTCAATCTAGGTATCCTCGTCGGATGGGGGGGAATCTGCCTACGCTTACGTTGATGCCTATATTGGCGTAAGCCGAAGCTCTGTGATACTCACTCATTATCGTCTTCCAGATACATCCATAACCTGTGAATTATTCCGCAGACTTATGAATCACGACCCAAGTACTCACATGAACTTGTCTCAACCTCACTACTTCATTCAATCTGACGATTCCGCTGATAGGTACACTGTCCTGCTTCGTTGTGTGTGTATATATGCCAGTCAGTCTTTGTGCATTCTCTATCGTATCTGAACCAAAAAAAAAAAAAAAAAAAAAAAAAAAAAAAACTCTTGGTTTTCCCAGGCGCGTTCCAGCCAGTCTTCTTTGCCGGCGGTGAAATGATAATAAGTCTTTCATCATCCCCATCTCATATCAACGCCAAAAGTTCTCTTCACCGGACCCCAATGATATATATCTTGGCAACGCAAGGAGACCCCCTTTTCTGTTGCGGCTTTTCCATAAACTCATCCGCGGGCCAACCCAGGCCCTATGACTTGGTGTGGCTTCGCCACGATGTGTAACATGGAACCCGGAAAGAGGGAAAAAAAAAAGAAGAAGAATGATAAGAAAAGGAAGCCCTCTGACTCTTCTAGCCCATTCTACCATGACATGGGCAATGCTTATCATTGTGGTGAAGCAAACCTCTCTGTTCACCAGCCTCGTCGGCTAATGCCACGAGGCTCAAAGTCGGCGCGGCTGCCCGACCCAGATCCCATATTACCGCCGCCTCGTCCCTCCTCCAAGCTCCTCCGTGACTGCGCGTCCATCTCGGACATGTCGAAGAGAAGGGGCTCCTCGTCCATTAGGTCGTGCTCGCCACGTGCGTATCGGCCGCTCGAACCTGTAAAGCTGCCTCTTGATGATTGAGGCGGGGTCTGGCCCCGCCCGCCCGTCGAAGGCATACCGGCGTACCGGCGTCTGCCAAAGGGGGAACTGGAAGGAGCAACAGTCATCAGGCCACCGGGAGGCTTGGAGCCTTCCGACGAGCCCTGTCCCATCATATCTGCTGAGCCCGAGGACGGCAATTCGGACGCGGGTTGCAGTGATGTACCAGCTCGATGAGATGCCGACTCGGCTTCCGTTTGTCTGCCCAGCAGCATGCTAAGCGTGGGCGGCTCACGGTCTTCCGCGCCTAGGCTTATACTGCGATTCGCCGCAAAGGCGAGGTCCCCATCATCGTCGTCCACCATGGCCCGATTCTGCTGTGCTACCGAGCTTGACCTTCGCGGGTGAGTGCCAATTCTGGGTGATATGGGAATGTCGATAGCAGTAGTCCCATCCTGCGTAATGGTGTCTTCCCTGGCGAGCTGGGTGTTTTCCGCACTCGGGTCGGTTCGCTCGCTCCGGGGCTGGCTCGTGTTGTAATTGATGATCGAGTTCTCGCTCAGACGTGAAGGAACAGCAGGCGTGTGCGGCGTATGTGGGGACAAGGGCTTTCCTGGCGAGGAGGATACCGACACAGACGCAGGCGCAGCCATGCTGGGAACATTGGAGAGTTGCCGGCTAGATGAGCTCGATGAACGCTGCATCTGCATCGACGATGTCATGGAGTCGGTCAGTGCATTGTTAGACTCCTTCATGAGGTGGAACCTCGAAAGCTGTGCAACTGTCCGGTTCGTCGCCCCCTCGCCCTTTTTGCTGGATTCGAAGCTCTTGAGTGTCTTCTTGCTGTCTAGTGCCTTGAGGAATTCGGAAATCTGGTCGTCGTCAGTCTGCAGAGACCCAGAGCTGCCCCCTCCATTTGCTTCGGCCAAAAGACCGGACCCTGGCTGCGCCACAGACGAAGACAGGCTCTGTCGTCCACTGCTGCCCTGTTCGTCATCGCCGGCCTTGCTAGCCCCACCGAATGACAGTCGCCCCTTGCGATGAGTGAAGCTGCTGCTGTAGCGGCTGGTCGAGGACGGTCGCGGTGAGCCTACCACTGTGGCTTCGGCCGGTGGGGGACCACCTCGGAGAGAAGCAGGCATTCCTGCCGTTAAAGATGTACGGTTGCGAGGTTGAGTGAGAGCGTTGAGAGCCGCAGCGCGTGAGACCGGAGAAGCGGGAGACTCGGAATCCAACGTCCGCGGTATGGGTGACCCCGACAGGGAGCCAGCCTTGAAAGGTTGAAACGAGACAGATGGCCGGCGGCCAGTGCTGCCAAAGCCCTTCATAGACGGTCTCGCTGCGAGGCCGGTGACGGGTAATGAGTTTGGCGGGTTTAGTTCGTTGCCTGTTGGGGCGGATCCCGGTGGTGAGCTTGTGTCAGACCCGGGGGGTCTCACAGCTTTGAGTGCCGATATAGGACTGGTGCCCAAGGCACCGTCACCATGGAAGGTTGAAAGGCTGCCGTACGTCTGGTGAATGTCTGATAAATTCCGGCTTCTTCGATGAGATGGAAGCGACCCAACTTCGGAGTCATTTCTCCTGGTGCTTTCGCGTCGTTGAGGCAGTGATGGCTTGAAGAAATTCTCGTCAACACCCATGAAACGCGAACTCAGAAGCGCCTCCGAATCATCCACCCGGAAGTTGCACTCGTTTCTGTATGTCACAGATGCGTGGAAGCGGCCCACGGGTACCTCCAAATCGCCAAAAACGTAGTCGGTCACGGCATCCGGCCGCCCGTCGTACAACGGATGCCTAAGCCGGTCAAGACCGTCAGTGTCGGGTTCCCCGGTCCGGATACGACACCGCGGCTCCAAAGAAGGGTGGACGCCTTTCGTCAACGATGACTGGGAGAACTTCCATCCCGGAAGGATCCTTGTCGCAACGAAGAGCGACCGAAAGAAGACAATGCTCTTTTTGTAAATCGTCGGCAGCGTTGGGCCAAAGTCGTCAAGATCCGTGGTGGGCGTCGTCTTTAACTCAATGCGCCATCTTTCCAGAATCACCTCCGTGTTCCGTTTTGAGGGAACTGGGCGCCCGTCGTCGCTCGAATCGGACGAGTTCAAAGCTTCCATGACGTCCCATCGCTTTCCATTTTCGTCGACGATGACCAGGCTCTGGCTCGGGGTAAGACGGGAGGTATCCAGATACGTTTCGATGATCAGGGGCATAGGCTTATTCTCAAAGCTGCCGCAGTTTCGCCAGATCCGGAGCTCCTCCTTGAAGTCGTCGAATTCTTCCGTCTCGATTTGGAACTACAGACGCGCCAAACGTCAGCGCCTGGAAGCGAACGGTAGGAGATGGAGAGCATGGAAGGATCACGACTTACCCATTTGTTCAGCTTCTTGTTGCCGGACCCACGAGCTGCATACACAGGCTTGAGCTTCATGCGCGATTGCAGAACCAGCGATGCGGCCTTGGTGTGAAAGTTCTTGGCCAAGTCAATATTTATACTTGACTGATGTGCTCGCTACTCTTGAACCTACCTGGATTATCTGGTCCAGCTTTTTGACGGCATCGGGAGATATGGTGCCTGGAGACATCTCAGCGGTGGGCGAAGCTGTGACAGAATCGCGACCAGAAGCTCCCGATCCAGCTCTATCACGAGCGCCAAAGATTCCTTCTCTCGGGTTGTTGGTTCTCGTGGGATTTGTCTGGGGGGCGGAAGCAGGAGAAGAGACCCGCGGGGCAGGGCGAGCTTGTTGATGCATCTTGTCTCAGAATGGCGATCCCCAAGGCAAGGCAAGGGTCTCGGGTATGATTGTGCAGCTGTTGAAGCGAGGCTGTCTCTCGAAGGAAGAACGCGGGTGCGGTGCGGGTTGCGCAGTAGAGGCTCTAGGCGGGGGGCGTAAGAGAGTTCGCAGTATCGAAATCGGGGTGGCACCGAACCTGTTCATCCATCCTTCATGGCAACAGAAACAGGCGTTTCAAGAGCTCGATACCTCAATCGAGAAGCCTGCGCCCACGGAGGGTCGCTCGGTATAGTGGAGGGGAACTCGATGCGGCGGGTGGGAAGAAGCGGTGGGGAGGAGGCTATGTAGGAACGGTGGCGGCGAGGCAGGCAACGACAGGGAAAGGCAGGGTCAGATCGACGTGGAGACGGTACGGACGACGCCGGAGGGGCGATAGCGATAAGGATACGACTTGAACAGGCCGAGGGCGCTGTGTCGCGTTGAGTTAGCAGGCAGAAGCAGGCAGGACTGCAGGGCGGCGGAGTAGACAAGCTAGGTGGTGCTTTCGGTTGCCCAAGCAAGGGACCCAAGATGGGATGTATGGTATGGTATGGGTATAGGAAAAGGTAGCTCGTATGCACGTTCACCAGCAAGGCCAACCAACGAGTTGGTCAAGAGTGCGCTACAGGTGGTGGGTTCCCCCGGAAGGAATGGGAGGACAGCGGGAGTTGGGTATGCGAAGCGAATCGTGCGTACCGTCTTGTGGCAGTCGAGTTGGGGAGAGTACCGGCGTCTCGGTGTCATCCGCTCACAGGTTGAGCCTCGTGATGGTCGACGAGTAGCAGCCTTCCGTCATTGAGTCACCTGGTTGGGGGTGTGTAGGTATTTGGGGTGAGAAGGCAGGGCGGTGTATACGTTGTATTGCTGTCGGTAGCGGAAAGGCAGGGCAGAGGGAGGGGGGGAGCAGGTTGAAGACGGCACAACAAGATCAGACGGTATATGCTGATTCGGAAAGAGTCGAGGGGAAGTAAAAGTCAAAGTTGAGAAAGAGAGGGATGGATAGCAGGATTACCTAGGGAAAAGGGTTGAGAAGAGAAGAGACGAAGAGGGGGAGGTGTGGAGAGTGTGAGAGTGAGTGAGAGACAGAGAGAGAGTCCGGGTGGCTATGGTGATAAGACGCAATTCAATGCAATGACCCAATACTGATGATGCAAAGAGGACAAGAAATGGGCGCAACAAAGGGATTGTTGTCTGGGGGGCCCTGTGAGTCGCCGGGTGATAGGGTAAGTGAGGAAAAGAGAGACGGGTCTAGGTAGAGGGAGAGCGAACAAGAGAGAGAGAGAGAGAGAGAGAGATAGAGAGGGATACGAATACCAGTCGGTAGACAGACGTCAGAAAAGTAGACAGGGACAAGACAACAAGACAGCGGATGACATGGATCTCTTGAGCGGCTCCCGGGTCCAGCGTAGACTCTCACCAACCAATGTGTGGTGGTGTGTGTACTGTACCTCCTCTACATGGTATTGTAGCGTATCCATCTAGGTATGTAGTATGAGCAGAGTCAGGCAGGCAGGCAGACAGACAGACGAACAGAGGCAGACAGACACAGTGGACAGGTCTGGGTCCTGCAGCGGCGGCACATCCGCAAGCGCACCGGCACCACCCTCACAAGCATCCGTGAGCTGGGGCTGCAGGCATGGACCATGCATGGGTGGGTAGATGGGGCTGCACTGTGACTGGGTAGCGAGAGAGACTGAGAGAGATGGCCATGTTGTTGTGTTGGATGGGATGGGATGGGACGAGACGGGGAAGAGCAAGGGTTACTGACGAGTACCCTGTCAGGTACCTACCTAAGGTACCGTACTCGGTAGGCAGGCAAACACACTTCAGACCGTTCGTCACAGGATGGGATTGGAATGCCCATGATTGCCGCCTCACCTTGCAGGTGTCTGCCTATTTAGGTGCGAGCAATTTGTTCACGGTGTCATTCCGTGGAAACGGTTCTCGATTAACCCGAACCTTCAAGTCGTCGCCATCCATCTATCCACCCATGGATGGCCGCAACGACGGTTTGCTGCGTCAAGATCAAGGGGGGGAGGCTGCCGAGTCTCTCGAAAGGACAAGCCTTTCTTCTTTCCCCTCTCCTGTGTCCTTTGTTTACGTATTGATTTCTCCGTGCTGGTTATCTATTGTCTGTTGTCGTCCAACTCGGCCTTGCCTCCATCCAAGTCCATAGTCCAGCTCCCCTCCTTTGCATGCGTCACAGAACGAGTCCATCTGCAACTGTAGCGGCCCCCTGTCCACTGTCCATTAAGTGAGCGGCTCAGCTAGCAAGGACCATATCATCGCCAATCTTCTGCCGGTGTATATATATATATATATGGCCCGACAGTGTGCAGCCTTGTATCTACCTATCTAGGCAGACAAGGTTTGTCGCCTGCAACTCTCTCCTCTGAATACCAATAGTCAGTCGTCACCCTTCTTCATCTGGACCTCCCAGCGGCATGTGCGGCAACTCGTCGGATCGCCAATAGACTGACACCAGCACATCATCTCTTATCAGTACCGATAGATACCACCACCTCCTCCTCCACCACCTCTACCCATACGACACCATGGCCCCGACCGCCCACCACTGATAAGTACAAGGCCGTATCTTAGGTATGCCCCCCCCTCCCCGCATGCGCCTGTCTGTCTGTCTGGACCACCTCCGCAGATCGGACCCAGCCTCCGATGGTAGCACTCACGCTTCCCTTCTCGCCCAACCAACCCCCGATCTAGAGTCACGGCGGCATGACGATAAAATCACCGATGGGAGAGCCCTTTCCCTCCCGAGTAACCATGTGTTCCTTGGCAACATTAAACCCCGTCACATGGTGCGACCAGCCTAGTGTATTTAGTTAGGTATTGTAGCTCATTCTCGGGGACAACCCACCAACCACATTTGCTCTCCTCTACCTACCTAATGGAGTCTCCGTGACATGCAATTGTATCTAAGCAGGACAGAACGACGCACGAATTGGGCCTAACAAGCCTTGTTTTTTTCTCCATGACTCGCTCTCTCTCTCTCTCTCTCTCTCTCTCTCTCTCTCTCTCTCTCTCTCTCTCTCTCTCTCTCTCTCTCTCTCTCTCTCTCTCTCTCTCTCTCTCTCTCTCTCTCTCTCTCTCTCTCTCTCTCTCTCTCTCTCTCTCTCTCTCTCTCTCTCTCTCTCTCTCTCTATCTCTCTCTCTCTCTATCTATTCCTTCAAGGATCCCGTCATATTGTCCATTAGACTAGTCGCCGTCAATCTAGGCCCAGAGTGCTTGCCCCATAAACCGTGCTTGCTAACGTGACCATGCCTGGCTGACCCGTGGGTAAATTTCTTCCAGGCCTCTGGCTTCCGTGACAACAAACCCCACCCCCGGAACGCTGTAAGCACGCACCATTCAATTAGGTATCACTGGGCGGGTGCCGCTGCCGCTGCAGCTGTTGATGCTTTGCCGCCCCTCCCTCGCCCCCGACTGCTCCGTCCTCGCGAGTTACTCGCCGGCCCGCTCGGCGCCTTGGCCGCGCATCCACCGGCCTCAACACCGCTGCTGGCACCTTGCTCCTGCCCCCGGGGCCCTGCGCTCTTGCTCTTGGGACCGCCGCGGCCGCGTTTCCCTCGTTTGCTTTCCTTCTGGTTCCTCCCCTCCTTCATCTTGTCTTTGGCCTCCCTCCGGGCCTCTTCCTCCTGTACACGCCGTGTCTCCTGGTCCCACCATTCTTGGAACTCCTGTTCCTGCTGGATCTCTTGCATCGACCTTTTTGCCACGGCTTCCTTGACAATCTCTTGTTCTCGCTTACAAACCCCACCCCCGGAACGCTGTAAGCACGCACCATTCAATTAGGTATCACTGGGCGGGTGCCGCTGCCGCTGCAGCTGTTGATGCTTTGCCGCCCCTCCCTCGCCCCCGACTGCTCCGTCCTCGCGAGTTACTCGCCGGCCCGCTCGGCGCCTTGGCCGCGCATCCACCGGCCTCAACACCGCTGCTGGCACCTTGCTCCTGCCCCCGGGGCCCTGCGCTCTTGCTCTTGGGACCGCCGCGGCCGCGTTTCCCTCGTTTGCTTTCCTTCTGGTTCCTCCCCTCCTTCATCTTGTCTTTGGCCTCCCTCCGGGCCTCTTCCTCCTGTACACGCCGTGTCTCCTGGTCCCACCATTCTTGGAACTCCTGTTCCTGCTGGATCTCTTGCATCGACCTTTTTGCCACGGCTTCCTTGACAATCTCTTGTTCTCGCTTACAAACCCCACCCCCGGAACGCTGTAAGCACGCACCATTCAATTAGGTATCACTGGGCGGGTGCCGCTGCCGCTGCAGCTGTTGATGCTTTGCCGCCCCTCCCTCGCCCCCGACTGCTCCGTCCTCGCGAGTTACTCGCCGGCCCGCTCGGCGCCTTGGCCGCGCATCCACCGGCCTCAACACCGCTGCTGGCACCTTGCTCCTGCCCCCGGGGCCCTGCGCTCTTGCTCTTGGGACCGCCGCGGCCGCGTTTCCCTCGTTTGCTTTCCTTCTGGTTCCTCCCCTCCTTCATCTTGTCTTTGGCCTCCCTCCGGGCCTCTTCCTCCTGTACACGCCGTGTCTCCTGGTCCCACCATTCTTGGAACTCCTGTTCCTGCTGGATCTCTTGCATCGACCTTTTTGCCACGGCTTCCTTGACAATCTCTTGTTCTCGCTTCTGCTGCACGATGATGTCCTGCAAGCTTAAGCCCAAGATTGGTTCTGCTTTGCTCGCTGGCGTCATGTACGATTTAGAATGCGGCACTAGAGGCTTCGCCATCGGCTGGCTCGACGATGCACTGGGTACTGCAGGAGAACTGCTCATGCGGGACTGCCCTGGGAACCGCGTATCGGGCGATGCAGCTCTTCGGGGTAACGACTTCGCCGAACTCTCAACCGAAAGCAGCGGCTTGGTGCTGGCCGCCAGCGATGGCACAGGCTTGGCCAAGTCCTTGACCATGGTGTCCCTGAGGGATGTCTTTGGTCCGCTTTGAACCGCCTTCCACGGCGCGGGTTTGCTTCCAGCCGCTTCCCTGTCCCAGGCCGCCTTGGGCTGCTGAGCTTCAGCCTCGAGTGCTGCTTGTGCTGCTGCCTGTGCCAGTTGCTGCTTCTTGCGCTCCTTCTGCGATACCTTTGGCTGAGCCGGCTTCGGCGAAGCTTCCTTGCTCTTTTGTGCGGCAATGCCGGCCGATAGGGCCGACTTTGCAGGGGTGTCCGTCAAGACCTGGCGCAAGTCCAACTTTTCAGTCGTGAAAGCCGCTGCTGCCCATGGGCTACCGGACCTTTGGGTGCCGAATCCGCGAGTATCTATCCGGGACGGACTCACGCCGAGCTGGCTGGGTGTGGCTGAAGGAGGGCTTTGCACCGGGAACTGCGGCGAGGCAGTTCGTCCTTTGCGGTCTTTCCAAGGGCCAGGCAGTGATGGCAGCCGTTCCGTGTCGGATCGACCCTTGGCCTCGGCAGCCCTTTGCGACGGCGAGGTGGGAGGAGAGGGCCCTTCGTCGTCCATGTTGAACATCAGATCCCCCTGAGAGTCCTTGGGTCTCAAGCTGGGACTGAACGGCTCGTTCCGGCTAGCCTTGGACTTGCGCCGGCTTTTGTCCAAGATGGGAGACATGGCAGCGGTCATGTCGTCAAGGCTGCCAAACTTGGAGGCCTTGAAGGACGACGACATTTTCTTCTCGTCGTCTCGCTGACTAAACCGGAAAGCCATCTCCCGCACCCTTCTTCGCCGCTCTTCGTCAATGTCCAGCGCAAGGTCAGGGTCCTTTTCCAACAAGAGCAATTCAGCCCGGCCACTTCTCGCAAAGGGATAGCAAGCCAGCTGGTTCTCTCGTACGATGCTATCCAATTCCTCCAAAAGGTCTTCGTCCAAATCATCCAACAAGTGATTCTCAAGCATAGCCTCCATTTGCAAGCAAATGTACTCCAGGCCTGCGTCCTTGAACTCTGTAACCGAACAGGCACTGATTTCGTTCAGCAGCAGGGCAATGTTTCTCGTATTGGCAAAACGCGCAATGATGAACTGGCAGATCTGTGACAGTCGATCGAGCATGAGCTCGTTCGCGATGCTCATTACAGACATGATGAGATCTGAGAATTCATCAATGTTCGCTGCGGTAGCCTCGTTGAAAACATCAGGACCGACGTCTGCGTAAAGATATTGCAAAACGTATCGGAAGGCCTTGGGGTCACAATGGCTAAGATCGACCCGTACGAGTTCTTCCTCGCCTAAATCGTCACGGCGGCCTGCAAGCCACATTCCGCCAGCACGTCCATGAAAGAGACCTTCGAAAAACTCGCATCGCTGGCGCATGAGCTGACTGTGGATCGGCACCTCTGCGCCATCAAGTTCAACCAAGGCATCTGCGTCTTCGAAGTACTTGGCGTCTTGCGTTGCCTTCAGAAAGTCCCTGTCGAGCGACTTCTCCACGGTTGTTTGCAGACGTACAGCTGCTTCAAGCTTCATCATGTCAAGCTTGGTCGCCAACTTCATCAGCTCATTTCGAACATGGCGATACCTGTGGGCGAGAGAAGGCGCTTGACGGGTGTGATTCCAAGCCGGTATGACCGCGTCGTCGTAACAGTAGACCACTAGGTTGACCAAAGAGAGCAGGTCAATCGAGTCGAAGATGATGACCGTTTTGCTGTCTTGCTCTTCGAGTTTCAATATTTGTGGCATCCCGCACTCCCCCGCGTTGCGATACTCGCTAAGCAGGCCTCGCAGAACAGGGCTTCGGGCTGTCAGAAGCCAGGAATGGACCGGAATCTTGACGTCCGGGGAAGTCGATGTACAGACTTCCATGTCGATTTCCTCCTGTGGGTTCGGGTGGAGGAATAAGCGCAAATCGCGCTCCAAATCCGCACTCTTGAGAAGTTCATATGCCAGCTCCCCAATCCCGTACTTCAAGTCCTCGGCTTTCCAGAACCCCAGTGTGTCCTTGTCACCGCCGCTTGGTGTCGAAGCCTGAAAGCCTCTCAACGGAAGCAACTGTGCCACATCCTCCCACAGAGACTGCTCATCAATGTTGATTTGTTGCTTCATAACATCGCAATCCTTACGAATTGCTGCGAAGGCGCCAAAGGTGGAACTTCTGACAGCGACGGCGTTCGTCACGCTCGGAACACGCTGAAACTTGAAGTCCTTTCGTTTGATGTCTGATGACCCTGGAATGGCAGCATCTTTTGCCTTGGCACGCTTGATGCGTCGCCAGACCGCCCCAGACTCTGTACATATAATGACAGCGCCATGCTCGCCAACGCTTACCGACCTGACACCATCCTTCCGAGCATTCCAGACGCACTGCGGTGTCGTAACAGCGCCCTTAATCTTGGAGGGGTTCGTCGTGGAAGCGGCCGTAGGGGCAGCGTCGGACTTGTGGTTCAGCGTCATGGTGAACAGGTCACCTCTTGTGGTAACTGCGGCAATCGTTTCACCGCCAGAAGTAATGCGGCTAACCTGGTTCCTCGCTGAGTGGTACCTTGTCGACATGGACGTGGTGAATTGGTGGTTGACAAAAACGTCAGGGGAGGGGAATTTGACAAAGTTGTAGCCGTAACTAGTAAAGACGCAGACTGTACTATCGGCCAGTAAGACTGTGGTCGCCTTGTCGATGGCCGAGACTGCGGCAATGGGTGAGGAGAAGAGCGACGCAGCAACTTTTCGGGGGGTTGATTGAACCTCCAAGGACCTCGAATCCGCATCCATAAGGGCGAGCTGGCCGAGGTTCTTACCCCAGCAAAACAGAGACGCCGACGTATGGGCCACAGAGTGTACGGCGGATGCCGCAACGCCCACGACGACTTCCTTCTTGAGTGTTCCAAATACTTGTCGCGGAGTGGTGCTCATTGATTCCTCGTCCTGCCTGGCCGGCGGCGGCAAGCTATATCCTAGCTGAGAGTTGCTATTGGATCCCCAGGTCCATAGTTCGCCGGTATCCGTCACTGCCATGGTATGGTTTTGGCCGAGTGCAACTTGCACCACCTTCTTCTCAGCAAGACCCCCCTGGACAGGCACGAAGCGGAACTGGGTGTTTTCATCGCCCAGACCAAGTCGTCCACCGCGGCCGACGCCACAAATGTAGAGATTCGATACAGGGTCCGTTGTCAAGATGGCCGTGTGCAACTTGGACAGAACAGCGTCATGGATCCTTAGAGGCCGATTCCTAATCAAGGCGGGTATGTCCTCCATTTCCATGTCCTCGGCCGCCGCAAGATTTGTCGTCCCGTGGGCGGCTGGCTTCGTCCTTGCAAGGTGTTCCTCGTAGAATCTACGCACGAGCTGATCGGGTCGTTTCAGGGTAACCCTCTCCGGGAACTGTCGATCATCTTCATCGCCAACTCCAAGAGAGATGTTTCGGTTGCTTCCGAAGATGAAGATCTCCTCGCCTTCAGATGCACCACCGCCGAGTACCGCGACGGACCTCATCAACGCCTGGCCTCCATCCGAGGCATCGTCCATGTCAGATTCGAGGTCGGAGCCATCGGAACCTCCCGAATCAGCGAGGTTTCGTACAGCAATAGTCGAGTTGTACAGGTCGAAAGGGCTGTTGCCTTCACGGTCCTTGGTCTTGATCAACTGGCCAGCCTTGGCGACGGAGCTTCCCAGCGTCTGTTCCGTCAAAATCCGACGCTCTCGCTCGAGCAGCAGGCGCGCGACAGCAATATTCCCGTTGTAAAGTGCCCTGTGAAGTGCATTCCAACCACTCTCGGGGTCCTGGACGTATAGGTCGATGGCGGGGTGGTCGAGCAGTGCCTGGACGAAAAGGATGGCGGCGGAATCGGACGAGGAAGCTGCTCGGAGGAGCACAGTGAGGCCGGCGTGGTCGCGACTGTTGATTTCGGCCTTGCTGAGATTCGCGTTGATGTTCTTGGAGGTGGCGGCGCCGATGCCACCAGTTGAAATCTTGCGTGTCTTTAGATGCCGGGGAGAGGTCCCGTAGGGACCGGGACTTCCACCCAGAGGTCCAGCACCTATCCCCGGACTCCTCGTGGAGGTTTGTGACGTGTGGGCGGCCGGGGCCAGTAGACGCCGAAACCTTTCGACATCGTTTTCCCAGTAATATTTCCAAAGTAGGTGACTCATGGGCAGGGGCGAGCGAGGGACCCTTCCAGCACTTGGATAGCACCTCGCTGTGAGTCTCTGGGATCACGGCTTGTTTAAAGGTGCGGTTCCGAGCGCGAGAAGAGCGTTATCTTTTGGCGCTTGATCAACGACTCAAAGAGTTCGGCCAAGAGACGCGTCAAGTCGGCTGAGAGGCCACGAAGCCCTAAAAGGAGGGAGGGAGAGGGGTTTATCAAGGTTGCCACCTAGTCGCTTAGGTCGGTGGGCGCTTCACCAGGGTGTCGAGGGAAACTGATTGGAGGTAGCAGGTTGTGAATGGAATTCTCAGTGTCGCGGAGGGAAGCGCTTCCGTTTCGATGGCTGGACGAGTTGGTTTGAATGAAAGATAAGGACGAGAGCGCGGGTTGAGAGAGGGATTCGAATGGTGGTGAGGGAGGTGGGGTTGGCGACGGTAAATTGAAGACATTCATTCTGCATTCATTCAAACCCCAGGCTACAGGCCACAGGCTAGGTATACAGGATACAGGGTACTGGAGGCAGTTGTGCGCGTCAGAGCCCGCCCGGACTGGCTGCTGCGTGCCGCGAATTCCCGGGGTCATGGTGTGGCTTCGTCCGCTGTCGCGCAGCCAATGGGAGGCCCATTCTGGAGCCTGTGCTCTGGTTGCAGGCTAGACAAGCTTCGCTTCAGAAGGCTAGCGTCGTGTTGTCCAGGGAGGTGCACAGTACCTACATTAGGTTACCTAGTATCCGTATATAGAGCGAAAAGAGGGCTCTTCCGAGTATTTTCATGGATGGGATAGGATGATATAGTCTTTTTGATCAGTTTATTCGTGCGTGCCTGCAACCCTACCTATTCATGACGGGCTAAGAAACGTTGGCATTCCATCTGATGGCTGAGGTGGTGCGTCCAAAGCTGTAGCTCCGGAAGCTCAAATGTTATGGTCTACGGGTTGAGTTGACATGTCGCCCATTCCTCTACCACATTACTCATTCCATCGTGTTCGAGCGAGGTTGTAGCTCTTGCGATTGTTGTTGTTGTTGTTGTTCAGCTTTCTTCGTCGGTGGCGGTGCGCATCGAACCAGAGTGAGTCTTATGCACTCAGTACACTACACAACATACAGACTGCCCACCCACTTCCAATCAAGTTACTTCATTATAGTTGGCGACACTTAACAGGATGCAAACCAGCTTGGTGTGCGACCTTGTCTTGGACGGGCAGTGTGGGGAGCTACCCCGGCCGGCTCCTGTACCCCGCCTTCGGTGCTGCGGGATCGCCATTCGGGGCTGCCAGATGCGCGCCGCTCAATTTCGGTTGCTTACTATCGTGCCGTGGCTTGTCCTGGTTGGCCTTGTATTGTGCCGAGTCCTTCCTCGTAGGTACCCCAGGTACCTTGGTTGCATTGTGTCTTCGAGGCTTCCGCCAACTCGCACTACTACTCCCTTCTCCATCGTGAGAACTTGCAGCGAACGCCTCACACATTCATAGGAATACCGTTGATGAGACACACCTGTGTACTTGAAGTAAAAAAATGCGTCGTCAACAGAGTCTACTACCTAATTATTGACTGCCACCTCGTTGTTCAGAGAGCGCGTACCAAGTACGTAAGCCGTTGAAACCCTCCGCCCCTTCACCCTCGAAACCACCCCGCTTCACCGAGAGAGAAAGAAGAGAGTAAGAGCGCGCCAATCACGGACGTCATGGGTGTCAAGGAGCAAAGTGTCAAAGAACCTTCTCCGGTGGAGTCCGACTGGGCTTGCTTGCTGACTTGCGACCTGCTTGCTGCGAAGCAGAGCAAAGCCGCCGGCCGATAAGAGGGACTTCCACCCGGTGGGGGAGGCTTGATCCTTGCGATAAGAGCCACCTCGTTCGATTTTCGCTTGATTTACCGAGTATCTGACCTTCTTCACCCTTACGAATACTGTGTAGGTAAGTAGGTAAGTAGGTAGGTACCCACCCAGTGTCATCCATTCCCGTACTTCTTCCAAATCCCGAAATCTTTCCCGCCTACCTACGCACCGAAATCCGCCCATTTTTTTCTCTACTTCTCGGTATTGCTCTCAACTGTGCACCCTCTTCTCCTTCCGACCAGCTAATCCCGCCAATTCACAGTCGTTTTCCGCCAAAATGTCGACCGACAAGCCCCTCCCCTTCGTTTACCAGTTCGCCGCAGGTCCGTTCCGCAAACCCCTCCCAAACCGCCGCGATATCGGACCCGGAATACTGACCGCTGCATCCAGGCGCCATTGCCGGTGTCTCGGAGGTCAGTACTCCAGGAGACCATTTCGACATGGATTGACAGACATGCTCACGCTTCCGCCACTCTAGATCCTGGTCATGTGAGTTCACACGTTTCGCGCCGCAAGCTCACGCGGCTAACCAGTTAACCGTTGCCAGGTACCCTTTGGACGTCGTCAAGACGCGAGTGTGAGCTCCGCCTTGATTCCCTGCTGCGCACCCTCCGTTCCCGACTGACACGGCCTCTTCAGCCAACTTCAAACCGGAAAGGGCGTCGGTGCCGACCACTACAATGGCATGGTTGACTGCTTCCGCAAGATCGTCCGCAACGAGGGGTACGCGATACAATCCTGCATTGACTGGCCTCGGACCGTTCGCCGGCTTACAATACTCCAGCTTCGCGACACTATATCGCGGAATCACCGCCCCCATCCTCATGGAGGCTCCTAAGCGTGCGACCAAGTTCGCCGCCAACGATGAGTGGGGCAAGATTTACCGCAACATGTTCGGTGTCGCCAAGATGAACCAGTCCCTTTCCATCTTGACCGGTGCCAGCGCTGGTGCCACTGAGTCCTTCGTCGTCGTCCCCTTTGAGCTCGTCAAGATCCGGTTACAGGACAAGGCCTCCGCCGGCAAGTACAACGGCATGCTCGACGTCGTCCGCAAGACCATCCAGACCGAGGGCATCCTGGCCATGTACAATGGCCTCGAGAGCACCATGTGGCGCCATGTCCTGTGGAACGCCGGCTACTTTGGCTGCATCTTCCAGGTCCGCGAGCTGCTCCCCAAGGCCGAGAACAAGACCTCTCAAATCACCAACGATCTGATTTCCGGCGCCGTCGGTGGTACCTTTGGAACCGTCCTGAACACCCCCATGGACGTCGTCAAGTCCCGCATCCAGAACAGTCCCAAGCTTCCCGGCTCGACGCCCAAATACAACTGGGCCTGGCCCGCCGTCGCCACCGTCGCCAAGGAGGAGGGCTTTGCCGCCCTGTACAAGGGTTTCCTGCCCAAGGTTCTGCGTCTGGGTCCTGGAGGTGGTATCCTGCTCGTCGTCTTCACCGGCGTCATGGACTTCTTCCGCACCCTCAAGAGCAATGCTTAATCTCAACTAAACAAGAAGAGGCGGACCCAAAAGAAAAATGGAAAGGGAAAGAATCGGGATTGTACATCTTATACAGGCAGATACCAACACTGGGGTTTTGGATTCTGGCGCTCAACAAAGCAATCATATTTTCGATGCCTGGTTTTGCACCCCACAGTGAATGCGGACGTAGAGAGGAAACCGTCACTGATAAGACTGGCACAGACGGACAAAGCATGTGTTGGGAAGCTCTTGGCTTCTTATACGCATGCGAGCAGCCCTCGAGGTATTATAGATCACCCCCTTGGGGACCGTGGTTAATGATTAACCACTTTCTCTCTCAAGGTGTCATCGCTTGCTACGAGTGTCTGAGAGCTGTACAATAGGTAGAAAGAGTGCTCGTCCCCGGCCGTTTGTTCTCTCAAGAGCCTTGAGCTAGAAAAAGTTGAGATGACTCGGTTTGCACTTCTTGTGTGCTATCATGGACATGTCCTTGAGAGTCTCATGTGTGCTCTCGTCTCTTCCTGCCTTCTTTCCAACGCCGGCCCTTCGGCCTTATGCTACCCAACCTACTCTTTACAAAACAGGAACCGTTGCACAAAAAAAAAGAAGAAAAAAAACCACTGGCAAATTGCTATTTCACGCCTTACCTCTCGGGAGCTGTATCCTCTTACTGCTTCGCTCCTGCCTTTGCGAGATAGCACCTTCCGGCAGCAACAAAACCAATTGCCGGCCGTTTTCCACATCTCGCGCTTCACAACCTCCTCATACTCGGCTCTTCAACAGTACCTACCTCTTCTCCATTGCGGACCTTGGTATTTATCTGTCTCACACACTCCCTTCTATAACGGCAGAGCCAATCCTCGGTATTATCTCCAGACACGTCCACGTTCAGTTGAAATTCATGATATTGACCTATTGGTCGTTTTTGTTGCCTCATGAACTTTGATACATCACTTCTCTTACACACTGCCCAAACACTTCAGCTCACGTCACATAACGGATCTTCGATTTCATATACCGCATACAAATTCAACCACAACTAATTAATTTCCGTGATAGACCGTTCCTTCTTCGGCAGGTCGGCTCACTATGGCCACAAACGGCATACCCCAATCGCTTAAACCAGCCACAGCAGGTTTACACACACCTCCATCTGAAAATTCTTTTTCCAACAGCAACAAATCAACTAGCCAGTCCTATTCGCTCCAAAAGAATACTATCACTACCGATCAGCAGGCAGCTGCTCCGGCTAGCCTTCCTAGTGGACCGCCAGGCTTTGGGACTGAGCTATACGCCAATAGACTAATTGTCTCAGATTCCCACGAGGGCGAGGAAACACGACGAGACTACAATTCAGATGAAGACGAAGTCAATTCTGATGACGGCGACGCGGTCTCGGAAGATGGGTTGGGGCCTCGAAGCGGTGTCAGAACTGGTTCCGATGAGCCTTCTAATAACGATGAAGACAACGCCGAAGTCGAAGACAATGCCGAAAAAGAGAATGAAGGAAGCGAGCCGTATGATGATGATGATGGCTTCGATTTATCTCAGTCCCCAACTATCAACCTCGACCGTATTGGCTGCAGCAGTCAGTGCCGAAGAGATTTTCTTCAGGGTGTTGACTTCTACAGAAGGCAAGTCGAGGTCCTTGGGGAGAGACTTCGGACTCTTAGCATCACGAATGACGAGCTTAGGGCCAAGGTGAACGATACGACCCGTCAGATTGATGTTTTGAAGAATTCAGCCACTAAGAAGAGGACCGAGACAACCTGGCATAAGGAACTTCATCTTTTCATCACCGATCCCGACCACAGCGACGCCTTATCCTACAGTGATATATACAAGCTTTGCTGCAAGGAAGAGAACATGAGCTCCAGACTCGAAAACGTCCATCCGAACTTGAGACTTCGACAACCAAAGCCCAGCGAGCTTCAAGCAGGTGCATTGGATGGCTCGGATTCTGAACCAGGAGGAGAGAACCAGAGACCGGCGGTAGCGGAACGTGACGGACCCGAAGCGCTGTTTGTACAGGACGACGAGCAAACGGAATTCGTGCAGCCACAGGAGACATCAATACTCAGCAACCTCCCATTCGAGCTGTTTCCCGCCAATATTCAAGCCAACATCTTCAAATGGGTCTTCATCCAGGAGGACAAATTGATACACTGCATCAGCCGTCTTGATCCTTATATCCCCCCGGAGGAGCCCACTGGGACTGACGCCAACAGAAGTGGTTTGCCCCACCGATTCCATCTTTCTGGCAAATCGTGCAGCGTCACTTACGCCATCAAGCCCAATGAGCACCTTGCGCTCTTTTCTGTCTGCAAGCGATGGCACTACCTTGGCGTTCACGCCTTCTATGGACTCAACACGTTCGCATTCTCGAGTATGGGAGAGTTTGGTCGCTTTTGCACTGGCATTGGGGCTGCGCGCCGAGAGCGAATCCAGCACGTCGAGCTTCTGTGGATGGGAAACCAATACCTCACACACAAACCAGTCAAGGAAGGCAATAAACTCAAATGGACCTCCAAGAGAACTTGGGATGTTTCTTGGCTCTGTCAGATGCCTCGACTGAAGAGTCTAGTCATCCATGTTAACGAGAGTGGCATGGATGGTATCAGACGAGGCCATGAGCCGGCCAAGTACATCGACTGGATGTCATCAGTAACCGCAGGTCAGCCTAACTTTCGCCAGACAAGATCTCTTAGAACTCTACAGGGATTGGATTTTATTTACCAGCTTCGTGGAATGGAGCTCATTCAGTTCTACGACTATGAGATGGCTCGCAAGAATGGCAGGCGTCACCCCATCCGCGACTGGTCCTTTTACATGGACGTCGAGAACGTGACGGCAATGCCAAAGACGGCTGATCGAGCTCAAATGGCAGAGTTTGAAAACCTGACGGCAGTCCTTCGCGACTTCGTACTTCCAGAAGAATATCTGAAAGCAATCAGGGACCTTTACCGTAATAGTGATGCGTTCGACGCGATGCATATCTCGCCAGCGATTGACCAGGAAGATGAAGACGAAGATGGAAATGCCGAGAAGCTAGACATTGTGCACCCTGTGGAAAGACGCAATACGACAGAATCCCGGGCGGCAAATGGTGTGGACCAAGCTGAGGGTGAAGTTGGCGATGTTGAAATGCTGGACAGCTTGGGGCCCGCCGAAGGACACAGCGCGGCAGCATTTTGGGCGTCAACTGATGTGAAGCAAGATGAAGACAAAGATAGCGATGCTGAGATGCAAGACATCGCGAGGCCTGCGGAAAGACGCAACGCAAAAGAGCCTCCCGCGGTGACCGATTCCTATGGCGGTAGGAGGACTGCTGCCACGAGAAAATTACCCGCCGCCTCTGAAGTGCGATACGACAATACCGAAGATGGCTCGGGCTCCGAGGATGGCGATTCCACTCCGAAAGCAGGTGTGCTCAACGCTCGCTCTGGGTCGACTTTCTCGAGCACTTCTACTATTGAAGAAAACGGTATCGGGAGCAGTTACGGTGATGAGGTTTCTGTGGCGGGATCAAGTCAAGAAAACCCCATTGACTTGGACCACTTCGAACCTGAAAAAACTTCACGGCTGACCCAGCTCCAGCACGAATGGCACGTGAAACGTGAGCCGTCTGCGGCAGTGTCTATAGGCCAAGTTTCGTCCCGAGAGAGCGAGAGATCTTTCGACAGCGGCAGTGGCCTCTTTGTCGCTAACTCGTCAACAATGTCTCGCGCCCGCGCCAAACGCGAGTCCACGGAGATGACTGAGACGCTACGGAAGAGGGGATTCGATGCGTTGGATATACGAAATGCCATTGACTTGACTGAAACCAAGGGTGACCCCTCGTCCACGAGTACTAGATACCTAAATTCGTCTCAAATCGGTTCAACTCACCAAACGCCTGGTCTTACACAGGTCGCATTTAATCCCAAGGCGCAGCTCAGTATGCATACCCCCTTTCATACTCATCATGACAGCGAAGACGAAGAAATGCCGTTCGTCAAGAGACCTCGGCGACAATAGTTGCAGATCGAGCATTTTTATCATCTCCGACCATATCTAGGCGGGCGGATGATCATTTTCGTCTTAGTTTTCCACAAAATTATTCAGCTCTGGCCGATGAGGAGCAACTGCAGTATTTGCTTTTCTTGCGTTTCGGAATCACCACTCCAACCCTCACGCCCTGAGTTACGGTTCGGTATGTTCAGGACAAACTCAATAAGCTTTGCGATGTGCCCGGCAACAACTGCTCATTGCACAATCTTCGATATATCTGCGAAACTAGTTCAATGTTTTTTTTTTCAACGACGACTCGCAGCATACTATACCAGATGCGGGATGAAAAGCGGCTTGTGATCTCGAAAATTGGATTCTCGGCGACTTGTGAGCCGTTTTGGACTGGCCAGGTAGTCCGCAATAGTATTAGGCAAAGCTTCCTCCATCTGATCTCCTACCGGACCAAGCCACTCATAGACAGATAGAAACCCAACAGCGATTGAACTTTCTTGAACTTAGTGGTATGCCAAACTCCGTGAAGACAAATCAGAAAGTGATCTTGGTGCCCTGGAACGCAGCCATAGTCTGCTCCTCCTTGGCCTTCTTCCTCGCCTGCCAACTGGGATGCAGGACGCCCTCGTCATCCCTCTTCGGGGGCGGCTTCGGCTTCCCCTCGGGAGCGGCAGCCCTCCGGCTCTCATCTCTCCTACTCCCCTGTTTGGCACCCAACGGGTTAGACACGCCCTTCTTCCACGGCTTCCGCGGCCCATCCTCCTCTCCACCGACGGCACCCCTCTTCATGTCCCACCCGCTATCCCGCGCGCCGGTCCTTTGAGCGGCAGTCTGCTTCTTGACGTGGTTCGCCTGAGCGCCGTACTTTTTCTCCCAGATGGCCTGGCGTTGCTTCTGTCCCAGGCGTTTCTTGGGTGGCGCGAGGTCGAGGTCCGACGCCTCGGACTCGGAGTTGGAGATGTACCCGCCCATGAGCGACGGTAAGAACGTCGTCTCCCCAGGTCGTCCGGTGGGTTTCTTGGCGCGGGCCTGTTTCTTTTGTTTGCGCGATGCTGGTTCGGGGGAAGGAGATAAAGAGACGTTGGCGGCATTGATACGGCGTTGTCTATCCGAGTCCATTCCGCTGTCCGAGTCATCTTGGCCGACCGCGTCCTCGTACCCTCCCTCTTCGTCTTCGTCGCTGTTGCTCTCGTCGTCTGAAGTGTCTCCGTCTGCGACTTCGCCCAGGAGAGCCTGGTATTTGGCTTTCAGATCCTCGCCGCCACTCCCATCTTCCGAATCCGAGCAGCCGAGCATGGCCTCAAACTTGGCCACAGCCTTTTCCTCGTCATCCTCGTCAAGCTCGACCTCTTCCAGGTTTTCGTCCTTCTCCTCTTCAGAGGAGCCGCTCTCGGGAGGGATCTCGTCGTCCATCTCGTCAAATGGGTTCTCTTCCTCGACGACCTGGGCATCAATTTTGGCAGACACGTCCTTCGCGCCAGCCACCTTTGTCTTCTTAACTTCTCTGGGCTGGTCTTCCTCCGTCTCCTTGTCTTCAGCAGCAGCCTTGTTGCCCCTCTTCTTCTTTTCCGGTATGGGGACGTTCAGGATCAGGCAAACGCCTCGAACCGCCTTCTCGATGGCTTCCCGGACATGAACGCGGTTGAACAGGCCGCTAGTGACATTGTGCAGGGCGGCCTTCTCTTCCTCAGAGAGTTCTGGCTTCGGAACTCCTTGCTTGATAGCTTCGGGGAGGGCAGGGCTTTCGGCGATTTGCTTGACTTTGAGGAGCGAGGAGTGGAGGTGGGCGTCGGCGGTCTGTTGGAGATCAAGGGACTGAAGGGTATATTAGCGACGTTGTGCTGTCTTGAGCGCCGTGAAGATTGATTTGCACGCACCTTGAGTACAAGTATCTCGCGCTCCAGCCTCTTGACCTTGTCGGGCGTCGCCTTGTCGTCGCGCAAGCGTTTGCTGTACCGTTGACGCTCTAGTCCTTTCGCGCCCTTCAGGGCACGGAAGATCTCTTTTCTGTAGTCGGCGAGCTTCTGCTCAATATCATCCTCGCGTGATCTCTTTCTCTTGACCATTTTGGCGGCGTTTTGGTTATGTTTAATCTCTTTCGCTGTCGTTTGAGAGGGACGTAGCTGTCGGAAGCTTCGAAGCTGGCTCGCAGAGCATAAAAAAAAATGTGGTTCGGACGCAGAGTAGAAGGTAATCGATAAGACGGAATGCTTCCGACAACCGTGCCTGTAATGTTCAAAAATGGAGACATGAACCTTGTCCGTATCTGATTGGCCGTTATGATCGGCCCAGCGGCATGGATGACGTTCCTCCTTTGGAGGGGCATCCAAAACACCCCGCCGTTGCAGATACGAGTGAGCCTCGATGATTGTGCCTTTGTTCAAGAGAATAGTAATTGTTGGCAATCCGTTGAATAGCTGCCAAAAATAGGAGTAAGTCGGAGCAGCGGGCTTGGAACATTGGTCTTGCACGTCACGAACAAAGCATGGCGGAAAATAAAAACGGGTTGGCTGCTCTTGGAGCTGGCACTCTGTTTGGTGTCAACGGCATGGTCGCTGTCATCACGGGCGGTGGTTCCGGTATGTGCTTCATTAGCAGACTCTGTGGCGTATGCTGACAGAATGGCAGGCATCGGTCTGATGATGGCGAAGGCTTTGGCCGTCAATGGTGCCGAGAAGGTCTACATCCTAGGCCGGCGGAAGGAGGTCCTCCAGGAAGCTGCGTCTTCTGTCGGACCCAATGTCGTGCCGTTGGTCTGCGATGTGACTGATAAATCCAGCCTTAAAGAGGCAGCAGCTGTGATCGAAAAGGAAGCCGGCTTCATCAACCTCTTAGTCTGCAATGCCGGTGTCGGTGGGCCCCAAGTCAAGGCTCCTTCGGCAGAGACGACGGTTGCCGAGTGGGCTGAGCAACACCTTGAACACGACATGTCCGATTACACGCGAACCTTTGACGTGAATGTCACCTCGGTTTGGTACACGACGATGGTATTTGTCAAGCTCCTGGACCTTGGCAACAAGAAGGGCAACCTTTCGCAGACCTCGCAGGTTGTTTCGACCAGCTCTATTGCTGCCTTCAACAAGAATGCACCTGGTGGTTGGGCATACGGCCAGTCCAAGGCAGCTGCCACTCTGCTCATCAAACAGCTCTCAAGCAACCTACCTCGCTGGAACATCCGAGCCAACTGCATCGCCCCCGGGCGTAAGTCTTTCCTCGGGCCTTGCAAGATGGGCCGAACTGACATATCAGTAGTGTTCCCGAGCGAGATGTCTGCGCCCATTGCGAAGCTCTACAGCAACGACGGCAGCGTTCCCAAAGAGATGGTGCCCCTGCAAAGGATGGGCGATACTCAAGATCTGGCGGGTGCAATGCTGTACCTCGCATCCCGAGCTGGGGCCTACTGCAATGGTACGACCATAACTGTTGACGGCGGTAGACTTGGAAACTTTCCTACGACATGGCTGGCCTAGGCGTTGGGTGTAGATATGCGCTCTGCTTGTTTGATAGATAAAAAGACGATCCAGATCCTGGTCTAAAGGAACAGCCTTGGGCTCGTTCGTTCTCAAGCAACGTAACTTGGGCATTAGATATGACGTTTTCCAGCCATGAATTGATTATCAACGCAATGCGGTGCTGAGAACGAGGGCTGCAAATGATATCTTGACAACGCTGGACTTCCATGGCTCCGGGTCAATCACGGGCGTATGTGAATCAATCAACAGCCGTCACAACCACGACTTTGGCTCGGTGCGTTCCGTCGGTGAGGGTGAAGAGGTGGGGACTGGATACCTAGGTACCTAGGTAAGGACAAGGTAAGTTGATTTCGGAAATACACCGGCTAGCGCGCTGTTTCGTGCATCCCGACACATTGAATGCCTCCACGTACCTAGGTAGGTAGAAAGAGGGGCAAAAATGCGTGAAGACGGTACGAATACAAGTACATTCCAAGAGCCCAACTGACTGTGAACCAGCCTTCCCCCCTGTCCGGCTAGGCTAGGCTCATGCAAGTGTCTTGGTCTTTGGGCCCGACACCTTGTCTCTGACTCTGGCCGCTTTGCCGGCTTGCTTGCTTGCTTGCTTCCTTAAGCCGTGCGAAGCTTTGGGCCTCGTCGCGAACTGGTTCTAGAGTCGCTTTTGTGATCGGCTTTCTTGACGTATTGCCTCCTTGGTTGCGACCCCTTCCGTCACCTGTTTCCCGGCACCAGTTCTTCATCTTTCCCACCCCAAAAAACTATGGTCATTTGGGCAAGGAAACGCAGACCAAAATGGACGGAGACTGGGACGAGGTGAGCCGGATCTCATGACATTATCCATCATTGACTCTCGCAACGCATCCTTCTCTCGGCATACGCGCCCTAGATGTAGTTGTCCACCGGGCGTACCCTTGCGTTTGGCGCGATCGCCTGTACACGCGCAGCACTGTTCCCGTATCGCGCACTTGGCTAACCGTCTGCAACGTCGATAGGTCGCTCGCATCCCCTTTCCGCCTCCGGGCGTCCATGCCATGGCGACGCCCGTGACGACCATGACGTTTGACACGGCTCAGGACCTGCTGTGGACCGGGAACGACTACGTATGAGCCATTCGAGCCAGCCTTCGTCGCGAACGCATACTGACGAGGCTGTTAGGGTCGCGTCACTTCCTTCTACGGCAGCGAGCTGCAGCGATACACCTCCTTCAAAGCACACACGACACCCGACGGCCCTGTGAGACAAATCCTTGTCAACGACAAAGGCGTTGTGGTGCTGGGATCGAGGGATATACACATGGCCTCCCGAAAGGGCCCGCCAATATGGCATATTAGGTGCGAGACTCATGCACCGACCGCTGGAACACTGCCTGACACCGTCAACACAGACACGACGATATGAAAGACTTACGATGCATGAGCTTTACATCCAAGGGGACATCCGAAATTCTAGTGGCCGGATTCCAGGACACCATGTTCGTCGTCGACCTTGCTAAGGGCGAGGTGGTCAAACAGGTTTGTTCGCCGTACATGAGGCAATACAGCTGGCTGTCTTGCTGATCATGATGAACCTAGGTTCCGACCGCGCACTCATACAAAATCATGAAACGAAGCAGATATATCTGTGCTGCGACCAAAGACGGCACGGTTGATCTGATTGATCCCATCAACTTCTCGGTTGTTAAGAGCTGGAGTGCTCACTCGGCCCTCATCAGCGACATGGACGCTCAGCACGACTTCATCGTTACCTGCGGTTATTCGCTGCGCCAGGGCCAAAACTACATGCTGGATCCTTTTTTAAACGTCTTTGACATCAAAAAGATGTCGTCCATGTCGCCGATTCCGTTTCCCGCTGGCGCCGCCTTTGTCAGGATGCATCCGAGAATGTCAACAACGAGTATCGTCATGTCTCAGAGTGGGCAAATGCATGTTGTTGACCTGATGAACCCAAACACTAGCAATGTACGGCAAGCCAACACTATGACATACCTTACCATGTTCGAAATTGCACCATCCGGGGAGGCCGTTGCTTTGGCGGACGCAGAATATAACATCCACATTTGGGGTTCTCCTTCGAAACTCCGCTTTGTGGACTTCGCGTCACAGACAGAGTTCGCAACCCCCGAGGAACCACTGCCTTCCATAGACTGGACTGCTGATACGTCAGTAACTAGTGCTTTCAGAATGTTCCGTTTGCTGTTCTTTGGTGCTGACCTACTACTAGACCTCTCAATTCCATCGGCATGCCGTATTACAGGGAGGTTTTGTTGTCCGCCTGGCCAGATCTCATCTCTGACGTTGGAGCTCCCCCTACCAAGTTGGAATCCCAATTCGTTGCAGGTCTCAAGCAGTCGGAGCTGGGTTTGTATGGACGCAACACCCGGGGTCTTCGAAGAAACCAAGTTGAAGACACCCGGAATCTGGACAAAGGGAACGCCTCGGGGATTTTGGCGCCAAAATTTCTCAGCGAAAAGGCGAGAGAGTTTGCTAAAACCCCTGTTGGCAATGCGAGCGGCGATGATAAGGTTGACGACGTTGCCAACTCTCTTGCGCAAATGGACATCGATCCCACGAAATCAGAATGTCCTCTAATGTACCGCAATGTCGAAATCAAGTACAGCAAGTTTGGCGTTGATGACTTTGACTTTGGGTATTATAACGCGTCCCATCTCAAGCAGCTTGTTTGCTGACATCCCTTAGGTTCTACAACAAAACGCACTACTCGGGGCTCGAGATCCATATTGCCAACTCCTATGCAAACTCTCTGCTCCAGGTCATGCACTTCACACCGCTGATTCGAAACATGGCGCTCCAGCACGCAGCCACCGCATGCGTCGCTGATACCTGCTTGTTATGCGAATTGGGTTTCTTGTTCGACATGCTCCAGAAAGCTGACGGGTCCATTTGCCAAGCGACCAACATGCTGAAGACTCTCAGCCACCATCCTCAAGGTTAGTGTTTCTGAATTGGGGAAGCGCAAGAGGGAACTAACATGGCGATAGCTGGCCCACTTGGTCTTCTCGAAGAAGATCCCAATGGGTCTACTTTGACGGTGATGTTACAGGGTTTGACGCGGTTCCTCTTGGACAAGATAGTCCAGGACTATCGATCTATGCCGCCCGGCTCCAATGACATGGAGCAGGTATGTAGCAAGCGGCTGCATGGAATGCTGGAGTAACTGACCATTTCAAGATGCTTGCGACGTCGGCGACAAGTTCAATTCGATGCATGAACTGCAGAAGCGAATATACTCGGCCTGGATCCACCTATGTGAACGACTTGATGTATCCGCAAACAACAGGGGTGAGTAGAGGCCCCAATTCTTGCAAGTCATCGGACCCTCGGTGGCTCTCGTTCTTGGCGGGAGTCGGTGATGGGAGCACTTGGCGGGCTGAGCTCTAAAAATGTTTGCCGACAACCCGCTGCCAGTCCATACCACTAATCGCGCATAGAAGAATACCGGTCGCGGCCAGAAAGCGCCAAAGGTGACGTTTTCGCAGATCCTTAAATCAAGCGTTGAGAGGGAGACAACGTCCAAGGGCTGGTGCAGTCGATGCCAGCGTTATCAGACCATCGCAACTCGAAAGACTATCCATAATATTCCTGCAGTGTTTATGCTGAATACCGCCGTCGGAAACGCAGAGCAAAGGCGTTACTGGTCCACGCCAGGCTTCCTCCCCGAGGAGATTGGCGTCATAGTAGACCACGGCCAGTTCTTCTGTTACGAGGGAGAGGACCTGAAGCTTCACCTCCAACGCGGAATCCACAGCATCACTGTGTATTCGCTAGTCGGAATGGCTATGAATATCGACCCTGGCCCTGGCCAGAAGCCACATTTGGTCGCCATGGTCAATGGTAAGATCTCTTCTTTGGTCATATGAATCCGAAGCTGACTACGATGCAGTCGCCCATGCCCAGCCCACGGCACCGGAGACAAGCCAATGGCATCTCTTCAACGACTTTCTCGTTCGGTCCGTGAGTGCTGAAGAAGCACTCTCGTTCCACCCCAGTTGGAAAATGCCGTCGGTCATAGCGTTCCAAGTCAAGGAGGCGAACAACAAAATCGACATGGACTGGAAAAAGAATATCGATACCTCGCTGCTATACGAGGACAAAAAGTTTGAACCCTTTGGAAGTCTCGTTGTCACAGATGGCTCGCTGACCACAGCTAGCCCCCACATCGATGGCAAAACTTATCGTGCGCTTGACTCGGCCGGTGAACAGCCCGGGCCTGACAGCATTGTGGCCCTAGACACCGAGTTTGTTGCTGTTCGCCAACCCGAAATCGAGATGAACTCGGATGGCGAAAGAGAGACGATCCGGCCAATAGTGTATGCTCTTGCGAGAGTTTCCGTCGTCCGCGGCCAAGGGGAGGACGAGGGTCTTCCCTTTATTGACGATTACATCTCCATCAGGGAGCCCATTGTCGACTACCTGACGTCGTACTCTGGTATAACCCACGAGGATCTCGATCCCCGTGTGTCGAAGCACAACCTTGTACCTCTTAAGGTTGCGTACAAGAAACTCTGGATCCTGTTGAACCTCGGCTGCAAATTCCTCGGGCACGGCCTCAAACAGGATTTTCGAGTGATCAACATACATATCCCACGGTCTCAGGTTATCGACACGATTGACCTGTTCTTCTTGAAGTCCCGGCTGCGGAAGCTCTCGCTGGCGTTTTTGGCGTGGTATCTGCTGAAAGAGGACATCCAGCTGGAGACTCACGACTCGATCGAAGATGCCCGAACGGCGCTGAAGCTGTACCGGAAGTACTTGGAGTTCGAAGACGCGGGCGTGTTGGAGCCAATGCTGCAAGACATCTACCGGGCTGGACGAGACGTCAACTTCCGACCACCGGCTAGAAGCGGACAGGCTGCGGACGTCCAGAGGACAGACACACCACCTCCCCTACCTACTGATGGAACAGCCGCAACTCCCTCGACACCGGGTGCTCCTGGTATTGGACCATCACCGAGTGGCGGGTTCGGCTCGGGCTCGACTTGGACGCCCGGGAAGGGGTCACCGCTTCGATGAGGCGGAAGATGCCACTGAAATTCTAGCGCTCGGCTTAGGAGGCTGCTTCTATAGGTTTTGAGAACCGCGAGGATCAATAGCAGATTTGTTGAATTTGATGTGGACCGATTTATCGCTCGTGATGACAGTGCCCTTGTTGAAAGGGGCATCTTCTTGTCGCCGCCATCCCGGCGATGGGTACTTTTGTGTCGTTTCTTGCATGGAACCATGTGACGCATCTACCAAAGGATTGTCTGATGGAATTGAGGTATTGTGGCAACCCCTGCGCGTGTCGGGCGGTGGGCTAGGGCAGGTTCAACTTGGTTGCGGAGGAAGGCAACCACCCCCTGGGGGAGCAGCAACTCCATTTATTACTGACCCAAACGAGCTGGAATTACACTAAAATGAAGCCTGAAGCGTCGGCATTATTTGAGGCATGTTTCAACACCAATGCAGGCACTATTGCTATTGTCTGGGTAGCTTCCCTTCCCAACATGCGCCGCCATCCCAGACCAACATCCGGCGTTTTCTTTACCAGCTTTCTCATTGTCCGCAACAGCGTCGAGGTTGCGCAGTTAGGTCACTCATATGGGGTGATATATCGGAAAGCAGCTTCATCCTGATGTAAATTCTGCGATGGTATGTCGTCTGCGCGATGTTTCATCAACGATTACCGATGGCCGATAACGTTGCTCGACGATCCTCGCTCGCACCGGTCACTATCCCCCGCATGCCAAGCGTTGTTTTCGCCTTCAACGCGCAACAACTCGCCGCGACACGCAATTTTCACCGAGAAAAAATTGCATACAGATTCAGCTTTTCGTTAGCTAGCGAAAAACACGCTTTTCGCAATTCCCTTCCCAACTTGCCTCCTTGTAATTGTCCCTTTGACTCGATTTCGATACAAAACGCGTCCCCACGCATCGACCTGATCCGGTCTAGGCCCATCATCTGTCAATATCCGTTTTTGCTTCTTTGAGCCTAGTGTTCAGCCCTACAACGCGATCTGAGCTTATTTTCGCCCTAGTACGGGGTTCGCCAACCAATCAAATGTTACTGATCTGGGGACACGACCTTGCTGGCCCCATGGCTATTTATTCCCTCCTCCTCTCCCCCCAAGCAACTTCCCTCCTCCTTCTCTCCTCACGGTTTGACTGTTGATTTGCTTCTGGCTCTAGCTATGATGTCTTCTCACTTCTCGCCTGCGTCGGATCCCGCCCGCCCGTCTGAGACCGGTCCGGATTCAAGGGTTAAAGTTCCTGTCAATACCAGCTCGACTTTTGTCGCCTCGCTTGGTTCCCTCGCCCTTCTGTTCGTCGCTTCGGCCTCGTCCTACCTTCGTCCTCTTCTCGCTCCCCTTTGGGAATGGATCAGGTATGTTTGTTTTCTTTTCTTGGTCTTCTTTCTTTTTGTTTTCTCACAAGTGCCCCCTCTCCAAGAGGGGCCAGCTTGACTTGGGTTTACTGATCATGTCTTTTAGCGGCTTCCTCTTCGCTCCGGCGCCCCCCGCGATGCTTGTCGTCAGCTCGTCTCCTCGCCAAGACCCGACCAGAGCTTCTCGACCCTCGATCACGGCGCCCTCTTCTTCTTCTCTTGGTAAGTCCTCTGAGGGCTTTTGTGCGCGCTTCACCGCACCTGTTCCCCCTGTCTGTACCCCTCCCCGTCTGTCTCCCCGCGCGTTCACTCTTAGCATGTCTCATTATATGGGTTCTCTTCCTCGAAGAAGCCCTTCCCTTTCTTGTTCATCTGCCCCTTCTGTTTCTGCTGTTTCCTCGCCCTGCCTTGATGACCCCTTTGTCGATTCTGTTTCCCCTCCCAGCTCTGTGCCCGACTTCGATCAGCTGATGGCATTCGCCGATAGGCAGATCAGCAAGGCACGCGAGGCTCGTCTTCGCCCGCCTCGCTCTTTCCCTTCTTGTTCTTCTTCTGGTTTCTCTGTCTCTGCTTCTTTGGCTTCCCCTTCTCTTCCTGTATCTGCCCCTGTTTCTTCTCCCGCTGCTTCTCACTCCCCTGTTTCTTCTTCTGCTCATGTTTTTCCTTCCCCCCCTGTTGCTTGCGTTTCCTCTGACTGTTCTTTGCTTTCTGCCCCTTCTTGTACCCCTCCCCCTCGCGAGATGGATACCATCGACCGAAGTGTTGAGCGCATGCGCCTTCGGGCAATTGAACTCGACCGCGATTGTGACTTGAAGCTTGCACAGCTCAAAGCTCTTGTAGCCAGTGGCATTTGGACGAAACCGTCTGCTGATAAGAGTTACGACTACTCTACCGATTCCCCAACCCCTCACACCATCTCCAACTGGGATTCCACCCTCGAGGAGGATCGCTTCAGTTCTTACTCTTTCACGCACATGCCCACACCCTCTGCACGCATCCCGGCAGCCTTGGCTGAGTGGGATACTTCCTCTTCGTCTGACCTGGTTGATTCTGTTGTTTCTGTTTCTTCTCTTCCTCCTGTTCCTCCTGTTCCTTCTACCCCTCCTCGTGTGTCTTCCCCTGCTGGTGACCCAGTTCTGCGCAAGTTTGCTCGGAACGTAACCAAAGCTCACTTCGCCGCTCGTGGCGAGGAGCTTCCCCCTTCTTGGACGCCCCCCTCTTTCGCCCATCGCTCTCCCGTCTCTCCTGCTGGTGACCCAGTTCTGCGCAAGTTTGCTCGGAACGTAACCAAAGCTCACTTCGCCGCTCGTGGTGAGGAGCTTCCCCCTTCTTGGACGCCCCCCTCTTTTGCCCATGACAAGCCTGGTTTCTCCAAGCTGCCGCAGCCCCTTCCTGTGTCTCCCCCTCCTCTGCGCCGCCTTGTTTTCATCAGTCGACGCTCTCGTCGCGCTGGTCGTTTCCTCTTTTCTGCTTCCTGATTTCTGGCTTCTGATTCCCGTTTCCCGTTTCCTGTTTCTTTTATGCCTGTAGTCGCTCTTCATTCCCAACCCTTCCCCCAACATGTCGACATCATGAATATCATTAGTCCCTTGTTGCGGGAGGGTAATTGTACTCTTGCCACTCTTGATCCGGTTACTCCTTCTCTTCTACACGGAGACAGTAAAGTAAGTTCTTCCCCATCAACTGACAATGCTTCAATTCGCTGACTTCGAGTGCCCACAATCAAATTCTAAAGGAACCACTAGAAAGGTAAGCAACTCTCCTTCCCTAGCTATTCTTCAAGATAACTAACGTGATGATACGCATAATTACCTGCTCTTGTGGGCAAGCTCGACATAGCAGCGAGGTAAGCGACTCTGCTCTTCTACAGAATGATAATTAACTGACTTAATCTGAACTGTGTGCTGGTGTTGGTTCTCTACCAAGATTTGAAAAGTAAGTAAGTGCCCCTTTCCCATACTCTCGTTTGTTGATGCTAACTAAGTAATCATTCGACAATCTCTCTCCGGGATGACGCCTCCCTGTGTTATGACCCATTTACTCCTCCTGCACCGTGATTGCGCTGATCCATGCCATTGAGTCCATCTTCCTCCCGCCTGGATTCCCTCCGCGATGGTTGTATGTATACGCGTCACCCCCACCATTCAGACCAGAATAGTTTCCATGCGCCTTCTGTCACAGGCCTAGTATTGATACAAGCCTTCAGTGAACCCCGCATCCATGGCTGTGATTACAATTGCCACGACTCGAAATCATTTTTGTGAAAAGCTGAATGTGGCTATGACTGAGAGTGTGATATAACTGCCTAGGCTGACATGGGGTCCAGTGCCATGGCACAAGCAGGCTTGGACCATCATGTGTGCAAGTCCAAGTTCTGTTAGGGATTATGAGCTACAGTGGCGCGATGCGGTGACAGTGTGTCAGGCCTCGACATGCCCTGGTAGATACCCGCCCAAAAAGGGTTCAGGCATTTCAGACTGGTGGCTCCTGTTGCGAGCTACGGAGTGCCCATGACAGGAAGATGTGACATGCCATAGGTTGAAACTGGCCTCACTGACGGAGGGCGGTCTGTGATTCAACAAGCGCTTCCATGCCGGGTCAATATGACGCAAAACTGTACGACACTCTTGGGCTTTGAAGACAGGACGAACTCGTAAGACGTGGCTGTTCTAAGAAGGCATATAATCGTCCAGCCGGATAACAGCGACGATGCAACCAGACCCACACGCAGTTGATATTACTTCGTCAATGTCAGCTCGGGCATAAGAAGCGGAGACCGAGCCAAGTCGTCGGAGAAGGGAGAAAATGCCTCCACGGCAGCATCTAGGCTGCTTGCCGGCCGGGAGACGCGCGATAAGGAAAGTATTACAGCATAGCCGAGCCACGGTATATTCCGGGCCAGCCGTACGCAAGCCAAGAAAACAATCACACCCCCACCTCCCGGTCGTGGGAGGAGCCACAAGGGTTCCGCAAGGCCTATGACAAGATGGTTGATACGCTTGGGACATATGTCCACTTGCCGGATGAAGCCGCGGAAAAGGGTCGGACCAAAAGCGAGGGGTTTCGGCTCAGGGTCAAGAGAGATACGGGAGTATCCGGGATGTGGTTGGGTGGGTCGGTAATGAAAGCCAAGCATTAGGTCCCGGAGACCTGGAGCAGTAAAGGACGAGGGGAGGTCCATTTTGGGTTCGATTCGAGTACCCGATCTGGTACCGTGTTGGCGTTGTCATTCATACTCCTGCAAGGCTGATTTGTCGAGGGGAAGAGGGTGGAGATGTATGTCATGTAGGCTGTGAAAGCATCCCAGCGGAAAGGTAGCAGTTAGTCCAAGGTGGGCGGGGCTTCTTCCCTCGCACCTACATACATACCTAGCTTTCGGCTTTTTCAAGAAGAAAGTAGCCGTAAAAGAGGTGATGCTGCTGCTACTGTCGCTGTAGACCCGGTACGAATGAAGAGCGCACCGGCCCTATCATGAATGTGCTGTAGAATACAAGGTCCGAGACGGGGTGCGCTGAGGCGTACGCAGCATCGATCGGGACGGTGCCGGCGGTGGCGGATTGAGCCGCCGCCGCGTGGGCGATTCCGCTGGCACGCTTTTTCTCGCCTTGGTAGTGGGCCATTGTGCATTGCACGATCAGACGGACAAGCGTCGTGCTACCTATGTTTGTTTTGGGAGCGAGACTGGCTGGCGTAGCTTCATCAATCTCTGGGAGCAGCAACTGGTTGTCGAGTACGAATTTGGTTTTGGGGGTGTGGTTTAATTCGGATAAGTGAATGGAATCTTGGAGGCGCTGAAGGGATCGCTAGGGAACCGCAACTGTCAGGTGTGGAGTCGGAACTTGCGAGTGGATTACCTAGGTAGGTACCTAGGTATGGAAGAGTGAGTGCAAGGGATGAGTGGCGGCGGTTGAGGTCGGTCGATGTTGGCTCACCGCCATGGAGGATGATGGATGTCGGTCGCTTCGTTGGGGTGCGGATAGGGCTGTGAGGTAGGCTGCACCCTGTGGCTCAACAGGTTGACATGTGTCGTTGAAGAGGGACCGGACCGCCTGGATCACGTAGGTACCTACCTAGGTAAGTAAGGAAGGAAATACCTCTACCCCGATGTGGGCAGCCAAAAAGGAGACAACATGTCTCTCTCTCTCTCTGACGGCGAGGGATCGGGGAGAATTGCAGTCCGCCCGAGTTGAGTTTGGGCCAATTCCAACAAGATGCCTCTGCTAAGACATGGCGGGCTCGAGGCGAACGGTGTGGCCCCAACGGACCGGTGCAACGGGAAGAAGGTAACAAAGACGCCTACCTTAGGTAGCCTGGCTGCGTTTCTCGGTGAGGCAAGGTGTGGAAGTGGTGAGGATAAGCGCAATAGTTGGCAATTAGGTAAGGTGGGTGGGTGGGTAGGTGGACATGTCCTTATCGATAGACCAGGTTACAGATCGACGGCGGGTGGGATGGCACGTGCGCTGATCCGTTTACAGCTGGTGGGTGGTGTGGTGCCGTCTACTGTAGCCTGTAAGTGCCTACCTACCAGTAGGTCTAAGGTGGGTAGCTAGGTAGCTAGGTAGGTAGGTAGGTAGCTACACACACTAATTACCCCGCATTCTCGTCGTAGGTACCAGGTAGCCAGCAGTGCCTTGTTGCAGACCAGTCCCCAGAGGAAAGGAAGGAAGAGAATCGCAGTACATCACATCACATCACATCATCGTTCCTATTTTTGAGAACGGCGCATGTGTTTGTTATGCGCCCGCCTTGCCTCGTCTCGTCTCGTCTGTAATGTAGGTAGGTAATCCATTCATGTACCTAGAATACCCAAGGTACCTAGCTAGGTAGACAGTATGTACTCCGTACTGCTTGCTGCCGGAATGCCTGTGTGGCCGACCTCTTATCCCCCAGCTTTTAGCAAGTCCCTTTGGGCCAGGAATGGACCAACGGCTTGATCGGCATCGTCGGGACTTTCTCGTATGTCCTCGGGGGGAGAAGGGCAAACGAGCCCTTTCCCCTCCAATATGTCACAATCAACGCCGGCCCATGATCGACATCCCGTTTCACTGCTGTTTGTGCCGTCATCCAAGTCCTGGCCATTTTGGCCCACCATTGTACACTAGCATCCCTAGCCGTCAGGTTGCTCACCTGCTCTTCCATCCATCCATCCATCCATCCGCTCATCCATTCCGTCCAGCCATCCCCCCCCCGCCCCAAATCCTCTCGGTCACGTTGATGCATGTGGTGTGCTGGAACACATCAACCCCGCATCCGGACGGCACCAGAACGACGCGACACACAATGCGCCTGGCTTCGCAACCACCCTCTCCCGTCGGGACTTATCCAAGCCCCTCCCTATTGGCCCGCCCTCGCGAACCAGGGATAGCGGCACCTGGACGGGAGGGTGGGTGGGAAGCTTTTTATGGGACCGTATACAGATATCTACCTCTCGTCCTCCGGGGCTGGGGGAGGGGAGTCTAATGTCTTGACTGCGTGAACACCGATAACCTGACAATGCCTACCTAGAGGTAGCTAGGTACTTACTTGTCTGCCCTCCAACACTAAGTCTTCATCTTGTCCATGTAGCCAGCCTCCTGTAAGGCAGACAAGACCAGACAGGGCCAGTCAAGCTTGGTTGGGTTGGTATGCGCCGCAAAGGCGGGAGTGTCTGTCTCTCTGTCATAAATATCATCACCTACCACTACCTCGACTCCGCACGAGGTGGTGCTCGTTGTCTCTTTACACACATCCACACCTACTACATACACTACCTACCTACTCATACCCTCTGCGTCTCCCGTACACGCTGAGTACTCCTGTGATTGCCACTCTCCTCGACTGTGCGCCTTCTGGTCAAGACGCAAACTTTCCTCCTCCTCCTCATCCTCCATCGATCGGTCTAGTCTAAAGCCTCGGTCATCCGCCAACACGCAAACGCGAACGCTACTTTTGCCGTAGACGATTAACAGTCTCCCTCTACCTACCTAGTCCGCCCACCTCTGCTAGCTCGTCTAGGTCCAGCTACGCTACTTACTGCCCAACCTCGATCGTCCCGGGAGGCACCTGACATCTCGGCGACCAGGGCTAACTAACATCAATTGACAACCCCTTCCACAAGCAAAAAACAAAAGAAGAGGAATAAATAGGAAGAAGAAGAAGGAAAAGCAACTACTCGGCCCCGACTACCCACCCACTTTGCCGTCTTCACAAGCTTCGTCGACAGTCAACTCTGACTTGTTTTGCCGCAACTTGCTCGTTCCTCCAAACTTCAAAGCAAGCCATCATATAATAATAAACCCAACCCAACCCCGCCCTTCTCGTATCCTCATCCTTCAGCTTTCCCCAACGGCGCGCGACCTCGAATCAAACATCCTCCTTTCAGGGCCCCACCTGACGCCGTCCTTGAGTGTAACAGGCCGTACCGTGGCACACGCACTCTCTCTCTCGGCCTTCGCAACAAGACATCGTCTCCTTCCAAAGTAAGTAGTTGTCGTTCGAGCTTTCGAGGCCCCCGTTTCTCCCTCAATGTCTTTTTTGTTTTTTTGTTTTATTGGGGATGCGAGGCGTTCAACAAGGGCGTCGGGCTAATAATCCTCTTTTCCCCATCTCTCTCTCTCTCTCTGCCTTGTCCTCTTCCCTTCTCCCAACCCTATCCCCGCTGCGGCTTTGCTCGTTGCAGTCGGCCGGAATTCTGCTTTTGCATAGTGTGCAGTCCGAGACCTTCAAACCCTTGTACGGAGTCCCTCTCCCCCTTCAAACATCCCGTCGTTCAACCACTCTTCCACTTATATGGGGGCGCGTCGGTTATCTTAACTATGGCTGCATCAACCCACCCGGGACTCACCCCCCTGTCTCCCTATCTCTTCCGATGTCATACCCCTCCCCCACCATCATTATCGCCCTCCTCAGCACCCAGGTCGATGAGACCCGGGACCGTCACCTCGGTCACGGCGTCGTCTGGCTCGGCCTGACCCCAGCCCTCATCTTGTTCTGCATCGGTACACAATACACGCCTACAACGCGCTAAGCTCTGGCACGATACTCCACTACACTCATCTGCATACTTTGCCCGTCGTGCGCCCGTCCGCGCATGTGGGACCTGCCAGCAGAACCCAAATGTCGAATTGCGTCTTTGCGTCCCGTCTCATGCTTTTGTTGGACCCCCACCGGTTCTACCTGTACCTTGCTTTGGGGGGGGGTGTTGGCTTAACATTGGCATTTGCCAGGCATCGAGGGATGAGGGAGGCCTCGTCCATGCTATAAAGCTACTCGTAACACCTCGTTATCTCGACCTTGAGTGACTGTCCGTTTCTACTCTTCTCTTCAACACCTTCTTCTTTCCTTCCCTTTCCAATCTAGCCTCGGCTAACCAACAGCTTACACGAAGCGGCTCTCACATTCGACAACTTCCATTCACTCCACACCAAGTCGAGCACTCCCTTGAGACTCACATCCCCCGACGCCAGCATGAGCTCTGGTTCCTTCAAGCAAGCTGCCGAGGCCGCCCGAACTCGCACATCCGAAGTCATGAAGGGGGACTCTGCCGCCGTCGCCAATGACTTCCTCCACACCCCGTTCATGAGGGCGGCTCTGCCCTTCATCAACGGCGGTATCAGTGGCATGGTTGCCACCACGGTCATCCAGCCTGTCGACATGATCAAGGTCCGCATCCAGCTCGCCGGCGAGGGTGTCGCTGGAGGACCCAAGCCCACACCACTATCTGTCACAAGAGAAATTATTGCCAGCGGCAAGGCCCTCGATCTCTACACCGGCCTGTCGGCCGGTCTTCTGCGCCAAGCCGTCTACACAACAGCCCGTCTGGGCTTCTTTGACACCTTCATGGCCAAGCTCAGCCAGCGCGCCAAAGACCAGGGCAGTGCCATCGGCTTCAAGGAACGTGCGACTGCCGGCCTCGCTGCCGGAGGTCTGGCTGCCATGTTGGGAAATCCCGCCGATCTGGCTCTCATCCGCATGCAGAGTGATGGATTGAAGCCCCTGGCCGAGCGCAAGAACTACAAGAGCGTCATTGACGCACTCACTGGCATTGCCAAGTCGGAAGGTATTGGCGCCCTATGGGCTGGTGCGGCCCCCACGGTCGTCCGAGCCATGGCCCTCAACTTCGGTCAGCTCGCCTTCTTCAGCGAGGCCAAGTCGCAACTCAAGCAGAACACGCAGTGGTCCTCTCAGGCCCAGACACTCACTGCCAGCGCCATCGCCGGCTTCTTTGCCAGTTTCTTCTCCCTGCCCTTTGACTTTGTCAAGACCCGCCTGCAGAAGCAGTCCAAGGGCCCCGACGGCAAGCTCCCGTACAAGTCCATGGCCGACTGCTTCGCAAAGGTGGCCAAGCAGGAGGGCGTGCTGCGCTTCTACCGCGGTTTCGGCACATATTACGTCCGCATCGCTCCTCATGCGTAAGTGGACATTACCCAATTCGCGTGGCGTCCATGTCATGTTTGAGTACCCTGTATGTGCTTTACTAACAATAGTGTGTGCCCACAGTATGGTAACGCTCATTGTCGCCGACTATCTTGGCTTCCTCACCAAATAGAGAGACAATGATTGACACGAAACGACACTCGCTCTTACGGTCGACCCTCATATGGACCAATTGATTTTGGCCAATCTTGGATTCTTTCTTGGACTCAACAGCAGGAGCCAGTCTCGCCTGGATCTTGTCCTTTTAAAGACAGTCGGCCTTCAGGCGCCTCAGCCTCAGTCTTTTGAATTCACCTTCCCTACCATTACCGGCGCTACAGGTGTAATTGCAGTTTATATTGATTTTGATTTTTTATTATTATTTTATTTTGGGAGGTTTTGGGTAGGGTTTATACCAGAGTCCTTAACAGGACGAGAAGAGGAGAGAGAGAGAGAGAGAGGTACATAGCACTGTTACAATTGGCATAGGGTGCGTGTGCGCTACACACACATACCCTTCTCCCACGCTGCCTAGTGATTGCACAAATAAAGACATCAGTTCAACCAGGTCAATTCGGGCTGTTTTGGGATATCTGTGGTCCAGTTTTTTTTTTATTTTTTATTGTTTGCCATGGTCTTGCGTACATATGGCTGTGTTGGTGGGCTATGTGCTTCCCAACAGTGTCTGTGAGAGTACTACGTAAGCTGGCATGTTTTTTTTTTATTTTAAATTTTTGATGAGATGCAATTTCCGGGCACAAGCGGGAATGAGACGGATAGATCCTGGCCGAAGTGCCATGTCCCGCGGGAATGCACCTCACCGAACTCACCTGTTGAGGGGTGCGGCCAGTGGGGGTGGTGGTCAGCGGTTCCTAAGCGCAACTCAACGCCCGAGTCTCGGGATGTTCCTGCACTGGCTGCCAACGCCGTTGAAGGGCGCCAAGGGGGTGGTGGTGGTGGTGGTGGTTCACAGGAAAACTGAGAGATTTGTCCAGATTAGAATTGTTGTGTTGTATCTTTTGAGTACTTTGCCTCAAGAGTATCTAGCCAGCCTTGGTGTATGTCTCTTTCGCCTGCCGGCATACCGCCTTGCTTGCTCACCTCCCCCCCTCCCCCTCCCTTCACTCCTGTAGAACTCTGTAGTTCGGAATTTGTAGATGCCTGGAATAATACACACACACGCGCGCACACACGCACACACACGAACAAGAATTGGTTCTGCTCTACCGCTGGAGAGCATCCGACCCGACAGAACATGCTTCTCCTGTTTGAGCCGTGACGCAGTGCACCGTTGTTGGAAACACACGCCGGTTTTTTTTTTTTTTTTGTGCAGTCCATTGGAGACAGTGACAAAGGAAGAGGAAAAAGAAACGCTTTAAACCCCCAGCACATGAGGTGGCGCCGACATATGTCGCAACGCCGATTAAACCCGATGGCTTGTGTTTTGGTTGCTTTTTCTTTTCTCTTTGCATCCGCTTTCTTTTGTTGACCATCCAACCCATCTAGTTGAATGGAATTAGATCCCGACCCATGTCATCAGCCAGGCCACCCTACTCCTGACTGGCGCTCAGGTCCGGGTTCTTCTCCCACAAGTTACGGAGGAGTGCCGTGACGCCCTCGTCCTCCTCGCCGCCCACCAGGCTTGACCCGCTCAGCCCCTGCACCCCGGTTCCCTCGTGCAGGGTTCGGTTGCTCTGGTGGTCGTCGTGGTCGGCCTCGTAGCTAGACCCGGCGCCGTTGGTCCGGATGGAGTATGCGCGGGGCGTCGTCGGTCTCCGGGCCGATCCTGTGCCGCCGGAAGCGGCAGCTAGCGCAGAATCGTTGAGGCTCGAATTCCGCATGTGCTGCTGCTGCTGTCCCGTAACCACGCCTCCGCGCATCGAGGCGGCCTTGCCATTGCCGTTGGCGGTCCCGTTGCGGGGTATTCGCTGGTTCTTGTTTGCGCGGTTCACCTGAACGAGACGGTCGAGTGAGCGCACCACGGGGTTCTGGAACCGGCGGACACTGAGGTACTCCATCCCCGTCTTCTCCAGTTGCTTCATGACGCGCGGGTCGCGGCTCGCACCGCCGTCGTAGCCCGGCCCCCCAATGCCGACCAGTGGACTCGCGCCCACGGCGCCCACGCCACCTCCCGCTGCCTGTCCGGGTTCGATGACGGAGCTTGCCCGCTGCAAGTTGAGCTTCTGCTGCGTGCGTGATTTCTCGGCCGGCGGGGCGGAGCGCCTTGCCGATCGCGGCGCGAGCGCTGTGCCGTCGCTCTCGCTGCGGATTTGACCTATTTCATCGTCCGATAATGGTGGGTCTCGCAATCTTCCCTGTCGCCCTGGGCGTCCGGAGCTGGAGGACTGCGGCCTCCGCGGGGGGGGTTCTTCCGACCTCAGGCTGGCCGGCCGCGGCGTGGGGAGCTGGTAAAAGGACCCTTCGCGGGCGGCGCCAGAGCTTCCGGCGTTGACGAACCTCGAAATGAGTTCGTCGCCTGAGCTGGGCAAGGTGTTGACATTATGCGACTCAGCAAGCGTCGAGCCGCCGCCGATGGAGTCGGGGGAGCGGGAGTGACCCAGCCGTGAGGCTGACACGGTATCTGCCGTCATCTTTGGAGGAGCGCCGTGTGATGGGATGCGTTGGAGCAGTCTCGACGTCAGATATTCCTTGTGCTGGGCAGTCTCGTGATCAGGAGTAACCGCGGCTAGGGGTGATGAGTGCGCTGCGTGGGTATCTGCCCTTGAATTGTCCGCGCTGAGGTTTGCGCTGTCATTTACGCTGTTGTTCGCGCTGCTCGTGTCGTCGGGTTTGGCCGAGGCTTGTGTGCTGGCTAAGGATCCTCGTCTTGACAGGTAGGGAGAGGCAGAGGTACTGGCGTCCACCCAGTCGTCTTCCTGTCCGTCGTTGCCCAGATCAAAGTGTACCTGGGACTTTTGCGACTTGATCTTGTTCACGGCCGGGTTCGAGCCCGCCCGTTTGAGCTTTTCCGACGACTTGACCTTGGTCGGCTTGTTCACTTCGCTGTGGGATTTGTTGCGGCGCAAACTGGTCGCGGAGACGGTCTTGGCGAGGTTTGCGGAAGAACTGTCGCGGGAGAGCTTCGCTTCGGACTGGACTCGACGGTGGCCGGCGGCGGCGGCTGCTCGATTTCGATCGGGAGAGGGGGATGCTTGTCGGCGGTGGTTCAGTTTGGAGGCAGTCAGACCATGGTGCTTGTGTAATGTCTTGGAAGAGGGGACGCGTGCATGTAGGCGGCCGGTGCCGACGACGTGCTTCTGCTTGGAGCGGTGCTGATGATGGTGATCTCGGTGAGTTTGGTCGCTGTTTGTCGAATCGCTCTCGTGGCGATTGAGAACAGGGCGCCTTGATTGGTTCGTTGCCGAAGAATCGTCGGCGTCTCTGCCGTCACGAACCATGGTTGCTTATTTGGGGCCCCCGGGAATACTGGACACTGACAGACAGGTGCTACTGTGATGAGTGCTGTAGCAGCCAAGGCACAATGTCATGGATGTGGTCAGGTTTCGGGGGGGGGGGGAGGCTTGTTGCTGATGCGCTGGGCGTGGGCGCGGACGATCGGAGGACCGATGGGATAGCGGGTGGGTGGCTGCTTGCGCTGTTTCAATGAGGTAATGCCTCAGACAAGACAGGGCAGAACGCGTCCAATTGGACAACGGAGACGGCGGCGGCGGCGGCGGCGGCGGGCGTGGATTAAGTGAGACGAGACGCAGCTAGAGAGAGGCGGGGTGGGGTGTTGTCGTCGCAAATGCCGTCGATTCGGGGTGCTTTGTTCTGGAAAATCTCGAGGTACCTCCAGCTGTAAGTGCGTTGGAAGCTGGGCTGCGAGGTTACGGGGGAAAAAGAAAAGAAAAGTAAAAAAGAAAAGGAAAAGAAGGGATGGGAAAGGGAGGAAGAAAAAGGTTCAATACAGGAAGAGTACGGGACGGGATACCTTACTCTGTAGCTAAATTGCTAATAAACCTCCTTGACAAGGTACCCGAGACCATACCACACGTGCGCACCCTCCCTCGTCTGGCTCCGGCGCCATCCAGGTCCATTTTCTGCATTCCACACCCGCTAAGACGCCCGCTGGAACATTGTAAAAGCTGTGCCATCGTGTTTGAACGGGGCATATGAACCAGCTCCGGTTGCGCCTGGCCTCCCCTGTAGCCTCAACCCAGCATTCCAAGATTACTAGGGTTACAAAAAGAACAAAAAAAAAAAAACAGAAAGAAAAAAGCCCACAGTCTTTGAATCTATGGGATCCAAGCCAGAAGAATCATGATTAGCCCGATAGCCGGATGACGCCGTGATGCTGACAGCCTGCTGTAGGTAAGTACCTACTGACTGTACTTAGGTACCTAGCTAGGTAGGTAGGTAGTGCAGTTGGCCGTTATATGCACGTGATCCCCGCCGGATAAGCTTCTTAGTGCAAGCAACGAGACGGCATCTGCCACAGGTCAATCAAACGTCCACAGCTTTGCTTCATCACTGCATCTGCTTTGCCAGAAGTAAAAATCGCCAAATTACTCGTCAGCCCGGCTCAGCTTTTTAGTTTTTTCCCTTGACCATATTAGTAGTTGATTCTCTCACAAACTCAGTTCGTTTCTACCGCCTCCTCAGTGCAGTCGTCATCATGTCGAGTCAAATCATAGCCTTGGAAGAGGATCGCCAACAGTATCAAGAGCAGGTGCGCGCTGAATTGCCCCAGCCTCACGGCTCATAATCGTTGCTAACCATCTTGGAAACAGCTCGACGTGGTCCTCGCTGGCCTCAAAGATGATCCCGAAAATGCCGAACTCAAGAACTTGCAGGCGGAGTTGAATGACATGATCTCCCTACTAAACGAGTCTCTTGCTGAGCTGCAGCCGAAGCAGACACCCAAGCCCGCACCGCAGAAAGCCCCCAGCCCGCCAGAGCCCGAGAAGTGGTCCAAGGAAAACCATCCCGCCTTCAAGAAGGCCGTCCCCGCTCCGGAAGAGAAGGATGATGCGCCGCCTGTCGCCTACCAGGTGAACGACACCGTCATGGCCAAATGGGCTTCGGGCGACCGGGGCTTCTACCCGGCACGCATCACATCCATCACGGGCTCGTCGACGGCGCCCATCTACATTGTCAAATTCAAGAGCTACGATAACACTGAGACGCTGCGGGCCAAGGACATTCGTCCCATATCCAATAAGCGCAAGGCTGACGGAGCACCAGCGTCCGGTCCCAGCACCGGCCAGCAACCCGCCCAGACGCCCTCGGTTCAATCAAATGGCGTCGTCACGTCCGCCGCCGCCAGCCTGTACCCGGAACAACAGGCCAAAATCGAGGCGGAGAAACTCGCTGCTGACGGTGCTGCGAAGCCGCCCAAACCCAAGAAGATCAAGGCCACAAAGGAACTGGAGAAGGGCAAGTCCAAGTGGCAAGAGTTCAACACAAAGTCAAAGTTTGGAAAGCAAAAGAAGGAGAGCATGTTCCGCACACCTGACGGCGTTGGTGGCCGAGGTACGTGACATTTGACTGCATGAGTCGTGATGGCACTGACAATTGTCACAGTTGGCTTCACGGGTTCTGGCCAGGCCATGCGCAAAGACCCGACTCGCAGCCGACATGTATATCAGCAAAGCGATGACCTTGACTAACCGCCTCCCAAGGCATCAGCGTATGGGGGGATGTCGACCAAAAAGAAAAAAAGAAAAAAAAGAAAAAAGAAAAAGGAGGTTCGAGGCTTGGGCGGCGTTACGGGTGGTTTGGCAGTCGCGTTCCCTCCCTGGTAATGTGTCTTGTTTTCGCTTTACATAGGCTAACGGTTTGTATACGAGTTATTATCCCCTCCAGACGATCGTTGGGTTTCTGCCCCCCTTCTGGAATCTGCGGAGATGCCGCGGAGGGATTTCCTGATATAAATACATGAGATGCCCAATACCCCATCTCCCAGGTCATTTTGACTAAACGTTTGGCTGCATAGGATATCGTACACTACAACGGCCTCACATCGGCGAGGAGCCCCAATACCCGCGGTTCATGGGTCTGTTGGCAGACTACGGCATGCGAAGGTCAATTTTCGGGGCAATGTCTCTCGCGATCTTGAGAAAGATCTCGGCTCTCTCGCTCGTTGGCTCTGCCACAACAGTGGGCTTGCCCAGGTCCGCGTTGTCGCCGATGGACGGATGCAGAGGGACATCGCCCAGGAAGTCGATCTTGTGGTCTCTGCACATGCGCTCAACTCTCTCGTTGGACCCGAACACATGCGTATCGCCGTGACAATGTGGGCATCTGAAGAGCGACATATTCTGGATCAAGCCCAGAATGTTCACGTCGACTTTGTTAAACATGTTGACGCCCTTCACAGCATCTTTGACAGCAAGTGTGTGGGGCGTGGTGACAATGATGGAGCCTGGTTGCAGTGATTTATCAACGAAAATGTGCCTTGTGATGTAAATCTTGCTCACGACACCAAATGCTCGGGGTCAGACGTACCGTCAAGGATGAGCTGTTGAGTAATGGTGAGCTGTGTGTCGCCGGTGCCAGGGGGTAGGTCAAGAACAAGAATGTCCAAGCCACCCCAGTCAACTTCGTGAAGGAGTTGTTGGATGGCCTTCATCACCATCGGCCCTCTCCATACAACAGCGTCGTCCTCTGGCACGAGGTAGCCCATGGACATGGTCTTGACGCCATAGTTTGTCATCGGAACCAGTTGATTGCCTATCTCGTCGTCAGCCAGTTCTGTTGTAGCAGCCGTTAGAGCAACAAATACCTTGGGATAACCGAGGCTCCCCAGACAGGTTGAATAGCGTCGGAATAGAAGGACCAAAAATGTCGGTATCCAGAATGCCAGCGCGATAGCCGAGCCGCGCAAAAGCCAGTGAGAGGTTCGCTGCGAACAGATATTTAACAAATTTACCTCACGTCTGGCATGAAGCCCCGTGGCCCTTACCTGCAACTGTGCTCTTGCCAACGCCGCCCTTGGCAGACGAGACAGCGATGACTTTTTCCACGCCACGAATCTTGCGTTGTACTGGCTTCCTAGGCCAGTTCGGCGGTGTGCCGGACTTTGGGAGCCCCTATGCTAGATGTGAGCCACAAAGGTCTTGTACGTACATGATTGAAGCGTAGTCGGTCCTACCAAGGGGTTCTCGTGGCCGAGGACTCGGAGAGTCGGTTGAAATGGCCTAAACAGCGTTGGTCTCATCTTGACTACTCCAGCGTGTAATACGGAGTGGCGGCAACCCTAGATGGAGCTAGGGATAGGTCAAAAGGGCCAGAAGACAAAGGCCCAAACGTTATAAACGGCACCTCAAAGCGATGATGGCTGGAGATGTAATTGATGGGTTCTACGCCGACACGTCTCCGAGCGGAGTATCTTCGGCTGACCTTCCACAAGCGTCGCAATCGCCTTCAGCTAACCTTTGAGGACTCGACAATCTGAACACTGCATAACTGATGAGCTTGACTGTTGCCGTCACATGGAATTCGAGACAAACCTAAGATGATGCGGAATCCTATTGTTCGTTCAGCACAACAATGGACAACAGCACAACACGTGACCTGGCGGTAAGGTCTGGCCCCACAATTGGCCATTTGGTTTGTGTACGTACCTTTTCACCGCGCTCTCAAGTTCGCGATGAGAGCCGTCGACGCGCTGGAACCGATCATATCACTGAAAAGCCGCCGTTGCAAGTCGCGACTCCACCCCCCGTTTATCCAAGTATGAGATGTCACAGATGAAGAACTCATAGCTGTCTTGCGCACTGCTTCCCATCTCATCATTCTGATACCCCCTTGACTTGGTTTTTGGTTTTCCTTCCTTCCTTCTTTCTTTCTTTCTTGCTTTGCGCGTTCGCTTTTTTGCTTCATCGGCCTGGCTGGTCTCACAAAGAAAAGTCCCGTTCCATCTACACCCGTAGAAGTTGACCGGCGCAAGAGAACAGTGGAAAACGCCTGGAAATCCTATCCCGGAGGCCTAGTACGGACTGAACGCACCACACATAAACCAAACACCATGTCCTCACCTTCGGCGTTGTTCGACTTGAACCAAGGTCGCCGCGACTTGGCGTCCCTACCCGCCGACTGGCAACAGAATATTAGAGAGGCTGTAAGTCTTACAGCAACCTCTGGCCCATCATGACTTCTCATGAGGAGACGGTGCAATGTACTGACTTCCTTGCCCAGTGGGAAGTCGTCGACCAACAAGGCCTCGGCTCCCTCAACGCGCGCGAGTGGCCGTTCGCCCTCCGCGCTATCGGCTTCGACCTCGCCCGCACGGAGACGTACGCCCTCCTCCTCGCGCACGGCGTTCCGCCGCACGACCACGACCCTTCCCGGGGCCCCTGCAGTCCGTCGCGTCTGCGCATGCCGCAGGAGCACTTCTCGGCCATCGCTGCGTGGCTGCTGGTGCGCCGCGATCCGCAGGAGGAGGCCGAGGACGCGTGGAAGATGTTCGACCCGCGCGGTACGGGGCGCATCACCCTCGACAGCCTCAGAGCCGTGTGCGCCGAGGTGAACAGCACGCTGAGCGAGGCGGACATGAGGCGAATGATTGACATGGCCGACATCTCCGGTAAGGGGTGGGTCAGCAAGGAAGAGTTCATCGAAGTTGCCAAGGGCGGGTTCGGACGCGGTTAGGCGTGGTGGTGGAGGGAGGGGGAAGGGGTTCGTTGACGAGAGGCGCGCCCAGGCTCCGGATGTGTGCGTATGTTGTTCAGCATGGGGGTTGGCAGCTAGCCGGGGGGGGTCGACTTCATCCAAAACCAAGTTCGCAGGGGCAAGCTTTACACTATAGCGACGATGTCTTGTTTTTATCCCAACCACGCGCGAAGACCGGGCCGTCCGTCTTTTACCGGTCTCTCTCATTCTACCTAGGTTTCAACAACACCACTCAAGGCGAGCATGAGAAACTAACAAACGAGGGTGCAAGAGTGGGTAATAAGCTTAGCCACAAAGTACGACAGCAGTGCAGACGGAGCAATGTCTGCGAGAGGCAAATTTTCGATGCCATGTTGTTGATTGCCTACACTCCTTCATCCAACCTCAGACCGTGACACCAGGTGACTTCCTCACCGGCAATCCGCCCTCTCGTACACTATGCCGACCATCCTCGTCTGGTTGACGCCATCTTTCCCGACCACCCGTCTTCGTCCACCGCCTCACCACCTCACCCGTGCCCGTCCTCTTGCCCACGAACACGTTCCGGACGTGGATGCCCCTAGACGGACGACATCATGGCGATGTTGGAGGCTGGGTGGCACTAGTACGGAGGTCCCCTTGATGCGTTAAACGACTCAAACCGACCTCTCGGCAGACTCGCAGATCGCCAACGGGCGTGCGATGATCTGTAACGGGGCTGACCCATGTTCCGGACCGGCCAGCGCAGAAAATGAGTCTCCTCATTCGCTTTCGCGACCTGGCAGACGTGAGTCGAGGTCAGAGCAACTTCACCCCGCCGGCCGGGGGGGGGGGGGGGCATCATATGAGCCGATGCAACAGACACCTCGAGCTGATGTTGCTTGCGCAATCGTTGTTTAGCATCGTTTGTCACTGCAAATGGAACCACTAGGTTTTGTCTCTTTTTACTTCATTTTTGAGAACTACGTAGGTAGGCGTCTTTTGACTACTTCACCCTACGATGCAGAGCAGACCGCATCCCGTTTTGAGTCCTGCCACTGCAGAGGTATCACCATTATTCATCTTTTACAAAACATCGTTGGCGTTGAAGTCGTACAGAGCCTGCTTGACACGCTCCTTCATCGTCTTCTCACCCTCACGAACCCAGACTCTGGGGTCGTACTTCTTCTTGTTGGGCTTGTCCTCGCCCTCGGGGTTGCCGACCTGGGTCTTCAGGTAGTCAATGTTCTTGACGACGTAGTCGCGGACACCGGCCAGGTAGGCGAACTGGAGGTCAGTGTCGACGTTGACCTTGACGACACCAAAGGAGATGGCCTTCTTGAACTCCTCGACGGAGGAACCGGAACCGCCGTGGAAGACGAAGAAGACAGGCTTCTTGTCGTTGGTGCCCAGCTTCTGGGCGACAAACTCCTGGTGCTTGCCGAGGAGCTCGGGGTGGAGCTTGACGTTGCTGCGAGGGTCAGCATTACGGTCGCGCGGGATGTACAGGGTGCATGCGACTTACCCAGGCTTGTAGACGCCGTGGACGTTACCGAAACCAGCAGCAATGCTGAAGTAAGGGCTGATGGGCTTCAAGGCCTGGTAGATGGCGTAGATGTCCTCGGGCTGAGTGTAAAGGGAGTTGTTGTCTGGCGGGGGTTATTAGATAGGGTTCGAGAGAGCAGAAACGAGGGTCCTCGTTGACGTACCGACATCCTCGTTGTTGACACCGTCCTCCTCACCACCAGTGACTGCACAATCCAGTTAGCTACCGATCGTCAGAAATTCGCATGATTCAACGGCCGGCTTACTTCCGATCTCCATCTCGAGCCACAGCTTCATCTGTTGGCAGTGCGTCAGTGGCGGCCCCTGGCAGGTATGGGAGCTTCAACTTACGGGAGCAGAGCGCTTGAGGTACTTGGCGGTGGTCTCAATGTTGTAGGCAACCTCCTCTGTGTTTTGTGAGCAACGGCGGCGTTAGACGGAAGAGAGCTGGGGCAGAATACGAACCCTCGGAAAGGTCAATCATGTGGGAGGAGAAAAGGGGGGTGCCGGAGCGCTTGAACTCAGCCTCGTCGGCGTCAAGCATGCCGTCGAGCCATGGCAGGAGCTTCTTGCTGCAAGGGCGGTCAGCTCCTGGGAAAGGAGAGGGCCAAGGGCGTGGCAAGTATCAACTTACGCGCAGTGGTCGGAGTGGAGGACGACGGGGACGCCGTAGATGGGGGCAATAGAGCGGATGTAGTGGGCAGCGGCGACGGCACCGGCGACAGAGGCCTCCTGCTTCTCAGCGCTGTTGGGAATGCCCTTGCCGGCGAAGTAGGCGGCACCACCCTGGGAACTGAAGAGGTGTCAGACATTCTGCAACTTGGGGCCGGCGTGGCATCTGAGGGTTGTAACGTACGTCTGGAGGATGATGGGGGACTTGGCCTCGCGGGCAGCCTCGAGAGCGGCAACGGCGGTAGAGGAGGAGGTCTGAGAGGCGGGGTCGTTGTTAGCCGATTGTCACTAACAGAGGGCCCCTCATCTCACAGTGGCTCGCTCACTCTCTATGGATTTTGAGGGCAGGGGATAATGTACTTACGACGTTGGCGGCAGGAATGGCAAACTCCTTCTCCTTGGCGTAGTTGAAGAGCTTCAACAGGTCATCGCCGTAGACGACACCGGGCTTGAGGTTGAGATCCTGGAGGAGACCCATGGTGGATGGTGGGGTATGTGACGTTTGAAGGTGGTTTATTTCTGTTGCGGGGTTGTGCAGAAGGAATTGATGCTGATGCTCAGAAGCGAAAGGGGGTAGAGAAGATGGCAAGGTTGAGGGGTTGGAGAGAGGAGAGAAAGAGAAGGAGAAGAAGTAGAAGAAGAAGCGATAGGAAAGTTTGGGATCAGGTGGACGCGGCCGAGTTATGTTTGATTTCACACGAGCGGGATTTTAGTCGGGCTGGCTGGCCATGGATGGCATCGATCCAGTCACACTGGGGTCACTGCACTACCGGCGGTGCTGTGTTGTGTGAGGTGTGCAGAGGTACATAGGCCCGAATCGGCGTCTACCTGAGAAGGAGCTCCGCTCTGCCGGCTCCAATGCTGCGTGCGTTGTTGCTTCGAGGTCCAGTTCCAGTTCCAGTTCCAATTCCAGTTCCTCTTCCTGCCGAGGATGATGAAGCAGGAAGTGCGACGAGGCACATCGAGCTCTCCCTTCTACGAATGTACCTGTGTCCAACAAGGGGAAGGGACCGACACAGCTATAATAAGACACGAGCAGGACCTCCGGAATACCCAGCGTCAATGACCTGAAAGACCAAAAATACACGCCAGCGTTTGACAATGTCCGAGGAGAGAAACACCGCCATCCAACGATGGGAGAGTGAGTGTCTTGTCGCCGTCTCAACCCCTTCGAGTTGTTGAGGGGCAGAGCATGACGAGGTACCTCCGCCACGAGGTCCATGTACCTTTTTTATTTTTATTTTTTCGTTGCTTCCACCGCAGGCACACGCTGACTACACTGTACTAGACTGCACTGCACCGCACCGCACCGACACCAACACCGACACCGCGACCACGTCAAACGCGAACAACCCCTCCCCCCACCCACCGGTCAAATTGACGTCAAAAAAAAATTATGGCCTGTACCGCTGGAGTCATTGGGGCCAGGGTCCCCACCACTCAATCCCTCGCAGCTCTCTGAGAGAGAGAGAGAGAGAGAGAGAGAGAGAGAGAGAGAGAGAGAGAGAGAGAGAGTGTGTGTGTGTTTTCCTTTTTTCTTTCTTTTCTCTTCTTCCCCATGGCTTGCTGTATAGTGAGTGTAATTATTTTTTGGATATGGATACATACCTACCTGGGTTTTGCTGTACCTTGCTATTTTGGTTTTATTGGGCGGACAGACGAGAGAATCATTGAAAATGGCGTGGTCCAGCCCAGCCGCCTGCTGTTCTTACACTGCCTACATGGTGCTAGCTGCCCTGTTTGCTTGTTTTTCATTAGCTGCACCGACACCGCCGTTGACTGCTGACAATCATGGCTTTTGACTTTCCCACCTTCAGATATCTCGGCCTTATTGTGGTGTCCGCTGCGCGATATTTAATGGGGAGCCATGCGGATATCGAATGACTCGATTGTCTGGCTTACCATTCGAGGGCTGCGTACTGGATGGTTGCTTGCCCTGCCCTCTCCCCCTCCCAACGCAATCTTCACCGAACAAGTCTCGGTGTAATCTTCCCATTTACATCCATCCTGTCTGTCCTGAAAGGCCGACGATGCCTTTCGTGAGACTTTCACCCTGCTCGCAACAACAAATCTCTGTCGCACATCGTCCCCCCCCCCCCCCCCCCCCCCCCCCGCCCCAGGGACCCTCTCCATCCCCTTCTGGTCACCAACGTGAACAGCCGGTCCTCGCTTCCCCAATTCCCTTACCTCATGCAGGCTAGACCCCGGAAAAGCACGGCCAATCGCGCCGCTTCATGATGATGACCTCTACCCGGCCATGTAATCATCCTTGGGGTAGGTATTCCCCTCTGTCTCCTTCCACACCCCCTTCCCAGCCTTGACCATTGCCGAAGCCCGGGAAGATGCGGGATCCCATCGGGCATCTCGACCCTTCGTCCGCCGAAAACCGAAATCTCACGACTCCAAGAGGCAGCCTCGTGCCCGCCACTTCCTCGGTCTATTGTCTGCCACCCCCGCCATGTCCTCCTACATTGCCGGTCAAATTACACCCGGCTCGGCTGTTCTCGTGTAGCTGAGCGTCGTGGCTCTCCACTTCCAAGACTTCTAGTTCCGTCCTCTGGCGCAATCGCGTCCTCCATCTAGGATCCAAACCACCAGCCTGCATATGCCGTGTCATTGCCTTCGGGATATTTCCATGACATTAAGCCTGGTACCTTCATTCTCGGGAATTCCCCAGCTTGTCTAGCTGGTTCTTTTCCTGTCTTGACCAGTATCTAGTTTCATTATCGTATACAAACAAACCGCAGGCACCTTCCTTGCTGTTCCAGCTGCTTCCCGTGTCTTCATTAGAGCCGTCGCGTCATGAGTATGTATCCGCACATCCTCCTCCTCTTTCCTATATACCATCTCCCGATCCAAACGTCTCCCACACCCGACTCCGTAACCCCCCCCCCCCGCTCTGTCATCTCCCCGGACCTTAGTCCAGGTCCAGATCCTCCATCGCCTCCGCGACAAAGGTCTGGTCCGTTTGCCGTCCCGAAGATGCCCGCTCATCAAGCTGCGCCCCGCCGTCGTCCCCAGCTTCACTAGTGCTTCCCTCGCTCTCCGTTTCCGGAGGCGTCTGCAGACCCGTGACGCCGCGTGCCCCCATGTTCCGCTTCAGCATGCACATCTCCACCGATATACCCGGTCCGAACGCACATCCCACCACGTAGTCACGGACCCGGCCGTCCGGCGCAACGGCGTCCATGTCTTTGGACCGCAGTCGGTCCATGACGCTGAATATTGTTGCCGAGCTCGAGTTTCCGTGGTTGATGTAAGTGTCGTAGCTCGCTCGCATGTGGTATGACGAGATGCCCATTACCTTCTCGGCCCCCGAAAGAATCGTAGCCCCTCCGGGATGCATCGCCCAGTCGAAGTCATCGGCGTTCTGGTACGACGGTGGCAGTGAAGGGATGGACGCGAGCATCTCTTTGAAGGTGGACGGAATGGCCGACGATGCAAGCTTGGGAACCTGTGGCGAGAGAACGACCTTCCATCCTAGGTCACTCATGTTAGCCAGGACATCGACGATAAGCGGCCAGGAAGGCCTTTTTTTCTTTTCTGTCTTACCAACAGGGTCAACGTCGAAACCCAGATCATGTTCTGTATCGGGAAGGATCTTGTGCTCCCAGCCAAGCAGGTCATATACGGACTCTGTGGGCTCGCCGACACCATTGCTAAGCACCACGGCGCTGGCACAATCGGAGAAGAGGGCGACGCCGATCCTCGTTTCTTGGAGCTCGTGGATGCTGTTCAGTTCGCTGCGCACCATTGTCGTGCTCACCTCGAGTGCGACACAGAGAATTCTCGCAGGCTTGTTGCGAGCCTTGTGCCCTAGCGCCAGGTTCGCCGCCGTCCTCAGCGTCGCCAGACCTCCACTGCAGCCGACTCCGTGAAGCAGCACCTTCTCGACCTGGTGTGTGATACCCAAGCCCTTGACGACATAGTGGTCGAACCCGGGGTTGGCGCTATCGGTGCACGTGGTCGACACGACGTGTGTAATTTCGCTCAGGTCGATGCGAGCCTCCTCGATGGCCTTGCGCGAAGCTTCCACGGCCAACGGCACGCCGTCGCTCATGAAAATCTTGTGTAGCTCCGCGATCGAGGGCGCCTCCTTGTTGTTCACCACGGGATGTTCATGCGTGCCGATGGACGAGCGATAGTCAATGCCGGTGAAACGGTTGATGGCAAGGACTTTTCGCATACTGCTCACCCGTTAGCGAGGGCGCCCAATGCATGCATCATGCGATGGCAGTGAGCGCACTTACGAAGGTGAGTCGGGGTAGAACTTGTTGCTCAGGTAGTCTATCGAAGCCGTCTTCAACGAGTATGGTGGGTACTGGCTGCCGACACCGATGATTGACAGACCGAGGTCTTGAAATGTGTTGGGGGCCGCCATCGTGAATGGTGAGAGGTGTGCGATGCGGGGGAGGGGTAGCTCGCTTTTGGCTGGCCGTGACGCTTGGTCGAGATTGAGTAAAATGTGTAGGGAGTAGTCAAGACGGGTTCAATGGCCAAGGTAGTGAAGAAAAGAGCTTGTAAAAGCTCACGAGGAGCTGCGGGAAGGGTCTGGCAAAGAGACGAGGCCGGAGGCGAATGGCAATGGCTTGCGCAGAAGGGCTGGAGTGATGATATCACCTGCGACAACGGTACCTGAAGGCGAATGGAGCACACCCAAGTAGGACAGAATAGAACAGCACGGCGGGCAGGATGAATGGATGGATTTAGGGATTTGGGGTATGTGCTAACGGAAGAAACAATGGACAATCTACGTAGGCAAGAAGCGAAAAGTCGGTCAGTTTAATCAGGCAGGCTCGGGAGAAAGTGAAATGGAAAAGACGGCCAGGCTCATGCACGAGGGAAACATAATAGTGACGGTGGCATGGCATGGGGTGGTCGGTCCTTGGTGGGTGGGATAAGGCGAGGGTAAGTATGGCATGTAAGGACACACCACCTCAAGCGCGCCAACCTCTCTTGTTTGTACCATCTTCTTTTGACACAGTCTCCCCTGTCTCCCTCTCTTTTTCTTTCTCTCGTCCAGGCTCAACAGATTGGCCGAGGCATCAGGGGGCAGATTGGGTGGGGAGCGATTAGCAACTGGTCTGCTGTACCGTCTTCTAGCACAGCACACGATGGGTTCTGCTGCTCTCAGTCGTCTCTCACCACCACCACCACCACCACCACCACCATCACCCCCTCGCCAGGGATGGTAGAACGAGACGCGTGCTTCCTCGTGGCGAACTCGGTGAGTCTCCCTCCCTCCAGGGACGGAGGTATTGTTGCACCGTTTCATTATGTATGGTTCCGCCGTCGCCTGCTTCCCCGATTCGGGGTGGTGGTTTTGCCTCATCCTGGAATGCAAGCTTGTACCACCAATTGCCAACGGGGTAACATTAGAACCGGTAAGGAAACCAAAAAGGAAAAGAAGCCCACCGGAGCTGAAACTTTGTCTGAATCCAATGCCGCGCCAGGTGGAGTCCTTGTCTATCCAAACCTCCTCCAGGTTGTCGAAGGTAAGCGAAGTACCTACGGAGATTACCGACTAACCATAAAACAAAAGTACTGCACTAGCCTTCAGCATGCTGGAGCAAGTTTATATGCCAGAGGTTTCGTTCGTAGCCTTAGTTGCGCGACGCGGACCACTTGATCCTGCTGCTGCTGCCACTTTGTAATGGAAACTGACTGCATGCAGTTGCATGCGCAAATAGGTAGGTAGTAGCTATTATACCTAGGTATCTAGAAAAAGAGGATGTGAACTGTTCCTAGATGGGATCAGCCGCGGGCCTGCCAGGAACCAAGAGGAGATTATTGGGGCACCACAGTCTGACATGCGTGCGATGGTTGAAAATATAATATGTACTTATGTACACGTGTTTGTAGGTTTAGGGGTGCTTGGCTTAGAAGCTGATGCGTTTGGGGGGGCTGCTATTTTCTCCTTCGTCTCATGCCCATGCAGTTTAGCAGCGACTAAACTAACGGGAGGGCATATCTCTCGTCCGATCAACCATGGCCCGTCCGAATACACCCACCCCCCTTTCTGTCTGCCTGTGCACAGCTCTGGGGTCTGTGCTGGTCAACGCCAATTGAGCTATCGGTATGTAGAGGAGGGAAGAGACTACTTGGGATGTTTCTTGTGGACAACAGCCGTCATGGTTTATGGCGGTTTCCCTCTCTCTATCTCTCTCTCTCTCTCTCTCTCTCTCTCTCTCTCTCTTGTGGATTTGCATTAACGACTTGTGTGGGTTATTGCTGTAGTGTACAAATTGGCTCGTATCTTTTGGCTCGCGTGGTACGTCGCTCGATGTGACGAGCGAAGAGCTCTCACACGACTGACGAAAGCTGGACGTAATTGACTGTCCTTAATCGCCTGCCTATCTAGGTAGGTATGTAAGCACCCTAATCCCACGCAGAACTGCCTGACGCAGAAAGACTGGAGTACTACAATGGCAGCTTTGTGCTGACACGTCTTCGAGCCTGATTTACCAGGTTAATGGGAAATCTCACTGAGGAGACGTCACCCTTCCTCCGTGCCGGAAACTTTGTCTAGTGGTGATGCATGCAACATGAACTCGAATACGCAGAGAAAGCTTGATAGCACAAACTTCAAATCCTTGGCGAACCACGGCATCATCTGCTATCCTCGACCTCCACTATCTTCTTTCCTTACTTGAGGTACTCAAATTCAAACTGGTCCTGAAGGAGGACTCTTCGGCCCTTCAGCTCGGGCATTCGAGTTGCTCCACAGCCCGACCGGCTGAATCTCGCCGTGCCGATCACCACCACCGATTGGAAGCTCCGGGTAGCCGGGTGAGGGCGCTACTGTACCCGTCCTACCAAGAGAGAGCATACGACCGCCATCCAGATCCTTACTGCATGCCAAGTCCCAGTATCACAGACGCACCTATCAGTCTTCGCCGCCCTACCCCCTTTCTCCCGCAATGCCGCTCTTTCAGGCCACCAAGCTCCCTTTCCTCCTACATATTGCCATCGAGACGGCCGCCGCCTGCTCCTTCATCCTCAACCCTGCCAGCCAGCTCCCAGCCCCGTCTCCCGCCACCCGACTGGTGCTGCAGTCCTTTGGCGGCTTGTTGCTCAGCACGAACCTGGTATGTCTCATCTTCGTCGCGCGGCCCTTCGACGACACGACCAAGCTCGTGGCGGCCGCCTTGGCATTTTGGCATGCCTGGCCGTGCTGGCGTGCCTATGTAAGACTGGCGAAGCCCGAGGTGGATGGGACGGGCAAGGACAAGCACAAAGGCGAGTTAGTGACGAAGACGCTTGGTGGGCCGGGGGTTCATCTGGCAGTACATGCTGGGATGTTGGTATTACTCGTAGGAGCCGCGCTTGTCGGATAAAGAGGTTCACGCCTTCGAATCCTACCCGACGAGGACCCGCGATCTCCGGGTGTATGTGATGACAATCGGCTACTTTTAATCTTTGACAGCCGTAGTCTATATCTGTCATGGGGCTATCTTCATGATGTATAATTCTGTCGGCAACAAACGTTTCCCCTCCCTCCTGCACCGTTCCTTTAGTTACGGAATAGCCGCAGACCAGCCTCCTCAGCGTCAACCTCGTCATCGTCCTCCATCTCCGCGTCGGAGGCCTGCTCGCTCAGCTCCATCTTCTGCCCGAACAGCGTGCCAAACAGTCGGTCGATCGCGTCCTGCTCCCACGCTCTCCGGTCCTCGGGCGCCATGAAGTTCTGCAGTTTCTCGTGCACGTTGAACCGCATCTTGCGGCCCTTGCTCGCCCTCCTGTCGACGTGCTTCTTCGTCTTGGCCTCCTTCATTGCCGCCCACCGTACCGTGGGCTGCGCTGCCGCGCCGTTGCCGGTATCGGACGTGCGCTGCTCCACGAGCTCCTTGAGAAGCAACTGATAAAAGTCGGCGTCGTCGTAGACCTCCGGGTCCTCGTTTACCTTGCGCGCCACCTGTGCCGGCGCACAGGACCGCGGCGTGCGCGTGCGCTTAATCAGGCGATCGGCGTTGAGGAGTTGGTCCTCGAGGCTGGCGACGATCGACGTCTGCGTCGACACAAGGTTGCGGGACTTGACCTCGACAATGGCGCTCCGCGTCTTAGCGGACCACGTCTCGAGCACCTTTTTGCGGTACTTTGACGCGCGCTGCTCGGCCTCCTGGATGCCCTCCCAGATGGCCTCACTCGACGTCGAGGCGTCGTAGTCGCCGCGCTTGCGCTTGGCGCCCGCCACCTGCTGCGCGAGCTCGGCAGGGAGCAGGCTGGCGCGGAAACTGTCGAGGGTGTTGAGCAACTTGAGGGCGGCCTCCTCAGCGGCCTCATACGGCTCCGAGTTCTGCTCGCCTTCTTCTTCGTCGCCATCCTTGGAGGGGGGCTCGACCGCGGAAAATGAGTTTGTGGCGACGAGGGCCTTTTGGAGGCGGATGCGGATGTTGAGGAGGCCGTCAAAGGTCTTGCGTTGCTCGCAGACAGCCAGACCCTTCTGCGCGTCCTGCTGGGCGGCGGCGGAGATTGTGGCCGCGAGGACCTTTTGGCCTTCGCTCATGAGCTTGCGCTGCTCGGCCCGGGCGTCAGCCTTTGAGGACTTGCGGCGAGGTTGGTCTTCGTCAGAGGCGTCTTCGTCTTCCTCGGAGTCTGCGTCGTCGTCCTCGCCGGAATCCAATTCCGAGTCGTCCTCGTCATCTTCACCATCCTCCGAGCCCTCAAGATCGCCCAGAAGATCCTCATCGCTGCCATCAGAGCCTTCGAGATCTTCGTCGTCGAGCTCGGCGCCCTCGCTGTCCTCGTCGTCGTGCTCCTCCTCTTCTGTGCCTCCCTCCTCCTCGTCAGAGATGAAGTCGGCGGCTTTGAGCCTCTTACTGCGACTTCCCTTCTTATCCTTGGGCTGAGAAGTGTTGCGGGGAACGAAGCCGCCGAGCTCCTCGCCGTCGCTATCGCCAAAGGCGTTGTCGCTCGAGATTTCAACGTCTTCATCTCCGAGAGCTGCTTCGTCGGCGGCCAGGTCGGCGGTTTCGGGGTCGTCAAACTCTTCGCCATTAGAGTCAAATTGCTCTTGCGCATCCTCAAACACGTCGCTGTCGTCGTCGTCGCTCGAATCGTTCAGCGCATCGCGACTGACGCGGGCGCCACGGTACTGGGGTCCGAGGGCAATGCCCTCCTTTTCGCGGAGCTTGCTCTTGCTGCAAAGATGATTAGCCTTCTGCAATAACAACACCCGACAGTGATGCGTATCATACCCGACGGTCACATAGTGCTCGGTGCCCGCATTTTCGTCAGCGCTCTCTTCACTGCCGCTTTCGTTTTCGCTCTCCTCAACAGGTTCGGCCTCGGGATCGAGATCTGTAGGATAGTGTAAGTATTTTCTCGAGCGCAGTCGCTTGAAAATTTTGTGCATTACCCTTTGCTGCCTTCTCTTCCCAGTCGAAAGCTCTTCTACGGGTGGCCATTTTGCTTGGTCTACTGCGATTTGTACGGCAACGGATCCGGGAACCCGCAAGGCGAAATTTCTGGGCTTCAAGAAACTTTTTGGTGGTGTCGCGCGGCAGAACCAGGGACCCCACCATCGATTCATCTTATGTAAGCTCGGTTTGGTTCAAACATGTGTTGATGAAGGCTTAATTGATGCGTATTTGACCTAAAAAGGTACCTAGATACCTAGTAGGTATCCGTAGGTTACCCGATATTCGAAAACCCTGCAAGCAGATAACCTCAATGCGTCTTGGTCAGGTTTCGTTTCAAAATTGGAATTCCAATACAGTGCGTTGAACAATTACACACTGAGGCATGTATGTACGCATGTGTACCTATGATTTCGTCTTACGGCATCTGAGGATAAATGCCAACTCGCCTTGCCAAAATACACGGCTAAACGGCCAATCAACTCGCGATCGCATTACTTGAGTGGATGCTACGCTCAGGAAACGGCAACCAGGTCGGTCACGTGATGGATAGCGGTGCGGGATGAACTAGGGAAGGGAGGCTAAGGAGAGGAAGTACTTTGGCCGATGGGGAAAGAAACTCGTTCATCACTCGCCTGCTTTCCACATCATCCGGTACCGACCGGCGCTCACAAACAAGACACTGAGACAAGAACCACTGGACAGAAAAGCAAGAGGTCCTGTCGGGGGGGTCTTGCAATGCGCAATGGAGCAGATTGAGACGCAAGTTAGCGACTTGCGCTACTTGACCCAAGCAACCATCCCTTTGCCGTCCGACCGCGCTGTTCATTCTCCACACAATCACTCCCATTCTCCCCTTTCCGCGACACCCGGAGACAATTCCGCACAACACCCAGGGCCGCCCTCGAGAGACCCAACTGCCGCCGGCACACCTGGTTCGAGCTCTGTATCGGGTTCCAAGAGGAAGTTAGAGGACGAGAGTAATGCTGCCAAGCAGCAAAGAAGCAAGAGGAATCGGGTGCGTCCGTCCCTGCTTATCGACCTGCCCTTACCCCTACCTACATCGCTCCAGCTATGGCCATTCCCCTTCCCCCAGTGCATCTCGGTCCTGTTCCTGACCTGTGCTGTCATGTTTCTCTCAACCCAAACCCTGGAGAACCCCAGAAAGCTAATTACTGTTGTTGTCCCAGTACATATCCATTGCCTGGTAAGGATAGCTCTGTCTCTATCATGTCTGCCGTGCAAGCATGGCCGGAGAGATGCATCTTCCTGTCTACGCATGCCGGCTTGCCCGATCTCGTTGAAGCTTCTACGCCTTTGCCCGCCTGGACCGGATAGCTCAAATCGAACGAACCCTTGCTTCTAACCAAACAAGCCCTGTTTGACCACGTGCCATAACAGTCCGACATCACTAACCGGTCTTTTCTACAACAGCAACGAGTGCAAAAGACGCAAGATCAAGTGCAATGGCGAGACTCCCTGTCAACGATGCGGCAACCTCAACCTGGCGTGCCTATACGCCCCAAACTGCTGCTCCAATAACTTCAAGGATTCGGACGAGTACAAAGCCATGACGGCGCAGATGACGCGCCTGCAAGAGCAGGTCGACGCTCTCTATCAGAACATGAACGCCCTCCGTTCCGAAACCCTGCGTCTGGCTCCCATCCAGGACAAAGTGTTGCCTTTTCCCTCGGGCACAGTTCAGGCCTCCCCGGCGAGCTCGCTGTCTACTCTCCACCGGCCTGAGTTGACCCAATCCAAGCAGGCATCCTTCCGCGGGCCGACTAGCATGGCCTTCAGTCTTGACGTCGCAAACAACACCATTCATAACATGGGCTACAAGGGCATAGGGGATGACGATGACCGTGGCACACAGTCGGTGATGCCCGAGGAGAATCCTTTTCGCATGGCTCCCCGGGAGAGTCAGGTCGACCCCTTGTGGGATTTTGGCAAAGACGAGATGATCCGCCTGTGTCGGTTGCATGAGGAAGAAGTCGGCATCATGTATCCTGTGATAAAGATACAGTCCGTTATTGACCATGTCCGCCAATTAACAGCTTACATGGAGTCGGCCAGGAAGCAGGGCCTTGCGCACAGTCTCAACGACGAGAAGACACTCCAGCTCAAGATTGTCATGAGCTGCGCTCTGGTTGTGGAAGAGCACGGGCACAGCGAAAAGGCATGCAAGCTGATTGACAGCATGGAGGCAGTGCTCAACCGGAAGCTCATGGTCGAGGCTGTTGACTTTGTAAGTCTTCCAGTGCTGGCCCTTCTTGCTGGCTATAGATTTCTGGCCAATGAGGAGATCCTCGCGTGGAGAGTCATGGGTCAGGTTACTAGATTATGTCTGGAGATGGGCATCCACCGAACAACTGGCATCGCGAAGATTCAAGACGAAGAGGAGAGAAAGAACGCTTTGAACAGCTTCTGGTCGGCCTATGTTTTGGATAGAAGGTGGGCCTTCATGACAGGTCTGCCGTTCGTGGTTTCAGATGACGAGATTGATCCAGATCTACCCATGCCCGTAAGGAGCCCCTTTTCTTGCAGTAGATGGGAATGACACTCACTTACATATGAATAGGAAGAGTATCCGTATCTCGTTGCCATGATCACCTACTCAAGGTTGGGGGCCAAGGTTTGGCATCAAGTTGCTCACTTTGGCCCTGTTCTGGCCCGCGAGCTTCGACACGAAGACATGGAGCAATTAGATCAGGAAATCCTTCAATGGTACGAGAATGTCCCAGAAGAAGTCAAGCTTCGTGGCTGGGACAAGGAGAAGCAAATGACCTCGACGCCGTCGTATAACCTGCAGCGACTGCGTATCTGGACATATCTTCGTTTCAATCAGGTCCGTTGTTACTAACCGGCGAGCAAAAGAGAGAGATGATGGCGAGACGCTGACATACTTCAGATCCGTATCTGGCTATATACACCCATCCTCCACAGTGCTACAAGCATCATGAGCCATTTTGCTCAGGCTCAACGCGTCGTTGACCTCGCAAAAGATACGATTCGCTATCTCAGCCACCTCAACAACACGACAAATCTTTACCGCAAGATCCAGGTATTTTATCACCAGTTTCTCACATCCGCAATATCTGTCCTCTTCTTGGCCTCGGTCCACGCGCCAGTGAGGTTCAGTTCCACTTGCCGTGAAGAGTTCTACATGGGACTGGAGCTTGTCAAAGACCTTTCGGCCAAAAGCTGGGTCTCGCAACGGTTGTGGCGCACAATCAGTTCGCTCAAGGAGGTCGCGCCCAGGATTGGTTTGCGCAACCAGCCAGACGAGGATGCTCACAGCTCTGCGGCCCTGACGATGGCCGGCTTAGCCAGCGGGCAGATGTCAGCCAATCCAGCCACGATTGCCCCCTTTGGCCGTTCTTCCCTCTCGACGACGCCCACGATACATCAACAACAAACGCCCACTTTAGAGACGACACAGTCACCAAACAACGGCGTTCGCATCCAAAACGAAATGAGTCGCATTTTCGAGGGCTACTTGGGCCTTAGCGGCATTCCAGCCGGGGGAGAAGACGGCTTCGGGGAACAGCAATCGTGCGCTAATCTGCCCTCGGCAACGACCGCTGCTTCAAACCCTTACGTTGACAACGTCTTTTTCCACTTCAGGGAAATGTTTTAGGGTTCACATGGGTCAGCAGGCTTTCAGTATGGTTGGGTTAGTAGCTGTTGGTATAACGGAGGCATTGGCCTAGTTCGAAGGACTGACGAATATCCGAGGAATGGTGGTTTATTCTTAAGTATGTATGAAGAAGAAAGGAAGCTATGTGTGGGGTTGGGTGCGTGTCTCGGACACTGCCGATGCCTAGCATCGCCGAAAGCCAAGCAAGTGCTTGCGCTGGCACTCATGAAGTATGTACAACCTGTTGTATTTACATGAATAACAGCTTAATCAATCTCAATTTACCTCATCCGTGTGGTTGTCTACAAGCCAAACCACGCCAGGTCCTGGTCTACGTGAACGGGCACAGTGTGCCCAACGCCTTGGGCGAGGACGCCGACAACTTGGGTACCATCGCCAAAGACGATCTGCGAGTAGCCGCCTTGGGGTGAGTTGGTGATGTTCCTGGTGAAGCTGACACCATGGATGGTAGACCACTCCTTGAGCTGCTCGTCCAGGTTGGGCGGCCTGACAAGCCCGTCCGCCGTGCCGTGGTACGTTTTGATCCGTGGGTAGCTCCCATTGTAACCCGGAAACATCGCACGCACCTGCGCAGCCCATTGCGGCCCTGTCTTGATGACTTGAGCGTTGGCGCACTTCCCGTCGGAGCTGGTGGGGCTTGAGCCTGGTGATCCGGCCACGCAGCCCGCAGCGACACCCGAATAACACGTCGCCGCAGAGAAAATATCAGGGTAGGTAGCAGCAAGCACGTTAGTCATCATGCAGCCTGACGAGCTACCTGTGACGAAGACACGCTTCGGGTCGGCGTTATAGCGCTGGATTGCGTAGCGCACCATGTTGGCCAGGCCCGTAGAGTCGCCGCCACCGTCGTGCGTGAGGCTGGCATTAGAGGCGACGTCCCAGCAGTTGGAGTCATGGGTGGAAGATGGGTAGATGATGAGGAAATTGCGCTTCGATTGGGAGGCGGAGATGTAGTTGGCTTGGTGGGAGTAGGCTTGGCCAGAGCCGCCGCATAGGTGGAGGGCGAGGATAATTGCGGGATTGGGGGCCATGTTGGCAGGAACAGAAATCTCCATGGTCAGGCCAGTCGGGTTGGCGCCGAAATTGGTGACCCGCTCGAGTGCTGATACATTCTGGGAGAGGAGAGGGAGGAGACTAAGGAAGAGGTTGCTGAGACGCATCTTGGGCAATCAAGTGACGATTTCCGGAATCTGTGTTGATGCTGAAGATGAAGAGTGGTGATGAGTTGGACCTCTTGGGGGATCACGAAGCAGTTTTTATATATACACAAAGGGGCCATCAACGAGGCCTGGTTTAATTAAAGGAGTTAAAAGGAGCATTGGCCGCCGTGTCACGGTCCAATTACTACCATACGACTCCCAAACAATATCTCCAGTCACCCTCATCTAACGCGCCTTTGATTTCTCTGGGGAAACACAGCCCCGAGAGCCTCGCATATGATAGGTGATCTGATATGTCAACTGCCGGGATTGCAGGTTAAAGAACGGCTACAGAGAGAGTGCCTATCCAGAAAATTAAACCGGCCGGATTAAGAAGTTTTGCAGATCATCCTGCCTCCGAGGCGGGGATGAGCCCACGACGTCGGCGAAAGGGGCAGTAGTTGTGGGGATTTTGAGGGGCTCTTAAGAGGCTTTACTTGATGTCCTACGATGATGTACCTGTATATAGATTGAGAGAACCATTGAGTTGCACCTATTGGGGGGCCAATCTAAGCCGAACTGGAAATATGACGTGTTAATAGCCTTTTAAGTCTGTACCACCTATACCGAGGTGCAAGTATAAGGCGGTCTCTCGTAGGGTCACACCGGTATACACTTTATTAGCTATGTTATAATTACTCGGAGTATATCTAAGGTTATTTTACACTATCTTAAGAACACTATTTATTCAAGACGTAAACCATATAGGAGAAACTGTCTGTTACACTATAGTAGGTACCTAACCCAAGAGAGTCTAAGAAGTTCCTTAGGGACTTGGTATGTGGAAAAACTGATGGGATTACTGTAGAAGAGAAGTGGATAGAAACGTGGTCTGTGGCATCCTCCAGTCGGATTCAACCGACTCCCTTCAGTGTCGGGGGTGCACTATATAGTACAAGACATCCAGGCCTCGACGACTACTACGTAAGCCATGGAGGAACCGTATCACCTATATCGTAGTAGTGTAGTAGTATGGGTTTATTTGCGGGTACTGTGTGCGTCTAAGTCAGACCGAGCGCATGAAGTTCCTTGGTTTCGACCCGCGCGAGCAGGGGTGCCTTGTTCCGCCGTTGGAGCAACGTAGTAGTCCGTGTCTTAGTTGTAGCAAGTCTACACGGCGGGCCCGGGAGACGAAGAAAAAAAAGGAATGATCAGAGAGGACAAATTTTCCTGTACCTCCACAAAGTCGACGTTGACGGCTGGAGTTGGGGCTTATTACGTTTGCTTCGCGTGTAACCTTGTTCTACCTCGGGAGTCCCTCAAGGACAGGCTAACCAGACGTCGGCGGACGAGTAGTAGATACCTGATTGTGTACCCTTGTTGCTGGGACTGCGCCATGCTCACCAAGCGTTACCGCCATTTGCAGCCTGCGAGGAAGCGAAGGGCTGTTCAATATCTTTGGTGGCGCGGTAGGTTGTACCATCAGGGTGAGGCACAACGGCGTCAAAATGTAGCGATTCGTATCCAGGATACCAGACCAACAGCGGCGATATCGGTCTGAGGTGTTGGGCCACGGTGTGCCACGATCTGGAACCTATTTTATAGTGGCAGGCTAGCAGGTAGCGATCCTTCTAGAGACGTGAGAAGCTTTAACGCAACAGCACACGGCCTAACTCGTATGCGAAGACGAAGAGATGCGATGTTCCTATCAATCTGTTGATGCAAAAGCGGTATAAGCGGCCAAAGGAATTTGGTAATGTAGATTCCAATGAACATGAAACAACAATCAAGCTTGTCGTCTCCAATCCACGTGACGGACGTGAACGAGAAACCGGCCCTTGAAATATGTAAATACCCAGTATCGTGTTCCGCGCAAATGGCTCTATCAGGAATGGCAACGATTATGGCACATGAAATGATGTTGAAAATAGCCGGGAGCTTATTTTGTTTTGACTTTTCGTAATTATCGTAACAACTTGATATTCAGTACCCAAAATCCGTAACAGGCCAACATATCAAAGCAAGGGTGCCAATGAGGATACTATGAAAATATGCAAGAATGGTGAGGAGTACCCGCGAGTAGAAAAAGCAAATGGGCAGAAGAATATTCCAGATTGGGCTTAATGGCATTCTATTCAACTTGTCGGTGCGTTTCACCACTCCTTCGCCAGATGATGGTTTGAAAAGGCAGTATTGGAAAAAAAGAAAAAAAGAGAGAAAGAGAAAAAAGTAGAAGGAATATTTGACACGTTCTACAAACAAGTAGCTGGACGGGCTAATTATGTTTCCCAGTTGATCAATCCCATTGATGGTTTCGATTCTCGTTGGTGGGTATGTTCTTGAAGCACCTGGTCCAGCATATGATGGTATCGGTTACTAGGTCAATGGAAACAATTCAAAAGCAACAGATACACAGATGGAACTAGAGTTCCATTCATATTTTGTGATGAACAGGAGTAAAAGTGGAACCACAATTACAAGGCAGTAATTGTGACTTATATACCATCACGACATATTTGCTACAATTCCAAGTTATATCCCTGTATTGACTTATGCTTATGATTACGACTGTTATCTTGACTCTAAATCTAGTCAGCAGCGGTCACAACTGAACATTGAGAAGCTTGAGTAAGGAAGCCAGGAGTTACAACTATCCTTAGTCAAGGTTTTGAATAGAAGAACACGAACAGCCCCATTAATGTCATGAAGACGTCTCTATCAAATTACAAGTTTCTGTACCCGCCCAGCCGAAAAACGTGGAGGCACCATGGACATAAGAACGTGAAAGGATGTTTAAAGGCTTTCTTCCAGACATCAGCCCCTGTAGCATCTACTCTAGTGTCATGGACAAACCGGTGGATCTGCATGTCTGACGGGGCATAACGCGTTGTTACTATACTCTCTTAGTATTGGCAGGGGTTGAGTTCGGTTTTCGGAACTCGGGGAGACATGGCGTCCTCGGATCGACAGAGGTCCATCGACAGGGGACGATAGGCATGTTGAAAAAGGCCGCTTTCATCAGCGGAGAAATACCAAGAGTCTCTCGAGTGGGATAATGCGGTTTATCTCATTGCAGAACCCCCGATATTTACGTGGTACCAAAAGTCGCCAGTGCACTGCCATTCAATGATCCAGTCTCGTGGGCTACCCCGAGAATTTTATCAGAGCTCGAGTTTTGGGTATAGGTAGGTTCCTACTCTTTGTCTTCGTAGGGCTTGGCTCCCATATGTATCCAAGCCCGCTCAATCATCAAGGTAACTTCCTTATCCTTCGAGTGGAACAGCAACTCGGTGTCTCCAATTCCAAAGGCCGAGATGGATTTGTGCTGTGACTATGTCAGCCAACATTTCACAACCACAAGGCGTCAAGGATGCGATAACTCACCAAGCCCAGTGTCAGCTTGATAAAACCATCCGCCCAGTATTGGCGGTAAATTTTAGTAGGCTGCTTACCCTGAAGGGCCAAAACCAGATTGTCTGCAGCATAGGTGGCCTGCTTCATGGCAGCTCGGGCGTTAGGGTTAGTGACACCCGCCTCAGCAACATCGCCACAGACGTAAATGTTAGGAAGCGAGTCGACGTCAATCTGCATTGTTGGTTTGACCTTGATGCGACCTGATTTGGCGATCGCCTCAGGGACGAACTCGCTGATCAGCTGAGAGGAAGGTTGCTGGCCAGTGGCGTTGACCTGCTTATGCGTTAACAGCTGAGCAAGCCGAGAGCTTTGCCACGAGCTCGATACTCACCAAAAAGTCGCATTCAATTTTGCGTCCAGAACGAAGGGTGACAACGCCGTCCACAGGAGCCTCAGTAGTTGTCCGTTCGCCGAGGATGACCTTGATGCCAAGCTGCTCCAACCCCTCGAGGGCTTCGATTTGCAGATTTTGGCCAAATCGGTTCATGACTGCGTCTCTGGAATGAACCAACGTCACGTTTTTCTCGGGATACTGATCTTTAGCATCTGTGGCAAGCTCAACACCTGCAGCCCCGCCTCCGACAACAACCAGATTTCTGGCAGCCTTGATACGCTGCTGGAAGCTCTGCAGTAGCTGAATTCCTTCCGTCTTGTTTGTTGAACCTACTCGCGATGGTAATGCCATTCCAACGCCTGAGCCAGTTGCAATGACCATGTAAGAGTACGGAATCTCTTCACCGGTGCCTTGGATAGTTACCGTTTTCTCTGTGATGGTCGAGACACGGTCATGGATCCATCGCACGATAGACTCGGAGTCTGCCGGCAGGTAAGGCCCATAGGGGATAAATGTCTTGTGCTCGTGTCCCTCCACGACACAAAAGCGAGGCAGCGTCCATGTGAATTGCCAGTGCCGGTTCGGTTCGACGATAATGAGGCGGTATGGCCCGTCTACTGGGAGTGAAGTGGCGATTACCCGGGCGGCATGGTAACCGGCGAATGAAGCCCCAACGATGACAATATTGATCGGCTCGGCATCTTTCGCTGCAGGGGGGATGGGAATCTTCTTCGTGAAGTGATACCGCAACAGGAAGTCCGCAAAGTGTCCAAGTGTGTGTCTCACGAGCCCAACGAAGAGGACCGCTTTTCGCAACTTCTTCAACATGGTGGCCGACTGCCGGAGCTCGTGGGTTCTGGGGGACGAGGGAGCGAAAGCGATGGCGCAGAGGTCGGTTCAAAGGAAGAAGTGGCTCCTGATGGGCACTTTTTCGAACTTCTCCGCGTACAAACAGACAAAAGCAGGTTGGCAATATGGATTGGTAGGGATCTTTGGCCTTGACAGGCCTACATTAGACGAACATATGTGTCCATGCTTATCAGATGCATCTGATTAGATCCGAGGCGGGCACACCGGAAATGAATTGTCCGCCGGGGCGGGACCTGGTGATAATTAGCGGTTGCAAGGTGGCTTCTGCTGACACGATCCCTGTACCAGCAAATTCCGACATGATTTGGGCCGACGTGTGGGCGGATCTAGGAGAAACGGCTGTTCGGACTTCCCAGGCCAGGCTCGGCAGCATCCAGATACGGTCGGTCATTCGTTTTACGGAACTTGTCAAAACGATCAAGATAACAGGAGAGTGCTTGTGTATACAAGGAGTTTATTTAATTGTCCGTCATGGCATCGGCCCCAGGCACCTCAGCACCGAGTCATGGTCCTGCGCGACCCCAACAGAACATTGCCCTCAGTGACAAAGGCCGCATTGCATGTACCGACATTCTAGACGGTGTTGGCACAACAGTCGTTGATAACGTTAACTCAATTGGGGGAATCATCCGACACATATTAATGAGTATTGTTTGTTGCCCGCACTAAAACGCCGTCGCCACATGTGCCTCCCACCAACCCCTCAACCTGCACCTCCCTGACCTGGACCTCCATAGTCACGCCATTATCAATCTTTTCCTTGGCCGACGTGACATTGGCCGCAGGAGTGGCCGAACCGCTTTTGACCTTGCAGAGGGGAGGGTACCCCGTGCTGCGCCATTCCTTGAATGTCATGCCCCCGGCACAAGCGGGCATCTTGACCATGAGAGGCACCTCGATGTCCTCGGCCATGCCCGTCAGCGCCGCCTTGTGGACGATCTTCTCGTCCAGGGTCTCGTAACCCATCTTCTCGTACAGCTGGTAGGTCGAGGGGGATGATTCGAAGTACATGGGGATCCCCAGGCTGTCACTGAGATCCATCCCCCACTTACACCAGAGCGCACCGGCCTTTCTGCCTTGATGCTTCGGATCGATGGCAATAACGTGCGTGTCTATGACAAACCACGCCAGTCAGTCTTGGCCGCAAACAAAACCATTTGCATGTCTTTCCGGCGACTCACAGATGTACCGTCGCCCGCCGAACAGCTTTTCTCTGACGTCGTGAAGCGGTTTGAGAACCGCCTCGGCACGCTCTCTGGCCGCTCCCTCAAGCCAGCCCACACCCTGAAACTTGCGCTCCTCTTCACCCCGTTCTTTGAGGTAGATATCGCCCAAAGCCATGCCGACGATCTCACCTGTGTCGGTGTCGACGCACTTGTAAGTGTATTGGCTGTCGCTGTGGTGCCACCACGACAGGGTGCCCGCGGTGTGTGTTTTGCGAAACCCTTCAGAGTCTACTCCGTCTGGGAAAAGTACCTTGACCATGATGTCCCCCATAACGTCACCGTTGAACGCTTTGAAGTAGGAATCATAGACCTTTTCGATGTCCGGGATCAACGTGGGCAGGATTGCGTAACCCATCTTGATGAAGGACCGACGAAGGACAAGAAACAACTGGATTGGCTGGGGAGTCTAGAAAAGAGAAGCAAGGATGAGACAAGATTTGAAGGTGCGGCTAACACAACCCAAAGACTTTGCAAGGTAGATCACAAACCGTCTCGTTTCTCAACGAGGAGAGTACCACGGTTTTTATACGGGTCCCTCATCTCGTGGACCTCCGTTACTGCATAGGACTTAGGAGACCCGCCCATACTGCACCATCTGCGTTGCGAGACTATTCAGTCCTCTCACGTCTTCCTTCGGAGTCTCCTTCTGGTCTAGGCAATGCCGGACAGAGGATGTTTCCCAACTCGCTTGTGGGAGTCTTGAGATGGGTCTCTGTCTTGTTATGCATGCTACCTAGTTAAGGTAAGTGCAAAGTTCCAACCGGGTAAGTATTGAATACGGGCCGGCACTCCAGCTGAAAGGTATGTCCTCGTTGGCCAGAACACATTCAGAGTTCACCAGGGCTATAGAGTCCTGCTGCCGACATACCGGTGGCAGCCAGGATTTGGGGTGTGCCCGATTCCACGGTGGCAGTAGCCAGCTGATTCCACAAAACCAAATGACAGTTCCGATCATCCGGTATCCTTGGCGTCAATTCCAGGCCTTGTTCAGACCTGATTAAAGTTATCAGATCCGCAATTCTAGTATATCTTGTCTCTTTGCATCCACATGTTCGCCCCGCTTCGCTTCATCCTGGCCCTGGTCGACTTGAGACCAAAACTTGCTGTGCTGGTTGCGCCCTCGCTGTCAACCGAGGTCGATTCCTGTCCCCGAAGCCTCCTTGGTGGCCGGGGTGACCATGGCCTTGACAAGAACAGAGGCAAACTAGCAAAAGGTTGCTCAAACATTGCCCAAAGAACAATGCTCCCTCCGCAGCTCGTCCCAGGCCGCTCTTGGTGGCGGCCATCCGCTGGGTCCTCTCTCACTCTCCGTGCTTAGCATCACTTCGGGCGTTGGATGTTCGAAGTATCCTAGAAAGTTTTATAACGCCTCAAAAGAGTCAAGGAGGGAGGCCAATCGCGCATCGATTCCATTCTATTTGGTGGCATGGCTTTTCGCTGTAGCGCCAATCTGGCTTATCAGATCCGCTTCGCCTCCTTCAGTCCTTATCTGATCCGTCAGACCCAATACGGCCTTCGGCATCATGGCGTCTATAATGACTCTTCCCTCCCGGAGCACATGTTGAGTTAGGACTAGCGGGTCAACAACTGACAAGGGTCCTCGGCCCTGAGGTTACATTTGCTGCAAGCGACGGCCAGGCGATGGGGAAGGGAAAAAAAAGTTCATTGCATCGCAGGAAATGACTTGGCGCCTTCCACTTCGGAACAAGAGACCGAGTTCCCTCGCATGGGGTAGCTTGGCTAACGTTGGTTGTAGCAGGGCCCTCAGGGAACACCCTAGTGGGCATGATGTGATTCTTGCAGCTGGTCTCTTGTGAAGTTTGGATTGGTCCTCGGTATGAAGCGGACGAGCCAGCTCGGCGCGAAGTCAGGTCCAGAGAACCGTTATTGACTAGTGCCATGCCACTGAATCAGTCACAATGGTCTCTCCTCTCACAACCGAGCAATGTGACCACAAAACCAAATGTCTGGAAACATGGGCTGCGTCCGGGGTTCCAGCTCTCCGACTTCGGTGCACCACATCATTCGGTCAACTCTACGAACTGCCAGCCCTATGTGAGCATTGTCGGCCTTCAAATAGCTAGCGTTGTATCCCAATATACTCCCAGGCGCAGGCCAAATCGATATCCATGGTAGAACGGGCAAACTTCCATAGGTCCATTAACTGAGCAAGGCTGCTTACCAGGCAAGATGAATCGAAAGGTTGTGTTAATATAAACAGTGAAGCTATGAGATTGTAACGAGATCTGAGGCTTCGATTGCGATCATGATAAGCCCCTTGTAGAAGTTGTTGTCTGTCACGTTGGCGCTTTTGAAGTCGCCACATCTTTTGGCTCAGCACTTAGACTCGCTCCATTTCAACCAGCCAGGGATGATGGTATGAGAAAACGGACAGGAGCGCAAAGAATGAAGGAAGGGGAGGGGAAGCAGTGGTATTTGTGAACGACCAAGGAATCGGACCTGGTGCTCTTTTCCCTCGGCTGAGGCTGAGTGGCCATTGTACCCCTGAACCAATCGCCCATGGCATGATGTAGCCCGGCCTTGAGCCGGAGACCTTCATGTTAGACTGACCTGTCGACCAACTACACCAGTAGACAATGGTTCAGTTGTTGAGTAGGCGCAAGTTGAATAACGAGGAGGGGTGTTCAAACTAGTGGAATGAGGGTATGAGAAACGAGGGTTCGGGCTACAAGAGTCTGCTGGCCGATACGAAACTTGCACTACGTTTGTTTAACATCAAGGCCCCTGACGCGTTGGCGTCAGGGGCCCCTGCCGGGTTTTTGCCAAGTCTCGGGAGTGGCCCGAGATGCCGGCTAGGACAGACCGCCGCATGTGAAAATGATACTTTTGAAGTCCTTTATTAACTACATGTATTGTGGGTGTTTGGATATCATAAGTACAAACCGTAAGATTGGAAAAACAAGAAATTACAACGCTTCAATCCGTGGCAAACCCCGTTTTGGTCTTTCCCAGATCCCATATCCCATCGCATATCCAGTGCCCGTTCTCTCTCGTCCACAAAAGATCCGGGATCCTACTGAACCTTGCGTCGTAACGATCCGAGATGCCCATCCAGAACCAGAAGTCATGCCAATGCACCGACGTGGGCTTCTGAGACTCTGACTTGGACTGCGAGGTCTGTGGTGCCGGCTTGATTCCCTTCTCGTCGAAGCAGTCGGCGACCTTGAACCACAGGTTCTCGTCCTTGAGCTGGTGAACCGCGATGGTCCCATCGCCGGCAACTGCATGCTGAATGGCGTTCGGGTGCGTCTTCCTCCTTGCCCATGCCGTACCATCGTTCCGGGCGTCCTCGTCATCATAGTCGAACTTCTCCGTGCCCCTAAAGTTCACAAAGTTGGCCCTCTCGTGCCCGTTCAGCATGAGAGTAGCAACGGCCATATCTTCTCCGGTAACAACGCCTTGCTCGCTCTGAAGACGTGCTAGGAGTTTGACCATGTCCCAAGTCACGGTGTACATGGCTCCATGAGGGAAGACGAGGTCCCAGGTGGGGGAGTAGTAGAGCTCGCCGATGACGGTTTTCTGCACCGTGCTTTTCAGAGTCCCCGTAGCGGCATCCCTCGATAGCCTCGGCGCAAGGAAGCGGTCCCAGAACCCGCGAGCGTTAAGCCATAGGTCAGTGTCCATTTTGGAGACGAACTCGTATCTGACGTCCTGGTCGACGAGCCACTTGTAAAACTCAAGGGTCTTGATGGTGTTGGCAGTAACATCGTCCTCGGCGATGTGATCGAGCACAATTATGTCCCCAAAGGTGCGGTTCTCGTTGGCCACAACTTCGGTCCAGTGAGGACCCGGGTTGGACACTACAAAACGTCCATCAAAAGGTACGCCCTGAAAGATTCGCATCCATGTTGACCTAATGAGCATCCGGCGCTCGGGATCTGATGCAGTTGAGATCACCGCCGCGAGCCATGGTTTTGGGCGCTCATCAGCGGTGCCGATTGTTGCTGAAGGCTGCTGAGGTGAGTAGGGGAAGGGCTCTAGAGCATAGGAGGGCTCCAGCAGGCTATCCACGGGGTTTCCATGGACTATGGGCTTCGTGATCGGGGCCTCGAACGGCTCGTGGTGGATTTGCTGGGTATGCCGAGTAAGGTTAAAGCCAAGGCCGAGGAAGAATATGAAACAGGCTGCAAAGACACGAAAGAACTTTCTCTGGATGCATCGGCCAAACGACGTCCACGTCGTCACAAGCATCGATGGACACGAGGCTACGGATGCCATGTCGTCTCTCTGATCCATCCAATTCTGCGTGAAGACGGCAAGTTGACGGATGCGGGACCAACAGCTGTTGAAAGAAGGGAGGGAGAGACTTCTCAAAAGATGGGACGATATGGGATGGAAGAGACGTAACACCGGTGCCCCCTCTCGCCTGATACACGACTTCATACAGTTAAGATTTCCGCAGCAGCAGTATCAGTACTATTCCTAGCCCAAAGTAAAAGAACGGTTGCCTCCAGCGGCGTTCGACAAGACGATTTTCCGCAACAACCCCCCGGCCAGCAGGGCTATGAGATTTTGGTTGAGTCGTGGATCCTCATTGACAGGGTTCCGCAGGCAGCAACTTTGTTAACAACAAACATGTGCAGCAGACCTCTATCTCTGTCTTGGCTGTGGCAGTGTGAGTGCCCGATTTATGACAGGATCGGTATCTTATCTGTGTTCCCCCCCTCTGGTCCCAAGTCGCTTTCTTTCACCCGGGGCTTTGGTGCCTGAGACGATGGTAGTCATCTCGAGGACGGTGCCATATGTGTATTTTTCCATTGAAAATGACGCAATTCTTTCCAAAGTCTCTGCACGTGGTCAAAGACCACGTCTACTGGTCGATCACTCAGTCTTACTGGTCAGCCTTATAGGCAGACACGCCCTTTTAACTTTGGAGGGATTCGATGTGCGGAGAAGTTAGGTACAGCACATTACCTGATCAGAAATTGACAGTCACTAAGCGGAAGAGATCTGTCGGTGAGGATTCACGAGGGCGGAGGGGCGAGAAAGGAACTTTCGCAGCCACAAGGATCGAATCATGTTGCTGACGGGTCTGTTGCTGCACAGTGCACTTTTAATTTGCACATCGCTCCATAGGACGTCCGCCTTACTTCAGGAGCCATGACCTCACTCCGGCGGATTTGACTCTCGGGGGAATCAACGGGAACATCCCATCTGCCTCGTTATTGGTTACCTTTGAAACAAGTGAATGTCGCTACCTAAAGATCGGTTACGCCCGACTAAGCTGGAATCCCAACTCTCAAAAAGTTGGGTCGCGAGCAACAAGGCCCACTTAGCCAGGCGGACGGACCGACAAGATAAGAGGTGATAGATTACACGAAGGCATGGGGAGGATGGAATCGCCATTCCTTGCTGTTGTAATACAGTCCGAACGGCCGATCAAGCGGCTTTTCTCCGCTGGCTGTCTTGCAAATTCTTTGACATGTCTATCGTGTTGCACGAGACTCGGCCTTCCCAGGTTCGGGTGAACCACAGCCTGGTCCTGGGTACTCATGTACACCACATCTGAACGAGTGGGCCACGTGCAGTCCTGGGAGAGCGTGGATCTGCATAACCTTGTTATGTCGATGTTCTCCCTAACGTTAGTTCCTTGAGCTATATCAACCTGTACAAGTCGGAGGGCGGCGGGACGTTGGTCCAACAGTCATGCTTTGCTGAGGTATCCGTACTGGGGGGTTTTTATGTGGCTCTGTCTCCTGAGCTTGATTTGTTTTCAGGGCGTCTCAGCAGACATAATGATGAAGCTACACTCTTTTTATAACGCTTTTGTAAGTATTTATCAGGTAATACTAGTCGTGTAAGATGGGCAACCATGCTTTGCCCATCTTTTTCTTCTCATTCTGGGTACATGTACGTTTACTTGAACTTGACAACTGAGAGGAGACTTTGGCTGGATTTTGCCCCCGACCAGGGGCGGCTGTGGCTTTGTTGTTATTGTTGGATCAGTCGAAGCTGGAAGTCGGTGATTGTTTCTGGAACAAACAGCCAGCGAATTGAAACTTTTGCAGCAAACTATCACTTGAATTGACTGGGGACTAGAACAAATAAGCCTCGGGCCCATTGTTCATTTATAACCATTGATACTGCTTGCCTCGGTAGGGTTAGCCCGCAGGCAAATCTATAGGTTTCTAGATTTACATTCTCCTAAATAAGGCCCGTCAAGCAATCCATAGCTACGTTGCCATGACGTTTACATCGGTCTAGCTATATAGATGACGGGAAGCACAAGATAAATGCTGTATTTCTACTTTGACGTGTTGACTTCATCATGATATTTTGACCCCCCCCCCCCCCCCCCCCCCCGGCGTCGATTGGCGTAATGGTCTAGTGTCCTAGACGCCCAGCAAGCCCAACAAGGTGTACACATTGCATTGTTGAACGTTGTTGAAACTGAGCGACCTGCGAGCTGTCAAGGCAAAGTACAAACACAGATGGGAGACTACAAGTCCATCCTGGAGCCAGGTTATCACTGATCAATTGTTACAGACCATGAATTCAAGCATCGCGTCGGGGTTTGGCGAAGGCAGTTTCGGGCATTCTGCGGCCATGAAAACTCACATCCCGTGTTATCAAACGTGACGCAAAGACAAATGGTACTCATCAGGATGTGCAAAAAGCGCACGCTCTTACTATGTACGTCCATCCTCCGCGTGTTGGCGGCTGAAATAGAGTTGTTCTGGCCAGACAGACCTATCTAGGTATCTAATTCAGGATGGCGCCGACGCCGTCAATTAATTGCACAGCGGCGGAGACAGGGGGGGGGGGAGTTCCGTTCCGGGGCGGGGGGAGGAGAAAAGCACGCCAGAGCAAAGCGGCATGACATCACCAAACACGCATGGGACATTCTCCATCTCCATTTCCTCCCTCTCTCTCTCTCTCCATTCGAAGCCAGTGCGCGGACGCCATGCTTCGTTTCTGTTTCTCCTCCTCGAACATTCAGGATCTTCGTCCTCGGCTACAACTTCCAAGCAAAGCCCTCTTAGCATCTGCTTGGCCCACGACGATCCATCTCTTTCATTGATTGCCCTTCCACCGCAAGCCGTGCCTCGGACGCCACAGGCCTACGCGTACCTAGTTGGTAGTTGATGAACAGAACAGCACCAGCAATGGCGGGCTCCCTTGCAACCAAGTTCCTGGCTACGGTCGCCCTATGTGCCGCTACCATTGCTGCCCCCACCGGCGGCAATCAGATCGTCTTCGAGACCGATGCGGACTTGACTCGTGTTCATGAAGAGTAATTGGCCAGAACCTAACTGCACATCGACGCCTGTCTTGTCAAACAGCTTAACTACTAACGCACGCCGCAGACTCTTCAACGCCCAGGTCATCCCCACCGTCTTGGACGAGTTCCAGCCCATCATGGGTCTCTCGGCCGAGTGGTCCGCTCACAATGTGGCTGATCTCGGCAACACTCTAAAGCCGGCCAATCTGCAGTCTGCACCATCCGTCTCCCTTGTAAAGGGCTCGTCAATGTCCCGAAGCTTCATCGCCACGACCTACGTCCTGACCCTGACTGACCCGGACGCACCCACGCGTGACAACCCTATCTGGTCCGAGTTCTGCCACTGGATTGCGACGAGTAGCTCCCCCACCCTCTCTGCAGGCTTCGACCCGGCGCACTTGGACGACGTTGTCGAGTACAAGCCACCCGGGCCTCCGCCGAAGACGGGCAAGCACCGTTATGTCTTCACCGCGTGGGTCCCCGCCAACGGGACCAAGGAGAAGCTGCATTTGTCAAAGCCCGAGGAGCGCAAGCACTGGGGAGGCGAGGAAGGGCGTGGTGTGCAGAAGTGGGCCAAGGAGAACGGCCTCGTTGCCGTCGGTGAGTTGGCTTCGCCGTCGTCTCTATGCTCTTGGTGCAATGACTGACTGATCGCCAGGTGCAAACTTCATCTACGCCCAGAACGAAAAGCAGTGATTTCACAGTCGCCATGCGCAACGTGTTTTTTGTCGGTCCTACCAATGTGGAAATAGCAGCACGATCAACGCAGAATATGGAGGTCAACCGATGATATGAATTAATTAGCTAATAGATCCCTCCTTTGTCTCTGCCCACCTCATTTTCTTTCGCCTGTGTTTCGTCCCTATCATCGTCCGGACAGTCATCTCAAGACCTCGCGAGAAGCCTCGGCGAGTTTTGAAGATTGCGATTTCGTCCGTTGTCGCTTGCGGGTACGAGCTGAGTCCGATGTATCGTCCACCGTCTGACTCCTACTCGACCTCGGGCTCGGTGTGGTGCTCCTCCGAGTCTTTTCCCCGTCGTCGCCTGAGCTTTGTTTCTCCGCGCTCTGCTCTCTTTTGTCGGGTGAGGGCTGCCGCTGCTGTATGCGCCGCGCAGCGCGTTCACGTTTCTCCACTTCCCTTTTCCTCTCCGACTCTCCGTTCCACGAGCACTTCTCCTTGACGCGGGTACATTCGCCGCACACCTTGCTCTTCGACGGCCTGACGCAGCGCAGGCGGTTCTTCTTACACCTGGAGCACTTGCCATCCTCGTCAACCGACTCTCCCCCCTTGTTGATCTGGTCCGCATGCTCGTGCTCGTGCTTGGTGCTCTTTGAAACCCGTTGTCCGCGTTGACCTCCACGTCGCTTGCAACTGGAGCAGGCACACAATACCTGCTCCTTTGGCCTCTCGTTCTGATTTGGAGGCCGCCGGTGTTGGGCTGCGACAGGGGCCGGATTATTTATGGGACGGAAGCCTCGAACCTCAAAAGCAGGCCGCTCCTCAGGGAGTTGACGTCTTGGAGACGATGCTGCTGCAGCTCTTGGGCCCTGGGGCTGTTGACTGGCGCCGTCTGGGACCATCCGAGCGACCTGGGCGGCGGGGACGACGGGGGCAACGGGGACGACGGGGGCAGCGGGGGCGGCAGGGGCGGCGGGGGAGACAGGAGCACTGTCAATGTCGTCTGCAATTGCCAGGGCCTGCGAGGCGTACGCTGCTATTGCTTGACGGCAATAGCCCCTAGTCGCCTCTCTTACGACATCTGGGGTAATCTTGAGGTCCTCTACTAAGAGCGTTGCGATATCCATTGGAGGTATTTGTACCTGGCTGATTGGTGGTACTTGATATAAGCCAATTTGAATATCTTGATCGGTGGGTATGTATTGAGAAAGCTGGAGATGTTTGCCTTGATGGAGCAGCAAAAAACGATGACCAGAAAATTGGATGAAAGACTGAAGAAGGATTTGGCCGGACTATATACCGGGCAACAGAAGCAACGGAGATGGATTCTATCTCCAAACGGAGATAGATACCTAGCTCTGAACAGATTGAATCCTACCTGGCTCATCAGATACTTTGCTCTCCCGAACTTTGCATTATGCCAGCCGCACAATTCGTCCAGCTTATCGGAGAAACAAGATTATGCGATGATCTTTGGGACCATCGTGGCCCTATAGATACTGAGAAATGGAAGATTGTCATCCGGTTCACTTAGGGGCATGGCTGTCATAAAAGTTATGAACAAATTCAAATCGTGACTGACTAGAGAGAATGTTTTCGCCATGGTGCTAACAACTAATACACCAGAGTCGAGCTTCTCCCTAGCAAATGAAACTATCCATCACCTCCCGCAACCGATTGAATACTAAGCCCGTAATCCAACGCTGGGGCTCGAATATATTTTGATAATCCCAGCATGAGTCTGCGGGTTCCCACTCTTACAGCTTTTGCTACTTTTAGGTCGGTCCCCTAGTTCCAACGGCAGACTTCTTATCGTTGAGGGAACAGGGCTCTTTTCTACGGGAGCAGGTCTCGCAAGAAATGTAGATCCATTTGTAGCACGGCCGGTTCGAGTTGGCGCATGTCGAACATGGCGGGTCCAAAATTTCTCCTTTTTGCTTGATTTGCTCGGCCCGCAGATGCCCATCCATCGTCGAGGGGGCCACTTTGATGCCCTTCACGCAGCTCTTTCTGCTACATGAGCAACTCACCTTCTTACTTTTCTTGGAATGAGGGCCGGAAATTGGCTGTCCGGCTTCTGGGGGAGTTCTGACGGCGACCTCTTGGGCTGGTTTCATGGTTTTTCTCTTCTTTGTCGGGCTGTCGTGGTTTACTGTAGAAGACAAGCCAGATGCATATACCGTTGGCGATGTTCGAACGCGAGCATCTGGCTGTGTCATGTTTGAGCTTGGAGGGGAAGGCGAATGCCCGAGGGCCATGGTCTCGAGTGGCTGTGAGGAATGAGGGCAAGAATAATCTGCTATGCCCCAGCTTTTTGTTTGCATCTCCATCAAAATCTCAGCAGCTTCAACAACTTCTGGTGTACAATCCATCCGATTGAACATGCTGCGAGCTTTTCGAGGGAAAGGCGGATGTTTCGATGAGCTTTGGCTGGAGTATTTTGTCGCCATTGCCTGCAAAACCTTGCAAATTGATGTTGAATGAGCTGACCAGAATATCCAAAAGAATGGACCTGTGATGAGTTCTTGATATTCAAAAGGTAAGCAAGAAAAAGGTGCTTAACGTTGTAACAAGTCTACCGTGTAGCTTCTTTCTCCGAAAGACTGTTGCAAAAATAAGACATTGCCTCACTTGTACCACATAGATATATATCATTCCTTGTGGCAGGCCCCAAGTAACAAGAAAAAAAGAAAAGTAACGTGGAATGCAAGCCTGAACGACACCTCCAACTCCCAGGCTTGGTATTCCATCCCAAGGTTTGAGAGATGAGAGAAGAATAACGTGGAAAGTTTCAAGCTCTACCAGTACCGTAAAATAAGGCGCGTTAACCACAGAATTGAGCACCTTTCCCGAACCAACTTTGTGCTAGTGTGGTCGCTACCGTATATCATCATTGAAGCATAATAGGTTGCTTCTTCCTCACCCACAAGTTCCAGCACAATTATTCCCAAACACTCAGTGACATTTGAAAGTATCTATCATGCACTGGTCCTTTCTCATGGCATCTGTGCTTCTTGTTTTAGTACGCTTAATCATCGTTGAAGTAATAGCCTTCTCGTGCTGTTGATAGGTTTTCCCCACTCTGGCAGCCACTTTTTTATACAGGCATGGCTTGTTCCGAGCCAAAGTCGTGGGCTCCGTTCCATGGGACTCATGAACAAGAGAAAAGCCTCGTTTTCCCACGGCCACAACAACAACAACAAACTAGTGATTGAAGTTTATCAAGTAAACTAAATCGCCGTTGAAAATGCGGCTATCGTTGGTGGACTACCTACCAGTGGACCACCGATGCCCAAACGGGCATGTGTATCCGGACCATCAGACGGACCACCGGACCCCGCACCATATCGCCTGCGTAGACATTCCATTACCTCCCACTCATGAACGCGGGGTTCTTTCTAATGGATGGACGGAAAATATGTCCGTATCTCGTGTGGATGCCGTGTGACGGAACACAAAGGGAGAAAAGCATCTTGATTTCAACGCGACGCATGAGACAAGCGTACCTGACGATATTGCACAGCATATCCGAGTATCACGGTTGAGCACCTCTTTTCCCTTGACATAATCCAGTCGAGTATAGTCTCAGGATTGAACATCCTTCTGTCGGGCGACCTCTCCCATCTCACGATATATTCCAGCTTGAACCTACAACCGCTCTCGACTGTGCCGCTCTCACGAACAGCTTCATTTTCGATCAGACAGCACGACACAGTTACACAAACCATGGAAAAAAGAGCCAGTATTCCCGTCACGCTTCCTGTGGCCAACCCTACAAAAAGCTACTGGCACTCTCCTCCCTCCGTTCTCTCAGACTATATGACGAGTCCATCGCCACCTTCAACAACCGATACCTTGATAATAGGAAGCGGCATTACAGGTGCTGCCATAGCCCATTTCCTTCTTTCCTCCCCTTCTGCCAGCGGCTCTTCTCATGAAGCGCCATCCCCTCCCGACATCACGATGCTAGAGGCCCGCGCCGTGACCTCGGGCGCAACAGGCCGCAACGGAGGTCACACAAAAGCCGCATCGTACCGATCATTCCTCCACCATGCCAGCACTCTCGACACCGAAACCGCATGCCTCATTGCGCGGCTTGAACTCGCCAACGTACGCGCTGTTCATACGTTCGCGGCCACTCACCTCAAGGACAAAGCAACAGAAAGCAGGCCCTGCCAGACCGTTGACGTGATCTACGATCCTGCCGAGTGGGAGGCAGCAAAACGAGCCGTCGAGGCGATGAGGCAGGCCATGCCCGATGACGACGCTTCGCGGTACGAACTATACGAAGCGGAAGAGATGCAAAGCCGATTTCATGTTTCGGGTGAGGGGTTATATGGCGGTGTTGCGTATGAGGCAGGCAGCATCTCTGCGTACCGCTTCACCACCGGCGTGCTAGAGCTGTGCGTCAACAAGGGCCTAAAGCTGTTCACGGAGACGCCTGCAATCAGCGTCAAGAAAGTTGACGAAACCGCAGCCAACGGGCATCGATGGGTCGTGGAGACGCCCAGAGGTCGAATCAAAGCGCGGAGGGTGGTGCTTGCGACCAACGGCTACACGGCCTTCCTCGACCCACGGTTCCAGGAATCCATCGTGCCGATGCGCGGACAGATTACGGCCCACCGGCCCGGTTCGAAGATGCCGAAAGAAGGCCTGTCGACTACCTACAGCTTCATCTACGAGGGCGGCTACGAGTACATGATCCCCAAGCCGCAGGGGACGCAGTTCGCTGGCGACATGGTCATGGGGGGCGGACTCGTCCGCGCGCCGGATGAGGGGCTGGGGGAATATGGGACGACAGACGATTCACAGCTGAACCCCATCATCAGCACGTACCTACACGAGACGACGCCGCGCTACTTTGGCGACAACTGGGGCGAGGACGATCCGGATGGACGGGTGCGCGCGGAGTGGACCGGCATCATGGGATTCAGCCCGGACGGGTTCCCTTTCGTAGGCCAGGTGCCGGGCGAAGAAGGGCTCTGGGTATCTGCCAGTTTCCAAGGTCACGGCATGGTGCTCTGTTGGATGTGTGCGAGGGCGCTGGCCACCATGCTCGAGGGGACCGAGGAGGATAAGCAGCAGCTGAGCAGCTGGTTCCCCGGGGGGGCCTTCGGGGTCACTTCGGCACGGCTGAGACAGAGATTCACAGGGACGGTGAACCACACAACATCAGGACCCGCTGTTCGGGATGCTGCTGGCCGGAGGGTTCCGAGACAAGCTTGAGTCAGCTGACTAGGCCTTACGTACGGCCGCCTTCTGCGCGCCAGGCGGCGGGTTGACCTTGACCTGGTTTGTCAGTCAGTCGGAGGGGGGGGGGGGGGGCTGGAAATAGACTTCGCTCGCGTCCCGCTCTGGTCGCTTAGCGTAACCATCCCGTCGGATTGTTGATGAAGGACGGCAGGGAGCGCCATTCTGGCGGTGTGAGAATGAGACAAGCGAGGCAGGAAAAGGGGGAAATGAAATGGCGCAAGACTGGCGGCTACTGCAGTCACTTGGGAAGTCGGTGTCGCTGCTCTTGACCCGTGCGAGCTCGCGGGGAGACAAAAAGCTCGCAATGTGCCTGTGGGCTGACACTGCGAGACGCTTGTTGCGGACAAGTAGGGAGGGGGGGGGGGGGGGGAACGATGGCGACGCGGGCGGGATTTTCGATTGGTCTTGATTCACGTCCAGCTGGACCGCTTGCCTGTCCTGTACATCCTTATGTACGTTTGTCCAAAAGAACACAAGTCGTATTCCCAGATCAAGCGGATACAAGCGGTTCTTGATGCTCTCCATCCTGTATACCTCACCCTGCGTGGGACAGCAAAAGCCTCGGAACAACCCCTCACCCCGCCTACTACGCATACCTAAAACGCCAATTAGATGGATGATGATGATGATGATGATGATGATGATGATGCATCACCGGCGTTTGCCGGCCTGCCCCCGTCGTCGTGTCCTGGTAGCCGTGTAGGCGAGCGGCACAGACGGGAATGGATCTTGCCAATGCGCTGGCACGGCAAGCCTCGCCTTGGATGGCTTGCAGTTGCAGCGGCACGAGCAACCATTCGGCTGGAATCGAATCAAAGCACAAGGATACAAGGAGCACAGCGTTGCGAAGCGGACAAAACATACAGTACCTATTCATACATGCAATGCAGCAAGGGGTAGCGTATCCTCTTGACGTGGGCAGTTTTGGCGGACAGAGTCGACGTCGCTGGGCGCCGCCGTCCGTTACTTGTACGATTTTCACAGCAATGGCTTTGTGCGCATATCACAGACACAGAAGAGGACAGCTTGATTGTACGTCATCCACTGGTCCGAAAGGTGGAGGCAACGATCCAGAGGATCGTTCGACGGAGATGGATAGCCTACGACCGACCCATCATCAGAACCACGGAGATCGAATGCCACCCTGGAAGCAACCATCAGCTCATTTTGTCTCCGAAGCACCGCCCAAATACCTGCTACGAGTCCTCCTACCCCCCCGTCCCGTCCTTCCGTCCGACTCAACAGAGCATTGGAGCGGGTGCTTAATGCGACCCTGCCCTGTCGTGGTGGGGGGACGGCATATGCCATCAAAGGGGGGGGGGGGGGGGGGGGGCGGTAGTCGCTCGGCAGGCCGCTGTACGACAAAGACGAGGGGGGGGGAGGGAAGTATAGTTGGGCAAACCAAACACACGTTGCCGGCCGGCTTAGAACCCCAAGCCCAGGCAGGCTGCGGTTTGCCATCCACTGGTCTGGAGGACCCGGGGGGCAGGCTGCGAAACCCAAAGGATTCCAAGCCGCCCGCGCCCTTTCTCGAACAAGCGCGGACTGCACGAGAAACCCGACAGAGGGGACGCCGACCCGCACACTGCAGGCACGGTGTTGAACCCACCAATAGCCCTTGGGTTGGGAATGCATGTATGCCGGATGCGGTGACCGTCACCAAGTGCTGCGGCGTAATGTTTAGGCCGCTTCTTGCTCCAGCGGCGGGGGGGGGGGGGGGGGGGGGGGGGGGGAAGAGGAAGAGGAATGCAGCGGGCCTTGCAAGACTGGTGATTGTTGTGTATGCACCTATACTGTTCGAGTCATGTCTGTCTGGACTGGACTGGACTGGACTGGACATGCATTCGTTGGGCTGGGAGACGGGGTAAGTCGTTGTTGTCCACATGTGGTTGCGTACAGAAACGCGACGCGTCCAACCAAGTGCGTGGTGGCATCAGGCGGCCGGCGAGCAACAGCAAGACCGGCACAAGACCATTGAAAAAATAGGGCAATTCTCTTGCCGAAACTTGGGGCTGTCGAGCCGTCGCACGATGCGATTCCGCCCCGCCTCCCATTCGTGTTTGCCTTCTGGGTCCCTGGCAAGCCTGGGTGATACATAGTAGGCGGTGTCGAGCAAGCACGGAATCGACTTCGGAAACGCCTCTCCAGAAGAACGGTTGGTCGTCGAAGCTTTCGAGGCTTGGGAAAGGGGAGGGGGTAGACTAGCTTGGGGTTTTTGTTTCGCCCTAGGCTTGGAACTATGGAAGACGGCGTTTGTCCCCCCCCCCCCCCCCCCCGTTGTTCCACACGCCTACCTACACTACCGCGCTTGACGACGCTAAAGGATCGATTGGGGGCGGTTTTGCTTGGGGTTGACCGTCGAAGAAACCCTAGGAGGAGCCGATGGAGTTACCTTCGGTTCTGTTCCACAGTGTCTCTCGTCCCATTCGGGGTGGGTAAATGGATAATCGAGGGCACGTCCACGACGACGTGAACCAGGTAGGGCTCACGGGATCTGCAGAGGCGTTATTCCCGGTGCCAACTAAACTAACGACGCTCCTTGGCTCCGGGTGGTTCAGGTGAAGAGGTCGGGTTGGTCGGGTGGACAAGGCGGACTGGAGATTAGATATCCAATGGTGCGCGCGGGCAGGATGATGGGCGGGGAGGAGGGGGCCAGGGATGGGTTACAGGATCACGGCACATTTAGCACACGCGACGGCCGGCGGCGGTCAACCGGGAACGCATATGCCGTTGACATCGAACCGGCGATGGTTCGAGACTGGAGGGGACGAAACGACGTCTCCCCTCCTTAGATTGCGGGTATAGTACGAGACGCTATCGGGTTACACTGGTCAGCAACTGGGGAGGGGGTTAACGGGGTTGAATGGATGGTCATGGCGACCCGAGAGAGGTCGCATCCAAATCGTCAGGTGGTGGTGGTGGTGGTGCTGCTGGTGGTAAAGGTTGGGATAATGGAATGGAGAGACTATTAACTGCTCGCGTGCCGATGGAGCCTTGAGATGCGGATGGTGAGGGAGGTCTCGCAGTGTGATACGTCAGGCCCGGTGGCGCGCCTCTGCGTGCTTCGTCCGGACTGACTGATGTCGTTTACGGGCCAAGTGTCCCTCCCTCTCACCAACACATGGATGGCATGATAGCACACACCCGCATCATCCTAAAGTGTGGCTCGCTCACGGCGGGAAGTAGGTAAAGCGAAGGACGTGAAAGGTTAGCTCATTGCAATGGCCGGCTGACGAAGGAAGAGAAAGAACAACGTGGAGGGACGGACGGGCAGCCGGATGCCCGCCTCCGCCACGGGGTTACCCGCTTACAAATGCGCACGCATCGCATCTCAGCATCGAAAACTTAAGACGGCCATCCCTTGTTAGTGACCAGAGGAGCAGTTCAACGGTTGAGTACGAGAAGTCCGAAAGGTTCCGTGTCAGAGCGAGTAATAGGTTCTCGTGGACAGGGTAAACTTGCCAATGTGTACCATTGTCTCTGCATCTCTTTCTTACACACACTCACACACTCACGCACTCTCTCTCTCTCTCTCTCTCTCTCTCTCTCTCTCTCTCTCTCTCTCTCTCTCTCTCCCTCCCTCCCTCTTACTCGTAAACGAAATGAAAACGTTTCCCAGCCCGCCGCCATTGAATCGAGTCGAGTGACCGATCTCGATGGAAGCGTCCGCCCCCCCCCTCATCCCTCATCCCGGCCCAGCGTGCCATTCCTTTGGGAGAATCCACTCTCACTGCATACATAGTATATTAGTACATAGTAGCTAGCCCCCCCCCCCCGGCTGGTGGTACCCATCTTCTGGACCACGCCAAGTAGTGTAGGCGACGGCGCACAGTACTGTAAAGCAGCGTTTTTATCCGTGTCATTCATTGCCTTTCCGTCTGGACGTTTGAGTGAAGAGCGAAGGGGCAAAGGCGGTCGAGTGGATTCCCCGTCCATCATCCGCCTTGCATCATGTCTGCAGAGGGCCCATGTAAAAAAGAAGTACCGGTAGTGTACAGTCTACTTGGATCCCACCAGGTCAAACCCCTCGTACCGCCAAGAAGGACAATCTGGATCTCGGCCCCCACTGGAGGGACAAATTCAAATCCCGAAATGTGATGGTCCACTTTGCCGGAGACGCTTGTCGTGGCCGGCCTCGCCAGAATCTTACATCGCACCAGCGTATCCGTACCTACTGTGCGTGCTTGGACACTTTTAGTGTAGGCATAACGCACAGGATCTGCTGACAGATCAGATAGGGTGAGGCCAGGTACGGAACGGCACATACGTGGCGCGGTTAACAAAAGTCTCGTCAGGGTTCGCCGAGTCCCTTATTCGCCGGACGCAGCCTCCGTGCGCTCGAGGATGTCAGTTTCGTACAGGTACGTTGCTTTTTTTTTTATCTGCAATGTCTGACCCGAAGTTTGTAAGGTTAACGGGCGGCCCCCGAAGACGCCTGAGAAAGGGATACAATACGTCATGCGTGTTGGACAGAGAAGGTTGATATTAGCAGCGGCAGACGTAGCTTTTCGCAAAGTCTATGGCAGCCGATGGGCGCCTCCTCCCTCCCCCTTTAACCTCTGGCAGTGCACAGTCCCAAAGTTCTTTGTGATATCTGACAAAGATTCGTCTGGTGTGGGCTGCTTCTGGATTCGGACAAGAGTCCAGCCAGTTGACGAGGGAGAGCCTGCGTCCGGGAGCATGGACATGGGTTTCTTAATCAATGTATGGTAGATGTGGTAGAGTCAGCGACGACTTCTCCCGAGCCCCTCTCTTCCTCTCTCTCCAAGGGGGAAGAGAAAAAAAAAAAAAAAAAAAGCTACGACACCGTGCTGCCCCTTTCTCATCGGTGCGTGCTTGCGGCAGAATAGCCGTTGGCTTGTGCCCTGCGGAAGCGACTATGGAAGAGTCGAAACGCAGGCACCAGGCGATGGCGATGGCGGCGACGGCGGCGGCGTTTTGACGCGGAAATTTGCGCCCATTAGACCAGGCGGTGGGATGGATGGATATCCTTGTGGGCGCAACAACACAAGTATGCTGACTGTGGCACTGGCAGGTCTCGTGACGGCCGTTGGATGTCAAGCGAGAGAGAAGAGTCAAGAGTCAAGACGCCGACCCGTTCTTCTCCCCGAGATGGTGGACAACATCTAGCACTCGCCGCATTGAGGGGATGCCCGGGCAGAAAAGCTGGGTCGTTAGGGGGGGGGGGGGGGGGGGGGGGGGGGGGGCAGATTATCGCGTCCAGATACTCGGTCGGTAGGTGCTTGTTCTCAGAGGGAGGGGCAGGGGTTTCCATGGCTCTTGGACGCCGACCCAGATCTCTCGGGGAGGGGATGTTTGGCAGAGCGCCATCGGCAGATGCTGGGTGATGAGAATACCACTCTTTCGGGACGTGGCGTACTATCAGGCAATGTGTTGACCCCCTAGCCCGCCCGTCTTCCACGAGCGACCCGGCTGGCTGGATATCAGGAACCGAAGAGCCGCAGGCCCGCAGGCAGTGATGACGAGTTCATGGTCCCTGGGAGGACGCAGGAGGTTAGGCGACGGCGACAAACGGTCTCAACAGCCTGACTAGTTTCGACCGAGCTTTTGGTCGTGCTCCTCTTGTTCCCAGACCCCATTCTTCATCCCACGTTTCTCGCACGTCCTCAATCTGACGGCTGGCCATTGGAGGGGGTTTGGCTGTCGCTGTCGATATAGAGAGTTGACATTAAACCTACAATACAATGGATATACTTGTACTCTTTGCCCATACGGAGTGGAAAAAAGATGTTGACACCAAATAGCGCTGTCGGACTTGGTGCCCCTGCGAAAATCTTCGATCCGTTTTGGGATCCTTGCATAGCCCCGGGCTTTGAAATGAGCTTGTATACACCCAGCACAAGTGGGGAGAGAGAGAGAGAGGAAGGGAACGGATTAGATAACAGACCCTAGACGGAGTAGCCGCATCAGAGAGGTTGGTTGAGAGGGCAAAAGAGAAACGGAGGAGAGAGAGAGAGGGGGGAGAGGGGAAGAATGTATGTAGTGTACCTCACTGCCCACAGGTACCTACCTACCTACTTACTTTACTTACTTACTTAGCCCTACCCAAGCAAGAGAAGAGAGGCGGCCGGGACCAGGTGCATGGTATCTCTCCCCAATCTGCGGCATGCCAGTGCTGTCAAAGAAACAAAAGATACACTAGTGGTTAGTCTACCTACCTATGTATGGGCGGATAGATGTCCGAGTACCTAGCAAAGGTAAGGTAAGGTAAGGTAAGGTAAGGGAGGTAAGATGATGGATGAACTCATTGCTTCCGCCCCGTTGGGTCTCGTCCTCTCTCGTCCTACAGTACCCCCCCACCCCGTTCGACGAGTCCAAGTAACAGGATCTGATCTCCATCAACCCAGCTGCAAGAGTCCGGTTTCCCCTCCTGATCGTCTTGATTCTCGTTCGCAGCCGGCCCAAACGGGTTCGTTATGTGCTTTTCAAGCTCTTCTCCGCCGTCGCCTCCTCCACTTTGCTATCTTGTCCTCTGGAACCATCTTTCTCAAGCCACCTGCTAAGTAAGTAGTAAGCAAGCTTTGCCTCTCGACGCACAGAGGTGCGCGGCACCAAAGCATGCAGGCAGAGTCCGCGCATCCATCCCTAGGTCCTATAGGTAGGTAGTGTAGGTACCTACCTACCTAGTAGTAGACAAACCGCGCGTTACGTACGCATCGCATCCTTTTGGCTCCGCCTCCTTTTTTACACCTCCTATCAAACTCTTGAGGCTGTGGGAAATATCCACTCGGCGGCGACCTTCATCGATATACCCGACCAAGGAATATGGACAATGATGAGGGGGAAAGGAGTCGCCTGCTGCATACTGTCGCCTGTCTCATCCATGGATTGGCACCTCCTGACTCGCCCAGCCATCACAACGCTGCGGCCATGGTCGTAGCCCTAAGGCAAGCCACGGCTGCCAGCACATAACCCCATTGTGTGCGTTTCTCTCTCTCTCTCTCTCTCTCTCTTTTTTGTCTTTCTTTTTTTTTTTTTCTTTTTTTTTTTTTTTCTTTCTTCTTCATCCCTCTTTCTGGCTCTCTCCCTCTTCATACCTCCCGGACGGTAACCCAGCATTCTTGGAATCCTCGTTCTCCTTTGATCTCCAGGACCCTGAAAGCTAAATAAGCTGTATTACATACACCACATGCCCGGCCTTTTCGTGGTGTACATGATGGGAGTAGCAGCCATCTTAAAGTCACCTTGCCTTGCTTGAACCGAACCCCTCCTCCTCCTCCACTTGAGCTGCGACGCTACCGTATCCCATACCATGTCTCTGGCCCCCTCGGTGGAACGCGCCCTCCCCTTCTAGGCGGGTTTCTTCCATTGGGGCGCCAGTTACTCCGACATGGTGCATGCAAACATGGCTTGGGCATGAAAGTGAGTGGAAAAGAGAGCAACTTTCTAATTAACAATCAAGACACAAGCCTAATACATACCATACCGTCTCCGACAGGTCAGGGCTTACTTATGCCTCTCTGGTTTTCACAAAGTAAGCGGCTCACCCTCCCGTCCCCCGTCGGTGTGCTCTGTATTTCCATCCGCCCTCCGTCGTCCTTGCTCTACTCATCTCGCGCACAAGCAAGTAGGCAAAGCGAAGCAAAGCAAAGCAGGCAGGGCAGCGAATCTACCTATTCTGAGTATAGTGGTAGTAGTAGTAGTAGTAGTAGTAGGTAGGTAGGTAGGTATATTTGCTATGTGCCACTTTCGGCGTAAAACAGGCGTGCTGCTTCTTCTCCCCCTCACCGACCCCCTGGCCGGATCCAATCACAGGCCTTTCACGACGCCTTCGTTCCTCATTCCCGGGTCCCCATGCCGTCAAGTCTGACCCGACAGCTTGTTTCTGAAGGATTCCTCCCCTCCATTCATTCATTCCCTCCGACACCGATAACGCTTGCTCTTACACAGTACCATCCCCTCCAGCTGCCCGCAACACTAATGTGCGCAGCCACCCCACTGACGGTGGCCAGCACTGCGAGTGCCGCAGCACCCCCTCCCTGCCCCTCCCCTCTTCTCTTCTCTCAGGGTCTGGACACCTGAGAAATCACCGGCCACGCAGTGAGTGAGTGAGTGAGTGAGTGAGCATCAGAGAGTGCGCACAGCCTGGTTGGGGCGGTATCATTCCTCTGAAGCTCATAACTACTTACTCACACACACACACACACACACACACACACACACACACACACACACACACATTCAAGACACTACATGCACCATGACATTTCCGTCCATCGTATTATGATTACAGTAACCACCAAGAAGTCTGGAAACCTTGTATCTAAGATGCACCACATAAATCATTGCCTCCTAAGTTTCCAAACTTATTGGTAGTGACTGTATTGTTTCCCCCCCCCTCAAACAGACAGACACTCACTTTGATGCTGAATTAACAGCGGGGCATATAAGTAGTCATCCATCATCTGCCCCATGCATTTGGTGAGGTATGGATGCATGTCCCTTAAGCCCGAGCGCGTTGGGGGGGGGGGGGGGGGGGGGGGGGGGGGGGAGAGCATCGAGCAAAAGCGCCGTGCTGCGCTGCATGGTCGTGCCCCTTGTACCTAGGCGAAGCAAGGTACATTCCACTGCCTGTCATGTACATCGTACCTATTCCCTTCCCTGTCCTGTCCTGTCGTGTCTTGGAACGAGTTCTCTAAACCCAGGAAAGGGCCACAGCACAGTAACCCCCGTGCAGGAGGAGAGAGGAGACACAGACACAGACAGACTGGACCTGGACCTTGTCGAGTGGTCCGTACCATACATATACATACCTTACCTAGTCGCCTATTTGTCTATCCATCCATGTCCTTACTTGCCCCCCCCCCCCCGTCTCTACCTAAACTACCTAGTGTAGACACAGACTGACTGACTGATTGACATCAGTCATATACATACCTACATAACCGACCGTACTTTTTATTCACATTCATCCTGTGCTGTTGTTTCCTCCCCCCCAAGACGCCGCTGGGTATCGTCGTCACGCCGAGAAACCAGGACTCGTCCGTCCGCCTTCCCGCCCGATAACTAATCGTCTCCAACAGCTTTACGCCCGTCACTGACGAATTCTCTTCTTGGTCTTATAAAAAGCCCATCGACACCCGCGGGTCGGTGATCCCAAGACAGCCAGCCAGCTACCTACCTACCTCTCTACCTACACTACACTACGCGGGACATTCAGCAAAAGTACCGATCGCCACTACCTTTTCGCCATCGAGGAGTGCAGCAAAACTTCAAACAAAAATATAAAAAAAAAATAAAGACAAGAGACCAACAACACCGACAACGAAGAAACCAGCCCTACCGTATCATATCGTACCATCGCAACGCATCGCCCGCCAGAACACCGCCATTCTAGATGGACGCTAGTTAATGGCCGAATCTTGCTCGACCAGCCGCTGGCTACATACATAGACTACCCATCTCATAGATTCCCCCTTCTTCTTTTTGACTCGGGAAAAGGTCATTCATCCATCACACTTCTCAATCTGCTTGCTGCATCAGCCGCCATACACACACACTTACGTATATACATACGTATATACATACATACACACACACACACACACACACACACACACACACACACACACACAACATACTCTGTACACTACACTCGCTACCTCCACGCCTCGCGGTCTGGTCTGGTCTGGTCTGGTCTGCTTTACTTTATTTTACTTTACTTTACTTTACTTTGTCGGTACGTACCTATCTGCGGCTGGATCGTACATATCTGTACCACTCCACGGATCCCCTTGTGTGTTTTTCCCCTTGTCATCGATACCTTCTGCTACGTTTTGCTCCGCTTCGCTTTCGGTGCCCCTTCGTGGCCAAGAAACGGCCATGTAGCCGCCCGAAGATACAAAGCCACCATATCCTTTCTTCCACTACACCCGGACAGCCTGTGGCAAGACATGCCCCAGTACCAAGAAGCAGTCGAATCAAACTCTGATCAGCTTCTTCCGCCCTCCTAGCCGCTCGCGTTCGCGACTTCGCCCATCCCGAACAAAGCGCAAGCACACACACACACACTCTCTCTCTCTCTCTCTCCCTCCCACCCTACCTCTCTCTTTCCCACTGTCTCGGGTCCCTCCTTGCATTTTTGTTTTCTTGTCCTCGTCTCGTTCTCCAAGACAAGCAGCGCGCTTGTATTCTGAGAGATCTCTCCCCCCCCCCCCCCTTTGTCCTACGTTCCCCCTTCCCTTCTTCACCCCTCCAGATCGACGTTTTCGGCCAACAGTTTCCCCATCCAGAGCCTCTCTTAATCCACAAGCGGCTCGCCCGCTTCCCGCGCCGCTTCGGGACTTTTTTTATCTGACGGTTGGACACACAGAATAATCCGCCCAGCAATCAGGGACGTCATCACCGCCATATTCTTGGTAGCTTGGAGGCTGTCCCTCGTCCATTTTGGACTCTTCACAACCATCTGGAAGTCCTTTGCCGCTGAGGAGGTGTCAGACTGCAATATCACTTCGCCCTCACAGTCCATTTGCTATCAAAGCCAGCTTTGCGCCAAGTCGGACGTCGCCGCCAAGGTTCTCTCTCGACGCCGACGGTCAACACCTTGAGTGCACTGGGAGGATCCGGCTGGATCGAATCTCACATGCATCCTTCGGTCAAGATTAGCTCCAATTACTCTTAGTCCACAATGAATTCGCCGCCGAGTTCACTCCGCGCCAAACACCTCAGAGACGTATTGGCAGATTCTGCCACGGATTGCACGCATTCAACCAAAGAACCGCCCGGACATCGGTCCACAGTCGGCGGCCCCCCTTCGCCTGCAGCCTCAGGACCGGCCGTCATGTCACCGCCCAGCTCCAGCGATACCGCCATCACCGTCGGTTCTCACCATAGCGACGAGAATGACACGGAGAGCCTGACGGACAGCGTAAGAGAGCACATGTATGAGAACCGCTTGCGCTACCACGCATATCGCTCTGGACGATACGCCTTCCCCAACGATGCAACCGAACAGGACCGAGACGAGATGAAGCACATCATCAGCGTCGAGCTGTGTGGGAGGTACTTCTTTTCGCCCGTCCAAGATGTAATGGCGAGAGGTGCCGAGATTCTTGACCTGGGTAAGTCTTGCTTATTGAGTGAAGCTGTAGTGCGGCGGCCATACTGCGAGCATCGTGCCTTGTTGTTGGGTACCGTGATGTCGTTGCAGAGCGAACGCCGTGAGCTGGTGGCCCATCGTTCGCACTCATGCCACTCCACAGGCCGGCCGCCAGCTGCTTGCATCGCCACCGGCACACATCTTGCGCAGCCTCTTTCCATTCATGTTGATAAGTGTCCTGGGTGGCTAATACTACCATTGCAGGAACCGGTCCTGGCCACTGGCCCATTGAATGTGAGTGATGTCCCAACCAGGCATCTCCTTCCATATTGCAGTCGACTCACACAAAGCTTTTTGTTGCTTCTTTCTGCAGTGGCCGACTTGAATCCCAATTCTACCTTTCTCGGTATCGATCTATCGCCCATCCAGCCTCCCGAAGTTCCTCCCAACTGTCACTTCATGGTCGACGACATTGAGCACGAAAACGGATGGGATCTGGAGAGGAACCATTTCGACTTCATTCACCTTCGACACACGTTGCATTCTGTTCGCGATCGCCCAGAGCTCATGCAAAGGGCATACGAGTACGCACATCCCTCGCATCTCCTCCGCTGCTTCATACCGCAACAGCTTCGGGTCGAATTGGAGTAAGAAGCTAATAGATGCGTAGACACTTGAAACCAGGCGGATGGTTTGAGATCCAGGAGCTCGAGTTCAACCCTCTTTGCGACGACCAGTCTTGTCCGGAAGGAGATGGGTATGGCTTTAGGGTCTTTACGCAGTACCTGGAAGCAGGGCTGAGGGTTCTTGGTTCAGAAATGCATGGTATCCGCGCCGCAGTCGTTGAAATGCAAGCCGCAGGGTTCGAAGATGTGCAAGAGGACCGGCGGAAGTGTCCCATTGGCGACTGGCCGGCAAGGCCTGAGCTGCGAGAGTGCGGCATCTACATGCGAGAAACGATCCTAGAAGGCCTCAAGGGCCTGGCGACACGACCCTTCAGGGCCCTCGGCTGGACGGAAATACAAATTGAAATGTTTCTCCTGGGCGTGAGGGGACACGTGAAAGAGAGAGACTTTCACACCTATCTCTTTCACAGAACCGTATACGGGCGAAAACCCCTCGAGGCATCAGAGCGGTAGCCTGCTTGACGAAAGCCTAGCAAATACGTACCGAGATCGAGGAAACGAATGAAACGAAACGCGACGAAAACGAAATGATGAAGACGGGGCCAACTCACCGCACATGAACAAGGGCGATCCGGAGATTAGAGTCGGCTACTTTTTTTATGTTGAATTTTTTATTCCCGGGACAGGACGCTGCCTTCCCACATTGTACGTGCTTTGCATACGGGTGGTATCTGGGGCATTGCATCAAAGGGGGTCCAGCAGGCGGGCTGGGAAGCATCATCATCACAACGGAGGCACTGCATCGATTTCGGGGGAGCGCTTTTCGGCGGTTTGTGAAGGGGGGGAAATGGATTCTGGGTGGTAGCTTCGGCTTCTTTTGAGCCAGCTAGTTTGTTCTGGTTGCAGCGGGCGATGGAGGCGTTTTTTTTCTTTTCCTTTTCTTGTTGGGCCTTTGTTTTATGGTTCCCTTCTAGCAGAAGTCATGATATCACGAGAACGATGGGCGGCTTTTTATTTGTTTTGCATGGCTCGGTACATACGAGCTTGGCATATCTTTTCTAGCCAACACACTAGGCTGGTCTTACTTGTTTTTGTACATTCTTCAAGACACAGGCGGCAGCAGCTGAGGTTCGAAATGGCGTGGCAAGTGTCCTGGCTAGACTACTAAAAGTTATCACATCTCCAATAGAGTTGAGCCGGGGTAAGCCTTTCAGCTTGGTGTCGTCCGGATGAACGATGGACGAACCGTACCGCACTACGGTTGTGGATGGTGATGATCATCTCTGGTGACACTGATTTGGCCTTTACTTGGACCATCTTGATAGAATACAGCTAACAAGCTGTACCTGGAAGCTGCAAATGTTTCGGTGACGAGCTAAGATATGCTTGCTGTTTCACGTATGACCCCATGCAGCCCCTTCACCATGGATTATTAGCTCTTTAGGCCTCTCTCACAGTCCGACAATGTTTTCCAGTGTCACGAGTTAAAGCACACAGTAGGGCGTGTGAGGATGTGGATCATAAAGGCTTAATTATATGAAAGTAGAAGTATGAAAAGAGAGGTCCTATATATACAGGTGAGTATTACACGTACTGAGTGAAGTGCCACGTGAAAAGGCACATGACAATAGTGGTGATCAGTACTGGGATATATGGATGAAACTATCGTGACCATCTGGCCAGTGAGACCAGGTATCCATACACCGTAAGTGATCAATGGCTCCAAGTCAACAATGCACGTCCTACTCTCCTTTTGGGCCCGTGGACGGCTCCAACACACTTGGTACAAGCACAACAATTCCTGAGGCGAGCCTTCGAAGAGAATTGTTTCCGGCCGGCCTGAGATACGGGTTGTCTTAGTCCAACGCACAGGAGTTTGGCCACATCAGTTAATAGCACCCGTCATGCCGGCATTTTCTGACAACTAAAGCCGGCTGCTGGGTTGTGCTTAGCAGCTGTGGGTGAGGAATAAGGAATGCCAACCTATGCTGTCTGTATTGGTCTCTCCGGTATAAACCAGAACTCGCGCCCTTGATAGCGCAGAGCCATTAATGACAGCGAGAGGGTCTGCGGTATTTACGAATTGAGCCACGTCTTGGTTGTTTTCTTTTCTTTCCCTTTTCTTCTTTCTTTTCTTTTTTTTCCTTCTTCTTCTTTTATATATATATATATATATAGACTAGAAGACTAGAGTAATCTAATTGTGTGAGGATTGCATGACCGTTGTGTTGATGCACATAAGATTAGTTACGTCATTACTCTATAAAACTCACATAACATCCCACTATGTAACCTAGATAGGCTGTTCATATCTAATATGCTTGTATTTCTTAACGTGGCAAGTTTGGTTAAAATAGCATGAGAGTACAATGGTAACATAGAATCAGAAGAAGAGAAGAAATAGTCTCATGCAGTGCCAAAGTCTTTGGGCTATTTTCTTCCTTTTGAGCTAGAAACATATAACAACTAACTTCTTCAAGTCATATTCATCGACCCCTTACTGGTGAATCCACCTAGGCTTCACATGGACGGATGAGAATAAGACCTCATGCACAAACTGTTTCGCGCTGCAATGCGCCTTTAAGCCTGTCCACTTGAGGTGAACAGACGAGATACCTGGAATTAAGCAATGGAGAAGCTGAGTATGTCTAAAAGGACCTGGTCCGAGTTCTGCCAATGTCTCTGACGCTGATGGGCTGGCGCGATACTAAACAGTCATAGCCCTTTCTTGCTGCGAAGATCCAGCGCAATCACAGCTCCAAACAAACAGGAACAGCAGGAGGTCTGGCTGATTAAGTGATGCTAGCAAACTCCTGTTGAATTCATTGTCAACTTCCCACATAACGCCAAACTCTGGAGTTGCCTTGGTTAACAATCTGGAACAAAATAAAATAAAATAAAGGCAAACATATAAGTTGTTTCTGTTTGCGCAGCGGAATGAGAATGCATTTTCCGTAGATGAGTCTTGGACAAACTCTTTTGGTGTACGAGAATCCGGCACAACTTGAGACCGCGCTGAGGGAGTTATGGAAACCCGCGGGCCATAAGTCATTAATGGAATCAAGTCTCGACAAAAAAAAAGGACCTCGCTCACAACACGGGGCAACAATCGATCCGAGTCAGCGTATCACTACTGTGACATTCCATACACACAAGTTTCGAATCATGTATATTTTGATGACAGAGGTGTCCTCCAAACGTCGTAGTCTGCGTGGTATTCGAGAATGTCTAGTCTAATGCTCACTGTGTTGATGATGTTGCTTCCTGGATCAAGTCTTTCATGATGGTGATTTACCAAGAAGAGATTCATTCCATATTCAGATACAACTTACCTTCACAAAGACCGTGTTGTGCTTCATAACCTATAGTGAACACGCGGCACTGCCCGGTTCTTCCAATCCAACGTGGGCAAGTTGGGGTGGTGACTGAGTCCACGTCATATCGAGCTCAAGAGCAAAAGCAAAGCCATCAAACAGTCATTCGTGACCCGAGAGGACTCATCCCAGTAATCACATTGCAGCCCTCCCCTACAACTGTCATATTCGACATAACTGACTTCTATAGAGCATGCTAAGCTGACACGACATACGATGGGTCACGTATATTGTCGCTGTTTGAATAAGGACGGTGTGACGCTTACATGCCATGGTATAGCTGATGAGAGTGGTTGGAGGGTCTATTTGCGTTCTACATGTTGCTGGAACAGTTCATCAGATGCGCAAGGATTTGACGACGGCATTGGATAGCGCCGGACACCACGGCAGATTTCACCAAAGGCGTGATTATCAAGCGAAGAAGAATGGGCTTTCGACTGGCTCGAACGTCTCCTGGGAGCGAGAGCGCAGCTTGTCATCAAAGACAAATCGATGCTATGTGCGCCATTCCCGCTGCGTGCGCGCGCACCTTCTGGAGTCGCCGAGCAAAAGCTCTGGTTTAGGGCTCAGTAGGCAACCTGCTTGAAGCTTGTGATAATGGCTGACAGAGACAAACGTACCAACCACCCACCCCCCCTGCGGGATTTCTTGTTGCTTCAGGCTTAAATATTTTTGTCGGGATGCCGAGCATCTACTGTCACAGGCCAAAAGGGGCGCGTAGCCCACAACACCAGATGGGTCGTAGCTAGTCACGTGCCTATAGGTATAAGTAGCTATTAACTTAGGGAGTATCATGAGTTAACTATAGAATACTACTTAGACCTAATTATACCTACCTTTTGTCTGTACTATTATCGCCTCGTACTTACTTATTTGTTATCTATTACTGCTTTGCTGTTCTGTTTTACTCTCTTACTATATATCTCTATAATGCTGCTGTCTATTCTATCTGGTAGTACTAGTAGCCTATTTGCCCTATTAGATCTATAACGGCTGCTAGGAGGGCTATATTAAGTAGTAGCATAACTACTTTAATCTAGACAACCTTAAATTTCTTTTCTTTATAGCTAGACTATAAAGGAACATACCTACCCTAAGGAGATCCTTAAGGAGTAGATATGTAACTTCTGTAGCTAGGCTATATTAAGGACCTCTAATAACTATTAATATAGCTATAGAAATACCTAACCTACCTACTAGCTACTAATATTATAAAATACCTTTATAAGGATATTAACTACCTCTACTATATTAAATTCCTTATAGATAAACCCTATTATAGCCTAGTTAACTAGTAGAAAAGGTTTAAACTTAAGCTAGGTATAGAAAATAATAACTATTAGATAAAGTTATATATTTAGCTAGTAAAAAGGATTATTTAATCTATAAGGGAAAACCTAAAACTAGTAAGTAAACTTAGCTTAGCCCTAATACTAAAACCTCTATCTTAAATAAACTCCTAGACGTTATAGACCTTAAACTACCTAGTTATACTAAAGAGGACTATAGTAACCTAGGAGCCTAACCTACTATAGAAACCTTAAGACCCTTACCTACTAGACTAGAGTAGTATGTTAAGTTAACTATTAGAAAAGGATATATTAGTAATTTCTCCTAAATCCTAGGGTAATCTACTAATAGAAGGTATAAGAAACTTAGAAACTACTAAAGGGAAGGAGGTCTAGAGCTAAGACCTGTTAGTAAAAATAAGCAACCTATAGTAGTAATTATACTATGCTAGAGGGGAGCCCTACTTTACCTAATAAGCTCTAAATAGCTTTATCCTTTAGACCTAATACCCCTACTCCTAATAATTTACCTAAGGGTAGTAATATAAGCCCTTATACTAGATACTATAAGGAGATCTATAGTAGTCAGCCTGGTGGGTCTTAGCGATAGGTTGCTAAGCCTCTGACAAGCCAGCCCTACTATAGAGTTTTAACAGGTAGCTACAGCCGCACTAGAGGAACTTAGTAAGCTTAAGTCTTATAATATACTAATACCTACTATTAAGCCTTACCTAGTTAAGTACCCCTAGCTAATACTCTTATAATTCTTAAGCTTTTATCTCTTTAGAGTAACTAGTATAGGTAAAATAGATTTAAATGATAGGATATACCCTAAGAGCTTGCTAATACTCTAGTAATATACTACTAGTATAGATAAGTTATAACTATCTATAGTAGAGTACCTATAGTGTAATACTAAGGATTAACTACCCTTAACGATAGGGCCTAAGTTGTGAGACGACTATAAAGAAATATATAGAAGAACTTTATTAAGGGAGTGCTCTCTAGCCTCCCTAAGACTAATAGATAAGGCTAATAAGGTGTTTATTACTAAGTAGTGGAGCGGGGTTGGGGTTACTGCATTCACCGTTCAGAAGTTGATAAGCGGTGATTTCTTTTCTTTTGTTTTCTTCAGAGCATTTGCGAGTCATAGATGCTTACTTAAGCATCTATCAAGAGAGTATAATTAGATAGACATAGCACACCCCAGATCAGAGAAAAACAAGCACTTCTTCACACACTTATTTGTCTTTTAAAAATGATACTCTGAACTAGAGCCTTACACCCTCATCGATGCAGTTCAGCGTGGTAACTCAGGCGATAGGGAGATCTTTGCTATGTCTGATCAGGGGGTGATATGTCTGTTCAGACCTTGAAAGCTCTGAACAGATTGTATCTCCCTCACGTCGGATCAGACATAGAACCTGAGTTGCTTAGAGTAGTGTAGTGTTGTTGTGTCCTTTCGCACAGCTCCGCCACGACCTAAGTCCCAAACCACACCCTACACGCTTTCAATGGTCTCCCCTTCCAGAACAGAGTTATCAATAGCAAAGATGAGTCTGAACAGACGGAGTATAGACCACTGATTAAGCGTCCTACGGCTTCTTCCTCCCTCCCTCTTCACCAACACCTTCGGAGTAACCGTTAAGACGGACAATACAGCGAGCAATGAAAACTCAGAGATAAGAAAAACTCAGATTCGGCGATAGTATAAGCGAAACGATACCAGCGAAACGATTTCAGCGATGGATAACCTTTGGGTTTTCCAGGCGGTCCTTAGTATGCGAAACAAGGATTACGCCTCAGAGAAAAGATCACTTGACAGACACGAGCGGTGCCTGATCAGGTCACCCCTGCTCCACATATCGATTTCAGCGATAGGCAATGCTCAAGATGCCTGCAACCCTCGATGGGCTCTGCAATGCGAGCAGCCATACGATATCACCCGAGGATGGAAAATTCTGCACAGAAAATTAGCGACAATCTCTGCGGAAAATCTGATCAGAGCTATCTCCTATGGAAAATTCTTCGTTCAGACTACAGGAACCATCCTAGCGACTTTGATTTGGCTTATAGGACGGTCTTCAGCCAGTCTTGCCTACCGATACTTGGAATACAACGATCACAGAACTATCACAAGAATCATAGACTCTCTAGAATCACTCAACGCTACTTCAACACCAACCATGAGCGACCAGTATATGTCTTTCGGAACTGGAGGGTCTTCCTCTCTTCCTCCGGCTGATACTCCACCTGAAGACAGGGCTGATCAGCGTGAGTCTCCTGGGGCTAACTTTACGGTTTACCGGGATCCGCCGATTGCTTCTGATTCGGATGATGATAGCAACTTGGCAACCGGAACTGGTGACACCCAAGGCCTGTCTCAGCAAGACATCGGACTTGGAACCAAAACCTCGGCTGCTGCTGTACCTCAGCTATCGGTCCCGGCAACTGCTTATGCGACCCCTCCCTCTATAGAAGGATTCCTAGAGGCCATCACGAAGCGCCTCCTAGCTGCCCCCGCCACTCAGTCAGTTCCACGTACTGATCAGAATGATGTTCGCAACTTTTACAAGCTTCCTATGCCCGGCCAGGACGGATCTCCTGTCTTTAAGGGTGACAACATCGTTGAGTTCTTAGAGAAGTTTGAGGACCAATGCGAGATTGCTGGAGTCCCTCATCGCTACATGGGCACCCTAGTTGCCTATTCTATGGGTGGGGACTATCAGACCCCTGTCAAGGACGCTATTGGGTCTCTCTCTTGGACCGATGGAAAAGCCTACCTTCTCACTGAGTTCGGACGACAAGACGCCAATCGGTTCCTAGATGAAGAAGAGCAAATTGAGAAAGTAACCAAGGGACCTGTCATCTCTGATCGGGATCTCACCACTGCTCAGAACCTATTCATCAAGATTGATAACGTTGTCATACGAGCGAAGCGACAGAAGCTCCACAACATAACAGACCGAACTCTGATTAAGACTGTGTGTAAGCGATTTAGGCAAGAAACCGTTAAGGACGCTGCGGATGAGCTGGGTATTACTCTTGATGCCTTCGTTCGACGGACCAGTTATCTTGAGTTCAAGTCTGCCCTACTGGATGCGATTGCCCATAAGAAAGAGTACTCTCCTTTCTTTGCCTCTGATTCTCAGACGACGACTTTAAGGTCTACCTTGGGACAGTCTGAACAGACGACTAGGCAGAACCAGCAGCCTCAGCCGCAGCGACATACCCCGATTGACATCAAGATCACAAAGCCTTCTGGCACTGAGCCTGATCTAGCTGAGGACTTTGCCAAACTAAAGATCTATCACCAGTCAGCCTACCCTCGCCCAGGCGCACGAGTTTTCTCAGTCAATACAGGCAGATCAGACCCACACAAATGGGTTAGCGGACCGAAGGACCGGTGTTGGTACTGTTATTCCACTTCTCATACTCAGATTAGAGAATGCGAGCAGTATACGATGGACAAAGATGCTCAGCTTCTCTTGTTGGTCCAAGGTTCATGGAAATACGGGCGACGAACGGGCAGCTCGCCGATGTCCACTATTCCCCATGCCATTCTCGACGAAAGCCGCAACCAAGGATGTGCTGATCGGACTGCATTGCTCGGCCATGTTTCGAACTTCTGCGACGACCCTATTCTCAAACAGATTGCTAAGGAGATCCTTGATCACCAAATAGGATTACCCTGGCAAACTCAAGCTAGCTTCCCAGAAGTGACATTCTCTGAGTCAGAACCCGCCACCCAAGCCGTTAGGTGCCTTCGAGCAGTTATTCCCCCTTCTGATCAGTCCGATGCCTCTCGCGTCTTTGCAGTCACCAGAGGCAACCCTGCAAAAATGCCTAAGACCGCAACCCAGAAGCACATACAGGGCTCATACACAGTTGACTCAAGAAAACCCACGGCGAACATTACAGTTGAGATTCCAAGCAAGAAAAGGGTTGCTTTTGAAGAGCCTGAAACTATGGAAATTACCGACCAAGATGATCCGACTCTGTCCTCTGAACCGACTATGACCACCCCTGCGTACACTATTCTTCAGCGACCTCAAACCCCAAAAGATACAGCCACTAGGGTTCCTGCCCCTCCCTCTGAGAAGCCAAAGGACATGCCTACTCTTTCTTCTGAACAGCCCCGAAAGCCAGATTTCGCCCAGGAAGCTCGCCGCCTTGCAGAAAAGAAACTCGATGCCCCAGTCTCTCTGCCCACTGAACTCCTGCGCCAAATATGGCCCGAGTTTGACAAGGCTATGGCAAATGCTCTGAAAGACCATGGATACAAAGCAACTGAGCCGGAAGGGGTTTTTCTCCCAGCGCCGTCTTCTCTGATCAACCTCATGACTGAGCCCGGTCAAAAGTCAGACGTCGAGGGTCTGATCAGAGAATACAACCAAGCTGTTGAAGCGGGAAAACCCCTAGCGGCCAGGATAGCGAGAGTAGCCCATGTCGCGCCCCCTTTGGAGCTACCAGAGGTAGTTATGTCGAAGGCTCACCTTCAGCTTGAAGTGAAGATAACGCAGCCCGATAGAGAAATCACTACCCCAACAATCAGCGGTGTTCTGGATACAGGAGCACAGGTCAATGTCCTGACAAGACAATATGTTGAGAGAGCCAACATCCCCTTCACCCGTACGACGCTTGCGATGAAGACCTATAGGACTGATCAGGCGGATTCACACTTTGAGGGGTTCTGTTACGTGGATGTCTGTATTGACAAGTACAAGGTCCGATCATGCTTCTTTATTGCTGATGAAGATCATGTTTTGGAACCACTGTTACTGGGCCTTCCGTTCATTACGGACAGCCGGATGACTTTGGGTTGGTCTGGAGGACTGATCAGCGCAAATTTTACCGCAAGCGACACTCTTATACGGATCCCCGTCGGAGTCATTCAGAGGAATGCAGAAGCTGAGCTCAACCGCATACTGCCTGACCTAGAGGGCTACATACAGACAATCTCTAGGGACGAAGAGTCAAAAAACTAGGTGCCAGTAGCCGCCCCGGGACTACTACTGGCCCTCAACACTACCCGGACCTAGACCATGAGGATGGAGATGCGGTCCTAGTAACTCTGAATGACCAAGAAGCGGAGGTCTTGATGACCTATGCAGCGGAAGATCTTGTGAGACCTCATGCAGCTACAATTGCTCGGATAGCAACTGTAATGGGGGGACACTCCCACACGAAAACAGCATCTGAACCACCATCAGCTGAGACCGCACCGCCTAGGCAACAAAGGCGATCAGAGACTCGGAAGTTCTGGAAAAGAATTCAGACCGCAGTCACGCGAGTAAAACAAACTGAGGAAAGGATCGCATGCGCCATAAAGAAGACTACTGCTGCTAAAGTCTTCACGATGTATAAAAGAAAGGGAGTGAAAATCCACCCTGTGGATGACCACCCCTCTGATGGGTCTGTTCCAGATGGTGACCCACACTGGAAGGTCAAGAAGATTAAAGCCCTTGGAGAAAAGTTTACCGCGTCTACTGGGCCGTATGGGGATCTGATCACGCCGAAATTTTCCGACATCAAAGAGCGCTCCCGACTCACGCCGGAAAGGCTGAAACAGATCACTAATCAGTGTCTCCACCTCCAGCCAGAAGAGCTCAAGCTGCTGGAGCAAATCCTAATTAACCGCGAGGCTGCATTGGCCTGGGAGTTTGAAGAATGCGGGACACTCGACCCAATGGTCGCACCACCCCAGGTTATTAAGACTATCCCTCACAAAGCATGGCAAGCGAAAGGGATCCCTATCCCTAAGGCCTTAGTTCCTAAGGCTATGGAAGTCCTCCGCAAACGGGTGATCAGAGGTATTATTGAAGAAGGCCACGGCGCATACAGAAACCCTTGGTTTCTAGTTCTGAAGAAAGATGGCGACCTGCGACTCATCAATTCGGCGACAAGATACAATGGGGTCACTCTTCGTGATGCGTGGTTGCCTCCGGGGGCGGACGAGTTCTCTGAAGATTTTGCCATGGACCAGCTTGTCTCGCTGCTGGACTTCTTCTCAGGGTATGATCAGATCCTTCTAGACAAGAAAAGCCGCGATCTTACGACATTTGCGACGCCGTTGGGTCTGTTCAGATACTGCCGCCTACCCCAGGGTGCCACTAACTCTGTCGCTCAATTCTGCCGCATTATCACCCGAATCCTTTATGATCTGATTCCAGATTGTTGTAGGGCTTTTGTGGACGACATAGGTGTTAAGGGCCCCCGCTCACGCTATAATGATGAACCGATTCCGGGATACCCAGGCATTCGTCGATTTGTATACGAACACCTCCGTAACATCGATCGGACTCTTACAAACGTGGAGCTCTCAGGATGCACGATCTCAGGAGGAAAGTCGCAATGGTGCCAGGAATCAGCGGTGATCACCGGGTATCTCTGTGGGACGTCAGGAAGACGCCCAGATCAAGCCAAAGTTCTGAAGATTTTGGAATGGGAACTCTGCAGAGATGTTGGGGACGTCCGATCATTCTTGGGCATTGTTACATTCTATAAGTCCTGGGTTCCCCATTTCGCTGAGGTGGCCCTCCCGCTTACGCGTCTCCTGCGAAAAACTGAGAAATTCTCCTGGGGCTCGGATCAGAAGCTGGCAATGGATGCCCTCAAGTCTGATCTGACTTCCAGCCCGGTTCTGATTGTCCTCGACTTTGGGCCTGACGCTGGTCAGATTGTCCTTACTACAGACGCAAGCGGAGAAGGATGGGGGTGTACCCTCGGTCAGATTGTTGATGGCAAACTTGCAGTTGCAAGATACGAAAGTGGTATCTGGCGTGGACCAGAGCTTAAGTATGATGCGGGGAAGCTTGAGGCGCGGGCAGTTCTTATGAGTCTGAAACGCCTCCGTAACTACCTCTTTGGAGTCCGTTTCCTCTTGGAGACAGATGCAAAGGTTTTGGTGGCCCAGATTAATGGCGCAGCGAATGATGTCCCTTCAGCAATGATGACTCGTTGGCTGACTTGGATCAGACTCTTTGACTTTGAGATCAAGCATGTTCCAGGCAAGAAGAATTCTGCGGCTGATGGTCTTTCGAGAAAACCTCCAGGACCGTCTGATCAGAAGGAAGCAGAGGACGAAGAAGACATCGAAGACTTCATTGATGCCAAGCTTTTCCGAACAACGGCAGCGCGAAACTTTTTCCTTGAAGCACATGGCCGTTCAGATCAAGACCCTGAACCTGGAGATTCTGATCAGCTTCTAGACATTCCATCAGACCTGCTGAATTCCACAGAAGAATGGTCGACGCACTCGAAGCAAATCGCTTACTTCCTCCTCACACTTAAGCGCCCGCCAGGGATCCCGATGCCTAAGTTCCTTCGGTTCAAGAAAATGGCGCTGCGCTTTGTCGTAAGGGATGGGATCCTCTTTAAAAGAGGCACTCGCAGAACTCCTGACCCTCTTCGGGTCATCGACAGCCTGTCCCAGCGGCAAGCTCTGATCGGCATGGCACATAACGAGACTGGACATCGGGGACGTGAGGCAACCTATTTCCGCCTCCGGGACAAATACTTCTGGCCTGGGATGTATACAGACGTCAAGACTGCGGTTCAGGGCTGCGATGCTTGTCAAAGGGCTCGATCAGCTCGCATGGATGACCCTCACATCTCAACTACACCCTACACCCGGCCATTTCAGCGTGTCCACCTGGATGTCCAACATGTCGGGAAATGGAAGGTTGTAGAGGCCCGATGCGACCTATCCGGATGGCCTGAGGCGCGAATCTTCCGTAATGCGACTTCGGCCAACGTTGCAAAGTTCCTATGGGAAGACGTTATTTGTCGTCATGGGGTCTACGGGACTCTGATTGTGGATGGAGGACGAGAAAACAGAGGTCATGTTGAAGCTCTGAATAAGAGGATTGGGGGACGCAGGAAGGTCACCTCCGCTTATAACCCAAGGGCGAATGGCGTTCTCGAGAAAGGTCATCAGACAATAGCACACGCCTTGCGAATATGGTCGGATCAGGGAAAGAAAGACATCAGACATATCCTGCCTACTGTCCTATTTGCTGATCGCACTACTGTCCGCCCGAGCCACGGCATGACGCCCTTCTATATTGTCACAGGGTACAACGCGGTCACACCGATTGAAGAGAAACTTGCGACATGGCGCGTCCTAGAGTGGGAGAAGGTCCGAACAGCGGAAGAGGAACTCCAGCTTCGGATCAGAGCTTTCCAACAGCTCACGGAAGACAGACAGAAAGCGGCCAAGATGGTTGCGAAGCATCGCCAGAAGGTCGCGGAACGATACAACGAGAAACACGCGGCGAAGCACCGATCAGAGAAGCTGCAGGCGGGAGATTTAGTCCTTGTCTTTGACACTCCTCGCCAGACGGATATGTCGGCAGCTAGAAAGACTGATTACTATTGGAAGGGACCGTTCAGAGTCCACTCGGTTTCCCCGATCAGCCCATCATACGTCCTGGAAACTCTTGCAGGGGAACTCATCACAGGGGCAACGTATGGGGCTGATAGGCTGAAGAAGTACCACACGGGTGCTGACGGTGTCCTTTACCCAGTGGACGAAGGCACTGTTCGAGGTGATATCCCAGCGGATGTTAAGGACTTCTTCCATTAGCCAGCTTACACTGCCCCTCCGATCCTATTTTAATTTCCTTTGTCCTTGTTTAGAATGCCTATTGTTAAAATTCCCTTTTGTCTGAATTTTAGTAAACTTACATTTTCACCTCCTTTAATACGTGTGTTATTCTTTGCGGAAGAATGACACAGGGGACGAAGGATAGGGAGCTGAAAATGCGTAAGGAAATTGTATTGCGAAGAAAGAAGATGACTCGGATCAGAGGATCCCAAACCGCCACAAACCGACCGATTGTACGATGCCATCGAAGAACCACCGATCACTACCAGAAACTAGTGCCACCACCATCTTCACCCACCTCCTCGTCATTAAAACCATACCAGCTCGACGACCTTACTGAGGACTGCGGAGGGGCACCTCGCACAGTAGATTGGGCAGCGACCGACGAAGCTCTAGATGCGTTCGACAGCCATTCAGAGGTCTCAATGGTCGAAGGAGGAACTGAAACCTCATTCCTGAAGGGCACAACTGCACTTCTCATCTTTCGGCGTTCGACATCCAACCAGCCAGACGTCTCCAGAACAGATACAGCACCACCAGTCCATTCAGACAAGCCGGGCACAGTGATCAGAGCATTGGCGTAATCTCGGAAGTCATGAAGACGGAAATAGTTCACAGCCCCAGACAATAGATCATTCGGAGGCGCCAGCGACGGCAGTCCCCCACCACTCAGATGTCGACGATGAGCCGGATCAGTAAGGGAGCGCTGATCAGGGCCGCCAGACGGATCAGCATGACCCCAATGACCCTCGTTCTCCTGAAAGTCGCACTTCTCGTTTTTGGCCTCCAAGAACATACAGTTTCCGCAGCGGTTGTGGAATGACTGGGGCAAAGAAACGCAGTCGTAATAAGGCATCATGCTCCGCACCTGACCAGGCTTTGTGCCAACGAACTTTTGAAAGTTCCGAGCGCAGCAATCACACGGAACCAGGTTCCGTATGCCGAATGTTTGTATCAGCAGGGAATTCACAGCTGAGGCGCGCTGCATGAGGCGCCAGGAGAAGGACCCAAAGTGGGATCCTGCCTCCTTACTGACATAGACAGCCCGCTGGAACTTGCGACTATTGTTTCCGAAAGTGTTGAGAACACCCTGAACAACAGCGGCGTTGGGGAGCGCCTGCCAGAAGACCATGGCAGCTTCCTCAAGGGATCGATCGGGGTAAGGGTTGTAAATTTGGAATTCAGAGTATAGTTGGCCGAAGGGGGACGGAAGATCAACCCATGCGGTAGTCTTGAGGAACTGTTCAGACCTTGCGTCAGAGAAAGAAGGACCTTAAAGACATCATTAGGGAAACTTACGTCAAGATGGGCAGGCGTCACTGAGCGCAACTCGGCGCCTCCAAAAGCCTTAGCCTCCTTCTTCGAAGGAGGAGGTGTCGAAAGAAACCAGGGATCGATAGGTTGCCGCGGGTAGTTGTTAAGCTGGTACTTGTTGATGGAGGAAGACATTCTGAAAGGTTGAAAGTCTGAAAGGTTGAAAGAAGAAACAACGAAAAGTCGAGAGTATGGGTCTGAAAAAGCGAGGGCAGCAACAACGTTGGTTTCTAATGTGGGTGGGTGAGGAAGAGAAAAAGAAGAAAACCCTGAGGGGTGGAAAAGATGGTTGCTTTTATAGCAACGAGAAGAGGGTCTGAACAGTCACCACGACGAAAGAGCGGTGATTCAGAAACGGAAGGAGCAAACCGGCCAAAGGGTATTCACTGTTCAGAGGCGAGGCTCTGACGCACCCTTCGACTTTGTTACCGCCACGAATTGTCAACAACCTCTACTGCGATTCACCTACAAGTTGAAGTTGCTAGGGCTCTGAACAAATACTCTAGATGCCTTCACCCTCTTACCCTTAGGACTTTCCTTTGAGTAACAAGGGCCGCTCCTTCTGAAAGCAACCAAGGGAGGAAGCCTCTCAAAACTTCAGACTTCATTCACCTTTCGACTCAACCTCATTCAACCCTCACCTTTATTCACCTTTCTTTAACCTTCTACCCCTCTCCTTCACCCTACAAACATCTTACTATTCTCTTCTGCCGCATCTACTCCTTCCTTCCTCGGATCAGACGCTCCTGCCGCAACTGCCAAGCTGTGATTCACAACCCCTTCTCTTAGAAACCTATTTAAAGGCCTTCTTTTGCCCCCCCCCTCCTCAACCATTCCCTTCCCTCCACCAACAACAACAAAAACACACATCAAGTTCCTTATCCAGATCTAGCAGTACCTCTTTCTTCATTACATCTTTTCTCTTCAGAACACACATATCGACAACGCCTCCGAACAGACAACGATGGCATCCCCGTTGGCTCCTTCCCCTCTCACTCGCGCGATGGGCCGTCCGCGAATCTGGGACGTCTACACCTACCGAGACCTCCAGAATGACAGCCAATTCCGCTATGGTGCCTGGGATGAGAACCGAATCATCTCATTCAGACACACGCCTCCTACCGAAGAACTTGAGCCCCGAGAGTCTCAGTTCTACAACCCGAAAGCTCACATTCGCTTCGCCGGCAAGACAGTGGCGCACCCTGCTCAGATTCCGACGCGAGAACCATTCCCGACACCTTCTAACGCTTGGTTCCCCGATTGGCTCATGTGGGAAGACGCTGATCAGTTCTTGAGCCAATTCAATTCGGCATTCCGAGGACCGAACGAACACAGACAATGGGAAGACATGGGATACAGACAGGCCCGAACGGTGCTCAGCGACTATTATAACCTACAAGGACGCATACAATCCAAGCAGTGGATCGCTAGGGATGAAATCGCAGCTGCAACAGTCATCATGGCTCGAGGTCTGAAAGCGAAAAGACGGATCACTGTTGTCCCCCTGTGCTGGGAAAGCTGTTCAGACGACAACTGGGAGCCTGAGTTGGTAATGCCGACTCAGGAAATCTGCAACGCGATACGAAGAGAGGCTGATTTGGTTGTTTTCCCCTTGTTCTCGGCCCAGCACAGACACTTCATGGGCATGATCATGGATCAGAGGGATGGCATGGTGTACTGGTATGATCCCATGTGGTCTGGCGGTCATTCAGAGGCTCTCTTTGTCAATGATATCAGAGCTTTGAGGAAGTTCTACTATGAGCTTAACGCACCAATGCACATCGCTCAGCTGATCAACGCCAGCGCATGTGTGGTAGATGCGGTTCAGCAGACTGGTGGTTGGGAGTGTGGACTCTATGTTGCTGAGTGGTTCAGATCAGCACTTAGGTCCGGATCTCTGTGCCCAACCAGCACGAATGAGTGGGATGTTGAGGAGTCTCAGAACCTGGACTACGGCGAAAGAGTCCGACGTCAGTGGATCGGGTGGATCAGCGCTGAGTTCCATGTTTCCGGCAGACACCAACATGGGGCCATGAGACCAGTTCCCAAAGGAACATTGGAGGAAGCTTGCCACCGACATGACCAACTCAAGCGAAGCCAGAAGAAGCAAAGCCAGTCCCCTGCGAGCGTAATCTACGATCCGATAAACCTCGAAGACTCTGATCGCACCCCTACGCAACGTTCAGAGGACCGCCTCTCCACCCCCCAACCGCTTAACCTTCCGAAACACGGGTATCAGGATAAGCCCTCCTCCCTAGACCGCAAGAACGATGTTATGATGTCGCGGTTGCAATCAGAGGTCGCTTGGCTGAGGAAAGACATGGACACCAAGTCGCCGCCCCGAACACCTCTGAACAGAAGACAGAAACAACTCCTCGCCCAAGAGGACCACATCGTGCGACCCAGCCCTCCTGCTGAAGCTCCTGCCACGCCAAGCTCCAAGCTCTCTCACTCGCTGTCTGGACTTTCGATTCCTGGAGATACACCGTCGCGACACCGAAGCCCGAAGAAGATCAGACGTGTTGAAGTGGATGAATATACTTCGCCTAAACCGCCTGTACCAGGCGTGTGGGAAGGCTGGACGAAGGTTCGGGACTCTCTCCCGTCGTCTGAACGGCGCGCTTGGGAAGCTCGAGAAGCCGATCGCGTGCGATGTGCCCAACGCCACAAGGACATTCTGAAGCGGCGCAGGAACACATACTACAATCAGAAGAAGGGCATTCTAGAGTACAGACGTCATGAGTGGGTAGATCGTTTTGATGACCCCATTGCTGAAGCGGCGTTCACCACCCAAGCGTATGCACCTTGGTTCCCGCCAGGTTGGGCTGAGGGATGGGAAGGATGGAAACGATGGAACGCGGGAGAAGAATGGGATAAGGCTAACGACGGAGATGCCGAGGATGACGAAGACGAAGAGGGCAATTAATAGGCGCGGGCATAATTGGGACAAGGTCTGAACGGGTGTATGCTTGGTAGTTCTTTTATGATCAGAGGATCATGAAAAGAACTAGGGGACGATTGGAGCGGGGTTGGGGTTACTGCATTCACCGTTCAGAAGTTGATAAGCGGTGATTTCTTTTCTTTTGTTTTCTTCAGAGCATTTGCGAGTCATAGATGCTTACTTAAGCATCTATCAAGAGAGTATAATTAGATAGACATAGCACACCCCAGATCAGAGAAAAACAAGCACTTCTTCACACACTTATTTGTCTTTTAAAAATGATACTCTGAACTAGAGCCTTACACCCTCATCGATGCAGTTCAGCGTGGTAACTCAGGCGATAGGGAGATCTTTGCTATGTCTGATCAGGGGGTGATATGTCTGTTCAGACCTTGAAAGCTCTGAACAGATTGTATCTCCCTCACGTCGGATCAGACATAGAACCTGAGTTGCTTAGAGTAGTGTAGTGTTGTTGTGTCCTTTCGCACAGCTCCGCCACGACCTAAGTCCCAAACCACACCCTACACGCTTTCAGTAGTTATAGAGCTAGCTAAGTATGAGTATATGTTATAGTACTAGTATAGCTATACTAGGCTTAGAACCTATAGACCCTATATAGGTAATAATGTTGTATTTCTAAGAGACTATAAGAGCTATAGTTAAGGAATACTATGAAGAGAGGTGGTACTATAAGTGCCTTTTGTAAGAGCTTACTAAGAGACTAGCATAGCGTCTTAGTAAGAAGGAGTATAAGAAGCCCCTAGTCTATAATTATAGGACTATTAGGGAGGAATCTACTAGTACCTAAGTAGTAGACTAGATTATTATAATAGAGGTAGCAAATAGGCTCTACCCTAGGAGTACTATTAAATAGTAAGTTAAATAGGCCCTTTTAAAGGTATCCCTAACGTTATAGACGTAGTAGCGTAACTATAAGAGAGGCCTTACTAAGCCCTTAAAGTAGGAGGACTTCTTAGTGTTTATTTACTAATAGTATGTTAACCTAGAGGCCTAAGAGAGGGACTACTAGTAAGAGCTAAGGAGGAAGCATATAGGTAATAGTTAGACCCTATTATAGTACCTTACTAAGTAGTTAGTAATATACTATAACTTAGGAATAGAGGGTATAGAGGAGTTAAAGGCTAAGGTATATTAGTACTTCTTTAGCCTCCTAGCCTTATTATAGGATAAGATAATTTACTAGAAGACACCTATCCTCTACCTAAGAGATATAGCATATAAGGTAGACTACCTATAGTTACTATATAACTACTAAGGGGTTAGTAATAACTTATAGAAGGATAGTAAGAAGTATCTACTACCTACTAATAATTAGCTATAGAGGCTAGTACTATTTTAGTAGGATTAGTAGAAGGAGATACCTAAGGACTTTAAATTATAGGAGTCCTACTATAGACTATTTAGGGGTAACTAACATAGTAGGTAGTTACTAAAGGTTTAGCTAGATAGAATCTAATGCTATACTTATTTCTAAAAAGGGTATATATCTATTATATACCCTAAGAAGAAGGCTAGTAGTATAAGTAATAGTAGGCTATTTAGTTACTAATTAGATTAGAAGGCTGCTATAGTATAGTAGGTTAGGATCTACCTAAAAGTTACTAAGCTTAACTTATTAGGAAATAAGTAGGCATAGGTGTTACTACCTAGATATCTATACCTAAGAAACTAAGGGTACTAGTAGGACCTATTACTAAGGGTATAGTAATTATCCTATAAGGAGATATAGAAAAGGTTGTTAGAGTAGTAATAGATATGTGTTTAGAGGTAGACCTTATTAGCTATAGGTTAGTATAATACCTAGGCTTAAAGCCTATAAAGGCTAAAACCCTAGTGTTAAAGTTATTTACTAGCAAGACTATAAGCTAAGGGGTGGCTTACTAGCTAACCTTCTTCCTAATTAACTACTAAGGTTAGCTATAGAAGATTTAGTAACTAGCTATTAAAGCTGACTATAGAGAGGGCTAAGTAGACATCCTTATGTTAAGATAGTCTATAGGCTAGGAAGGCATTTAGATTAATATAGCTACTAATAAGTAGTACTATAAATTAATCTTAATTATTAAGCCTAAGGTAATAGCTTGTAATATTATTAAGAATAAGGAATATACGTATGTGTTATATATCTCTTATAAAGTAGGGCTATAAAAGGAACCTCCTTAGTTAGAGGGCCTTCTAGAGGAACTTTAGAGTAAGGTAGCTACCTTTAATAAAGGCTTAGCGATAGGACCTTAAGTATATATTAAGGCTAAATACTTAATTAACCTTATACTAGGTATAAAGCCGCTATATAGCCTAATATACCTACTAAATAAGAAGTAGCTAGAAGAGCTTTACTAATATATTACTAAGAACTTAGTAAATAGTTATATTATAGAGTCTATTAGTAAGGCTAGAGTGCCTATCCTCTTTATACTAAAGAAGGATAGTACTATATAGTTATATATAGACTATTAAGGTCTTAATTAGGTTATAATTAAGAACTAATATCCTTTACTACTAATTAGTAAACTATTAGATAGGCTTTATAGAGTAAAGTAGATATCTAAGGTTAATATCTATAATATATACTACTATATTAATATTAAGAAGGAAGACTACTAGAAGACTATATTCTAAACCTAATATAGCTACTTTAAGTATATAGTTATGCTATTTAGACTAACTAATACTCTAGTAATATTTTAGGCGTATATTTACTAAGTACTTAGTAAACTACTAGATATATATTATATTATATATATAGATAATCTTATAATCTACTCTGCTATAAGGGAGTAGTATACTAAAGATCTTAAGAAGGTCCTCTAATAGTTATAAATGTTTAGGTTGTTTATAAAACTCTTAAAATGCTTGTTCTATTAATAGAGGGTTAAGTTCCTAGGGTATGTAATTACCCCTAAGGGTATTAGTATGGATAAATCTTATATGCAAATAATTGCTAAGTAGAAGGCGCCTATATTAATAAAAGACGTCTAGATGTTCTTAGGATTTTATAACTTTTATTAGAAGTTTATTCCTAGATACTTAGGTATTATAGTACTAATAATAGGGCTACTAAGGGGATATAAGGATGCCTTATATGTATTTAAATAGACTAAAGAGGCTAATAATACCTTTAATTAGCTAAAGGTTACCTTCTTATTAGTAACTATCCTTATATACTAGAATCCCTAGCGACCTACCTATATAGAGATAGACGCTTTAGTTAAGGCTATTATAGCTATCCTATCCTAGCTAGTAGAAGGATAATAGCAACTAGTTGCTTACTAGTTATAGAAGCTTTTAGATATAGAATAATAATAGGCTATAGGGTAGTAGGAGCTATTAGCTATTATAGAAGGATTAGAGTATTAGGCTTATTACCTTTTAGGGCTATTAGAGAAGTTTATAGTCTTAATAGACTATTAGGTGCTAAAGGGAGTTATTAGTATGCTAGTATAGGACCTTTATAGAAGGCTTACCTATTAGGTATATAAGTTATTAGCATTTAACTTTAACTTAGAATACTAATTAGGGAAGATAAACCCTATAGATAGTCTATCTAGAAGGCTAGACTATATAGAGGGGGAAGTACTATATATAGACGTCCTCTTAACTTTAGTAAAGAAATTATAGCTAGTTAATAAGCTACTACTAAATACGTAGTAAGTAATTAGTAACCTTAAGGGAATAAGTAAGACTACTAAAGTATATATCTAGGTAGTAAAGGTATTACTTTATAACCCTAGCTATAAGGTAGATAGCTCTTAGGGTAAGGAATCCTCTCCTTAGGACTAGTAGTAGGCTATAGGGTGCCCTAGTTATTTAGTAATAATTACTACTATAATAACCTAAGGCTAGAGAGTAAGGGAAGAATTAGTAAATACTTAGTAGGAAGTCGCCTAGGTAACTAAGGAGCCTAATAGAGCTAGGGTTGCTATACTAGAGTAGTATATCCTATATTAGGTTATAAAGGAGCTTATACTTAATAAAATAGCGTTAGTACTATACTAAATATATAAGATAGAAGAACTTATCTAAGGACTATAGGCTAAAGATAAGTTTTATCTATTATAATTAGTAAGGGTATATAGTATAGCTAGTAAGTTAAAAACGTATACTATTAATAATATAGGTACCCTATTCTTTAAGGGAAGACTAGTTATTCTATAGGTAGAGTTGCTAAGGATTAAGATCCTTTACTAATACTATAATAACCTTAGGGTAGGTTATATAGGAGTAATAAAGACTCTTAACCTTATCTTAAGGAAGTTCTATTAGGAAGGAATTAGTAAGGATATATAAGAGTATATTAAGGACTATAAGTACTACCTTAGCGTTATAGTCCTATAGTATAAGCTATATAGGTAGTTATAGTTATTACTATTACTATTATACTTATTTTAAGAAATCTTACTAGATTTTATTATAGGGCTGTTACTAAGTACTTATAATAATAGTGCTAAATATAACTATATTTTAGTTATTATATGTTAGATAACTAAGTTTGTAATATTTATTCTAACTAAAAAGATGTTAAATATAGTATAGATAGTAAGGATCCTATATAAAAGGGTTGAATATAAGTTTAGGATGCTAGAGGGTATTATAAGTAATAGAGATAAGCTGTTTACTAGCTCCTTCTAGGAAGAATTTATAAAGAAGAGGGCAATATATTACTAACTATCTACTATATACTACCTATAGACTAATAGTTAAATAGAATAGACCTATTAGATACTAGAGAGATACTTATAACTATATACTAAGGGCTTACTAAGTTATTAGGTAGTATAGTTAGATAAAGTAGAGTTTACATATAATAATAGTAAGTACTTAACTATTAGAGTATCTCTATTTATAGTACTCTATAGGTATAACCTTAGATTTGTTAAGTATATACCTAGCTGTAAGCTAACTATATAAGGAGTATAGGAGTATATTAAATATACTACTAAGGTTAGGAGGTAGGTAGAGTGCGCCTAGGTAAAGGCTATAGAGTTTTAGGCTACTTACTATAATAAGAGGTATTAGCTAAAAGAGTTCTATTATAGAGAGGTTGTTAGACTATTAATAAAGAATATATAGTTTAAGAATAAGAAGTTAGTACTATAATTTATTAAGGTGGCTATTATAGAGAGGATTAGGCGTTAGGCATACTAAGTCTATCTACTAGAGTAGTATAGATATATGTATAATATGTTCTTAGTATTACTACTAGAACTATAGACTATAGGGTAATAGGTTACTAAAGGTATAGTAGAGCTTCTAGAGTTAGACCTTAAAGATAATATCTAAGAGGTTAAGGAAGTTATTACTTACTAAGGTAGTAGTAATAACCTTAGGTATCTAGTTAAGTAGGCTAGATAGCTAGTTAAGTATAATATATAGGAGCTACTAGACTACTTAGAGGGTACTAAGGAGGTAGTTAAGAAGTATAAGAGATAGAGGAAGTAAGTTTATAAGAAGTAGGATAAGTAGAGTACTATTAGTAACTATTTACTAAATATAAGTCTATTATAAGACTACCTAAAACCCTTTTTCTTTTCTCTACTAAATACTATTTATAAACTTAAGAATAATACTAATAATATAGAAGGATTATAAGGTAATTAGTAAAGAGGCTATATCTAGGCGTCTAAATTAAAAGGGTTAGATAAGAGAAGCTTAATAGTATAGTAAGCGTTAAGTATAGTAATAAGGAGGTTGTTATACTTATTAAGGGTGGTCTTCTCCTTATTAGTTAAGTCCTTAGGACTAGCCTGTTTACCCTTAGAGCAGCTAGAGTGAGGGTACTTAGCGGCATGCTAGATAGCTGCCTAGTAGGTAGTAATCTTTTAGTAAGTAGACTCTATAAGAGGATACTAGATGTTATTATAGAAAAGAGAGAGAAGGGCATTCTTAGTATTAATAGCTATAGCAGACATCTAGGCGAATATTAGCAAGCTATTACTAATAGGGCTAGAAGGGCTAGAAGGGCTAAAAGCCATGTTAGGGACTATAATAAAGTCTAAGCTTACTATATATATATCTATATTAAATATACTACCCTAGGTAGTAACCTTATTCTCTATAGTAATAAGGGTATTATTAAACTTTTATAGAATATTTACCTAAAAGGTAGTAAGGGGGTAACTAGCTACGTCTAAGTCTATAGCCTTATAAACTATTACTAAGAAATTAGGATAGAGGGCCTAGAGAGTATTAATAGTAGAGTAAGTTATAGAGTCCTTACTAACCTTATGGTGCTTAGTATATAACTTAGAGGGAGAACCCTTAAGCTTAGACACCTTAGACTTAGACGTGTTACTATCTAGGCTGCTAGGAATATAAGTAGTAGTAAGTAAGTAATACTTACTAGGAGTCTAGGTACTCTAACTATAACTAATAAGACTAGTACTATAAATAGTAATAATATAGGTTAGGATGTTATTTACTAAGTACTTACTAATAAGTTTATAAAACTTCTTAAACTATAGGAAGTTAGTAATACCCTTAATAGTAATACTAGGCTTAGCCTTAATGTTATAAGTTTTAAGTAAATCTATTACTAACTATAGTATGTAGGTATGGCTATTATTATAGAGGTATACTAGCTAGAGGGCGTTAAGATAGTTCTAGATTTCATCCTTATTATTAGCATTAAGAAGACTAGTCTATAGTATAAGTTAGTTATAGAGTAATTATAGAGGGATTAATAACATACCTAGACTTAAATTATAAGGGCTATATACTTATAGTTAGATATAAGCTCCTAAAGGGTTACCTACTTAAGGTAGACCTTATAACTACTAACTAATAGGTTAGTAATATAGTTACTAATATGCTCCTAGGTAGAGGTATAAGTAGTAAAGGTAATAAGGATATAGCTATAGTTAAGATTACTAAGCTTACTATCTACCTCCTTCTAACAGTAGAATATTAATATGTTCTAAGTATACTATATAGTACTATAAAGCTCTTAGGGTACCTAAAACTATTAGTATACTTATAGAGTAATTACTAAATAGGTAATAACTTATAGTAGAACATTTCTTCTTATCTATCTAATAGATAACATACTTAGCTATATAGTAACTAGTAATATAGATAAGCTTATTAACGTTATAGTATATACTAGTAAGGTAGTAGATATATAGAGTACCCCTAGTAAGGCTAGTAAAGCTAACATATAGATTATATTTATAGTTAAGAACTATCTGGATTCTTAAGATAACTAACATTTTAGTAATAGGCCTATAATAGTAGGGTGAGAAAGAAGAAGTAAAGAGAAGGGAAAATAAAGCAAAAAAGTTAATTATAAGGTAATTAAGTTAGCAAAGAGTTACTAATATATTACTAAGTATAAAGAAGAGAGGAGGAAAAGAGGAAAACAATTAGCTAGTAGAAGAAAAACTTTTTACTAGGTAACATAACAGCTAGGAAAAGTAAGCTAGAAAAGTCTGCCTAATATATATTTACCTTACTATTATGTAACTATCTTTTATCTAAAGAACTAGTACCTAACCTAGAAACTAGGTAGTAATACGTTACTAAATAATAACACAAAATATTAAGAACTATAATAATAATAATAAGGTAGCTATACTAGTAATAAGAAGGATTTTATAATATATAAAGCTGTTAAAGGATATTCTAGGCTAAAAGGACTATAGTTATTATTAGTGTTATTTATAATGTTATATAACGACTTTAGGGATAAAGTCTTAGGGGGAGGGGAGTAATTATAAGGAGATCTATAGTAGTCAGCCTAGTAGGTCTTAGCGACAGGTCGCCAAGCCTCTAACGAGCCAGCCCTACTGCAGAGTTTTAACAGGTGGCCACAGCCACACTAGAGGAACTTAGCAAGCTTAAGTCTTATAATACACTAATACCTACTATTAAGCCTTACCTAGTTAAGTACCCCTAGCTAATACTCTTATAGATACCTAGATAATTCCTTAGTACCTAAGGGTATAGGCCTAGCCTATACTTAATAGGTCCTCTAGGCTTCTAACTAACCTAGGTAAGCTAACCTACCTAAGGGTAGTAATATAAGCCCTTACTCTAAGTGCCTAGATAATTCCCTAGCACCTAAGGGTATAGGCCTAGCCTATACCTATTAGGCCCTCTAGGCTTTTAGCTAACCTAGGTAAGCTAATTTACCTAAGGGTAGTTACTACCTTAGTTAGGTTAGATAGCATATATACTACTAAAATAAACTACCTAAGCCTCTACCTAGGTAACTCTATCTAATAGGATAGTATAGTATATATTACCTTAAGGTACTAGACCTACTATGCTATAGATAGGCCCTATACTTCTACTAAACCTAATAGTATAGATAGGACTATCCCCTTAAGGATAACTACCTATAGGCCTACTAGTATAGTAAGGTCTACTACTAAATAGACTACTATAACTAGGCGTACTAATAGGGTAGGGCTCCTCTCTAATAGACCTAATAATTAACACCCTATAGACATCCTAAGTAGATATACTAGTAGAGAACCTACTAAGGGTACTTATAGAGTAGCTATTAAATACCGCCCTAGTAATAATAAATACCTTATTAATAGCAGCCTAGAACGTATTAGCTAAACCCTATATAGGTATGTTTTAGCCTAATATAGATATAAAGAAGTACTCCTCTAAGCCTATTTTTTATAACTACTAAGCTATGTACTATAGGGATATTAAACTATAGATCTAAGTAGTAGAAAGCCTACTACTAGACTAGGGGGCTATTAATAAGGTTAGCTAGAATATTACTTAATACTTAAGGGGATCTATATAGAACTAGTAGGAATTTTAGCTATCTAATAGTAAAAGAATATAGTTAAAAACATAAGGGTAGGGAATAATTATAAACTAGATAAAACTTTAGTTTAGCCTTACTATAGGAGATATATAGAAGTAGTTCTAAGAAAACTTCTTCTCTATAGAGAAGGTCTCTAGGGATAGTAATATCTACGCCTTTACCTAAGAGTACTTTAAGTATGCTTATACCTAGGGAGATTACTCTAATAAATAGTTACTTACCTACTTATACTACTACCTTACGCTATAGCTATAATAGTTCCTCTATAAACCTATAGATAAGGACTCTCTAGATTCCTATATTACCCTTATAGAGGAATATAGGAAGGCTATAAGGGACGTAGTAGGAACCTCTAGATATAACCTAATATATATTAATAATATATACTTCTAAGGGTAGGTAAATACTACTATAAGGGATAACCTAATATATAGGTAAAGTAACTCTTATATATACTAATATATAGTGTTTTCCTCCCTAAATATCTTATTAAACTAAAGTAATACACCCTAGGGATTAGGTAATACTACTAATAATACTTACTATATTAGTAGTAATATAACTCCTAATACGTAATATATTATAAGGAATATACCCTATATAGTAGGAAATACTCCCTATATTTAGGGTAATATACTTTATATAGGAATAAATACTCTCTATATTCTATTAAATATAACTAATATAATAGTAAATACCCTATATGTTATAATAAATACTACCTAGATAGAGGTAAACTCCTCTTATACCCTAAGAGATATACCTTATAACAACCTAGATAGAGTAGCATACTAGTAAAATAGTAGCTAATTCCCTAACTAAGGAAGGTTTAACTAGAACCTAAGGGAAAATACCTAAGGGGGATAGGGAAGCTATAAAGGGGATTAGCCCTACTAGAATAGCTAATAGAAGGAGATAGGGGGTAATCCTACTTAGTAAGTAAGAGACTACTAACCCTAGAGAGAAGGTTAATAGAATAGCAGGTAGAAATAGCAAGCCTATTATGTCTAAAGGAATAATAACTCTAAGGATAACATCTAGTTTGTATAGAAAACTAACCTAAATATAGATACTATTATTAACTAACTTATTAATAAGGGCTTTATCCTTAATAAAGTTAATAAGATACCTACCGCCCTAGTAGACTTTACTAACTTTACTACCTAACTATAAGCTTATAATAGTAACCTACCTAAACTAGAGATAAAGGCTATCCTATAGGATAGGGAGGAAACTTTACCCTAATAAGATAAGATAGAGGAGTACCTTACCTAAGTAGAGGAGTCTATAGGAGACAAGGATATACTCTAAGCCTAACCCCTATAGGATAAGTTAACTAAAGTACTAGCTAATATAGATATAGCAAACTTTACCTTCTAGTAAGGAGAGGTTATTAAAGTAGTTATTAAGCCTAATAGAAAAAGGGAACACTATAAGAGGACTTACCTCTAAGTTAAGGTAAGGGCTAATAAGGAATTAGAGGACTATACTATTTATATAGATATAGGCATGTTAGTTATCCTAGTAGACTAAAGCTAGGTAATAAGTTTCGTAAAGAACCTATGTTTTAACATAATAGAGCTATAGATAATAGGGGCAGTTAGATTGTTATTTACCCTATAAGAAAAAGTTACCTTTAACCTATATATAGTAGGAATAGTAAAGGGAATAGAGATTAAGGTATATACTATAGTTATAGTAGGAGTAGTTAAAAATCTCCTAGCTAAGCTATTACTTAGTATACCCTTCTATAATAACTATAGCATAATAGTAGACTTTAATAGAAAAACTATAACCCTCTACTCTATATATAATATAGTAATCCCTATGTTAATTAAACACTATTTCCTAGTAATAAGAAGGTTAATAGTAAAGTATAATACTATTATATACCCTAGGTAAATATACTACCTACTAGTTAACTATCTTAACCTCCCTAAATAATTTAAGGAGGATAGTATAAATAAGACCTACTAGGTTTACTCTACCTATATATATATCCTTAATATAGTAGTAGACTATAGGACCCTAAAGATAGTACTAGTATATAATAAGATAGTAGAGCCTATTATTATTAAGAAGGGTATTAAGGTTAGTTAAATTATACTAATATATAGGGAAGAAATAGTATAGTAGATTAGCTAAGAAACATTTATATAAATTACTAATAACGTAACTATAAACTTTACTAACCTAACTAAGGACTTTATAATAATATTAGAAATAGTAGAGGAGGAGATAGAGATAATAGATAAGGTCCTACTAATCCCTAAAGAGGTACTAAACTATAGTATTAGTAAGCTAGATATCTACCCTATAATAACTAACCTCTATAGTATAGAGATCTATATAGACAACCTAAAATTTACTAAAAAACTCTATAATCTCCTTAACTAATACTATATCTACTATAACTATAGGATAATACCTATCTTAGATAAGGAGAAGATAAGGATTAAGCTTATTAATAGCTAGTAGAACTAGAAGTCCTGTATTAAGGTGTTTCTACTAGGACTTAAGGATATAGAGTTCCTTAATAAAGAAATAGAGAAATAATATAAGAAAGGGAAGGCTGGTTAGCAAATTAGCCTAGCAGCCCTTATATGCCTAATCTTTATTATCTAGAAGTATAAGGAGGATAGAATAAAGGGGAAAGGATATATAGTAGTTAATATATACCCCCTTAATAAGTAGGTATCCCCTAATGTCTACCTCCTCCCTAACTAGGAAGATATTATATAGTTGCTTTAAGGGAAAAAGTATATAATAATGTTTAACGCCTCTAGGTTCTTTTACTAGCTTAGTATATATCCCTAGTATAGAAACTAAATAGTAATAATAAGTCCTTATAGACTTAAGTACTCTAATATTATAATAATAGGGTATAAGAACTTACCTATATACGCCTAGTAGTTTATAGATTATTTATTCTTCCTATATTATTACTTTATTTATATATATATTAACAATATTATAGTCTTTAGTAATATAGATAAAGACTACCTCTAGTACCTTAAGATTATACTAAAGCTATTAGATAAATACTATATTTATATTAGAGTACTAAAGTTATTTACTAGCTTCCTATTAGTAAAACTCCTTAGCTATATTATAGATAGTAATAGTATCTAGAAAATAGAGGACTATATCTAAGCCTTCTGGCGACTTACCTTTCTATATAGTCTATATAATTTAGAAATATATCTTAGGATAGGTAGCTAGCTATATACTAAATTACCCTAGTTTAACATAATAGCTACCCCTCTTAATAATAGGAAGATAAGGCTAGTAGTAAGGCTACAAAAAGATAATATACTTAAGCTAGAAACCTTATACTAAGCCTAAGTAAAGATTATTACTAAGGAGACTTTTAACCCTATACTTAAGGAACTTAACGCCTAGAAGACGCTATAAGAGAAACTCTATACCTAGGCTATATAATTTCACTATAACCCTAAAAAGCCCCTCTTCTTTAAGATAGACGTATATATTAATAGCTTTAGGCTTATAGTCTTTTAACTAGTAAAAGTATATAGGGTGTAGTTTAGGACTTAGGTTGTAGTAGAGCTATACGAAAGGATATAACAATACTATACTACTCTAAGTAACTTAGGTTTTATGTCTAATCTAATGTAAGGGAGATACAATCTATTTAGAGCTTTTAAGGTCTAAACAGACATATTACCCTCTAATTAGACATAGTAAAGATCTCCCTATTACCTAAGTTACCATACTAAACTATATTAATAAGGGTGTAAGGCTCTAGTTTAGAGTATTATTTTTAAAAGATAAATAAGTATATATAGAAGTACTTATTTTTCTCTAATCTAGGGTATACTATATCTATCTAGTTATACTCTCTTAATAGATACTTAAGTAAGTATCTATAACTTATAAATACTCTAAAGAAAATAAAAGAAAAGAAATTACTACTTATTAACTTCTAAATAGTAAATATAGTAACCCTAACCCTACTCTAATTATCCCCTAGTTCTTTTTATAATCCTCTAATTATAGAAGAACTACTAAGTATATACCTATTTAGACCTTATCCTAATTATGCCTATGCTTATTAATTACCCTCTTTATCTTTATTATCCTTAGCATCTCTATTATTAGCCTTATCCTATTCTTCTCCTACGTTCTATTATTTCTATCCTTCCTATCCCTTAGCCTAACCTAGCAGGAACTAAGGTGTATACGCTTAGGTAGTAAACACCACTTTAGTAATAGGGTCATTAAAACAATCTACCTACTTATAACGTCTATACTCTAGAATACCCTTCTTCTAATTATAGTATATATTCCTATACCGCTTTAGAATATCCTTATAGTATTAGGCATATTACATATAATTAGCTTCTTAAGCTTCCTAAGTATGCCGTTTAGATAATAGGAGAGAGTCCTAAACCTTTATCTAGCCTTCCTACATACCTAGTATAAGTAGTTTAGGCAAAGTATATTTATCTACTTTAATATGTCTAATCTTCTTTAGGCTTTAGTATTATAATAGTATATCTCTAGGAATTAAAAGTCTAGATAGTAAGTAAGAAAGCTTAAAGCTAGGCGTAGTAGGAGCTTTAGTAGGAGGGCTAGGTTATATAATATAGTCCTCTTAGGTAAGGAGTTGTTTTTATCTTCTATTTAGAGGTATTTAGGGTGGCAACTTAGTATTTATATTTTCCCTTAGCTAAGTAACCTCTAATTACAACTATAATATTATAATATTATTCTTATAGTCTAGAGAGGAGGGCTTATCCTAATACCTGTGTTTTAGAAGGTTAAGTAGTTAGGGGGTAGAGAGGCGGTCCTCTAAACGCTATGTAGGGGTGTAATTAGAGTCTTTAAGGTTTATTAGATTATAGATTACGCTTATAGGGGACTAGCTTTACTTTTTCTAGCTTTACTTAAGTTAGTTATATTAGTAGTAAGCTTCCTCTAATATTCCTTTAGGAACTAGTCTTATAGCCCTATATTAGTATCTACTAGAAATATAGAACTTAGTACTAATCTACTTAATCTACTAATATTAAACTCTTTTGCTATAGTCTAGGTTCTAAGACTCCTTAACATCCTACTTATTTATACTAGTTAGGCATAGAAATCTAGACCTAAGTACTAATCTAAACTACTTAGTAATATAGAGTCTATACTCCTAACTACTAGTCTACTAAACCATATCTACTACATATATACTAGTATTAATTAGCTAAGTAATATATATTAGTATATTAAGCTTATAGTAAAACTTCCTTAAAGCTCTAATATTATTAATAAAGAGAGCCTCTAAATAACTACTAGACTACATAGGATTATACTAGTATACTATACTATCCCTCTAATCTATAATTATACCTATAAAGTATCTATACTAGGCTAAGAATAAGGGGAAAACAACTAAATTAGCCTCTCTTTATATTATATTATAGATTTCCTAAGTTAGCATTACTAACTTAGGCTCCTAGTTATTATCTAAATAGCTTTCCTAGTATAGGGGGATAATAGTAATCCATCTTTTTGCTTTTAGACCTTAAGCTATAATAACTATTATAGCTATAATTTTATCCCTAGTAATCTACTACTTAGATTATATATATCCTTATAGGTTATAATAGTTACTAAGTACTATTTAGGCCTATCTATATCCTATATCTTCCTATTATCTATATTTGTTTAGTCCTTAGAATGCTAAATTAAATTAACTTAAGAACTAATTAGTATCTTCCTATATAAGCTAATTAGGGAACTAAGCGTCAGAAGGTATTAAGAATAGTTCTTATATTAGAATCTAAGTAGGGTATACTACTATCTTACTAGTAAAGCAAATATAAGCTTTTAGGTTATAAAACTAAGACTCTTAGGGCTTAAGTTCTTTAGTAGGAGGTATATATCTAAATAAGATAATTTAGTTCTTATCCTAGGTACTATAGTAGAATTAGCTATTATTCTAGAGGTCTTAATAGGTATAGACATCCTAGATTTATAGACAGCCTATTATATAAATAAGAGGGGAAGGAGCTAATAGGGATACTATTATTATCTATTTAGAGGCGTTATTAATATATATATTCTAAAAAGAAAAGATATAATAAAGAAAGAGGTACTACTAGATCTAAATAAGGAACTTAATATATGTTTTTATTATTATTAGTAGAGGGAAGGGAATAGTTAAGGAGGGGGGGGTAAAAGAAGGCCTTTAAATAGGTTTCTAAGAGAAGGGGTTATAAATTACAGCTTAGTAGCTATAGTAGGAGCGTCTAATCTAAGGAAGGAAGGAGTAGATATAGTAGAAGAGAATAGTAAGATATTTATAGGGTAAAGGAGAGGGGTAAAAGGTTAAAGAAAGGTAAATAAAGGTAAGGGTTAAATAAGGTTAAGTTAAAAGGTAAATAAAGTCTAAAGTTTTAAGAGGCTTTCTCCCTTAGTTACTTTTAGAAGGAGCAGCCCTTATTACTTAAAGGAAAGTCCTAAGGGTAAGAGGGTAAAGGTATCTAGAGTATTTATTTAGAGCCCTAGTAACTTTAACTTATAGGTAAATTATAGTAGAGGTTATTAATAATTTATAGTAGTAATAAAGTTAAAAGGTATATTAGAGCCTTACCTCTAAATAGTAAATACCCTTTAGCTAGTTTACTCCTTCTATTTCTAAATTACTACTCTTCTATTATAGTAACTATTTAGACCTTCTTCTTATTACTATAAAAGTAACTATCTTTTCTACCCCTTAGGGTTTTCTTCTTTTTCTCTTTCTTACCTACCTATATTAGAAACTAATATTATTACTACCCTTACTTTTTTAGACCTATACTCTTAACTTTTTGTTATTTCTTTTTTTAACCTTTTAGACTTTTAACCTTTTAGAATGTCTTCCTCTATTAATAAGTACTAGCTTAATAACTACCTATAGTAACCTATTAATCCCTAGTTTCTTTTAACACCTCCTCCTTTAAAGAAGGAGGCTAAGGCTTTTAGAGGCGCTAAGTTATGCTTAGTAATGCCTACCTATCTTAACATAAGTTTCCCTAATAATATCTTTAAGGTCTTTCTTTCTTTAATATAAGGTCTAAATAGTTCCTTAAGACTACTATATAGGTTAATCTTTTGTCCCCTTTTAGCTAACTATACTCTAAATTCTAAATTTATAACCCTTACCCTAATTAATCTCTTAAGGAAGCTACTATAGTCTTCTAGTAGGTACTCCCTAACACTACTATTATTTAGGGTGTTCTTAATACTTTTAGAAATAATAGTTATAAGTTCTAGTAGGCTGTCTATATTAGTAAGGAGGTAGGATCCTACTTTAGGTCCTTCTCCTAGCGCCTTATATAGTATACCTTAGCTATAAATTCCCTACTAATATAAACATTTAGTATATAAAACTTAGTTCTATATAATTACTATGCTTAGAACTTTTAAAAGTTTATTAGTATAAAGCCTAGTTAGGTATAGAGTATAATACCTTATTATAACTATGTTTCTTTACCCTAGTTATTCTATAACTACTATAGAAACTATATGTTCTTAGAGGCTAAAAATAAGAAGTATAACTTTTAGGAGAATAAGGGTTATTAGGGTTATACTAATCTATCTGGCGGCCCTAATTAGTACTCCCTTACTAATCTAGCTTATTATTAATATCTAAGTAGTAGGGGACTACTATTACTAGCGCCTCTAAATAATCTATTATCTAGGGCTATAAACTATTTCTGTCTTTATAACTTTTAAGATTATACTAATACTCTAATTACTATACCTAGCTTATCTAAATAGACTAATAGTACTATATCTATTCTAGAGACGTCTAGCTAGTTAGATATTAAGTACTAAAAGATAGGAAGTATAGTTATACCCTTTAGGAATAAGGTTTTAGTTCCTCTTTTAACTATTAAGACCTCTAAATAGCTATTAAATACATCTAGAGCTTTATTAGTTACTACCTAATCTACTATGCGTGGTACCCCTCTATAGTCCTTAGTAAGGTTGTTAAGCTAGTATGGTTTTAGTAATAAGGAGGTAGGTAAAGATAGTAGTAGTACTAGTTTCTAGTAGTAATTAGTAGTTCTTTAATAGTATTATATAATTAGTTAGTTTATAGTAGTTTAGGATCCTCTAATCTAAGTTATCTTCTTTCTTTATAATATAATTTCCTTATGTATTTTTAGCTCTCTATCTTTTATCCCCTATATTATTCTTCTATAAAGAATAATATATATATTAAAGGAGGTAAAAATATAAGTTTACTAAAATTTAGATAAAAGGGAATTTTAATAATAGGTATTCTAAATAAGGATAAAAGAAATTAAAATAGGATTAGAGGGGTAGTATAAGCTAGCTAATAGAAGAAGTCCTTAATATCTACTAGGATATTACCTTAAATAGTATCTTTGTCTACTAGGTAAAGGATACTATTAGCACCTATATAGTACTTCTTTAGCCTATTAGCCCTATATATTACCCCTATAATAAGTTCCCTTATAAGAGTTTCTAGGATATATAATAGGCTAATTAGGGAAACTAAGTAGACTCTAAATAGTCCCTTCTAATAGTAATTAGTCTTTCTAGCTACTAATATATCTATTTAGTAAGGAGTATTAAAGATAAGGACTAAATCTCCTACCTATAGCTTTTCTAATTAGTACTTTGCCATATGTTTCTTATTATATTGTTCTATAACCTTCTAGTAATACTTTATAACTATCTTAGCTACTTTCTATCTATCTTCTATAAGCTATTAGAAAGCTTTAATCTAAAGCTAGAGTTCCTTTTCTACTATTTAGACCTTCTCCTACTCTAAGACATACTATATCATAAGTTTCTCTTTAATTAGTATAACTATGTTATACCCTATAATAATATAGAAGGGTGTTATGCTATAGCTTAGGCAGATAGTAGTGTAATTAGTAAATAGGATAGTAGGTAGGATATATCTAATATCTTTCTTTCCTTAATCTAACTATATTTATAAGGTGTATGCTATTATCTAATAACCTTTCTTAAGAACGCTATTTACCCTTAGATTATAAGTAGAGGTAACCTTCCTATATCCCCTAATCCTCTTATTTAGAGCTTTAACATAACCTCTATTTTCTTATCCTCTATCTATAATTAGAGTCCTATAGACCCTATAATAATAAATAATGTCTTCCTATAGGAACTTTATAATATTAGCTAAAGTCGTATTATAGAAGATTTACACCTTAGGCTATCTAGATAGGTCGTATTAGGCCTCTATAACCTTCTATTTCCTAATATATTAGATATTTAGGTAGACATACTAAAATAGCTAGGTATAGGGTATAGTTAAGATATAAGGGTTATCTATACAAGCTAATTAAGCCCTTTAACAAGTATTATAGCCCTAAACTATAGTCTTAACGTCTATATATATCCTAGGCTAGAAGTATTTATCCTAGAGGTAGAAATAAGTTACCTTATATCCCTAATATCTAGTCTTGTTATATACTATACTAATTAGAGCTTACTACTAGGATAGGCTGTTAATAACCTAAAAAGGGTTAGGAGTTCTATAAGTACCTCTTTTAAAGAGGATCCTATCCCTTATAATAAAGCATAGCGCTATTTTCTTAAACTAAAGGAACTTAGGTATTAAGATCCCTAGTAGGTACTTAAGTATAAGGAGAAAGTAAGTAATTTACTTTAAGTACGTTAACTATTCTTCTATAGAATTTAGTAGGTCTAATAGAATATCTAGAAGCTAATTAGAATCTCTAGGTTTAGGGTCTTAATCTAAACAGCCATATGCTTTAAGGAAAAAGTTTTATACTGCTGTTATTTAGAAAAGCTTAGTATTAATAAAGTCTTTAATATCTTTTTTATCCTCTACTTCCTTTTAATTAGATACTCCTAGAGGTTTTCTTAAAAGACTATTAGCTATAAAATTCTTCTTACCTAAAATATACTTAATCTTAAAGTTAAAGAGTCTAATCTAAGTTAGCTAATAAGTTATTATTACTAAAGGGATATTATTTACTATGCTATTAATCTAGGCTACTAAAACCTTTATATCTATCTCTAAGAGGAAATAGACTTTAAAGAGGTAGTTATAGAGGCGTTTTAGACTTATAAGAACTACCCATACCTTAAGCTTCCCTATATCATACTTAAGCTTTAGTCTATACTAGATACTACTTTTATATCTTATAACTATAAGTTTACTATTAATAATCTAACTAAGGGTATACCCCTATTCTTCTCTACTTACGTCTATAGTAAGGACAATCTAACTAGTATTAGGCCTAAAGTTAAGGATAATTAGAACTAGGCTTAAAGTTAGATTAGACTTAAGGGTATCTATTACTAGCTTCTAATCTAAGCCCTAAGAGAATTTCTCAGTTTTTTATAGGAGACGCATAAGCAGGAGGGCCACCTTAGTAAAATAGGGAACCTAGGACTTATAGAATATAATAATACCTAAGAATAATTAGATGTCCCTAACATCTCTATAGAGTTCCTATTCTAAAATCTTTAGAACTTTAGCTTAATCTAGGCGTCTTCCTAACGTCCTATAGAGATACCTAGTAATTACTACTAATTCCTAGTACTATTACGACTTTCCTCCTAAGATTATACATCCTAAGAGCTCTATATTTATAAGAGTCTAATTAATATTATAGAGGTGTTTATATATAAATTAACAAATACCTAGGTATCCTAGAATTAGTTTATTATTATAGCGTAAGTAGGGGCCCTTAACACCTATATTATCTATAAAAGCCCTATAATAATCTAGAATTAGATTATAAAGGATTTAGGTAATAATACGGTAGAATTAAGCAATAGAGTTAGTAGTACCTTAGGGTAGGTAGTAGTATCTAAACAGACCTAATAGCGTTATAAATATTATAAGATTACAGCTTTTCTTGTCTAGAAGGATCTAATTATACCCTAAGAAGAAGTCTAGTAGTAAGACAAGCTAGTCTATAGTAAAATCTTTAGAGAACTTATCTACCCCTAGAGGCAACTATATATTATAAAGAGTAACCCTATTATATCTTATTGCTAAATTAATAAGTTATAGGTTGCTATCTTTCTTTAGAACTAGAAACTAAGGGTTTCTATATATACTATAGCTTTCTTTAATAATACCTCTAATTACCTATTTATAGAGGACTTCTATAGCCTTAGGAACTAAGGCCTTAGGGATAAGGATTCCTTTTACTTACTATACTTTATAGGGGATAGTCTTAATAACCTAGGGTAGTATAACTATTAGGTTAAGTATCCTATATTCTTTAAACTCCTAGGCTAATATAGCCTTATAGTTAACTAGGATTTACTCTAGTAGCTTAAGCTCTTCTAGCTAGAGGTAGAGATACTAATTAGTAATCTATTTTAGCCTTTCTGGCGTAAGTTAGGAGTACTCTTTAATATTAGAAAATTTCAGTATAATTAGATCCCTATACAGCCTAGTAGACGTAGTAAACTTTTCTCTAAGGGCTTTAATCTTCTTAACCTTCTAATATAGGTTACTATCTAGAATAGACCTATTAGAGAGGTAGTTATCTATAAGGTGGATTTTTACTCCCTTTCTTTTATATATTATAAAGACTTTAGTAGTAGTAGTCTTCTTTATAGCGTATGTAATCCTTTCCTTAGTTTATTTTACTTATATAACTATAGTCTAAATTCTTTTCTAGAACTTCTAAGTCTCTAATTGCCTTTATTACCTAGGTAGTATAGTCTTAGCTAATAGTAGTTTAGATACTATTTTTATATAGGAGTATCCCCCTATTATAGTTGCTATCTAAGTAATTATAGCTACATAAGGTCTTATAAGATCTTCTACTATATAGGTTATTAAGACCTCTACTTCTTAGTTATTTAGAGTTACTAGGACTACATCTCTATCCTTATAGTCTAGGTCTAGGTAGTATTAAGGGCTAGTAGTAGTCCTAAGGCGGCTACTAGCACCTAGTTTTTTAACTCTTTATCCCTAGAGATTATCTATATATAGCCCTCTAGGTTAGGTAGTATATAGTTAAGCTTAGCTTCTATATTCCTCTAAATAACTCTAATAGGGATCTATATAAGAGTGTTGCTTGCAGTAAAATTTATGCTAATTAGTCCTCTAGACTAACCTAAAGTTATCTAGCTATCTATAATAAACAGAAGGCCTAGTAATAGTAGTTCTAAAACATAATCTTTATTAGTAATAAAGAAGTATAATTAGACCTTATACTTATTAATATAGACATCTATATAATAGAACCCCTTAAAGTATAAATCTACCTAATTAGTCCTATAGGTCTTTATTATAAGTATTATATAGGTAAAGGGGATATTAGCTCTCTTAATATATTATCTTATTAGGATATTAACCTATACTCCTATATCTAGAATACTACTAATTATTAGGGTAGTAATTTCTCTATTAGGCTATGTTATCTTTACTTTAAGCTAAAGGTAAGCCTTTAACATAACTACCTCTAGTAGCTCTAAAGGGGGTATAATATAGGCTACTCTTACTATCCTAGCTGCTAGGGGTTTTCCTACTTTAACAGCTTAGTTATATTCTCTAATTAAACCCTTAATATCTAACTTTTAACTAGGCTTAGTTATAAGGTTAATTAGAGAAGACAATACTAGGAGAAAAACCCCTTCTAGCTTAGTTACTTTATATCTATAGTCTTTTAGAGTATTTACTATAGCCTTATTAAACTTAGGCTATATTTAGCGTAAGAGTTTAGTAGGTAGAGAGACTAGGGCATTAAGTTTCTTTTCTATAAGGCGGCAAGCTTCCTAGGTGAAATCTAGCTTTTAGGGCTATTTAGAAGAAAGAGTAGGTATGTCCTTTAGCTTCTTAGAGGGAGGGGTAGGAACCCTAGTGGCTATATCTTTTAGGGTTTAAGGTTGCTAAAGAATAGTATACGTAAGGGTAGTTATAGTTAGTTTAGAGGATAGAGTTAGATTATCTTAGTTAGTAATTTCTATAGTTTTAGGCTCTTTAAAAGCAACCCTTTTTTTACTTAGAATCTTAACTATAATATTTACTATAGGTTTTCTTAAGTTAACTATATATAAGCCTTATATATACTTCTAGGTTATAGTCTTAGGCATTTTTATAGGGTTGCCTCTAGTAACTATAAAGACGTAAGAGGTATTAGACTAATTAGAAGGGGGAATAACTACTTAAAGGTACCTAATAGCTTAGGTAGTAGGTTCTAACTTAGAGAATATTACTTCTAGGAAGCTAGCTTAAGTTTGCTAGGGTAATCCTATTTAGTAATTAAGGATCTCCTTAGTAATCTATTTAAGAATAGGGTTGTTATAGAAGTTTAAAATATAGCTAAGTAGTATAGTCTAATTAGTATATCCTTAGTTATAGCTTTTATTAAGAATAGTATAGGGAATAGTAGATATTAGTAAGCTACCTATTTGTTACCTATATTTCTATAAACCTTAGACTAATAAGAGAAGCTAAGTATCTTTATCTATTATATACTACTTATATTCTTTAATCTAAGTATAAGAAGTAGAATAATAGTACTAATACTAGTCCTTTAGTCTACTAACCTATTTATATAGGTCTAATCTACCTATATTAACTAAAAAAACTTATATGCCTAGGTAAGGGTAGGCTAACTAGTAATAGATCTTTAGTTTAGTAAAGTCCTTAGCTAGATTAGGCTTAGTACTAGAAGGCTTTATAATCTTAATATTAATTAGGGTATATTACTATAGCTAAGGCTACTAGTTCTGCCTAGTTATCTATTTAGACTATCCTAAGGTAGACCTTAAAGTTATTATCTAAGAATTAAAGGTAAAGAAAGGAGAGTACTCTTTCTTATAGGTAATTATATCTAGTAGGGTAGACTTAAACTTAAGATAACTAGTCTATTAAACAAAGGCATTAAGAGTAATACCTAGCTTATCTATAGTATCCTTAATAGTTTCTTACCTAAATCGCTTATATATAGTCTTAATTAAAGTTTAGTCTATTATGTTATAGAGCTTCTATTGCTTTGCTTATATAACAACATTATTAATCTTAATAAATAGGTTTTAAGTAGTAGTAAGATCCTAATTAGAGATAATAGGTCCCTTAGTTACTTTCTTAATTTACTCTTCTTTATCTAGGAACTAATTGGCGTCTTATTATCTAAACTCTATAAGAAGGTAGGCTTTTCTATTAGTCTAAGAGAGAGACCTAATAGCATCCTTAATAGGGGTCTAATAGTCCCTACCTATAGAATAGGCAACTAGGGTGCCTATATAGTAATAAGGGACTCTAGTAATCTTATATTAGTCCTTAAACTTCTCTAAGAACTTAATAATATTATTACCCTTAAAGATAGGAGATCTATCCTAGCTAGGTATAAGAAGCTTATAAAAGTTGCAAACATTATTCTAATTAGTATGTAGAACTAACTAAGTAGTAGGGGTAGCTAGGAGGTACTTTATAATAGCCTCTAGGAATCCTTCTATAGAGGGAGGGGTTATATAAGTAGTTGTTAGGACTAACAGCTAAGGTATAGTAGTAGTTAAGGTTTTAGTTCTAAGTCTAATATCTTACTAAGATAAGCCTTAGGTGTTACTAGTTTTAGTTACTAAGTTGCTATTATTATCTAAATTAAAAGTAATTAGTAGATCCTAGTAAACTATAAAGTTAGCCCTAGGAGACTTATACTAATTAGCCCTATCTTTAGGTAGAGTATTAGCTAGAGGAAGAGAGGAAGACCCTCTAGTTCTAAAAGATATATACTAGTTATTTATAGTTAGTATTAAAGTAGTATTAAGTAATTCTAGAGAGTCTATAATTCTTATAATAGTTCTGTAATTGTTATTTTCTAAATATTAGTAGGTAAGACTAGCTAAAGACTATCCTATAAGCTAAATTAAAGTCGCTAGGATGGTTCCTATAGTCTAAATAAAGGATTTTCTATAGGAGATAGCTCTAATTAGATTTTCTATAGAGATTATTACTAATTTTCTATATAGAATTTTCTATCCTTAGGTAATATTATATAGCTACTTATATTATAGAGCCTATTAAGGGTTATAGGCATCTTAAGTATTACTTATTACTAAAATTAATATATAGAGTAGGGGTAACCTAATTAGGTACTACTTATGTCTGTTAAGTAATCTTTTCTCTAAGGTGTAATCCTTATTTTATATACTAAGGACTACCTAGAAAACCTAAAGGTTATCTATTACTAAAATTATTTTACTAAAATTGTTTTACTAGTATTATTTTACTTATACTATTGCTAAATCTAAGTTTTTCCTATCTCTAAGTTTTTATTACTTACTATATTATCTATCTTAATAGTTACTCTAAAGGTGTTAGTAAAGAGGGAGGGAGGAAGAAGCTGTAGGATGCTTAATTAGTAGTCTATACTCTGTCTGTTTAGACTTATCTTTGCTATTAATAACTCTATTTCTAGAAGGGGAGACTATTAAAAGTATGTAGGGTGTGGTTTAGGACTTAGGTTGTAGCGGAGCTATGCAAAAGGATATAACAATACTATACTACTCTAAGCAACTTAGGTTCTATATCTAATCTAATGTAAGGGAGATATAATCTATTTAGAGCTTTTAAGGTCTGAATAGACATATTACCCTCTAATTAGATATAGTAAAGATCTCCCTATCGCCTAAGTTACTATGCTAAACTGTATTAATAAGGGTGTAAGGCTCTAGTTTAGAGTATTATTTTTAAAAGATAAATAAGTATGTATAGAAGTACTTGTTTTTCTCTAATCTAGGGTGTACTATGTCTATCTAGTTATACTCTCTTAATAGATGCTTAAGTAAGTATCTATAACTTATAAATGCTCTAAAGAAAACAAAAGAAAAGAAATTACTACTTATTAACTTCTGAATAGTGAATATAGTAACCCTAACCCTGCTCTACTAGATTATAACTAGGATAGTAAGAAACTACCTAAAATTAATATACTAAGGGAGTATATCTAGTTAATTTTATTCTTATTACATACTATAATAGTAGTAGAAAAACGTTATAGTATAACTAAGGTAGAGATTACTACTATTATATAGGCTATAAAGAAACTCTAAAAACTTATATAGTCTAATAAGTATAAAGTTATTATCCTAATAGACTATATAGTAGTAAAGGGTATTATTACTTATATATTACTAAGAATACTAGACCTTAATAAGGTAAACCTTAAGCTAGCTAACATAGTAAATTACCTATCCTAATTCTACCTAAAGATATTCTATATACCTAGGAAACTTAATATAGTACTAGACATACTCTCCTATCTCCCTATTACCTATCCTAATCTTAATAAGTATTTTCCCTATAAGGATAAACTTATAGATATTAATAATAAAGATAATATCTTAGACTCCTTTACTAACATAGTAACATAGCATATAGGAGATAAACCTCTAGCTCTAGGGAAGGCTAATACTACTATAGTATAACTTAGTAGGGACTTTATATATAATATTATTATTAGATACTAGGGTAATAAGAGGTTATATATCCTACTAAGACTAGTAAAGAAGGTACTCTCTAGTAGGATAGAGTATATTACGCTAGATAAGATAAAGGAGAACACCTAGGGGCCCTAGGAAAAGTAATAGTACTACTATATACTCCTATAGGAAATTAATAAATAAGGCCTCTTATACTATATTAGTGTGGATAGTACTAGGAAACTCTATATACCTAAACTAGTAGTAGGATATATACTAAAACTTACCTATAATAGGAAGTTTTACTTTAGTATTAATAGAATACTAGTAGAGCTTAGAGGTATTTATATCTATAGGAAGAAGAAGATAGTTAAGAAGTATATTACCTATTACCTAGCTTACTAAGAAAACTAGATAGACTACTAGAAGGCTATAGGATCCCTCTAACCTATTATAACTCCTAGCATACCCTATTATACTATATTAATAGATTTTATAATAGACATACTACTAGTTCTAAGCTAAAGGACCTTCTAGGTGTTACCTAACTTTAACCTACTAGACTCCCTCTATACTATAACGTATAAGTTTAGTAAGAAGGTTATTCTTATCCTAGGGAATATTTAGTATAAAGCTTACTACTAGGCTTAGGTATTACTTTAGATGCTTATAGTATGTAATTAGGGCCTACCTTAAGTAATTATTAGTAATTATAACCTAAAGTTTATATTAGTAGTCTAGGTATTAATATTTAACGCCCTTAAGGTAAAGCTCCTTATCTCTACTATATATTACCCTTAGACTAATAGATAAAGTAAAAGGATAAACTAGATAGTTAAAATTATAATCTACTTCTATATATATATTAACCTAGATATCCTATAGATAGATATAATCCTATTACTATAATATATACTTAATAACTCCCTTATAGTAATAATTAGCTACTTGCTAAATAAAGTTATACTTAGCTTCTAACCCTATATAGTACTAGAACATATTAGTAATAAGGTAATACCCTTTAAGTCCCTAGAAGTACTCTAGGAGACTTACTATATAGAGGTACTAGCCCTTATTAACGCTATAGGAGTAATTTAGAAGGAGAGGTTTAATAATAAGTACTATAAGGTAGAATTTACTAAAGGAGATAAGGTATACCTCTACCTAGGTAAAGAATACTTACTACTAGGTAAGCCTAAAAAGAAATAGTTACTATAGTATATAGGACCTTTCTAAGTTATTTATATAGTTAGACTAGGAGTATATAAACTTAACCTACTAAAATACTAAAAAGTCTACCTAGTAGTTTTAATAGTATAGCTCTAGAAGATAGTATAAGGTAAAGACCCCTTTAGTAGAGAGGAGAAACCCCTAGAACTAGTAGAGGTTAATAGTATACTAAAGTATAAGGTTAAGAGGCTTATTAATTAGAGGATTAAGTAGTAGAAGGGGTGGCCTATAGTAGAATATCTTATTAAGTAGAAGGGATATTTACTAGCTTTAAATATATAGGAACCCTATAAGAATCTTAAGCTAAATACTAGAGAGATAGTTACTTCTTATAAGAAGGAGTAACCTATTAATTAGGTAGCTAAAAAAGGAAGGAAGTAACCTAAGTAGCCTACCTATTAAAAGCTACCCTCCCTCTACTAATAACCTATTTACACCTTTCTTCTATTAATAACTACTACTATACTATAGTATATTATATGTCTTTAATAACTACTATAAATATCTATATATTTATGCCTTTTAATAAGAGCTTTATTATCCCTTAGCTACTATGTTTCTTTATAAATAATACCTATATAGGTGTGTTATTCCCTAGTATAAACAAACATATTATTATTTTCTTAAAGGGAAGGTACCTACCTTCTACTTCCTTCCTTCTATAAAGCTAACTATTATTACTTCTATTTTTTAATACCTATTATTTAGGGTATATTAACTTACCTACCTATACTACTTACTTTCTCTATTTTTTATACTCTTTAACTATAGTTATTTCCTCTTTCTACTAACCTAAAAATATTACTAGTATTATTACTAGTAACTTTACTCCTTAACTATAATAACCTATACTAGTACTACTATTATTAATAGTATAGTTAGTATAGTAGATAACTTAGGAGATTACTAGTAGTATAACTTTAATAAGGGAGGTATAAACTATAGTACTAATAATATAGGACTTAACTAGGATTAGTATAACTTTAACTAGTATATTAATCCTTAGCCTATTAATAAGATAGTTACTAACTAGGACTCTCCTTATAGGCTCTTTCTAAACTATAGCTTTTACCTTATTAACCTTATCTTTCCCCCCTCTACTATGCTAATCCCCTTAATCTATATTAGACTAGTAAACCTTAATACTACTATAATAGAATAGGATAAGAATACTAAGATAACTAATACTAGTACTATCTAGCCCTAGTAGGATAAGGTATAGTACTTATAAAACGCTATAGTCTAGCCTTAGTTAACTAATAAAAACCCTATTAACCCTAATAATATGTTTAGGGAGTAATATAAAGAGACTAAGGATAATAATACTAAGAGTCTAGTCTTATTAGTCTATACTAAAGATATTAAGCGCCTAAAGGGTATAAATAATTCTAGTAATAAGTAGGAGGAGTATATTACTAAGAAGAAGGTTAAGGAATACCCCTATAAGGTTAAGGCGTATATAGTATACCTTAAGGAGTATAATAAGGCTATAGATACTAGCTATAAGCCACCTAGCCTATAGATAGTAATAAAACGTCTTAGGATAGCTAGATATAAGAAGGAGTAAGCTAAGCTTAAGGTAGTATAACCTAGGCCTATAGAGGGATAATATAAGTAGTAGGACTAGACTACCTTATAGACCTTAGTAACTATACTTTACTATGCCTAGTTAATTTATATATCTCTTAATAAGGATAAGGAGTATATTCCTACTTAGGCTAAGGCTCTTACCTACCTTAAAGAGGACTTTAAGTACTACCCTAACTATCTCCTTAAAAAGGAGACCTAAGCCTAGCTAGAGGGTTTCTATAATACTTATATAAAAGTATACCCTAGTAAGTATTAGTCCCTTATATTAGACCCTACTCTTTATTATATACTAGATATAATAAATAAAGTCTATAACGCCTTTATAAAGAATAACCTATAGACTAAGTACCTCCCCCTATATACCTACCTTTTAGGTATACTTTTTATCTACTAAAAGGGTAATTATAGCACTAAGGTTCTTAGTACCCTTCTCCTTATCTAACGTCTAGATATAATCTTTATTCTAGAGATATATTATACTAGTGTTAAGGGAAAAACCTTAAGGGCTATTACCTATATAGAAGATAAGATTATTAATATAGGACTAAGAGTTAATAAAGCTATTACTAAGGCTAAGGGAGTTAAGGCTATTACTAAGGCTATAGAGAAACATACTACTAATACTAAAGATAGCACTAAAGATATAGCTAATAATATTAATACTATTATTAAGAATATATATACTAAGGGTAACAAACTTATTAAGCTAAATAAGAAAATTAATAACATAGCTATTAAAGTTAATAAAGTAAACAAGCATATTAGCCTCCTTAAGTATAAGGCTAATAACCTAGATGCCCTTAATAAGTTTAAGGGTAATAAGTTTTATGCCCTAGCCTAGAAGGTTAATAATATTACTATAAAGCTTACTATATTTACTAACGCTACTATTACCTTACCTTACCCTACCCCTATGTTGCCGGCTGTAACTACTACCCTGCCGTGCCGCCCTATCGTAGAGAAGAGTACTAAGTAAGCTGTAGAGCTCCTAGCTTATAACTCCACCCCTAAGAGATTATAAGTATTAATTAATAATAATAATAAGTAAGGGAACTACTAAAAGGATATAGGAGAATTAAGGAGTTATATAGAGATAGAGAGGAGTATAGACCTATATATAGATATTTTATTCTTAACACCCTAATAAGTACCTCTTTAAGGGGGGGTACTTATTACAGGCTAAAAGGGGTATATAGCCTATAATACTAGATAGGTTATAGCTAGTTATATGCCTATAGGTATAAGTAGCTATTAACTTAGGGAGTATTATAAGTTAAAGTAAGAATAATAAGGGGTTATTTAGAATAGTTATAAGGAAAGTAGAGAAGATAGATAAAGGTAGATAGAAAAGGTATATTAATATATTAACTATATAGAAGTCTATAGTAGAAAAGACTATCTAAGTAGAGGAATAACTCTTAGTTATATAGGAAGTCCTTTAGATACGTATAGTATCTAAGCGTATGTCTAAGTGCTGAGAGGTGCTTAGTATGTGTCTTATATATGCCTGTATATGCCTGTATATGTATATAGGTAGGTATAAGCGTAGGTATAAGCGCCGACATATGTAATGCTTAGAGGTATATGTGTTTACATATAGTAGTCTATAGTAGTTTGCATTAGTTTGTATTAGTATAGTTATATATAGAAGTATATACTTCTATAGTTTATTTTTTAAGAGGAATCTAGAAAAATTACTTATATAATTATAGGACTTTTAGTTATAGAGTTATATAGAGATTTATATACCTAAGAATTAAAGAATATTACTTCTTAATTCTTAGTTTCCTCCTTAAGTTATATCTAAGTTATAGATAAAACTTACTTAACGTATCTATATAGTAAGCGGCATATTATAGTAAGTAGCATACTTTCCTTAACCCTTCTACCTTTTATATAAGTAAATTTAGCTATAATATATAAAATTAATTAAAACTACTAATTACCCTCTTCCTTATTACTATCCTAAACTACTTTATAAGTTTATGTGTTATGCCTAGGCTTTCTGTAATTGCCATATTGTTACACGCGTGGTTTAGCACCTTCTGTATGACCCTCCTCCTAAGGGTTATTCTCTCCCCTAGTACTAATACCTTCCTTTTTTCCTTATAGTACCTCTACTTTAGTAGTATTAAGTAACCCTCTAAGATATAGTCTAGTCTTTTTAGCCCTCTAGTACTTACTTAGTACCTCTATCCCTATATAAAGCTTGTGGTTCTTAGCCTTAATAATAGTAAGCCTATAGGCTAACTTACTAATACCTTTAGCCTAGAAGTTAATTACTTTATATATTACTGTTAGGGAGCTACCTTAATATGCCTGGATCTTCTTTTTAAGGGAAGTAGTACTTTATATGCCCTCTAGTGCTATAGTTAGTATCTTTAGGTCCTAGGAGCCTTAGCTACTTAGCCTTAAGTTTAATAGTGTTAGTGTCTTTAGCTTAAAATCTAGGTAAGAAATAACTACTTTAGGGTTAAAAGGTATAAGGCCTACCTGTCTAAAACTAGCTTATATGTTATTTTTGCCTATTAAGGTAAAGAATACTACTTTAAAGGCTAGAAAGAAGTTATCCTTTATAATATGTAAAATCTATATCTATATTATCTTCTTAATTTCCTTACTATATACGTACTTTAATAGGCTAAAACACCTAATATTAAGAGGCTAAAGCTTATATAATAAATAGGGAGGTATATAAAGAGTAATAATACTCTCTTTCTTATAGTATTTATTAAAGTCTATTAATTTATAGCTATTATGGCTATTAAGGATTAAGAGGTAATAAGTACCCTTTATATAGGACTTTATATATTAATTAAAATAATTTAGCTAATCTAGGCTAATCTTATTTGTTATCTATCTATTTTTGCTTAGATAGATATACTATATAGCTAGGAATTAGCCGTTTTAGTACTAGGAGAGGAGGTAATATTTACCCTTTATAATAATATATAGAGGTATTACCTAGCTATCTATATATATACCCTAAATAATAGAAACCTATTTGTAATTACTAGGCTGCTTTATATAAGGCCTTCTCTTATAGTTAGAAGTTATAATAACCTTAGTATATAATAGTATTCCTATTAGGAAGCTAGTCTTATTAAAATTATAAATATTATAATCCTATATCCTATACTTTATAATTATGTTTTATATAAGTATAAACTAGCCTTATATAATTATAGGATCCTTAGCTAAGGCCCTCTAATAGTTAATTTAACGTTAAAATTGTATTTTTAATTGGGGATGTTGTTATATAAAGTTCTCTACCTATTAGGGTCTAATACGTGTCGCGTCGCGTTTAGAAAGGAGTTAGTTAGCCATATCTTATATGTTATCTTATTATAGAGGAAACCCTTAATTAATTAGGTTAATAACCTATTTAAGAATTACCTCCTCTTTAGATATAGTTATCTTTATTAATTTTAAACGCGTCTTGGCTTATGCGACGCGTCTAGCATGTCAGTAGTAGAGTGTTGATTTAGGGACCTTAAAGGTAGAGGCAGCTCTTTATATAGATATTTTTAGGTCTTTTTTAATAGCCTAGATAGTAAGGATAATATGGCTTTTAATTAAGGTAGATTATATGTTTATATATAAAGGAAAGTTGTCCTAAAGATAAAGAGGGGAGATTTAGGAGGATGTGTGCTGCTTACTATAATGCGCCGCTTACTATGTAGGTATGTTATTATTATATAAAAACTTATAAAAAACCTTATGTAAGGAAAAAGTAAGAAAGTTATATTTATAATTATAGTTAAAACTTATTAAAAACCTAATTATATAAAAATAGGAAAAAATAAGAAAATAGGGGAAACATAATATTTAAGCTATACTACTTTCTTTTTAGAGAGTATTTCTTTATTATCTATAGTTTCTTTAGGTAAAAACCCCTTTATATTAAGATTTATAGTCTCTATAAAGTATTTAAATACTTCTTTATTAATAGACTTAGTAAATATATCTGCTATATTATTCTTTATATATATATAATATAAAGAGACTTAGTTATTATTTATAGCTTGTCTAGAAAAGTAATATTTTATATCTATATGTTTAGATTTCTTATGAAGCTCTGGATTTTCTGTTATATGTTGTGCTGCCTTGTTATCTATTAGAATAATAGGCTTATTTAACGTTATATTTAATCCTAAGTTGTTATATATATAGGAAAAAGAGTTATATAAATATATAGATTCCTTTATAGCTTCGCATAAAGCCATATATTCAGCTTTACAAGTAGATAAAGTAATAGTCTTCTGTTTTATACTATTCTAACTTATAATATTATAGTACCCTAAGGTAGTTATATATCTAGTAGTAGACATTCTATCGCCTAGGTCTCTAGCTTAATTAGAGTTAGAAAACGCTATTATCTATAAATCTATATTATAGTTATATATTAATCCTAAATTAGGATACTTATTAAGATATCCCTATATTCTATTAAGGGCTATAAAATGCTTTTTAGAGGGGTTACTTATATATCTAGTATATATATTAACTGGATATGTTATATCTGGTCTTGTTTTAAGACTAGTAAAGAGGAGAGATCCTATCTCTTGTTAGTATTATGTTATTTCTTCTTTTGTTGCTTGCCCTGGATTTTTCCTTAACTTAATAGTAGGATCTATAGGCGTATTATAAGGATAAATATCCTTTTTATTATACTTTTCTAGTATATTATTTATATATTTAGTTTAGTAGATATATAAGACCTTATCCTTTTTATTTATATATATTTTGTTCCCTAAAAACGTATATGGAATTCCTAAGTCCTATATTTATAAATCCTTATTTATATTATTATAGAAATATTCTATATCTTTATCTATAGGAGCTACTATTATAATATTATCTATATGATAGGCTATTATAGCTCTTATATTATTATTATTAGCTATAAAGATTCCCTTATTATAAGGAGATTCTTTAAAGCCTAATTTATATAGTATAGATCTTAACTACTTATACTAGAGTCTAGGGCTCTGTTTTAGACTATATAGGGCCTTATTTAGCTTATAATATAAAGCTTTTTTATTTATATTATTAGTATATTCTAGGGTATTTGTTTTATAGTTATAAGAGAAACCTATAGGTAGTTATACCTATATCTCTTTATCTATATTAGCGTAGCAAAAAGCATTAGAGATATCAAATTGCCTAAAAGACCAGCCTAATTTTATTCCTATAATAAATATAGCTCTATAGTTTTTAGGTTTATAGGTAGTACTAAAGGTTTCTAGATAATTAATACCTATATATTAATTAAATCCTTGTACTACCTACCTTGCTTTATATTTTAACGGGTTATTATTTATATCTGTCTTTAATTTATATACCTATCTTCCTCCTAAGGGTTTAATACCTATAGGTAAAGGAAGTATTATCTAAGTATTCATATTATGTAAGTTATTAACCTCTATAACTATTACTTAAATCCATTCTTTCTTAAACACAGAAAGTATAGCCTTTTTATAGGTAGTAGGGTCTTTATTAGTTGTTATAGTAAGGATATATATAGCTTTATTAAACCTATTTATCTTATTATTATAATTATTTATAGTAGAAAGTATTAGTTTAATTATAGGGTAGTCTTCTATAGTATATAAAGTGCTTTCTTAGTCTGCTACCTATTTATAGTCTTTAAGCTTATTATTATCCTGCTTAGGAATTTCTACTATTATCTTGGATTTATTTATATTATTTATATTATTATTATTATTATTATTATTTATTAGCTTTATGTTTATACCTCTAAGATTTAAGTCTTCCCTTCTACTTTTATAGTTATATAGGGTTATATTATTACTACTATTATTATAATAAGTTATATTGTTATTATTTATATTATTAATAGTAGGAGGTATAAACTGATTTTCTAGAATAACTATATCTCTAGTCTAAAAGGAAGTTTTCTTTTGAAAATTATAAATTTTATATATATTATTCTTATAGTTAAGTACTATAGCTTTTATTACTCTATTATCTAACTTTTTTATCTTAGGATCCTTATTTTTATAATAGCATATAGATCTAAAGGTTGTTATATTATCTAAGTTAGGTTTTATATTATTTGCTATCTTATAAGGGGTCTTATAGTTAAGAGCTTTATAAGGAGTTATATTATATAAATCTACTGCAGTTAAAGTAGCCTCACCCCATAAATATAAAGGCAAATTTACCTATAAAAGCATAGCTCTAACTTTATTAGTTATAGTTCTTATTACTCTTTCTATTATACCGTTAGGTTTGTAAGTATAAGGAACTTTTGTATTATAATTTATTCCCTTAATAATATATGTATAATTTATAGTATTATTATTAAATTCTAGACTACTATCTGTATTAAAGTCTTTTATCTTATTTTTATTTATATTATTCTTATTTATATACTCTAGAACAGTAGAATTTACTTCTTCTGCTTCTTTAGTTCTTAGTAATTTTATAGATATAAGTCTAGATTTTCTTTCTAAGAAGATAATAAACTATTAATATTTATTATAAGTAGAAGGTGTTATAGGTCTATAGAGATTAGAAGAGACTTTTTCTATATAGTTATATTCTTTATTATAGTTATTAGAATTCTTATTAACTTTAGTAGTAAAGTTTGCCTTTATATAGGTACTATAGGTATAGTCTTCTTCTATTATATTATTAGTTATATTTATATTATCTTTAAGTTGTATTAGGACTTTTCTACTTACATGTCTAAGTCTATTATACTACTTTTTATAGTTATTTATCTCCTTATTATCCTTAACCTTCTTATATTTATATAGTTTTCTTCTTATATTTATAGTGTTTATATATTTGTTATTATTATTTAGATCCTCTTTATTTAATACCTTTATAGATAGGTAATATAGGCTGTTTTTTATCTCCCCTTTATAAAGGGTTTCTTTATTTGTTATATTTATTAAAGATACCTTTATATCCTAGAAAAGGGAGGCTATCTTTAGTCTTCTTAGTCTATTTTGACTTAGAAGATTTATACCTATCTTAGGCATATAGTAATAGTCTTTAAGGATATATATATTATTATTATTATTAGGAAAAGAGATAGCTATATCTCCTTATAAAGAGACTTTCTTTTTCCTAGCATCTCCCTAGTTAACATACTTATTTATAGAAGTAGTCTTTATAAATAGGGATTTATTACATATTACAGTAATAGTAGTAGTAGTATCTAGGTAGAAAGGAGTATATTTATTATTTATAGTTATATATATAGGGTTATTCCTTATATTACTACCTATTATTTTATTATTAGTTATAGGTTTTATAGAGGAGGTTATAGGACTTATATCTTTAAAATCTAAGTTAATCTTACTCTCTTCCTTATATAGAGGGTTATCTATAACTATGTTGTCTTCTGTAACCATTATATATGCATTTTCTACATCAGATTTATTAGATTCTTCTGAATCTTCTTCCTCTATAATAGCTCTTTTAGCTATTAAGGCCTTTTAGGCCTTATAGAGTTTATTCTTCTTTATATTAGTCCTTTGTTGCCTTAGGACTTCTTCCTTATCCTTATTTTTCTAGCCTTTAGGGGCTTTATTTAGATATAGGAAGTTGTAGTCTTTAACCATATGGTTTTTTAACTTGTAATATATATAGTAAACACCCTTTATCTTTTTCTAAGGCTTTTTAGTTCCTTTTCTAAAGGTAGAAGTATATAATACTATAGAGGATCCTTTTCTTTTTACTTTGTCTATTAGATTTATAAAAAGGGATTCTATAGTATAAGAATTTGCATCCTTTCTAAGGGCTTAAGTTACGTTAGTTATAAAGCCTTTATAACTACTATCTAGACTATTTAATACCTAAGCTATAATAACTTGTTTTAGTAAAGCTATATCTTTAGAAGATAGGTTGTCTATAAGCTCTTTTACCTTATTAAGGTATTCCTCTATAGATCTAAAAGAGTCTAATAAAGTATTAAAGAACTCCTTATAGGTAAGATATTTATTAGTAAATCCTATAGGCTTATATAGATCCTTTAGTTTCTTTTAAGCTTTAAAGCCTATTTTAGAGTCTTTTATAACCCTTAAAGGGGAATCCTTACAAAATAGCTTAATATAAGCTAATACTTTATTATTACTCTTCTGTTAAGAAGGTATAGTTAGAGGTATTTCTAAACTAGAGTTAATATCTTTACTAATAAGTAAAGCCTTAAATCTAGTTGCCTAAATATTATAGTTAAGGCTGCTAGATAGGTAGGGTATAGTTATAGATTTTTCTATAGTATTAATTTATTTTAGTATTAGTTAAAAAGGAGGTATAGGAGGGTTTTTGTTGACTTTGGTTATAATAGGATGGGTTTTTTGGATTTTAGTTAATATGGATGAATTTGTATTGAAAAATGGATGTTTATAGGAGGTCAGTTTGTTAAAATTAATTGTATACGACTTTTTGTTACGTAGAAGATTAATTTAAAGATATATATAGGCATTTAATACCCTAACCCTTACTAGCTAGATAGCAGACTAGTTAGTCTAGTAGTCTAGTTAACTACTATATTAACTTAATTAATTAACTACTAATCAAGAGGTCTTAGGTTTAATTCTAGCTTAAGGCAAAAGAAAAGATCCTTTATTAGTTAGATCTAAAATTAACTAATAGATTAGGTGTTGTGGTGTTATATATTGTCTAGAGCTATAGTAACGTTAAATATAGCAGGGTGTATAACTTGCCTGGTAAGCCAATCCCTCTATTCTGTTAAATATGGATTGCTAGGTATAGGGTATAGTCGCCTTAGAGTTATATTCTATAAAATTCCCTTAGCCGATATGGTTTGTCCCCCGGCGAGGTTAAGTTTTTATAAAAAAAAAAATAACTAAGTTTTTAACTTAGTAGGAATAAAATTTTAAAGTCATATAGACTTATAAGGATATAAGAGTAGGGTATAAAGATATAAGAGACTTAAAGACTTAGATATAAAGTCTTAGAGTAGAAGGTAAAGGTATAAAGTATATAAAGAGAAACCTTCTCTACTGAGCTAGGCTCATAACTAGTAAGAATAACAAGGGGTTATTTAGAATAGTCATAAGGAAAGTAGAGAAGATAGATAAAGGTAGATAGAAAAGGTATATTAATATATTAACTATATAGAAGTCTATAGTAGAAAAGACTATCTAAGTAGAGGAATAACTCTTAGTTATATAGGAAGTCCTTTAGATACATATAGTATCTAAGTATATGTCTAAGCGCCGAGAGGTGCTTAGTATGTGTCTCGTATATACCCGTATATACCCATATATATATGTAGGTAGGTATAAGCATAGGTATAAGCGCCGACATATATAATGCTTAGAGGTATATACGTTTACATACAGTAGTCTACAGTAGTTTGCATTAGTTTGCATTAGTATAGTTATATATAGAAGTATATACTTCTATAGTTCATTTTTCAAGAGGAATCTAGAAAAATTACTTATATAATTATAGGACTTTTAGTTATAGAGTTATATAGAGATTTATATACCTAAGAATTAAAGAATATTACTTCTTAATTCTTAGTGTTAACTATAGAATACTACTTAGACCTAATTATACCTACCTTTTATCTATACTATTATTACCTTATACTTACTTATTTGTTATCTATTACTACTTTACTATTCTATTTTACTCTCTTACTATATATCTCTATAACGCTACTATCTATTCTATCTAGTAGTACTAGCAGCCTATTTACCCTATTAGATCTATAATAGCTACTAGGAGGGCTATGTTATCTATAGATAGTAGAGGAGCTAATCTAGGTTATATGTCATGCTATGTAACCTACCTTAACGGCTCTTTTAATATCTATAGCACTATTACTAGCTAGCATGCTAGCCCTCTTTCTCTTCTATTTAACTCTAGTAATATCTTTAAATATACTATAGTTTAACCCCTATATCTAACGTTAGATCCTATAATACTAATACTAATTAGTAGTTAACTTTATAGTTACTATTACTATAGATTAGTAAGGTTAATAGAAGAGACTATAAATACTACCTATCTAGGCTGCTTAGTACTACCTAGAAGAAGGTACTAATTACCTAGTATAGGTTATATTTAATAATACTAGTAAAAACCCCTTTATCCCTATGTCTATTATATAGAAGATTACTATCTTTAACTTTATTACTTATAGAGAAGTCCCCTCCTTTTTTACCTATACTTTACTTACTATCTTACTAGCTATAGTAAATCCTCTAACTATATAACTCTCTTAGTTACCTATTACTATTAAGGGTATATTATTAAAACTACTATATTAGTATCTTTACTACTAATTAAGGTAAGTAAATTTTTTACCTTTATAAACACCTAAGTAAATAGGCCCTTCCTATACTTTCTACTACTTCTTATTAGTACTATAATATCTAATAGTAATACCTATAGATTAATAATATCTAATAGTAATACCTATAAATTAATCTACTTCTAATACTATAAGGTAGCTAGTAGTAAGTAATCTACTTCTAACACTACGCCTCTTAATATCTATAGTAATAATTAAGTATTTAAATCTTATTAGCCCTTACCCTTAAGTCCTCTATCTTCTTTTTCTCTATCCTCTTCTATTACTTTCTCCCTTATCTAAACTCCTATTATATCTTTTACCCTTCCTTTTATTATATCCTTTATCTATTATCTATACTACTAGTAGTAATTCCTCTAATAAATAGATTTACCCCTAAGCCTATATGGTTAGGGGTAAGTACCTATATTTAAGAGGTTATAAGGCTATTAGAGGGTAGTAGATCTATTCCTAGATAATTATAACTATTATTAATAGTACCTAGGGATTTCCCTACTAAAAAGTAGGATCCCTTATACCCTATAAATGTTAGGAACCTATTCCCTATCCCTAAGTAGTATTAGGGTTAAGTTAATATTAAATAATAGGGTAATACCTATATTAGTAATATCCCTACTAATACCTCTAAGGATAAAAGGAGGAAAGCCCTAGCTACTATTATTATCTTCTAGATAATAAGGTATATAAGAGAAGGGCTCTATAGGACTAACCTATAGGATACCTTATAGGATAACTTTAAGGGATAGACTAAAGAGGACTTTATAGTAATATACTATAATACCCTAATAGGATTCTATAACTATCTCCTATACTAAGGGATATTTATTAATACTACCTAAGGTAGCTAGATTATACTATAAGTATATACTACTATATTAGCCCCTAAGGTACTAAAGTAGATAAAGGAGTAGGTAATAGCTAATATAGGTAAGACTAATAACTTTAAGATAAGGGCTAATAACCCTAACTTTATCTATAATATTATAGGATTATTACTATTAGACCTATAGCCAGATAGTTTACTAACTCTAGCTTTAGCTCTAGCTCTAGATCTAGCTTTAGCTCTAGCTCTAGCTCTAGCTCTAGCTCTAGCTCTAGCTTTAGCTCTAGCTCTAGCTCTAGCTCTAGCTCTAGCTAGCTAACAGTTAGTAGTTAATCTAAATTCCTTATATAACAACCCTAACTTTATCCCTCCCTTCCCTAGCGTAGTACTAATACTAATTATAACTATACTATCTACTAGAGGAATACTACCCCTCTACTAGCTTACTAACCTTATTAAGATATACCTAGAGGAGCTTAAATATAATAGAGGAGTATATAAATTAATTAAATCTAAGCTTACTATTTTCTAAGACTAGTACTTTAAGGTAAGGATACTATAGGATTAATTTACTAGTATATTCTTTATTATACTTAAAGGGGTAGTAGTAGACTTCTATACTAACTATCTCTATAATTTATCCTATACCCTTAACTTCTATACTATAGTTATAATACTTAAGGGTAACTTTAAGATAAAAGAAATATATTAAGCCTACCTTATAGAGCTATAGAGAACTACCTTTACTAGTACTATCTATAATAACCCTAATAAGAGTAAGCCTAAGGCCCTTAAGATCCTTATCTAATAAGTAAATACCTTCCTATAATCTATTATAAGGATTAGCACCCTATCTAATATAGCCCTCTATAATTAGCTCCTTAACTCCTACTAAAGTATAGAGGAGTATACTCTTATACTATTTAACCTAGCCCTAATATTTACTAGTATATATAGCTAGCTAAGATCTACTATTAGTAATACTACTAAGATTAAGTAATAATAGTAATATATACTATACTAGTATCCTACTAATATTAATAGCTAATATAAATATCCTAGTAATAATTAGTACTAGACTAACTATATATATAATAGCTAGTATAGCTACTACTAGTATAACCCTTCTAACTATAATAACTATAATTATATAAATAATAGCCTATAGTACCTTTTTAACTATAATTAGTACTAGTATAATACTTCCTTAAAAAAGTATTATATATATAGGAAGCTAGGATACTAGTTAACTAAGTACTCTAAGGATAAGTACTAGTAATCCTACTACTAGTATAAGGATTAGTACCTAATAGAGGGATTAATAGAGGCCTTTTAATATTTTATTACTAACTTTAAAGGATATAAGCCCTTTAAATTAGATAATAAGAATAACAATTACATAGATTATAATAATAAGCTTAGTACTATATTTTTTATATTAACTACCTTTTTTAACTCTATAGTAGTAGACAGCCCTTTATTATTTTCTAAGCTATATAACTAAGTAACTACATACTTTATTATAAAGGAAGATCTCTAAGGGGATTAAGATAAAGATACCTAGCCTATAGTAGATATCTTTACTATTAACAATTAGTATTTAGTAACTACCTTCTAAGGCATTATACTAGACTTAGGTGCTATAGAGTACTTAACAGTAGGATACTAGTAGTATCTTACCCTCTATAAGCTATTTAGAGGAGACTTACCCCTAGATATAGACCATACTAGAGAAGTAAGGATCTAATTTAGTAATAAGATATATTTTATATCTAAGGGTACTATTAATATTACTACTCCCCTAGGCACCCTTACCTTCTATATAATACCTAGTAATACTCCCTTCCTACTTTACCTTATAGATATAGATTACTAGAGGATTAAATTTAACAACCTTACTAACTAACTTATTTAAGGTAATACTATTATCCCTATTATATATAAATAGGGGTATCTATAAATACTATTAGAATACCTAACCTAGAGTATTACCTAGTACTATCTTACTAATACTAAGCTATATTAAGTATACTACTAATTTAGCTATCTATTAGTCTAGTAGCTTTATAAGGTACTCTAGTAATCTAGTAATAAGGTAGAAATCTTAGCCCTAAGGAAGATTACTAAGGTCTACTACTACTACTAACTTAACGCTATAGTACTAGGCTAGTTTAAGTTCTCTTTATAGGATAATAACTATAACTTTAACTATAAGATTATTATTAATATAGTATATCTTAATAGTAACCACCCTATACTATATATTATTAATATAGCTACCTCTTTTTAAGTAGTATAATTCCTTAAGAATATTACTACTAAGTATATATAGGAGGTACTTTATATATATTAGATTAATATATATCTTAGCCTACTAGATTAGATTATTATAGATACTAGCCTTAACTTTTATATAGCTAAATTTAAATAATTTATATATACCCTTTTAATTTATATTAAAGAAGTCCTAATTAAGGCTTATAATAGTATTAGTAAGGTTAAAAAATACTATATACCTCTATACTATATATATAAGATCTTCTATAATAAAGGAGAATCCCCTACTATAGCCTTATAGCTTACTATAAAGGCTATTAATAATACTACTAGCCTAGACAGCCTTATCCCTACCCTACTTATATTTAGGGTATTGTTATGGCTACGGGGAGTTGCCAGTTCCGCCACCGCCGCCTGTGGCGTGGTGGCGTGGTTTCCGCCACAATGCTGTGGCAGTGCAGATGTGGATCTGGCCCACTTGGTAATATCCATAGCCTAGAATAGCTTAGAAGAATCCAAGCTTCTTACACCTCACATTTCCGCACCTACGTGTAATGGCCGAATGCCACGACAAATGGTAGCACAACCCGGTTTGATACCATACCTCTCATTTCCGATTCTTTTTTCCGACCGATAAGTCACTGTCTCCTTTTTCTGTTTTCCAAAGATCTCCGACCGGAAAAACCAGTGGACCTTATCGCCTTCAGAAATCGCTGCATGGTGAATTATTATCATTCAAGCGAAATCCATCAATCACTACTCACCAAAAAGCTGCCTTCATCAAAATGAAAAGAGCTTAACAATTGCCATTTATCTGCGAATCGCTAATGACATTAGGCATCCTTGTTCAGACTGATCGACAGCGTTTCCGCAAAGTCGAGAACAGGCAGAAAACCAGTTCTGCCGAAATCACGTGTCACACCGCCTCTCAACGTCATATCCACTTGTCAGACTTCATCAGATTTTACCCCACCACCCCCCATTTTATATATACCCTTTTAATTTATATTAAAGAAGTCCTAATTAAGGCTTATAATAGTATTAGTAAGGTTAAAAAATACTATATACCTCTATACTATATATATAAGATCTTCTATAATAAAGGAGAATCCCCTACTATAGCCTTATAGCTTACTATAAAGGCTATTAATAATACTACTAGCCTAGACAGCCTTATCCCTACCCTACTTATATTTAGGGTATACCCCTAAATTATAGATTCTTTACTACTATTACTATTAATAATAAAGAGGGCTAAAATAGTAAAAAAGGCTATAAAGGTAGTATAGTAGATCTATACTAAGTACTAAGTTAATAAGGTAATTACTACTTATAATAGCCTAAATATATCTAAGACTACTATACTCCTACTTTAATTCCCTATTTAAGTATAGTATAAAAAAGAGGGTTAGTAGGGCCTATACTACCTTATTATAGTTAATAATACTAAGTATACTATAGAGTTCCCCTATAGCCTAAGAACCTTCTACTCTACTATTATTAAGCTATACTATTATAAAGAACCTAAAGATTAGAAAGGAAACACTACCTCTAAAGTAGCTAATAAGAGGCCCCTAGAGAATAATAATAATAATAATAAGGGCCTTATACTAAGTAATAATAAAGAGGAGGATAAGCTTACTACTATACCTACTAAGAAGGTTTTAAATACTATTATTATAAGGGCTCTACTACTAAAGAGATAGCCTAGCCGCCCTTATAAATATAACACTAACTTCCTTAATAAGATAGGCCTAAGTATAGTACTTATTACTATATACTAGGTATCTACTACTTACTTCCTATTATTAAAGGAAGAATCTAACGTCCTACTAGTAATTAATCTATATAAGAAGGGTATTATTACTACCCTAAGAAAGCCCTTTAAGCATACTATTAAGCTTAAGATTAACACCCTTATTACCTATAGTGTATTCTAATTTATTAAGTATAATAAGTACCTCTATATAGGCTAATAAATCTTTAAGGCCTATATTATTAATAAGGTAAAAGGGATAGATAACTAACTATATAAGAAATTACGCCTAGTTATCTAAGGATATATAGATAATAGTAAGGAAGTAATCCTCACCTAGTCCCCTATAATCTAGTAGGCTAGCTAGTAGTTAATACTTATACTAGCTTTATTACTATTACTTAAGCCTAGATTTATTATCTAGCTCTAAGATATAATATAGGTATATACCTAATCTACTACTCTATTAAATTAAATAATCCTTATAAGATTACCTAAGTAGATCTAATACTATTATCTAAAAGGTATAATTATATAAGTTATTAAACCTCTATATAGTATTATAGAGGTAGGTACCTACTAGTAGGTAACTTATAGCTACTACTATAAAGAAAATCTTAAGATAAATACTTTAACTTTTAATCCCTACCTACTTATATCTATAGTAGAGAATCTAAACTTTAGTATTATTAGGATATAAACTAATAATATAATTAGACTCTTAGATAAATCCTTCTCTACCTATAAGGTAGAAGAACTTACTAAGGCAACCTTTACTACTAAGGAGAAGTAAATCCTTAGTATTAATAATCCCCTAGTGTTTAATAGTAGTATTATAACCCTTACTACTAATAGTAAGATAATCCTTAAGTAAAAGGGCTAAGGTAAGAAACTCTACCCTATTAATCTAACTACTATAGATACTATTAAGTAATATATTAAGTAATAAGCCTATAGTATATATATTACCTCTATATACTAACCTAAGGCTAGCTTTAATTATTCTATTATAGTATAATACTAAGTATCTTAGGCTAAGGAAATTAAGGTACTTAATTAGTATATTAAGTAGTAAATAGATAACCCTAATTATAGCCTTACTTTTTAACTACTTAATCTAGCTACTATAAAGCTTTTTATCTTTATAGATAGATCCTTTACTAATAATAAGGATATAATATTATAACTAGGATTCCTTATTACCCTAGCTAATAAGATAACTAGTAAAGGCCCTAATAATAGTAATAAATTTATAATAACTAGGAATATTATCTACTTTAGCTTAATAAAATATAAGAAAGTTACTTATAGCATACTTACCTCTAAGGTATATAGTATAGTTACTAGTATAGATATAGTATATACTATCTTTATAACCTTAAAGATAGTAACTAATTATATAGGACTTCCTTTAATACTAATAATCCTCTATATAGACTCCTATTTACTCTATAAATACCTTATAAAGCTAGGTACTATAAAAGAGAAGAGGCTTATAATTAATATTATAGCCCTTTAGTAGTCCTATAAGAGACGTAAAGTCTATAAAGTATACTAGATCTATAGTACTAATAACCTAGCTAATAGATTTATAAAGGTAATACCTAATAAGGCGCTAGAGGAATTAGTAGCTAGTAGGAGAGTAAAGATTAGGATAGAGGGATAGGTTTCTTATATATAATTAGGTTATATATATTTAAAAAGTATAATACTTTTTAATCTTTTGTTTTTATTATGTTTTTAAGCTTTTTAGTATTAATAGGTAAAAGGGGGTAATAGGCATATTTATTACTACTTTAGAAAGTTACTAGTATTAGGATACTAAGCATCTATAGATAGTAGAGGAGCTAATCCAGGTCATGTGTCACGCCATGTGACCCACCTTGACGGCTCTTTCAATATCTACAGCACTATTGCCAGCCAGCATGCTGGCCCTCTTTCTCTTCTGTTCAACTCTAGCAACATCTTTAAATATACTACGGTTCAACCCCCATATCCAACGTTGGATCCTGTGATACCAACAATTTTCGTATTGGCGGCACGCGGCGTAATCGCTGCAAGCAGTCATGATCGTATTCGTCCAGGTCCATCGTGTCTGCCAATGTGTCACGAACGACATTAGCCTAACTGGCAGAATCACTTATTTCATCAAAGAAGGTGAGTGAGTCAGCTCCCCCAACGATCCATCCAGCCACCACATGTGGTTGTGGTCGAAAGATAAGGCATTGGTGACCCCCCCCCCCCCCCCCCCCCGGTTAACCGCCTCGGGCAGGATTACCCTGCATGGCTACGGCACAGTCGGCCGAGAGGATGGCTGAAAAGGGCTCATTGCGACGCGCGAAAAAAGTTGACAATGGCTGGGTTGCCATGGCCCCCCTTCCAGAAACGCTCAGAAAGGCAGAGCCGGGAGATTGCCAAGTGGGTGCAAACACGCCGTGAGGTAGCACTCGAGACGACGCCAGCACCAATCCAGCAAGTGCCTTATCTCCAGTGTTTGCTTCTTTGGAACTTTGGAAACGAAACCAATCATCGAGCATCACCGGCGCGGTGCTTTCATCGTAGACCTGCCTCGGGGCATACATCATTTTTCATGCGCGAAAACAAGATCGGCGAGCCGCAGTCGCTTGCACCGGTTTGCTCTTCGTGGAGGACTTGGCGCGCCCAGCAGCGCAAACCTTTCTTTTTCGCCATGGCAAGGGAAAGAGGGGGGAGACATATTAAGAGAAGATCAGGACAGAAGAGAAAAAGACAAGATCATACACGTGGAAAGGACCTGGAGAAGTCCCTCCCCTTCCCCTTGGGGCCGCAAAGGGAACGGCTCTCAGAACACATGCACTCCTTGACTAGGCGCACACGACAGACAATCGAGCATTCGTGTCAGCCGTCAGTCAGTCTTCGCCGACACACTTCGGGTTGTCGAGCCCGTGTTTCCGTGCACCTCCCGCCCGCCGCCAGTCGCTCTGCTGATCAAGATCCGCGCCACTCCCTCCCGTCACATCCGGCCTCTTGGACTGCCAGCGGTGTCTGCTGGTGGGGTCAAGATGCCCTCTCGGACTTTGAGGAAAGCCGTTGTGGATAAGTTTGACTATAGCGTGCAGTAGCTCGAAATTTCTCGGCGGTTCTGTGTTCAGACAGAAATGGTGCATACTAGGGACACAGAACAGCATGTAAATCAAGGAAGATGGGATGGATCTGCCTAAATATGCTGAGAAAAACACGCAGACAGAACATGCCCTACGGTGGTACCGAAGGTTGTATCCGTTCGGGTACGGAACGGATGGGAGGGACTGTGGATTAAAGTGAGGTCGGAGCGTTCCAATATTTCCGGGATAATGGTCCAATATTGAACAATAGCAATGAACTCTAGCTGAACTGTAAGTCCAGACTGGATGCGGGATAGTTGTGTACACTTTTTTGATTGTAATATAATTGCAGCGGCAATAATTGGGCGGCCAACGCAGAATAAGGAGTCCGACCGCCGGGCACAACAGCCACATGTCAACGAGCCCACCGCCATCGCGGCAGATCCCCTCCGGCACATTGGCACCGTGGGGCCACTTGGGTCCTTGGCGGGGAAGCTTGCCAGATCGTTGGTGACCTTTGTCTCGCTCAGATAGGCTCAGGAGAACAAAGAGAAATTGGCACATTGTTGCCGACAAAGGACAAAAGCCGTTTAAAAACTCTAAAGGACGGACTAGTGCGGACGGGAACCTTATGGACACGAACCATCCTGCTCATCTCGCGTCCTGAACTCCCTCAAATCTGCTCTGAGACTTCGCCTCCACGACCCGCGAGGGTTGATCTGTTCTAGATTGATCGTGGTCCATCTCGAGACTTCGAACCGGACATGGATGGGCTGGAAAACTCGATGCTCCAGTGTTTCCTGAATCTGGAGGCTGGGAGGTGGTCCCCCAGCCCACTAGGTGGAACAGGGGAGGGGTGAGTAAGTCTCGAGTTAACTAACTCAGCATGATGCCTCGGCGGTCAACCAACTCCATCACGGGATGGGCATGGGAGGAGGAGGAGGAGGAGCAGCACATCCAGGGGGGGAGGGGAGAGGGAAGAAGGGGAAAAAGCAACGCCGCCAGGATTGGGGAGGGGTAGGAAAAGTAAAATAAATAAATAAAAAAGAAACACGAGATGGCCACTGCGCACCAGGTGCGAAAACTCATCCACAGGGTGACACAGAATCAAACCGCTGGACCCAAAAACTTGGCACAGCGAGTGGCAGAACTGGCGATGCACACAGTAAATGGGCCAATGACAAACGCATCGATTCGCAAAGAAAAGGGGACCTAGGTATGTTCGTTGCGGTTCGGCCACCTTTCGGAAAACAGAGGTATTTATAGCAACAGCAACGATCATCACAGGGTCCCGGACGCAGGTCGAGGCCGGTGCTACCTACGTGTGCATCCATACAATACGGCTTCGGGCATTTATTTCATGACAAGACTCGTCCTGGAAAGTAAAGAGCCGCCAGACCGCCAGATTCCAAAAAGCAAGCAAGTAAGCAAGCAAGGCGCTAGAGTTGGAAAACGAGGCTGTGTAAGGTTGGGCTTTGCCGTTCTCTCTGGAACAAGTGCTGCTTGAAACGAAGCTCATTTTGACTACTCTAGGGGCTCATGCCCTTCCTCTTCAGCCTCACCGGGATATGCGCGAGGGTACGGTGCGTTGACCAATGGTGACGGGCTGCTCAGGGGCGCTTCTTCAACTCGGTATGTACTCTATAGGTATGTTCTATGTGTGGTGGTTTGGCGGACATGCCGATATGACGATATTTCTCTACTACTATGCTTATAACAATCGATCAGGATGGGTGTATTGCAACAACCGGGTAAGGAGAGGAGGGGGGCGAGGAGCCGGGCGCGGGTGTGGCTTTCCAAGCAGCGACCTGGCCTTGCCTACTGATACGGATAGGTATCTTGGATATGGTTCGACAGTTTGATAATGGGCGGGCGTCTGTAGCCTGCCTGTACATGCAGGCCGGTGGCTGTATGCGCGCGCAACTTGGTCCTACGAGGCGATGTAAACCATGTACACAGTAATTACCGCGGATTGCATCCGTACATGGATGCCATTACTGTGTATTGCACAAAAAAGACACTGCTCCACTATGGTCCGTATTTCTTTTCCAGCCGCGTCATGCCATGCTAACCCTAGATAGGGGGTGACTGACAAGCTTCTGGCCAACTGGGCGGGATTGATTCTACACTACGGAGTACCATGGTCACCATAACCCTGCTAACGACAACCTCCTGATTCTCCACCATGCCGCGGGCAGACGACTCGTCGATTGGACGAACCGGAGACGGACACCAGGAAGAGAGAGGGAGTCTCTGCTTGTCGGTAAACCTTTCGCTCGCTCTCTCTCTTTCTCTCTCTCTCTGCTCTTCTCTTTCTTTCTCGCATCTCCCCACCCAACTGGGACCAGGGTCCAACAAGCCTTGCCGTTTGAGTTTCAGCTGGCAAGGAGCGGAGCGGCTGACTGTTGAACTTCCAGCGAATCTGTCTCCCTTTTCCTTCTCGCTGCCTACCTAGGTAATCTAGCTCGACGGTTCGGACGGGATACGAACATCAGACGAGCAACCGGCAGATGCCCTGAGGAGTTGACAGCCGTTCGCAGTTGAGTTCTTCTGTGCACCAATACCCGCTGGCGTCCGTCATCACATGGGCGCACCAGAGCTTAACCGCCACCCGCCGTCGTCCAATTTGTCGAAAAGGGTATGCTGAAGTATGGGAAACCCTCTTTTGGGTGGGTGCCCGGTGGCCGTACACTACCGTTCCAAGTTGGGCAAGTAAGCAAGCAGGCAATCATGCATGGTTCAGGTAGGGAGGGCTACAATGATACCTCAGTATCTCTCTCTCTCTCTCTCTCTCTCTCTCTCTCTCTCTCTCTCTCTCTCTCTCTCTCTCTCTCTCTACACACACACACACACACACACACACGCACACTGCGTTACCCACGTTGGGAAAAGGAAGGTAGGAGACTGATAACCAACCGCTCACCTGTCTGTCACGTCTACCGTCGCAGTGGGAACAAGCCACAGGTTCCATGCACCGTTTCGCCACCAATGAAGCCGTCCCAGGCCTTGCCAGGCTAAGCCCATTACGTGACGTAAAACCATACGCCATCCATCTTTTTCCTCTGTCGACATTTGACAAGACAGGGCCAGAAACGGGGATCCTCTGGGATGGTACCAAAATGCCCACACAATCACGCTCAGTTCGCTTTATCCCAGCCGTCTGGTGTGGTGTGCTGTGGGACCACCGCCTTCTGACTCGCTTGGCGGCTCCGTCTCCTTATCAAACACACACACACGCTGGGAAGAGTATTCCCGAAAATTCTTTTTTACGGACGTGCGTGCATGCATGAAAGATGGAATGGAACATAAGGAAAAAAGACTCGTCTATTCGTCCCTGTGGGAAAGGAAAGAAGAAAGAAGGGTTCTTCTGCGGCGAACCAGACTTGAGGGACGCCCAGAACCACGATACGCTAACTGCCGTGCCTATACGAAAAAGATAGGCAATGCAATGCAATGCTTCGATAGCTCTCGGCCTCTCCTGTCCCCTCTCCAACCCCCCAAACGACATGCAGACGCCGCCCCAGACCTTTCTGGTGCTTGTCATGTGTGTTGGCGCCCAGTGAGTCTACTTCGATGAAGCTATTGAAGCTTCCTCGGCGGGCTCAGGGTTTACCTGGTCACACAAGTCGAGTGATCCCAGGAAACCTCCGGGATCAATTGCGTTCTCGGGAAAAACACCCCCATGTCAGCCCAAAGCTGTGCTTGGTACGAGGCAGAAAGTAGTCTGTCAGGCACTCTCAGCATGTCCGACTTTTCCTCCCACCCTCCTGGAGCTCTCCCCTCCCGCGCAGTTCCACCCCCTGCTGACCCGTGTTGCTGAGTTCTCTTTACACTACTCATCCCGGGCGCCACCACCGCGGAAGAGCTTGTCAGTCGACGCTCTTTCTCTCTCTCCATCAGCATACGGATACGGGCGAGAGGGGGAGTACCGCCACCACCATCACTACCAACTATGGACGACTTTGAAAGAGGACCCCCATCTCTCCAACACCCTGGTTCCCGACCGGGAAGATCTGTTTTGTTGGCCAGAGCCCACCCCGTGCTGAACCGGGTCTATAGCCTGTGAGGATATTCATAGTGTCCAATCGGCCAGCCTCCGCAACCCTGCCTGAGAAGCCGAGAGAGGCCACCGCTATGATGCACATATGAGTGAACGTCGAGCTCGTATCCTAGAATGGCAGTCTCCGCAGGCGACGGGCATGACGACTAACTGATGTTCCTACTTTTCGTGAGGCGGTGCCGAGCTGACGGGGCGGGTCTGACTATGTCTCCATGCATCCTCCTGCCCACCCCCTTCCCACTCAGCGTACACACACACATACGCGCGCACACCACCAGCCGAGGAAGACATGGGAGGCCGGAGCAAGCAGGCCAACAGAGAGAGGGTTGCTGTGCTGTTCAAAGATTTCCGCCCCCATAGTAAAGTAGTCCATAGATCACGTAGAACCCCCCCCCCCCCATCTCTGACGTACGTAGTAGCTATCTGGTTTCCCGCCTAGCTCTCGTTTTTGCTTCCAGTTGTGTGTTTTTATGGGAAAGGGAACATCTCTACTATCGCTCATACATCATTCCCATCTATTGTCTTTCGTTCAACCCGATCCCCCAAAACTGGCTTCACTCGCTTCAGCCAGTTTATGAATTGCTGTTACAACCTATTGACTAGTCCTTGTTATCCCACCCCCTCCGTTGATTGTATCGGTTTGTTTGGGCGTCAATAGTATTGAAAACAGCCAGCGTCAACCCACTCTCGCTTTGAGGACGCATCTGGGCGTCCTCTCTCAGAACAACCGTCCAACATGTGGTTCGGGGAACTGAAGGCGCTTTTACTACTGGGATTCCTGTCCCGTAATGTTGTTAATGGCCTCAAGTACGACGAGAAATTCGTCGACTACAACCTCAACCAGAATAAGGATGCGACAGATCCCATATCGTACGCGGGAACATGGGAGAATCACCAGCACTGGCCGTCACCGGACAACTGGCGGTTTCCGTTCTACACCATCATGCTTGACAGATTCGTGAACGGCAACCCGGAAAACGATAACGCGAACGGAACCGTACTCGAGCAGGATATCACGGGCACGCAGCTGCGATGGGGTGGTGATGTCGCCGGTCTGGTCGACACTCTAGATTATTTGCAGGGCATGGGCATCAAAGGAATCTACTTTGGAGGATCGATGCTCATCAACGCGCCATGGAATTACGACTCGTACTCACCGTTGGATCACACGCTGCTGGATTTCCACTTTGGCAACATCACCGAATGGAGAGCAGCCATCCAAGAGATTCATGACCGCGGGATGGTAAGTCGGAGAAGCACAACGTGCCTCCCAGAAACCGTGCGCGACTGACCTGCCAACTAGTACATTGTCTTCGATAACACGATGGCCACCTTGGGTGACCTGATCGGCTTCAAGGACCACCTCAACAGCTCGGCGCCGTTCGAGCCTCACGAGATGGAGGTTGTCTACAAGACGGACCGACAATATCTCGACTGGACCTTCCCGACCAAGTACAACGAGACTTGCGAACACTTTCCTCGTCTCTACCTCGAAGAGGGCAGGGAAGTTCCTCAGGAGGTCTACGACATGTTTGGAGGCTGCTACGACGGTGACTTTGACCAGGTATGGCTTTATCCCCCCCCCTCCATTGATCCGAGACCCTCAATGAGCGACATGATAACTAACCGCAAACACGATTGCAGTTCGGTGACACCGAGGCTTTCGGCGTATACCCCGATTACCGGCGTCAGTTGACAAAGTTCGCCTCCGTCCAGGACAGACTGAGAGAATGGGTCCCCGCCATCAACCAGAAGCTCGCGCACTTCTCTTGTATAATGATCCAGATGCTGGATATCGACGGATACCGGTTCGACAAGGCGCTGCAGGTCACAGTCGACGCACAGGGTGAATTCTCCAAGAAGATACGTGAGTGCGCCCGCGCCGTCGGCAAGGAAAACTTCTTCCTCCCCGGCGAGATTACGGGTGGTAACACCATGGGTTCCATCTATATCGGCCGCGGCCGCGTTCCCGAGCAGTGGTTCAAGGACATCAACACTGCCTACAACACGACCCAGGACAAGGCCAAGGACATGGACATCTTCATTCGCGAGGAGGGTCACCAGGCTCTGGATTCCGCCGCCTTCCACTACTCTTTCTACCGTTTCCTCGTCATCTTCCTGGGTATGGACGGTACTGGTGTGGCTGGCTACGATGTGCCCAGTAACTTTGTCGAGGCTTGGAACGAGGTCTTGCGGTCCAACGATATGATCAACGCCAACACCGGCAAGGTCGACCCCCGCCACATGTTCGGTGCCATGAACCAGGACACCTTCCGCTGGCCTGCCATTGAAGTCGGCCACGAGCGCAGTTTGATGGGCCTGTTCATTACAACGCTTCACTTGCCCGGCATTCCCATGCTCACGTGGGGAGAGGAGCAGGCCTACTACGTCCTCGACAACACGGCGCAGAACTACATGTTCGGCCGTCAACCCCTCGCCTCCGCGCCCGCCTGGCAACAGCACGGATGTTACTCCATGCCCGCGACCCTCTATTACCAGATGCCCCTCACCAAAGCCCGCGAGGGATGCCGCGACGACACCGTCTCTTGGGATCACCGCGACCCCAGCCACCCCATCAGGAACATTCTCAAGCATATGTACCATCTGAGAAAGGAGTACCCCGTTCTCCAGGACGGCATGTGGCTGGAGCAGCTGTCGAACCACACCGAGGACCTCTACTACCCCGGTAACTCGGGAATGGCCACCACCACCGGTCTCTTCAGCGTAATGCGTTACCAGCTCGGCGTCCAGGACCTCGGCGAGAACCTTGTCCCCGTCTGGTTCCTGTACCACAACCGCAACGTTACCTACACCTATCAGGTTGATTGCAGCAAGGAGGAGGATGCGATCGTCTCCCCCTTCGAGGCCGGGACCACCGTGAAGAACCTCTTCTTCCCTCACCAGGAGACCACGCTCGAGACCTCGCCCGTGAAGCTCACGTATGCCAACAATAAGGGCTTCAACGGCTGCTTCAAGAACATCACCCTGGCCCCCTTCGAGTTCCGCGCCTACGTCCCTAAGGCCGACTTCAAGAACCCTCCCGTGGCCATCACCAAGTTCGTTCCCGGCCACGATGTCCGTCTGGAGTCCAACGAGCCCATCAACACCGTCCCCATCGAGTTTCAGACCTCCGTCAAGATGGACTGCGATGAATTCAAGAATGCCATCAGCTTCCAGTCCCATACCGACGAGAACAGCGTTCCCTCGATTGACGAGAGCTCCATCAAGTGCAACGACATATCCGAGACGATCTCTGCGTGGACGGCCTCCCTGGCTTCTTCGTTTTCGTGGAAGGCCAACCTGGTCAATGTCAAGCACGGTGTGCACCAGGTTATTGTCAAGAACGCCACAGTGTTTGGCGGGCAATCGTCGACAAACGCTACCGACAGGTTCCTCTTCCGCATCGGCTCCAAAGACAACGGCATCGTGTTCCCCCACACGGCCAACTACTCCACGACCCTCCTGACCAGGGACGACGACGGCACTCTCAGACTCAAGCACACCTCCGCCGGAGCCAGCAGGTTCCGCTACTCGACCAACTTCGAGTCCTCCTGGAGCGACTGGGCCCCCTACGAGACCGAGACCAAGGTCATCAAGCAGGCCTGGAACGGCACCAAGGAGCAGGCGTGGAAGGGCGAGCACGTCGTTGTCCAGTACTACAGCAAGCTACTCGGCTCCAGCGCGTACAAGGTGCACGCCGACCTTGACTACGACATCCCGCGCCGCATCCCTCACATGTTCGCCGTCGGCAAGTTCAACCAGTTCGGTTATGACAGCGGTTTGACAAAGGCCCTGAAGCACGAGAGCGAGTCGCAGTGGGCATGGCACTACATGGACGAATGGCCCAACTACTTCAAGTTCAACGTCTGGGGCATGAATCCGGACAAGAAGCCTGACCAGAGCTTCGTCTACGGTGACGTCGACGGCGACCACGTTGTCGAGCGTCTGCCACCCTCGTCGCTGTACGAGAACGCCGTCAACATCACACAACCTCCTCCCAAGCCGCACCTGGCCTTCCGTGTCGTCCTGAACGACGCCACTTTTCAATACCAGCTCATCCCCAAGGGTAACATGTGGGTTCAGTTCATGCTCTGGCTCCTGCTTTTCATCGTGCCCGTCCTCAGCGGTCTCGCTGCCGTGCAAGCTTTCAAGCGCTCCTTCTATAAGGTCAAGTTCAACGAGCACGGTGCCCACGATATCTCCAAGTTTGGCATGATGGTCCAAAAGACGCGCAACGCCTTTATGGGCGCCGCTGGCGCTGTTCCCCTCAAGATGCGCAGCTCGACCGACCTCGTCTCCGCCGCCGCCGCAGCGACTGCCGGCAACAAGCGCCGCAGGGTGCTGATCGCCACCATGGAGTACAACATTGACGACTGGAACATCAAGATCAAGATTGGTGGCTTGGGTGTCATGGCCCAATTGATGGGCAAGGCTCTCAAGCACCAGGACCTCGTCTGGGTTGTGCCCTGCGTCGGTGATGTCGAGTACCCCGTGGACCAACCGGCACCCAGCATGTACGTAAAGATCATGGACTCGGAGTACGAGATCAAGGTTCAGTACCACATCGTGGACAACATCACCTATGTCTTGCTCGACGCCCCTGTCTTCAGGAAGCAGACCAAGTCGGAGCCCTACCCTCCGCGTATGGACGACCTCGAGAGTGCCATCTACTACTCTGCTTGGTAAGTTTGCATTTTGTTTTAATTGAGTCTAGAGGAACGCGCAACTAACCAGGTTCAAACAGGAACCAATGCATCGCCGAGACCTGCAACCGTTTCCCCATTGATCTGTACCACATTAACGATTACCACGGCGCCATCGCTCCGCTTTACCTGCTTCCTAAGACCATCCCGGTTGCTCTGTCTCTTCACAACGCCGAGTTCCAGGGTCTCTGGCCGATGCGTACGCCTGAGGAGAGCAAGGAAGTCTGCAAGGCCTACAACCTGGACATCGCGGTCGTCAAGAAGTATGTCCAGTACGGCTCAGGTAAGATTCCACCCCCACCATCCCGCCTCCCGCCCCTGGCACGCGTCCTGACAAGAAGCAGTTTTCAACCTTCTCCACGCCGGCGCTAGTTACCTTCGTGTCCACCAGAACGGATTTGGTGCCGTTGGTGTCTCCCGCAAGTACGGTGACCGTTCGTTCGCTCGTTACCCTATTTTCTGGGGTCTGTCCAAGGTTGGCCAGCTGCCGAACCCCGACCCTACGGATACCGCCGAGTGGGACAAGACCGACTTCATGAACCAGCCCAAGATCGAGGTCGACCCCGCCTACGAAGCCGGCCGTGGTGACCTGAGAAGACAGGCTCAGGAATGGGCCGGGCTCAACGTCGATCCCGAAGCCGAGCTGTTCGTCTTCGTCGGACGTTGGTCTCTGCAGAAGGGCGTATGTGACCCTCCCCCCCCCTTTTTTTTCTTGACTGCTGTTTGGGAGAAAATGAAGGAACTAACTCGCGAGACAGGTTGATCTCATCGCTGACATCTTCCCATGGGTCCTGGACAACTACCCCAAGGCTCAATTGATTACCATCGGACCCGTGATTGATCTTTACGGACGCTTTGCCGCTCTCAAGCTCGCCAAACTCATGGAACTCTACCCCGGCCGCGTGTTCTCTAAGCCCGAGTTCACCGCCCTCCCGCCTTACATCTTCAGCGGTGCCGAATTCGCCTTGATCCCCTCTAGGGACGAGCCTTTTGGTTTGGTCGCTGTTGAATTCGGCCGAAAGGGAGCTCTGGGTGTTGGTGCCCGCGTTGGTGGTCTCGGTCAGATGCCCGGATGGTGGTACACGGTCGAATCGACCAAGGCCGTACGTCTCCTTTCCCCCTTCCCTATGTCTATATATATTTCCGAAGCACGACATGACTGACCCCTCTCATAGGCCCATCTTACCAAGCAGTTCAAGCACGCCATCAAGGACGCCCTCGAGACGGACACCAAGACCAGAGCCATGATGCGCGCCTGGTCCGCCAAGCAGCGATTCCCCGTCGCCGAGTGGCTCGAGAAGCTCGAGAAGCTCCAGGGCGGCGTTATCAAGGCTCACGCAAAGTACGGCAAGAAAGGTGTCAAGAAGGGCAATGTCCTCGTCAAGCATAGCCGCGCCAGCTCCATCGCCGACCCCCTCCGCAACGATGTCGAGCTCGTCGACCGCTCCCCGGCGTGGATGCGCCAGGTGTCCGATTATGACGACGACGCGACCACCCTCCACGGCGGCCGTAACACCTCCGGCATGCAGACTCCCGGGTACCCCAGCACTCCCGGCTCGCCCTCCATGTCGCCCATGTATGTCGACTCGCCCTACAGCTCCCGCGCGGCCTCGCCGGGACCGTACAACCGCGACTCCCATCACGGCCGCAACGTCTCCGGCAACTCGGCCCACGACTTCGGACAAGGCCGCAACTTCTCGCTTCCAGGACACCACGGGAAGCAGCAGCAGCAGCAGCAGCAGCAGCAGCACGGCGAGCCGGCGCACAGTCGCAACGTATCCGGTTTCTCCATGGCCGACACCCTGCCGCTCCCGCCCCCGGGACTTGGCCTCGGGATGCAGCAGGACAACTCGTCGCGCGCGTCCATGCTCAGCGTCGAGGACGTCGTCGGCGACAGGCACGACTACAAGCTGCAGCAGGTCGACCCCTTCTTCACCGACTCCAAGGGCGAGTTCTACCAGCACTTTGAGGAGAGGCTCAGGAACCTCAACGCCGGCAACTCCATCTCGGAACTTTGCATCGAGGACTACCTCATCAAGAGTGAAAAGGAGTGGTTCGACATGTACCTCGACGCCAGGCTGGGCCGTTCCGCCTCCCCGGCGTCGTCGCGGGGTGGCTCCAGGTCGCGCCCCTCGTCGCCCAACAACGGCTCCAGGATGAGCCTGGGCGTGTTCAAGAACAGGTCCTCTTCCAAGCTGAGCCTTCCCCTTGAGCGCGAGCGCGGTCGCCGCCGCAGCAGGCCCTCCGGTCTGATGGTCAGCACGGCGGCCTCGGACAACCACGGCCAAGGCTACGACGACCAGTCGCCCACGGATTCGCCCGGCTCCTACAACGCGCAGTTCGACCTCCCCGAGGACTACGTGCCCCCCACCGGCGTGAAGAAATACCTACAGTACCGCCTCGGCGACTGGCCCGTGTACTCGATGCTCCTGGCTCTCAACCAGATCATCGCCACCAACTCGTACCAGGTGACGCTGCTCACCGGCGAGGTCGGCCAGACGGCCTCTAAGCTCTACATCATCGCTACCGTCTACCTCTGCTCCTCCATTGTGTGGTACGTCATGTCACGCACCATGCCCCTCCTCTACCCGCTGTCCATCCCCTATATCGTCTACGGCATCGCCTTCATGCTCCTCGGCTTCTCCCCCTTCGCCGCCGACGACAGCGGCCAGGTCTGGCTCCAGAACGCGGCCACGGGGCTCTACGCCTTCGCGTCCTCGTCCGGCTCGCTCGCATTTGCCTTCAACTTTGGCACCGACGGCGGCTCGACCGTCCCTAAGTGGATCCAGCGCCTCGCCATTATCCAGGGCCTCACCCAGCTCTACACCCTCGGCCTCTGGGCCTGGGGCAGCCTCGTGTCCGAGGCCGAGGCCAACAGCGTGGCCAAGCCCACCCTCGCCGGCTCGCCCGCCCTCCTCGGCGTCTGCGCGCCCGTCGCCCTCCTCCTCTGGGCCGTTGGCGCCATCCTCTACCTCGGCCTCCCCGACTTCTACCGCGAGATGCCCGGTCCCATCCCCCAGCTGTGGCTGACGCTCCTGAAGCGCAAGACCATCGCCTGGTACCTCATGGCCGTCTGCATCCAGAACTACTTCCTCAGCACCCTATTCGGCCGCAACTGGTTCTTCTTCTTCTCGTCGCAGCACGTGCCCGTCTGGAGCATGGTCATCCTCGCCCTCTTCTTCTTCATCTTCGTCTGGGCCATCGTACTCTGGGGCCTGGCCAAGGCCAGCGAGAGCCACCCGTGGCTGTTCCCCATGTTTGCCGTCGGCCTGGGCGCACCGCGTTGGGCGCAAATCTGGTGGGGTACCTCGCGCATCGGCGTCTACATGCCGTGGGCGGGCAGCGTCGTCGCCGGCGCCGTCCTCAGTCGCATTCTCTGGCTGTGGCTCGGCGTCCTCGACGGCCTCCAGGGTGCGGGTATCGGTATGATCCTCATGCTGACCCTGACTCGTGTCCACGTGGCCGCGGCCTGCGCCGGGGCTCAGGTCCTGGGTTCCATCTTTACCATGCTGGGCCGCGCCACGGCGCCCAACAATGTCGGCCCCTCGACCGTCTTCCCCGACATCAGCGAGGGCCTCGGCGTGGCCTTTGCCAACGCCTGGTTCTGGGTTGTCTTGTTCCTCAACCTGTTCATCTGCATTGGTTACTTCAAGTTCTTTAGAAAGGAACAGGTTAGCAAGCCTTAAGACAAAGGCTATGACATGCATTTTCGGTTATATGGGAGGGAAATATAGAGCTTGTCTTGGCAATTCTGTTGTTTTTAGTGTTCCTTTTTCAGTAGATACGAACCCCACAGTAATGACCCCAGCCTACCATACTATATAGTATGGTAATAGAGTTAATGACATTGATTCAACAACCTTGTGCCAGAGCTTGGATGCCCCGCCACGGTGACGATCACTTCCACTTGCATAATGCCGTGAAAGCCCACCCACTCCTTAGAACAAATTGTAATGAGCACTTGATTGGTCCCATGTATACGATGCAATTTAAGATGGTGTCAGGGACACCTGTAACGAGAGAATTGAGAAGCGCTCCTTTAAACCTCCCCCCCCCCCCCCCCCCCCCCCCCCTCCCAAAGGTGTGGAAGTTGTCATAAGCCCAGCGAAGCCACCATGAGACAACAGAGCTCAATTTGCATGGTTATGCAAGCAGGTCTTGGACGCAGGCAGTGTTCCCCCTTGGCAATTAGAGCCGATAAATCCGATAGCTACAACGTGAATGGCTTCTGAACATGACTGTAGCTATAATACCGGCCTTTTCCTGCTTGGGTTGTTGTAGTCTAGCTACTCCCTCTGTAGGAACACAGTAGTTACCTCGTCCGCTCTCTTGTTTTCTTCCCGTCAACGTTCGTTCGATCTCTAATATACCATCATGAAGCTGTCAGTAACCTTCGCCGCGTTGGCGCTTGCCATTTCTTCGGCGCAAGCGTGTGCCAAGTACAAGAACTGCTGGTGAGATTTGGTCCCGTCCCGAAAAACCTGCCTACTGACGGGGATCGACTGACTCTGACTTTGTCAAGGTGTGAGAAGAACGGCGTCGAGTACCAAGGCAAGATCCAGGACAACATCGCCTGGGACAATGCCACGAAGGCTGCTTGTGACAACGAGGGTGGGGAGGCTGGCTGGTACGGAAACAACTTCATGGAGTGCTACCGGTACAAAAAGGGCGGGATTATCTTCTTCTTGTCACCGACCAAGGCCATCCAAAACTGCGAATGGACAGAGGTAAGCAGGCTCCCCGCCGATCGGCGCCCCGAGGACGAACAGGGACGCAATGACTGACATTTTTTTCTTCTTTTTTTTGTAGAAATGCAAAGCTGCCGGTGGCGATATCGGGTACTGCCGTGAGAAGATATAGGTTTTCGGTAGTGGGAAAGCCTTGATCGGTGTCGGCACGGTTGCTTGAACGGGATATTCACTCGCATACACCGTCGACGCCCGATTCCACGCTCCGGCCGTAGCCATTGTTGGGCCGAGTGCACCTAGGCCCCCCCCCCAGACAAAGGGTGCAAGGAAGCAGTCGGACATATGGCGACACGTTGATACGGGAATGGCCGAGGCTCGGCACTCGTGGAAGCCTGGGAAAGATCTGACGCCTCGTTGGATCGGACTTTGCTATCTCCAGCTTTCATGATCCAGTCACCGTACGCAGCGCCCCTTGCGTCACGTCTACTTTTCTACGGAATGTTTCACGAATGAACACTTGGTTTGCCGGGAGATCTACCCCTAGGGCGGGTTATCTCACCGATATTGCTGCCTTCTTCGGCAGGGACCGCCTTTGCGCAGTAGTTCAACTGGACAGGTCTGTTGGCTTGAACAAGTATGATAATGTATATGAGTGGAGGAGACTCCATAGCGAAAGAGTTATATAATCCAGCGTGTGCCTTTTTCAACTCATTTCTTTTTAACTGTGATCCCCTAGCAACAAAAAGAAAAAAAAGGAAGCAGACCCTGCGAAGACGAAGTATGGTGAACACTGGCCACTCATGCATCCAGATAGGCGTTGAGCTGGAATGAAAACGGCTTGTCTTTCGACCAAACTAATTTTGTACTACCTGTCGCGCCAAGTTGGAGGAGGGGAGGAAGTCGTACTCCCCTGATCATATACGTCGTCAAGATATCCGGTCTTTTGAGAAACGCCTCGTGCCGGACTCCCGCAAGCCCCAGCCCCCAGGCCCTTCACTTCAACAGATGCCCGTCGGACGAAACCCCCTCCGGCCGCTTCCAATGCACCGGCACGCCGCCCCAGCTCTCCTCGCTGTACTTCTGCTGCACCTTCTGACACGTCCGCAGGCCCCACTCGGTGACGCCCACCATGGCGCAGCTCTCAAACATGAAGGCGCAGCTGCCGGCGCCGACCTTGGCCGGCTTCAGCTCGGCGTTCCTCGCCCCCTCGCCGCTCTCGGCGTCCGGGCCGTGCCCGCTCATGGTGTTGTGCAGGCTCGCGCCGCCAGGCACGAACCCGCCGGACCCGCCGCGCTTGGCATCGTAGCCGCCGGTGATCAGCCCCATGAACTCGGACATGGTGTTGCGGTGGTAGTAGGGCGGGCGGAAGGTGTCCTCGGCCACGAGCCAGCGCGGCGGGAAGATGACAAAGTCGGCGATGGCGGTGCCCGGCACGCCCGAGGGCGCCGAGAGGACGGTGAAGATGGACGGGTCCGGGTGGTCGTAGGAGATGGTGCCGATGGTGTTGAAGCGGCCGAGGTCGTACTTGTAGGGGTAGTAGTTGCCGTGCCACGCGACGACGTCGAAGGGGGTGTGCTGCTGCGTCGTCTCAAAGTAGTCGTTGTTGAACTTGACCGTCACGGTGTAGCTGCCCGACCCCTCGTGGGCCGTCGCGCCAAAGTCCTCGCTGAAGCAGGCCACGGGCACCTGGAAGTCGCGCGGGTTGGCGAGGCCGTTGGTGCCGATGGGGCCCAGCTCGGGCAGCACGAAGTGGCCCTGGTACAGCTCGAGAGCGTAGCCCCGGGCGGGGCCGGCCGGGAGGTGAACCTGGTACTTGATGCCGCGGGGGATGACGGCCACCTCGAGCGGGCGGACGAGGAGCCAGCCGAGCTCGGTGCGGATGTCCAGGGGACCCTCCTGCGGAACGATGAGCAGGTCGCCGTCGGCCGAGTAGAAGGCGGCCGTGTCGTCCATGCTCTTGCCCGCGGCGTAGACGTAAATGCCGATTCCCTGCTTCAGCGTCGGGTCGCCAGCGCCGGCGACGAGGCGCATGCCGGCGACAAAGTCCCAGTTCTTGGCCTCATCGTGGTCGAACGGATCCCAGCGCAGCTGGTTGGGAACGTACTGCAGCTTGGAAGGCTGGGCTCTCGTCTCGGGCGAAGGGGCCGAGGTCGCGGTGTAGGGCGGGTGGGCGCACGAGGGGAGAATGCGATAGAGCCAGGCCTGCTTGTTGTCGTGGCGCGGCGCCGTGAAAGAGGTGCCAGAGAGCTTCTCGGCGTAGAGGCCGTGGGGCGGCTTTTGTGGAGAGTTTTGGCCGATGGGGAGGGACCCGGGAACGGCTTCGGATCTGTGAGCAGAGGGGGGGAGGGGGGCGTTAGTACGGTGGCATCATCGTAGGAGGGGGAAGTAAAGTTCAATCGTCAAGATTGACACAGGGCGTCAATGGAATCAATGGCGCCACGATGAGGGGACAGGACGGGACAGGACAGGACAGCACACAGAATGATGGCCCTGGGGCTGCACGTACTCGAGGTGGGAGTCGAAGCCGACCTGGTAGCGGTACTTCTCGGGGAAGTCGAAGCTTGTCACGGGCATGATAACGGCGAGATGGCAGGCTTCTCAAGCTTCGAATTGGGTCTGCTTGATGGCCGATGGTGGTAGGAGATGGGATCGGTCTGGTCGGGTCGACAAGAAGTAAGGACACACGGCGTTCTATATTCCCCTCCCACCTCTCGAGCTCCCCCCCACCACTCGGACCATCCTGTGTGACGTTGGGCAAGATATGTATATCGAGCCACTCTCTCAAAGCCGAATGGGCCTGTTGTGGCAGTAATTCCAGTTCCGCGGTCTACATACGGCCTGTGCTAAAGTCGTCGAGAAGCGATGACTGCCGACGGTAGCCGGAAGTGGCGGTATCGTTCCTAGGCCTCTCAATTCCGATTTCCGAATTGGAGACGTGAGGGGAAACCCGTTTGTCACGTGCTTTGCGCTCTTAGTAGGGGCGCTCTGGATATAGATCACGCCTCGTCATTCCTCAACTTTACGCAGCTTTAACAGTCGGGAGTCAAGTACTCAGCTACTGCCGCTAGGAGGCAGCATAAGTATATGCAGCTTTAGGTAAGTAACATAGGTAGTTAGCTTATGCCTTTCCAAGACATCCATCTAGCCCCAATACCTGGCTGGATAGGCCTATTACCTAGCTTTTTACAAGCGTACGTATCTTATAACATCAGCTGCAAAATTGACCGTCGTATACTCCTTGAAAGATACATCCCAGCTGGATTCACCTCCCCCCGTCTCAAACTGGACTGTCTTATCTTCCATAATAAGAGCAAACGCTTTGCCACCATGGATATCCATAGCAAGCTCCTGTGACCATGTCAGCACCAACGCAAACTTTCAAATGGGATTGCATCACAAACTTTGATTTTCACGTTGGGTCTCTGCAGCAGTGTCTCTCCCAGAGCGGCATAATGACCTCGGAGATCCATCACCACCGTTGTGTCCTGCATCTCCATGACGTACGAACCTTCAAATCCCCACCACATTCTTATGGCAAACACTGCCCGAGATCCGATTCCTGCATTAGGGTGACACTTGAACGATGATTTCTTTTTCGTGGAAATGAAATAAGACCCTTCAGGACCAAGCGAGATAGACTTTGGGCATTCGGCTCCCCTCTTGGAATGAAGAAAGTCATAAAGCCCTGGGTAGCTTTCTCGGACTCGGCCATGGTCTAGTGTTGAATTAGCTGAGTGGTTAAAAAGGGGTTCCCGAGGTTGAAGCGTTCACTGACAGTTGCATCGGGTAAAGGACAGCCTCGTATGATGATGGGCGAAGTAAGAGTCTGTCGCATCACCCCAAATCAACTTCTTGGTTCTGAAGAAATCGCCTTTAGGTATCGATGCGAAAATCCTTGGAAACCTCGTCTGATCCTGACCTAGGAGCAAATTAGCAGCTCGTCAGTCCCAGGTCTCAGCTTAAATAAAAAAAAATTGACTTACCACTTGGAGAAGTATGGACCCACGAAAGCCCAGTCCTGGCCACGTAAAGAGAGACTGATGTTTCTGTCCCACGCTGGCACCTGGGCAGCTTTAACCTCGCACTGACCGTGGCCCGCGAGTTTCTTCAAGTAGACTGAGAGCGAATTGATCTTCCTAGTGAGCTCTTCTTTCTCTTGGACCCACCGAGCCTCATCCTTGTCGTTTTTCTCCTTCATCTCCTTTTTATGTTTCTTCCAGTCTGCCTCGAGCCTTTCGTATTTCTCCTTGTGCAACTTCTCCATCGTGATCTTGATTTCTTCTTGCTGACGCTGAAGACGCTCCAAGTTCGACTTGACCAGAGCTTGTTGTATCAGGATCTCTTCCTGGGCCTCCCTATCGCGAGCGGCAAGGGCTTCTTGCATGTCCTGGCGAGCTTGTTCTAGGTCTCGTTTGAACCTCTCTCTTTCTCTGGCGAGAACACCCTCTAGTCCTTTCCCGGCTTCCGTCTCATCGAGGTTCTTGCTTTTGTTGACCATTTCGTCTTGAATAGCTAGCAGAACCGGCGTGGCGGGACGGGACTGTGAGATGAATCTGGAGATGATGTGACGGGCCGACTGTGTTGTGTTCAAGTGCTTCTCAATTCTTGAACCCTTCGACAGCATGTAGCCCCAGAACTCTTCGGTGGTTTCAAGCTCATCCTGTCGCTCAAGGCCCAACTTCTCGTCCACAAGCTCCCACATAGTCGTCACTAAGACAACATGCTTTAATGCTTCGGGACCACAGAGCTTTTTGAACATGAAGAGGTTCTTTTTCGCTGATCCTCCCATACGAAGGTCCGTGATGCGATGGAGATACAGTATCCCTGTAAGCTTCACTTCGTGATGGTAGGAACTGGTAAGCCATGATGCGATTTCTTTGAGAACATCTGAGTCGGAAAGATTCGTATCATCAAAGCCGGGGGTATCCACCAAATACACATTGGTCGAGGTGTTGTATTGATACTGGTAGACCGTAACCTCTCTGGTGCCTATTCAAAATTAGTTTCAACATTCCAAGAAACCGTAGATGGCCATCAACCCACAGGATTGAAGTTTGCTCCCGATAGGAACCGCAGACTTGGTCAGATGTGAGACGAACGTGCTTTTCCCGGAACCAGTCAGGCCCATGACAGCAATGAAGATATCGCTGTCGCGCGCTTTCTGGCCCCCTCGAAACAGAGACACGTCAGCACGTATAGGTGGGGGGATAGGTCTGAGAACATCCATTTTTGAAAGCTGCTTTTCTAAACTGGCAGTGCACCTTTTGAGAAACGAAATGAAGACAAAGATTGCAAGCACATATACAACCATGTGGCGATGCGAGTGATGGGAATTTATAACTGAGTAATCTTCCAGTCGACATGTCCCGCAGAGTTACCCTGTTGTTCGCAATGACAGAAGCTGCGTACAATCTATTTCGAAAGGCATAGTTAGCTATCTCGTCTAGGCCCAGCCGATGGGTGCCCAAAGTTAGGATTAGGGGTAGGCGCACATTTGCGGCTGAACGAACTGAGACCTCCGACTCCCTACATTGGGCTTGGTAACTACAATTCTGAGAGACCATGGAGGGTGGGTGAGTGGGCGATGCTTGAGGCGATGTGACAAACTGGAACTCGCGTAAACATCGTTTTGTCAGAGGGAACCAAGCTGACAAAGGCTTAACCACTTTCAACGCGCGCTTTGAGTGCAATGCTATCAATAGTTCCTGTTGGTATCACAAGCGACTGATTGATAGCCATGGCTGAATATGGATGATTAATAGTAGGGGTACTGGTTCAATAATGCGTAAAGAGGAATAGCAGCCATCGTGGGTTGCCTGTTTGGAAGGCATTCGCGGCGGATACGGTGGCGCTCAGGGGGGCGGTAAGCCCAACAGTTCCCATCCACCTCGCAGGCTTCTTTTTGCACCTCTAGATATTAGGGCTTATCAGCCATCAAATATGTATGGGGCTTTTTCCTTTTTGCCCATGTCTAATCTGCTGCTTTCGCCAGCGAGAAACGTTCTCCCTTGGAGGCCAGCCGAAGGACTTTGGACCGCCACGCTCATGTGAGGTTGCCTTCGCATGCCAGCAAACAGATCCAACGCCCTTCAACTCAAGTAGACGCGTGGCTAAAGAGCGATAGACCGCCACGCTTATGTTTCAGTCGCATATCCAGGCAGCTAAGCTGTGACCAAAGAATGTAAGTCAAGTAATCAGTCATGCATCAGCCGCGGGCAGGTCCAACAGCTTCGGATGATATTTATAAATTGGCCATTTTCCCATTCTCAAGTCAATCCGGCCTCGTCATGCTTTGAAAGACTCTATCTTCAATTGATGCGCCTGATCTAACATACCATTCGTCATCAAGCTACACTCCTCATTCCCCTCGCCTTTTCTTTCCAATTATCATTACACACAAACGCAACTAGGCTCCTGACAACATGGGTTCAAAGTCTGTGAAGTTGATTGCTTTTGTACGGATGTCATGCTGATTCACAAATCAGGTCCTCAGATATCATCATTGCGGTTATGGGAGTTACTGGGAGTGGCAAGAGCACATTCATCTCCCAACTTACGGGGCAGGAAGTTCCTATCGGTCATGGACTGAGATCCCGTAAGCAGTATCTAAAACCCACTATAGTCTTATATGTGCCTATGCTAATTATATATAAAGTAACGGCTATCACCACAGTATACAAATATTGTCACCCAGTTTATGGCAATATCCATATCATTGACACGCCGGGATTTGACGACACAGTCACATCCGATACCGATGTCCTCAAAAACATTGCTGCCTTCATGAGCGAGAGCTATAAGAAAGGCACGCTACTTACTGGAGTGGTCTACATGCACAAAATAACAGACAACCGCGTCAGCGGCTCTTCTCAAAGGAGCATCAATATGTTCAAAAAGCTCTGTGGCGACGACTCGTTCAAGCATGTCGTGCTCACGACGAGCATGTGGGGTGAGGGAGACGCCGATGCGGCTACAATCAATCGGGAGACTGAGCTCAAAGAAGACAAAAGATTCTGGGGCCTGATGCAATCCGGTGGAAGCAAAGTGATGCGGTGGCTGAACAATTATCAATAGGCCCTCCGCGTCTGCCATTGTGGAACACCTTCTTGAATCCAGCCAGATGCACGGTCTGACTACACTGCAGATACAAAGGGAGTTGGTGGAGGAGAACAGGGACCTTGAGGAGACGTCCGCGGGTCAAGAAGTTGGGAGGGAGCTGCTGAAGCCTGAAAGAGAGGATGAAGATGTTGCAGGAAGTTGAAGACTTGAAGAAAGATCACGAGAACGCTTTACTAGCGAAGGACTCTGAGAATGCTGAGAAGTTCCGAAAGGATAAGCAAGAGATGGAGAGCAAATTGCAGAAGGCTGAGGAAGCCCAAAAAGCACTGAGAATTGACTTGGAGCAGCTGTTGCGGGAGAAGACCGAGGAGTATGAGATGAAGCAGAAGGAACTCCGAGATCAGATGGCCCAGGCTGACCATCTCGCCACCAAACGTGGCAAGGAGCTTGAGAAGCTGAACAAGGATCTAAAACAATCCAAGATCACTTATCAGGAGCTAAGGAGGGAGTTTGCCGCGGACCTACGTCGGCAGGAAGAGCTGGAGCGAAAGGTCGAAAAGTCGAAGAGCCGGAAGAAGCTGCTGAAAGCCTTGATACCATCTATGTTTGGCGTTGGAATCATTGGTTTGGGAATAGCCACGGCAAACCCACTTCTAATGATGTCGGGAGGGGCATTGGTATCAGGCGCAGCCGCTGGAGGTGCCGGGGGCATCTCTTGAATTCAAGTTGCAGCTTAAATGCTTGCGAAGATTAACAAAGACTTTGGCTCGGGGCGTACCGTGTACTTTGTCTCTTTCAAGCTTATAGAACCCAATGTACTTGATGAAATAAAGCAGTCATCGCAACGGGGGAGAAAAAACTTGGCCCATCTCGAACCGTCGTCCAAGACCCCATCAGTCCACTGTCTTCTACACGCACGGCCTTTCTGATTTGCCTGACTGGAGTAACTGGATCTAATCTGATACACTATGAAGTCGTTGAACTATATAATGTCGCAACCACCCCAGGGAGCCTCAATGTCCCGACTCAGTGGGCCGGCTGTAAAGCCTCAGTTTGTGACTAGATGCTCATCCCCAACATAAATCTTGTTGCAGCAAGCAAACCTTACGAGCGTCCCGTCTATTCTGATGTTGTCTGGCTCAGATTAATAGTCCTCAAATGATTGTTCATGTCACATGTCTAGGTGAGCTTGTATTCCGGCTTGGCCCGTCACTCAACCCGCTGCATAGGCGGTATTATTAATGGGTGAGCATGTTGGTCCAAGCGATTCATAAGTAGGTACCTACGTACGGATAGTTGTGTCTAGGTCCCTCCATAATTCTCCGGGTTGTGTGGGTCACGATTGCTGCAGGAAAGCCGTATTGGACGGACCGGACTTGCCTCCGGCGCCTCCGGTAATCCACTCGGCCCAGACAGACGACGTGCAACTCCACCAACACAAGACTGAACTTCATATGCAACGGCGGGATGTGACTTTGTTCCAGGGAACACAGAGAGATAGAAACACATCACAGGCATCTATCTTTGGGTTTATGTATGGTAAAGTGGCAAGGTCAACGAAGTCAATTGAGCCAATGGCTAAGCTGCTACCACTAAAATCCATTCGCCCAATGACCCGTCGACATCGACAACCCTCCTAACTGTGCACCTCGGAGCATCAAGCTCCAGAGTGTGGACATTGGTGGCCTGGGGCACAGCCATTCGACTATAGCCGTCGCAATACTCCGTTGCGCCAAGTCGTCGTCACGAGCCAGAGCGAGACAGCGTCTTAATCAGGAAGTATTGGACCAAGTACGAAGTGACATGCAAGGGCTTTACTCTTCGCCCTCGGTCTTCTTGTTCTTCTTCTTCTTGCCGCCGCTGCCGCCAAAGCCACTGCCTCCTGTTGCGGGTTGCTTCTGAAGGTGGACAATCAACCGGGTCCAGCACTCTTCCTTGTCCCATTCGAAGCCTGCCAGGTACGGCTTGTCGAGCTCGTCATCCGCCTACCGGAGGTTAGCACAGGCCGCCTCGCGTACCGACAGGGAGGGGAGGGGTGATGGTTTCTTACCCTCTTCTTATATGCCTTGTAGATGGCGTCTAGTGCGTCCTTTATTGTTACTCCCTTGAGGTTGCGTGCCGTGACTTCCATGCCGAGAGGGAAGTGAAGGTCAATCTTCTTGACTGGTGGCTGCGAGAGGGGCAGCTTGAGGATATCCTTGTCCTCTACTGTCGAGGACGAAGTGTTGATCTTCCTGCAAGGAGTCAGCCTTTGGCACGGCAGTAAAAGGCGCCCCCGACGGGGAGCAAGCCCATTAAGGAGACGACGAGTCCTACCATCCTGTCCGTTGCGTTTCCGGTGCGAGCTCCAGCTCAATCTTTTGCTCTTCTATTATAGGGCATCCAATATTAGCGGCACCCCCGAGGCACTTGATTAGGTAGTCGCTCAGTGAGGACTTGGCGGGTGCAGGGTGGTGGCGGGGAACGTACCGAGGTCTTTGATATTGTAGACGCCAGGCGCAGCCGCGGACGATTGACGTCGAGTCTTGTGCTCCTTGGGAGGGGACTGGGAGAGACCTCCCACGGCAGAGTCGACCTTGGTGAGGGGTTCCGTCATGATGGCGATTGGTTGTGGGTTGTGTGATGTAGGTGGTGGTGGGACGTTTGTGGATTGTCTGGTGGAAGTGGCAAGGTCAGCCAGCTACCGAAGCTTCTTGTGCATGTGAACGGCGAGCTTCCTCGTATCGAGGGACAAGAGCTCTCCTGCTTGCCAATGGATGGGGGAAGGGGAGGGGAGGGGAGGGGGTAAGCTATTACCTACCTCAGGTAGTGATGAGTAGGCGGTGTTTGAGTGTACGATGGATAGAAGGAGGAGAAGTGGGATGGAGAGGGGATTAAGAAGGGAAGAGGATGGGCGGGGGGATGACGAGGTGGATGGACGTCGATGCGGTCGGGCGCCTGACCTCGTGGTGCTGGTCCAAGGCAAGTAGGCAAAGGAAATGGGTCGAGAGGGGTGAAAGGGGCAGTTCAAGGGCAGTACCGGTAGGTATGGCATGTATCCGATGTTCCGATGGGTAATGTGAAGCGTGGGAGATACATGGCGATGTATCAAAGTACCCTGATGTACTGGATTCGGAGCGGTGGGCATGCAGGACGAGCTACCTAGGTAGGTAGACTACGGCAGAGCAGAGGAGAGCAGAGCAGAGTAGAGAAGCAAGCTCCCTGTCCATGTAGGGCGAGGGTTTGCTGGGTTAGACTGCTGATGCATTACGGTTTCGTCAGACCGGGCGGGGTAACCGCCCATCAATGGCGGCGGCAGAAGATCGCGTGACATGGGAAGCTCATGAGATACGATGCGCGTTGCGAGGGAAGGGTGGGTGCAAGGTCAAGCAAGCAGGGAGGCACGGACGGCAGCCGACGGGTGGTCCGGGCTGGCAAGGGACGGCTGGTCATGCACGGATACGGATGAGCTCAGAAGAGAATTGAGGTGCAGCTCTTCACAGTGTTTGCCATGCTGGTCAGGGCATGCGGCGTTGATCGCCAATGACACCGTGTGTAAGGGAGTCAGTGTGAGATGAGAGAGAGAGAGAGTAAAGGATGGGAGCAGCTCATGGTGGTCTGTCACTGGCCTGTCACTCCAGTTGGCTGATTGTCCGAAAGCGGTATGGCGCGGGGGGGAGAGGGGCATCCAGGGAAAGAGCAAATGTTGGACCACGATCCACTCGACGAAAGAGTGTCTTGGGTACGTAGTTGCCGTACAATCAATACAATCAACAATCAATCGTACCCACCTAAGTATACTACATACCTACCTTCCTTACGTACGTACGTACCCAAGATAGGTATAGGTAGGTACCTGTGGACAAACGACACACGACACAGACCAGGCAGGAAATACCAGTAGATATGTATATGTGGTGCAGTGTACTACCCTACCTACCAACCTACCTAAGGTAGGTAAGGTAACCACGTAAGGTACCTACTTTCCTTCCGTAAAAGTCTGGGGTAAAATCCGGGGAAGGGGCTAAACAGTGCACCTGCAGTCTACGGATAGGGTCTGGCGCTTTAAACACACGGTTGGGCCCACTCCTCCCGTCTCGTCTCGTCTCGTCTCGTCTCGTCATGTCGCCCTTCTTCATGATGCATTCGACGACCGAGTGTGTGTGTGTGAATGGGAAAGCAATAAGTCCCCGAACAAAAATCATCTAGATGTTTACCACCCCTCGGAGGGTTCCCACGAGATCCGAACATCAGAACCAGGAACGGGAATAGGAGGAACAGGAACAGGAAGAACTGGTTGCACCAGACCAGCGTGGTGCCGTTCCCACAGCGGGGTCGCGCTGGTCATCCAGTGGGACCACAAACAGCCCATCCCTCGCCTGATTCAAACAAAACCGCCAAATCCCCCCATCCAAGCCATTCCACCACCACCCACTCCGACCTTGCCGACGGCATACGGCTGTATGGCTGAGACACAGCATTCTGTTGTTGCCCGCTCTCTCGTTTCTGTTTGCACTCACTGCCCGTGCAATACCTAATAACAACCCCCGCTGATCGGGCTGGACTGATACCTACACTGGTGAGGCCGATGACGAGAACGGGCTGACATTGAGTGACATGATTTGCCAACCCACTTGGATAGACTTTCGATCGACGCCCTCTGGAGGACCGTTCATTGGACTGCGTCAACTGAGGTGCCGCGTGAGTTTGTCCATCCCAGTCACCATCACCCTCCCCCTCTTCTCCTAGACAAACACTGGTGGGTGGTGGCACTGACACGTTTGGGCTTGTCAGTCATACTAAGCAACACCTCACACCACCTTGTCGTGCTGCTCCCCCCCTCCAATACCTACCGTAGTTCCATCATTAGACCCTGATATAAGCCCATCCGGATCCCAACAGCTCTTGCTTCCCATCATCCTTTTGCGCAGTTCCGTTTCCACTGCTGCAGTCTACGCAATGCCTTCATCTCCCAGTCTCATGAGGTCTTGCCCTCTTCTTGTTCATCTTCTCCTTCAACTTCAATCATCGTCTCCGACCTGGTCCATCATGACCCGCATCACATCGCATGCTCGATGTTGACAAAGCCGTCCCGAACTAACCCTCCGTCCGCAGCAACATACATAAATAATGTCGCCACCGTCCCACATTCCCACGCCGCCTTAGTGTCTCGTCCACGTCTCGCCCCTACGTATCGCATGGCATGGCATCTGCGTCCACTGCTACCTCCACATCCGCCACGTTCCTCCCGGCACTCCTCGCCTACCTTCTCGCTTCCTTCCGTCCGTTACGTGAAGACCTCACGCTAGCTCGGTGATGCACGTCCGTCATGGCTACAATTGCCTCGAACTCGTCCGTCCCTCAGTTGCACCCAGTTGCGCCCAGTTCCATCACGCATCCCACGTGAAATGCCCCAATGACTTTACACGTATTCCTTTGCGAAGCTCGCTCATGTTTGTGACGATTGATCACGGTGAGTGTTGGATGGTCCCCCTCTCCGCCGCTAATGGTTCAGTTGGACCACACCGTCCCGGCCAAAGCACGAAGCCAAAGTCTCCAAACTACTACTCTACGGTACCAACCAACTACGGATAATTCAGCCTGCTTACTGCACCTCACTTACCCCTGTTGTCGACTCTGACGCGGCCGGTCCCCTCGATCCGCCTCGGTGACCCCCTCAAATCCGCCCTGATGGCGTTTCCCCGCATCAAGAAGGTTCAAACAGCGTTGTAATGGGCTCTACAAGCAGCCCAAACCGGCTGCACTGTAGGTGGACAGCTCCATCCATCCATCCATCCATGTCTCGAGTCTGGTCTGGCTAACAGCAAGGCAGAGCTAAGCAAGAACCATGTGTTGGCCCCGCTGGGCCTTGAAGTACACAAAGCGAGCGAGCGATAGATACGACAACCAATTTCCTTTCCCCAAGGATAACCGCACATCGGAACCCGTCGACGGATTACGGCTATGACGAGGCGCAGGGAGGGAGGGATTCGATGGAGGAAAGAGAGGGCAGGATGTTAAGGTGGAAGGACGGATGGACGGGAGCTTGGGCTTCGCAATCAAGCTTGGAGGCTTCACGCAGGCGGATAGCACGGGCAGACAAGACCATCACTGAGCGGGGCTCGCTACTGCCCTGCGCCAGAGAGGAAGGGAGCTCTCTTACTCTCCCTGCCCTGAGCTGACACGGATATGGGCCTGTGCGGTTGTCTCTGTCGATAAGCTACTTTGTCTCTTATCTGTTATCAACAAACCCCCTCTGCGCGACCAAGCCAACAAGCCAGCTTAGTCATCTAGCCTACCTTCCGTTACGTCATTGATCATTGATCCATCCGGGACTTAGGGAGAGGGAGAGAGAAGTAAGCTACCTACCTACCTAGGCCTAGGTAGGTACCTACCCATAGGTAAGGCATCACGCGGGTTTAGGTACCTTGGGTACTTGCTTTCCTGTGCGTGTGCTAGTGCTGTTCCGGACGGACGAGCACAAACAAAGTCCAACTCTGACCCCGAGAACGACGTTTGCTTCATCCAATCACCCTCTCCCTTGGCTGCCGCCGCAAGTCGTAACCACCAATTGCTCACCATCCGTTTCCCGGCCCGGAACTCTCAGAGTACCTACCGTTCCGTAACCACCGTCCCATTTCTTCCCGTTCCCTACAGTTGACCGGAACTTACATCGCCATGTCTTTCGTCACCGTCGCGGCGGCCACTCTGCCCAGTGTTCCCCTCGACTTCAAAGGCAACCGCGATAGGATCCTCGAGTCCATCCGCATCGCCAAGGAGCAAGGTGCCACGCTCAGAACCGGTCCAGAACTAGAGATCCCTGGCTATGGTTGTCTTGACCATCACCTTGAAGGTACTTACACGGAATTCTTGGCCGCGGCTTGTTTGCTCCCGTGAGTCCGCTTGAGCTGACACCCGACCAGGTGACACCTTCCTCCACAGCTGGGAGGTTCTCACCGACATCATCAGCGACCCCGTCTGTAAAGACATGCTGATTGACTTGGGCATGGGCTGTCGTCATCGCAACGTCCGCTACAACTGCCGCGTTCTCTGCACCTACAAGCACATCTACCTCATCAGACCAAAGGTAGATAGATAGCCTGAGGCCTGTGAGGAAGTCGTGTTGTTGACTCCTCTTAGCAAAGCCTCGCCAACGATGGCCTTTATCGCGAGGCTCGGCATTTCTCGGCGTGGACGAAGCTTCGAGAGGTAGAGACCTACTACCTTGAGGCCGCCGCCGTCGAGGTGACTGGTCAGAAAACAGTTCCCATCGGCGACTTGATCCTTAGCACCCTCGACACCGCTGTGAGCTGCGAGACCTGCGAAGAGATGTTCTCGCCCCTAAACCCGTCGACCTTTCTTGGTCTCAATGGAGCCGAGATTATCCTTAACAGCAGCGCCAGCCATGCCGAGCTGCGGAAGCTGAGGACTCGTCTCGACCTCGTCTCCAATTCCACTCGGAAACTGGGCGGCATATACGTCTACGCCAATGCGACCGGTGTTGACGGCGAAGCACGCATGCTGGTTTGTCTTTTCAATACCTACGATGTGTCTACCAGGTGTTGGTGATCTAACGAAAATCAGTTTGACGGCTCGAGCATGGTGCTAGCCAACGGGAAAGTCCTTGCACAGTCTTCTCAGTTCTCTCTGAAGCCAGTCGAGGTCATCACTTCCACTGTATCCATTGAAGAGGTCCGGAGCTATCGGTCGAGCATCTCACGGAACGTCCAAGCTGCGGCTCAGCCTGATTTTCCAAGAGTCGAGTGCGATTTGCGACTGACAAGGCCCGCTGATGACATCTATCTATCGGACCATCTCCGCATCGCGAAAGAAACGGAGCTGAAGATCCTTGATCCCATGGAAGAGATCGCCATGGCTCAAGCAGTCTTCCTGTGGCAGTATCTCTGCCGCACGGGCTCACCAGGTTACTTCCTTGCCCTCAGTGGAGGGTTAGACTCTGCAACCGTAGCGCTCTTTGTCTATAGCATGGCAAGGCTCGTGATCCAGTCCATTGACGCGGGGGAAATGTCAACGCTGGATGACCTCAGACGCGTCACTGGCGATAAGACATTCATGCCCGAGACGCCTCAAGAGATCGTCTCTCGCCTCCTTCACACTTGCTACATGGGCACGATCAACAGTGGGGACGATACGAGATCAAGAGCCCGTCGACTTGCTGAGGAGCTTGGTGCTTACCATTCTGATATCTCGATTGATGAGGCGGTGCAGGCCCATGAAGCCATCATCGAGAAGACGTTGAATTTTAAACCCAGGTATGGGGTTGAAGGTGGAAGTCCAGCCGAGAACGTAAGTCTTGTTTAGGCCAGAGCCATGACAAAGCTCTCCGTATCCTCCTTCCTGGGGTATCCGCTCACATTTGGCTCAGCTCGCGCGTCAGAATATCCAGGCGAGAAATCGTCTAGTCGTCCAGTACGAGCTGGCCCAGCTTTCGACAACGGCAAGACAGCTCCCACGAGCTGGCGCAGCACTTCTCGTGCTGGGAAGTGGAAACGTTGATGAGAATCTCCGCGGGTACTACACAAAGTAGTGAGTTTTGCTTTGTTGATAATCGAGACTGCCCGCATTAATAACCATCTCAGCGACGCATCGTCAGCGGATATCGCCCCTCTCGGGAGCATTTCGAAAACAGACGCCAAGAACTTCCAAGCATGGGCGCGAGATCAGTGGGAGCTTCCTATCATGAACGAGTTCTTAAAGGCAACGCCTTCGGCAGAGCTACTTCCCCTATCTGCCGGGGTCCAGGATGACGAGGCAGACACCGAAATGGGTCTGACATACAGGCAAGTATTTACGGCTACCCCTGTTAAAGAGCTTGGACTGACCATTACGCAGCGAACTCTCCGAATTTGGAATACTAAGGAAGGTGCACAAGCTTGGACCGTGGTCGACTTATCTCCGGCTTCTCGGAGACTGGAAAGAGAGGCCAGGTTATGGCCCACGGCAGATCGCCGAGCGGGTCAAGAGGTTCTTCCGCTTCTACTCCATCAACCGTCACAAGGCCGTCATCCTCACCCCGTCGCCGCACCTGTCAGCATATAATCCGGACGACAACCGCCACGATCTTCGGCCATTCTTGTACGTCGTCAATTGGCCGTGGCAATTTGGCAAGATTGATGCACACGTGGAGGATCTCGAGAGGAAGATTGCGGACAGGGACAGGCCGGCAGATGCCCAGTACAACGCGTTCGATTAGGAGTCGAGACTCGAGAGACTGGATGACACATATAGGCGCATGGTAAGCTAAGCTTTTCTGAAGTCCGTTCGTGGCATATTGGCCGTTGCTGAACTTGAATGGCAGGAAGGTAAGTGTCACTTCCCGGATCAGAACCGGGGTCAAAGTTTCCATATTGATGCTGACAAAAGATTTGTACTCAGTGTTGTACGCTTGAGCGAAAACGATTTACTCCTCCACTTTGGTCAAAAGGCGCATCCCTTTACCCAACAACGCCTGACGACTGTGCCCTATCACAAACGAACCTGTAAAATCGTGTCTTCAATCTTGCCATTCGCTCATTTACAAAGCTTCTTGTCCGTGAAACCGGCCTAAGCTCCCGATTCGGGTTGTAAGTTGGTTCCCTCCTTGTACAGCCCATCGAGACCCTTGAGCCCTCAGGGGAAGACTTGTCGACAAGGAAGGCAAATTGGTGGTTATTCTGCTGCTGCACCGTATCGAAAGCGTCATGATGGAAGATCAGCAATCTCTCCGTGTTCCATACGGAGGCCCGCGCCATCTTGCCCATGATGTGGTTCATGCGGAATCGTGTCAGTACTTCCCGCTTGTGGGCCCCGACGACGAGGTAGGCCAACCACCCGCCGGCGCTGGTGCTGCGCAGGGTGTACTGTTGCGCGTGGGCCCAGCCTCGCCACGACATGTCGTCGGGGCACGGGTACGGGATATTGCAGCGCACTGGCAGGACGAAGTCGGCTGTGGACACGCTGAAGCCCTCGCGCAGGAGACGGTCGACGTCCCTGGCTCGGACGTAGAGGACAGCCTCCCACGTCATCCGGTTGCGGTCGTGTTTGATGCTCGGGTCAACATCCGAGTAGTGTGTTAGTTCCATGTTGTAGGAGAAGTCGATAAGGGCCTCCGACAGCGCGGGGACGATCTGTGGTGATTTGCTATTGCTGGATCCCATGGTTGGTGGGGTTTCTGTGTCGATGCTGTATGGCGTATGTTTTGGGTGGGAGTTGAGCTCGGGGAGAGGTTGTATGTGATATACAGTGCTGTGAGGAAAAGGCGAGAGGGGGGGGGGGGGGGGGGGGGAGTGACGCAGCTAATGAAGAATATATCGCAGCCATCTCCGATGCAGCATCACTGGCAGTTAGTCGGTTTTTTTTGTTTTGTTTTTGGGTTTGGGCTTGCCATGGATAGGTCCCAATCTACAAATCGCAGCTCAACCAAACTATGCCGGTGGGCTAGCGCCGTGGGAATCACAATGTCTATTTCCATGCAGCACTTTGTGCGGCGTTCACACGCTAGCTTTGGAATTTTCATGATATAGTGACTGCTTATTCTGCGGCGGTACCCAAACACATCATTTTTGATGCATGGGTGGCCAGGCTATGCTTTTCTTCTTCTTCTTCTTCTTTTTTTCTCTCTCATGTAATGTTACATCGATTGTGAATCTTTTGCTCTCGTCCATGCCTTCCCATCATTGATCCGGAATCTATCTACTGGATCTGAAGAAGCCAGCCGTCGCCCTCTTTGCCCAAGGCACTGACGCCGCCCCAGAAGATGACGCTCTTGGCGTCGGCGGCGTCTGCGCCGAAGAAGCCTCGCGGGCCGGGGTGAGCCTTGCCTTCCGCCTTCACCTCCTCCGTCGGGACAAGCTCCACTTCGGCCCAGCTGAACTCGCCGGAATCGATGCGCGGGAGCTTGTCGCGAATGGCGTCCTTGACGGCGGCGGCGCTGAAGCCGTGGGTCGGCAGCTGCAGGGCCCAAATGTCGGTGTAAAAGTCCTTCTCGGCGGAGGCGTTGTTCTCGCCAAATATGTAGACGAGGTAGTGCCTGCCGACTCCGGTGTTGACGGGGACCAGAGCGCCGCCTTCGCGGGGGCGGGGGCCGGGGGTCAGGGGGTTCGTGGGGAAGCTGACCGTCTTCCACTCCAGGGCGTTGGGCTTCTCGCGGTCCTCGGCGTTGGACTTGAGGTCGAGATAGTGGATGGCACCGCTCATGTTAGAATCGGCGCTGATAGTGTAGAGGACGTTGTCGACAAAGGCGGCGGCGAGGGGTGGCCGGGGCGATGATGGCAGCTCCGTCCAAGCGAGCGTGTCAAAGTTGTACATCCAGGTCTCGGTAGTCGCCTCCTGCTCCTTGGACGTGCGGCCGCCGTGCAAGACAAGGAAGTCCTGGGCGTCGTCGACGAAGATGTGGTGGTCGAACCTCGGCGTGAGGCTCTTGCCGATCTGGCTCAGCCCGTCCATCTTGGTCCACTTGAGGCTCTCAGAGTCCCACAGCCACAGGCACGTCTCTGGGATGGGCTTGCCGCTGGCGTCGGCACCGCCCTGGACAATGACGAACTGGCCGCGTGCCGCGGCGGCGTGCCTGGAGCGCGGAGACGGCACGTACGTCTTGCCTGTTTCCGCATCCTGCATGGCGAACGCGGGATAGCAGGCGTACGCTGCGACGGGCTCTCCCTTGGTCATGGCGGGCAAGGAGAGGACGTGGAAGTCGGTAGAGCTGAGCTGGCCGTCGGCCGCCTCACCGCCGAATATGCAGGCCTTGTGGTTCACGACTGTGACTGAGTGATGTGAGCGTGCGAGAGCACTATATCCGGAGCTTGGTCAGAAAAATCTGTCTACTCGCAGAACGGGGAAAGAGGGGCCCAAGGCTTACGAGACATCGAACGCGGGGGACTGGGTAGTGGCGACCTGGGATAGGGAGACCTTCAGAGGCTGAGTCGGGCGTGCGACGGCGGCGGCGGCGCCGACCTCGACGCCGGTCGAGACGATCTGCTCGGCCACAAGAGCACCTGCAGCGACTTCGGCCATTGTATTTGTTGCTTTTGGTGTTCTGAAAAATGGAGAGAGAGAGGTGTGTGTGTGTGTGTGTGTGTGTGTGTGTGTGGGTGTGTGTGTGTGGATGATGGACGTTGTAAGCTGCTGCCAAGGCTGAATTGAAAGGTCGTTCGTAGAAAGAGGGGCGTCCGGGGATTATGAGATTCAGATTGAAAAAAAGCTGTGATGGATGGCAAGCCTCAAGTCGTTTTTGCCCAACAGAATGTGATTATTTGGTTGAGGCTGGAAGTTGATGCTGGTTGCTGCATCTGACGATCAGGAACAAACAAACTGGGGGAAATGTTGAATGACGTAGCTCTCGATATCGCTGGCCCTTCCCGCAAACGACATGACGTCACGTTCTCCGGATTCAATTGTTCCTTTCTCCCCGTCACAGAATAAAACATAAGGATTAAAAAAACTGTGCCTTCTTTGCAAGCTACTGTGGGAAAAATAAAGAATGACGTAGAGTTGAACATGCGAGGGGATTCTGGAGGGAGCATGAATAACGGACGAAGACCAAGCCCGGATGGCCAGAGGCCACTGCTCCCGGGCCGGAGCGTGCGGTTCCGCGCTCGCCGGCTAGTCAGTCACCGTCTCCTCGTTGACCCGTTCCAGTGTAAGGCAATCAATCATCCTGGGGGTACATTTCGACCGGCTTTTGGCAGGTTACATTAGCTGGGCTGTAGTGCCGAAGGGGACCTCTGTCCAATTGTGATATACAGGGCGGGTCTGGCATATGCCATGCTGCAGATATTCCCGACTACCTATGATGGCAACCGAGACGACAAGCATCTATCTACCCTTGACCCTTACTTGACACGCTCGTGTTTAGGTACCGGATGGCATTTTGATGTATGAGAGATGTCTACTTTGTAATATTTTTGAATGATTCCTGGAGAAACTTGTGGAGAGAGCTTGATAGGTGCTTTGGCTGGCAGTCCACTCGGCTGGCCCCTCGAACCTGACCGAGTGCGCTCTATCCGGAGACCTTGGTTTGAGACGGGCGAAGTTGAAGGCAGTACAGACGAACCCGGACAATCAAGAAACCTGATCAAGATGGCAATTTACATCCAAGGTGCTATGCTAGAGTCTTGGACCTCCCGCTATTCTGTGGCATGTCATGCCTCGGCTGCCGTTTTCCACAGTTTGCATGACAGTTGCCCGAAGCTGCCTCGAGCCAACGTCGACGCTAGCCCATGTGAGGCACCATGTGTCGCTTCCAGGGCTGATCATCTCACAAAATCCTGCTGATACTAACTCATCTATGATGGCCAAGCCTCAGCCCCGCGCCCTACTGGGCCGAAGTTCTCTTGGCGTGCGTTCAGCGGAAGCCTTTCCGGATTCCAAGAACCCCGCCTATCCCTTGAAAGATGCCTGCCGTGTCATTTTATTAATTACCCCTTGCTGCTATTCTCTACATGAACCATCCTCAACCCTTCGCTGAAAAACAAGCACAGATGGCTTCGCAGGATTACCCTCACTTCCCACCGCCCCCGGGCCAACAGGGCATGCCGCCTCCTCTCCCGCCCCGCCCCGTCAGCCCGGCGACCCGCTATCCTCGGCCGCTGCCGCCACCGGCCTTGCACGCACCATACCAGCAGCCAGCTCAATACTTGCAAGCTTCCCAGGATGCCGAACAACATACACCGAAGCTTGGTGGTAATGAAGTGCCTTCCAGTTTGCCTCCCTCTCACTCAACCATTCATCATGGATACGATCCAGGGCACTGCCCTCGACAACCACGTTACGGGGCAACAGGTCCACCTGCGCAGCATCAATGTGCAGCACAGGAATCGCAGCCTTATCAAGCTTCAGCTCCTGTTTTTGTTCCTATTCCATCACACAGAGGCCTGCCTGTCTCTGATCAGCGAGAACAGACCCCAAACATTCATCAAATTACTTCCCAGTTGGGCCGAGTTAGCATCCGAGACAGCCCTCCGAGGGCACAAGAAAAACGGCGCTCTGAAGAGACGGCCCTTTTTAGATGGAAGAGAGCATTGCCAATACCTGTTGTGTCCGAAGAGGGCAAGCCTAACGACACCCTCTGGGACTGTCCCGAGTCGCGAGTCATTGACTACGAGACGGATTGGTATCATATGCCTGAAATCCCCAACTTCACCATCTGTACCTGCTGTTACGAGATGTACCTCTCGAACACACCCCTTTCGGCTTCCCTTGAACGAGTTCGGAGACCTAGAGGCGCTTGCGGCTTCCAACCGCATCGAGTGACCAGGGTCCTAATCCCGCAGTATCTCAAAACGTTAGATCCTCAACCTCTTCGGGATTACATGGCGAAGCGTCTGGGTATCCAGGACTGTCACGGTGTTGGAGGCGTCAAGGGATCGGCCGGTGTGAAATGGTTCAGGCCCCTCGATACTAGACTCAACGGCTTTCTTTCATGCGAAGCATGTTATGAAGAGGTGATTCTAGGCACAGCTTTCCACCGCAACTGGGCGCCCTACGAGAAACCTCAGGCAAAGGACGATCTCTGGGCGTGCGATGTATGCATTCCCTTCATCGGCCGGATCTTGATCAACTATTCCGTAGGCCACACGTGGGAGGACTGGATCCAAGCCACCATCAAGCACATGAACCTACCCATATGCGACAAGGAGAAGGCCGTTGCTGCGTCGTCTCGGAAATGGGTCCGGCTATCGGGCGGACGGGTCCCTGACATGAAATTCTGCGAGAGATGTTACGAAGAACACCTAGCGTGCACCCCCCTTGCTCATGAATTCGAACTGATCCCATCAACGCCCGGCTCCGAGGGTCTGGAGTGGATGCAGGAAGCGCCGAGCCAACGCACGCAGGACTTTGAGCGCCGGGTATGCAGCGCGGCGAATAATGTCCCGCTTCTCGTGGCCGTGTCGTCCGCCATAGACCGGAAGGACATCGACGTCATGATAAGAGCGGCGAAGGTCATTGTCACTAACGTCCCTTGCACCGGAAGGGGGATCGCGGGCGGTACGTGGTACACGCTGGCTGGCGGCGACGTCGTGGACGGTTTCAAGATTTGTCCGGCATGCCACGCCGCGTGGGTCAGCCCTTGGAACCTGGATCGGTTCTACGAGGTCGCAAGCGGCGTGGACGCCGCGCAGACTTTCTTGTGCAGCCTCCATCCCTCGGCTCCCCGATGGACGCAGCAGGTCCGTCGATGGCAAGAGGCTCTCGAAGTAGGAGTGTGGTCGAGGTATTCCAACTGGGTTCGCACGTTCGCCGGCGTCCCGCCCTGCGCGGGAGACGGCCAGGTCGAGAACCGCAAGTGGCATGGCTGGGAGGACTGTCCCATCTGCGCCGAATGCTGGGTCGCCTTCTGCAGGGACGCGCGCCCCACCGCCTCGGGGCTCGCGATGGAGTACAACGGCCGGCTCGTGCCCGGCGCCAGGATGTGCTGCATGTACTCCCCGCGCATGCGGCAGAAGTGGACCGAGGCCTGCGAGGCGGGCGACGCCGGCGAGCTCGTCCGGTTTTCGAGGACCAGGCTCAGGATGTACGCGCAGACGGTGGTGCAGATACGGAGGCTGAGGACGGTGCACGAGATGCAGGTGCTGGAGTCCGTCAACGCCGGCAGGCAGAGCCTCACGTGGTTGTCGATACAGAACCTTTATGTCTCCTCCGGCATCACGGATGGGTACCAACACGGTAACAGCACGCTGGGGTGGCATCCGACGGTAGAGGGCGCCCGGAGTGCAGCGTATATGAGAGACATGTCGAGCTTGGGCGGTCAATCTTGGAGCACTCTTCTCCAGATTGAGCATCTGCAGAACCAGTGGCGACATTTCGAGTGAGGCCTTTCTAAAGCTTCTTCGGGATATTTGGTCTCGTTTTCTGGATGTACGAGTGACAAGAGGCAAGGGAGGATGCAACATTCTTTTTGACGAGGAGGCCATATGATGGCTGCTGTGAGGTATCTTGGGCTGTAAAACGTACAGATATTTTATCATTCATGTGTTGAATCAAACCAACCCCAAACTCCACAGGCCATGCATTCCATATTGGGCCATTCATAATACAATAAAAAAAAAAGGTCCAATACCTCATTTGTACATCATCCGTAGCTTAAAGGCGCCGAGCATTGTCTCTCTTCGTCCCGCTGGAGGGATCCTCACAAACGCGCTGGAAGCAGGTTAGTCTTTCTGTCCAATATTTTCATGCGCTTGTATGCTCATGCTCACCTTTCTACGACTCCTAAAGTCCGTGTAAAAGCCAAGCCACAGATCTCTCGTGGTGCAATCTTGGACGCCGTTCTTCACCACGCATTTGGGCTGATGGGCCTGCACGAGCTCCGGCGGGGAATGCAACCAGGGCTTGTGCACCGGCCAGTCGGAGAAGTGGAGGAACTTGGCCTCGTTGTAGACGGCGACCGAATCGAATTCCTCCTTGTCGTTTCCGAGATACTCTGCCATGTGGTCGCCTCCGAAGGTGCGGGTGAGGAGGTCGTAGGGGCGATGAGGGAGGATCATGGCGCTGTCCCTGTACAGGGTGTTTACGATCTCCATGTCGTACTCGTCCTTTCTGGCGCTGTCTATGTTTGCCTTGACGCGCTCGAACTCGGCGGCACTCGGCGTCACGAGCATGATCTGGGAAGAGAGGATGTCCTTCTCCGGATACAACCAATAGGCCAGGGGCATAGCCACGGGGGCGGGAGGCAGGAGAAAGAGCTCGTCCACGTTTTGGAGAAGAGTGGAGTCAGAATCAAGTGATAGCACGCGTTCGTATTGCGTCTGGTTGAAGGCCAGCAGTTTGGTGAAGGAATCTGCCCAGGTGGCTGGTATTTCAAGTGTCAGAACAATGCTTTTGGGTCATGCGGGTTGTTGGTATCGTGATGGCGAACTCACAATCGGTGCTTTCCCTATGTTGGACAGTAACGGGAACTAGTTTGACCCCATAAACATCCCTCGCGCGGATAAGAAGTTTTGCGTCCACTGTATCTCCGTCCTTGGCTTGAGGGTCAAGCATTGTAGACGGATACATCATGACGCGATCCGCTTTGCTTTTCACGTGGTCCAGTCTTTCGAAGAACATGACCGAGTTGCAGAGATAATGCGAATCAGTGACGTATTGCACGTACGCAAACCGAGACCAGTCAACGACATCGTGCCTAAATGGAGACGACCGTATGGCCGCGATTTGGTTGGCATTCTGAAAGGCTAGGATCAGGAGCAATGATGCAGCAATTGCAGACGTCATCCAACGGAATCGCTTTGAAGAGACAACATCGGAAAGTTTCGGTAGGGTATTTGTGGAGAGCAAACCCGAGCTCACCCCTTTGTCACCAGGAATCCGGGAGTAGGACCATTGTGGGCGAAAGAGCCGAGAAGCCATCGACGGCAATCAAAAGAGCGTGAGTGATTGAGAAGATAATCACCGAGTCCACCGGTGGCCGCGCGGATGTGCAAACGAGTCTACACCCTACATATATGTATGTAAGGGCAGTGTGGGTATGTCTTTGAAATGAGCTGCTGGGCAGCCCAATCATAGGACTGGCCGACATACCCATGTGCATTTGAATGGCAGAAGCAAGCTGGTGCACCACACGAATCTCACCCACCATGCATGGAAAGCCCCTGACGGGTTCAGCGACCATTTGACCAGAATAGTCCGTCTAGCATGTCTACCGGTAGCATGGGTCCACAGTATTGGATAGTACCGGGGGCATGAAAGCGTAAAAAGTGGAAGCAAATGCTTAGGTTTCCATAGAAGAGACGCCATGCATCGAGGTCAATGCTGTCATCTGCAGCTGTGCCTTTAACTACCTACCTACATGCGGGAAGCCTCTCGTGAAAGCCTCCAGGCCAGGAGGTCCCGGCTCTTTCTACAAGCTTTCTTTTGAGGTGCATCTTGCCAGATACCTATGTTGTGGCCGGGGACTTCCAAACCTAACGGACGCATTGGTGGCAGATTGAGTGGGAGTCGCAGGGGGGAGAGGGGGGGCGGACCGACGGCAACTGCTTCGCGCCAACAGCACATTCTGCGCCTCATTATCACCTGCAGACAGCCCCGTAGTCTGGAAGTTAAGACCTGGGTGCCCTGCGGTGACCCCAACCCCATGGGGGGTCAATTTGAATCCGCCTGGAAAGACCTCTCTTCCTCTTGGCTTGGGAAGTGAAGTAAGAGGGGATGTAGCGACCAATTAAGAGCCTAAATTACCCCCTCTACAAAGTTGATGTCACTGGTTCTGTTTGTCAAGAGTCCAAACGAGTTCCTGCATACTATACCAGTGTGGTTTTTCTTTCATAGGCATTGTTTCAAGAAAAATATATTGTGCTCTCTCTTGCTGTGTAACTTGAAAGAGTAACCAGAAAAATGTATTATAGCATGAGTTATAATCGCCGTAAAAAAAAGTACCTGCTTCTGTCTCACCTACAGACCCCTGAGTCAAGGCATAAATTGAGACCAGCCACTTTTCAAAATAGTGTAGCAAGTTGTTCATCGCAACTATATTTTTACAGGAAGCTAGATAGGAAGATAGTATGGCATTCAAGGTACTTTACACTACTGGCTTTTCTGCCGCAACTACAGCTGTGCTGCATGTGGTAGTAATTTTGTTGTGCGTTGCCCGCTGAAACTTGTTACATGCGCCATTTTCAGTTTTATACACCCCCGTATCTTTGCTTTTCCTCAGTAGGCAGTTTCATACTTTTCGTACGAAAAAAAAAGTCCTCGGATGCTACCAAAGTCTGAAACCACCGGGTTGATGCTTTCAACCCCCAAATTCGACCCCAAACTCCAGGCTTCTTCATGTTTTACATTTGCAGAAATCATACAATCTTACAGCGTCTCGGATCATTACCTTTTCCAATGCTTCCAGAAAGCTAATCGCCGAGACCTTTCCGGCTTGTCGCTGAAACTCGCATCACAAGCCTACTACTGATGCTATTAATAAGGCTAATCATGGGTCAGTTGAATACTCTCAACAGACCTCCCGGCGGGCTGTGAAGTCCGCATAAAGACTTTTCCAAATTATTGCTGCAGAGCAGTATTACATGTTGCTCTTCATGACACAGTTGGGCCGCGTCTGCCCACCGGCAGCAGCTGAAGCTGACAACCAAGGTTTAGGCCATCGCCATTCGGAAAAATGGGTAATGCTTGCTTCGTTATATGCATCACGGACTTTGAACTCATACCCTCAGCGCTGCTTGCGTTGGGCCGGAGCTCTAGACACTGTCAAAATGTCTTTCAGCACATCGTTTCCCATCAACGCTACAGTCTCGTCCAGTGACAAACGTGGGCCATTCAAGCAACATCGTATCTCTCAGCTGGAGCCAAAACAGGCATCGGCGCAGCCATCGGAACCCGTATACTGGCTCTCATAGGTTCTGTCTTTTTTCTGCCAACGTCGGTTCAAAGAATGTGAGGAAACGATCGAGGATAGCGCACCACCACAGTATGAAAACAACAATGACCGCTTTCAGTTTCCAATGGCTTTTGAGCCGTTCAAAGGCCCAGTGGAGATTGATGAGTCTTCTCCAAGAGGTTTTATGGAGGTAATATGCAGTTGGAGGCAAACGGAACGGTCAACAGTCGAGGGGAACTATCATAAGTGAAAGACAAGGCACTTGGTGAGGAAATTAGTAATGGACTTGATGTATAAATGTATCGTAATTTTACAACATGTATTCTAATGACTCCTCTTGGGGTCGAACATATGGCCTCGAGAAGAACAGGCCAATTATAGGCACTGAAACACAACGAATGCGTGAAGCCTTTGTCGCAATAACAACTAGATGTAGGACCATGTTGAGGCTGTACAATCACACGCCATTGGTATTAGGGAGGGCTCACATGAGTGAAAGCAATCCCCAGTTATATTGAACAGTCTCCTTGTTCAAAACTTCTTCCCTTACCATTCAGTCAACAAGACTCCAATGACAACAGTCAATCGTTGGAGAAGGACTAGTGGTGAGATAGTCTGACCTATACTCTGTCATAGCTGGCGTTCCAAGCGGTCCTTCAACCATTGCAATACGACAGTGAGCTGCTCGATGCAAAGCCCAAGACCCATGTAATTAAACACCTGATACAAACCGCACTTCACTATGACAGATCAGAAATACGTTCAGAATTGCGCATTTAGCGCGCGGCTCCAGAAAAAAGAGGGCTATCCCGCCTATCGGATGGCTCTAGAAGCAAATCTAGCGCTTTCTCCCAACGCCAAGGCGGCAATAAATCGGTTCCATACGCAGAAGAAAAACAGAGCGTAAGGAAGGAAGGGAGCTAGCTTGTTGGTAAGGGAGGACGGTTGTAAGGATCTTTGTTGTGGGCGGCAAACAGCACCCCTTGATTGGTTGCAGCGACAGAAAATGAGGTGTGTCAACATCGGATACGGAGTCCTTTTCAATTTGGGGTGAACACAGGGGGCTCCGCTGATGCAGCTCTTGGTTCATTCACGAGACATCGAGGTTCGTGGATGGATATACTGCTAGGCTTCGCAGTCCGTCGTCCCTACCATCCTAGGGACTGGTCTATCTATTGGGATACTACATATTGTTAGTGGTCTTGCTAGAACTCCTTAAGATGACTATAAATACCGAAGCATGTCAGGAAATTTCAATAATAACAGAAGACATAATTTCAAGGGTGTGGCAACGAGGAGATAGGCTGGTGGTTTGGCTGCACATAGCTCCGAGTCGCCCTGTTGATACATCTCCATTGCAGCAGACCAGAAATACTTGGCTCTCAGTGTCACTCGATGCAACGGCGATTTCACTCTTGATGTTTTCTGGTAAACTCTTCCTTTCGAGCATCACAGCGTGGAATATGTCTTTGAGAATGGCGAATCCCAATAAGTCGAGTCGATGAAATGAAACGAACATCCGTTCGTCGTCGATCACTTTCGTCTATGTTATTTCCAATCCAGCTTCGAACCCTGCTAAAAGAATAAACACTTTAGGGAATGGAACAGTTTGCCGTCCGGTGCCGGCACGTCCTCGGGAATCTGCCCGATATGTCTTCCGGTCCCGGGACTGGAGCAGACCGGAACCACGGTACTACGCTAGATCCCGACACCCCCGCTTGCCTACTTGTGAGACCACTGGCCGATCTTCAAACCTGCAACATGGTCGGTCCACTTGATCTGGGGAGGTTCGGCTCTTCGCCCCGTATCAGGCGGCGCTGGCGTTCGAAGTGGGACAGTGACGACCGCCTCGACGTACTCCCTAACTCTGCAAACCTCGCCACGTTTCCACAAGTTCGCCCATCTCTAATCTCCAGCTGCAGAAGGAGTGATGTACATCGAAATAAAACCCGACGAACCCTATCTTTTAGGGCACTTAAAGCTCCCGAAAGGCAAAAAGGTAAGCCATCTCATGCTGGCATGCCATGCAGATTGCGGGGTCATCCGACGCACACGCGGATTGCGTGCTCAACGCCCCGGATAGCAACATCGCAACCACGATTGATAATCAGCGCCGTCCTCAACGGTGCCTATGGTGCGGACTTCAGCATTTCAAGTGAACCTTGTTCCAAATGGATGGCGTCACCCCCTCCATCCCACAGGGCCCAACACTCCCATCCTTTTGCCCCGTGTGCCACTGGACGCCAATGGCATTCTGCGGCTGTGTCATCTGGCGATCGGGACCGCATGGGCCTGCACCGGTGTATTGTCCTGAGGGGGAGGGACCCGAGGAAAACGCAATCTAATCCCTGCCAGCATGCAATTGTCCTAGTTAAGCCCCCTCCTCGGATACAATCCGATGTCGATGCCATTTGGAGGGGTGGTCTATATAAGGCCCGGGACGGGACTTTGAATCCTCATGCGTGGGTGGGCGTACCAGTAGCTAGTTTGATACTCAGCAACCTGAAGAAGAGACAGAATTACCGTCAAGATGGCACCTTCAGCAACAGAAACTACCACGGTGACTGAGCCAGTCAACCTGCCGGTGAACAACCTTCGCCTGTATGCCGATGGTTCCGGTGATTACAAGGAGCTCGCGCCTACCACATACAACAAAGATGCCGAGGCAAAGGGGGGAGACGGCCACGAAGGCGCAAAGGTTTGTATCCTAAACTTTGAGTCAATAATGTGTAGGATTTCCATATAAGTGACTAACGTTCAAAACCGTAGTATCCTCATTACCTTCCCACGTGGAACCCCGAACAAAAGTACCCTCCCCTACAGCCCTTCCAGCACTACGAGCACGGCAAGGATGCCGACCCCAGCTACCCGGAACTGCTCCCCAAGGACGCTCAGGTGACTGACCTGACGCCCACTATCGGCACAGAAGTCAGGGGGGTCCAGCTCAGCAAGCTCAGCAATGCCGGCCGCGACCAGCTCGCCCGCTTCGTTGCCGAGCGTAAGGTTGTCGCCTTCCGCGGCCAGGACTTTGCCGACCTCCCCATCGACAAGGCCCTCGAGTTTGGCGGCTACTTCGGCCGTCACCACATTCACCCCACCTCCGGATCCCCCGAGGGCTTCCCGGAGATCCACCTCGTCCACCGCGCCGCGGGTGACAGGTCGGCCGAGAAGTTCTTCGCCACCAGGACAAGCTCGATCGCGTGGCACTCGGATGTCTCGTATGAGCAGCAGCCGCCGGGCACGACCTTCCTGTACATCCTCGATAAGCCGGAGACGGGTGGCGACACTCTCTTCTGCAACGCCGTAGAGGCGTACAACAGGCTCAGCCCGCTCTTCCAGGAGAGGCTCCATGGTCTGCAGGCCGTCCACTCCGGTATCGAGCAGATCAACGCTTCCGTCAGCAAGGGCAGCATCAAGCGTCGCGAGCCCGTCGCCAACACCCACCCCATCGTCCGGACACACCCCGTGACGGGTGAGAAGGCCCTCTACATCAACCCTCAATGTAAGTTTTCCCACACAAGTACGCTCTTTCGAGTAACCAAAACGAACTCATCATGTTTGCCAGTCACCCGTGAGATCGTGGGCTTGAAGAAGGAAGAATCCGACGCCCTGCTCAAGTTCCTCTACGAGCACATTGCGTGGGGCGCCGACTTCCACGCCCGCGTCAAGTGGGAGGAGGGAACCGTTGTCGTCTGGGACAACCGTGTTACCCAGCACTCTGCCTTGGTTGACTGGAACAACGGCTCGCGGAGACACTTGGCCAGAATCACTCCGCAGGCTGAGCGGCCATACGAGACTCCTTTCAAGGGTTAGATGGTTGATGAGATGACGAGGTATTGGTTGTAGCGTGTGCATCAAAGGCCAGTTTTGGTCATGAACAATTTAGGACCCAAGAGGCCTAGAGCAGTGGTTGAGAACTGCAAGAACCAGTCGAGAAAACGCACTGGTGCTATGATGAATGACATCCTGTTACGAGTAAAAAAAAAATACAATATTGCCTGCTGCGATGACACAGTCCAGTACGTGGTTGATCTTGGGCTGGTGGTGCCCCATCGTGTAAACTGGTAGTGACAGTCGGTTGGTGTCTATTTAAGCTATACGTGAATAAAGAGACCAGGACTTTTCTCCCATAAGGTAATGCCTTGATGAAATCGCATGTATGATACTTTTCGCCAAAGTCATGGTTCTCTCACCACGCGAATGACTGGCGTTTCATCTAGGACAGTTGGGATTGGCAGTCCAAGTCTTTCCATTCTATTTCTGCCTCTTGTAATGGTTAGACGGACATGCGTCAGCCACGGCAAGATAAGCCAGTCGTTTGAACAGTGGGCAAAACCAATGATTGTCCAACTTGACGGAATCCCCTCTTTGTGTGTGCGCGCGATCGACCCAAGGGGTTGGCACTGGACGCAGGTTATCCAGTTTGCCGTTCCGTGATTGGCCAATCGCCTCGGTATCGGCTCAAAGGTGTGTCGCAATGTCATGGCTGCCATCACGCAATACCTACTCCAAGCCTTTCTCGTCAGCAGAGATGCAGGTGTTCAAGGGCGCCCACGGCGTCCCCCCATCTCTAAGTGATAGAGACCGACATGCATTGTCTCGCCATCGGATGCGTCGTCCACACATGGCAATCGGCTCGTCGTCTCTCAGTACTGCGCAGCTTTCCACGGCTGGCATCTGTTCCCCTGGAGCATCATCCCTCCTCTCTGGACCCTGACGGGATTCCTCCCGCTCAACGCAGTTACTCGTAGCTCAGCTCAAAAGTCTCGCTCATGGATGGCGCATACACTGCTGTTGCTGCCCAGGCATTCCACGACGACATAGGACATGGGCCGGCCACTCTGGATCACACCCCCCCCCCCCCCCCCACACTCGACAACTCGACTCGCTAGGCCACTGGTTCGCAGCGCAATACTCTCTGGCAATTGCATCATAGATAAGAGGTTTGATTTGTTCAAGGAGACCGATCGAATATGAGGTGATCGCCTCGGTCCATCGCGCCAGTATGAAGGGTTTTCTAGCCGTCTTCGCGCGCCTCTCCCCCCCTTGTTTTCACAATATCGGGATAGAGGATAACAACAGATCGGGCTGAGACCACTGCCCAGGTTACCGGGACCTTTGGGGTAATGTATAAAGGTTCTTGCATCTCCGTGGACCGGGCTCTGTTTCCGGTACCCGTGCAGTTGCAACACTGTTGACGAAGCTTAAAAAAGCTTCTGCGAGACTCACCTACAGTGTGCCAACCGGCTTGTCAAAGGTGTTTGCAAGTTGACTCCAATCATGGCCGCAAACGAAAGAGGAGGGCCCTTAAAGGACCCAGCCAAAGAGATCGACACCGCGCAGTCACAGGTCACGACAGACGCCTCGACCTCCTCGTTGCGAGAACAGGTCGCCCAGCAGCACGGCTCGACGGATGAGCATGTCTTCTCGGACCCTAGCGCCGCCGAATACTGGCGCAAGGTGTACGAGAAGGCTCAGTACGAGAACCGCCATCGCTTCGATCCAAGCTTCCAATGGTCTGCCGAGGAGGAGAGGAAGTTGGTCAGAAAAGTATGTTACTGCTACCCATGTGGGATGCGAGACAAGTACGACGTCTAGCGGAAGCTGACTAAACTGAATCTGTTTAGATCGACAAAAAGATTATGGTCTGGGCTTGGGTTGGTGCACCCCCTTCCGTCGAGAGTTGAACGGCAGCTGAATGGTCATATACAGGTCATGTTCTGCGCCCTCGACCTTCACCGAAGAAACATCAACAGTGCGATTTCGGACAATATGGTGAGAAGCCCCTAGACCACACCAGCTGGTAAACGACGGTGACTGACATGGAAAAAAGCTTCCTGAGCTTGGAATGACAACTAACGACTTCAACTATGGACAAACAGTCAGTCTTCCCAAAGCGAAGCTATGTGGTGGCGTGGCGTTGACAGGCTCACACTTGGAGTAGATTTTCCTCTTGTCGTTCCTTGCCGCCGAGTTGCCCAGCGGCCTCATCAGCAAGAAAGTCGGGGCTGACCGGTGGATCCCATCCATCATGGTCGGCTGGTCTATCACGGCCGGTTGCCAGGCATTCCTGTCGAACCGCGCGGGGTTCTACGCCGTCAAAGCTCTGTTGGGACTATTGATGGGCGGTTTCATTCCGTAAGTCTGGGATGATGAGGGGGAGGATGGCGGTGATCGACAGCTGCTGACTTTGCTGTAGCGACGTTGTCCTCTGGCTCACGTACTTCTACAAGTCCAACGAGTTGCCGCTCAGGCTTGCGTGGTTCTGGACTGCCCTGAGCACCGTCAACATTGTTGGATCTCTGGTCGCTGCCGGTGCACTTCAAATGCGAGGCGTGGCGGGATGGGCTGGCTGGAGATGGCTGTGAGTCCATACCCGAGACAGGGATGCAGTTCTCAGAACTAACCAACCGCAACTAGCTTTCTCATCGAGGGAATCGTGACTCTCATCATCGGCATTTTCTCGTGGGGTCTGATGCCTCCCGGTCCCACCCAGACCAAGAACTGGTTCCGGGGTAAGAATGGGTGGTTTACCGACCACGAGGAGTACATCATGGTGAACCGCTTGCTGCGGGACGACCCGAGCAAGGGTGACATGCATAACCGGTACGACGATTCTCCTTCTGGCACGCGATGACACAAGCTGATAACCCCGAGAAGAGAAGGCGTTGGTCTGTCCCTCCTCTTTAAGGCGGTTAAGGACTGGGAGCAATGGCCTCTGTACCTCATCGGCTTGACTACGTATATCCCGCCCTCGCCGCCCAACACATACCTGTCTTACATCCTGCGACAACTGGGATTCTCCACGTTCCAAGCAAACCTCCTCGTCATCCCCTCGCAGTTCCTGTTTGCGGTCAACCTCATCATAATCTCCTGGGTGTCCGAGCGAGCCAAAGAACGGGCCATCGTCTCGTCCATCTCCAACTGGTGGATCTTCCCGTGGCTCGTGGCGCTCGTGGTGCTGCCAGGCTCAACCAGCACCTGGGTCAGGTATGCCTTGTTGACAGGCCTGCTGAGCTACCCGTACTGCCACGCGATCCTGGTGGGCTGGAACGCCAAGAACAGCAACGCGGTGCGGACGAGGGCCGTCAGCGCCGCGCTGTACAACATGTTCGTGCAGGCGGGCAACATCGCTGCGTCCAACATCTACCGCGACGACGACAAGCCGCTGTACCGCCGCGGCAACAAGATCCTTCTCGGCATCTGCTGCTTCAACATTGTGCTCTTCTACCTCGTCAAGGCCTTTTACATCTGGCGCAACAAGGTCCGCGACAGGCGGTGGAACGCGATGACTAAGGAGCAGCAGGAGGACTATACTCTTAACACCACGGACGAGGGACAGCAGAGACTCGACTTCCGCTTCGCTCACTGAAAGGCTCCGAATGGCAAGAGACCGAGTCGCAGGCTTCGTCTTGGTATCGTTTAACCCGTCAACGCTGCCCTGAAGGACCTGAGATGCCCCAGAGGATGCAAGAGGAAGAGGGCTTATCGCCGTCTCTGGAGTGAGACATTGGACCCTCTCGTCAACACTATAGAGTTTGAATAAACCGAATGGGAGTTCACCAAAGAGGCTCTTGCATGTTTTCGTGCGTCTATCAAGTGTTGATAGTTATGATTTCTTCCAAGATCTAATGAATGTCCTCTGGGTGTCTGGGTGAATGTTTGTTTCTTGCTGACATAAGGGATATTTGCTTGGCATCTCACCCTAGACATCACCTCCTATGCACAATATCAGGCGCCAGCCTCCACTCGCGTTGTTTTCCAATCCAACGGTCTCATCTTGGTCTAATCGCCGACACCACCGACAACCGGATCCCGACTGCATCAAACATCTCGAGGTGCCTGCACGTGGATCAACTAGGCTACATCAGGCGTCAAAACGCCTTTGAGCCACGCAGCATGAGCATTCTCCCTGGGGCACAAGTGCCCTGGACCTCGTTAGACGTTACCAGGAACTGTTCCCTGGCCGGCGACTACTTTGCCTGGATCCTGACGCAGGAAAACGAGCCTTCGTTCCCCGGAGTCGCAGGCTTTTGGCGCACGGCAGTAGGATACCGCGATGTTGGGCCTCCATCCAACGCCGAGATCATCGAGTGGCATGAATGGGCGCGTTCAAACAGGACTGGCCTGGCTGTCGACCTGAGACTCAACAGGCTCTGCTTGCCAGAAGTGTGCCGATCCATTGGCTCTGAGATTGATGGGAATCTCGCAGGGTTCGGGGTAAGTCTATGGTTGGATTGCTTGCTAAACGATCATTGAGCCCTGACATATCCCAGCTGCTCGCCTCGTACGGCTTTGAAGCCATCATGCTGACCTTCTACTGTCTGTTTGCCGTTTGGCGGTCATTCAGCCGCCGCAAGCCTGCAGACGACACGTCCGAGAAGCCTCACACAGCCGCCCCGGACGGTAGGCTCGGGCTCTCCGCGCGCATCAGCGAGGCCTTGCGGTGCACGACCTACGACTTCTTCAGCTCCGCCGCCTTCCTCTCCCTGGGGATCCAGTCCGCCGTCATCTATTTCCAGATCGCGCCGGCCGGCCGCCGGCGCAGCTCATCCCTCCAGCTCATCGTCTCCGCCGCCGCCTTCTACCCGCTCGCGGCGATGCTCCCGCTGATCCTCGCTTCCTCCCGCCGTGGCTGGCTCAAGGGCGCCGTCCTCATTGGCCTCTTCCTCGCCCATACCGCGGCGTGGATCCTGTGCACGAACAGCGCGCAGGTCGACTACCACGGCATCCGCGCCTTCGGCCTCTGCCCACAGAACCACCCGTCGCAGGCCGTGGTTGAGGCGGCCATGTTCACCATGGCTGCCATGGCGTGGATGCCGCCCCTCTTCGGCATCTGCCTGAGCGTCGCGCTCTGCTTCTATCGCTGCAACAACCGCAAGATGTGGCAGGCGAAATGGCTCAACAAGATCGCCGGCTGGCTCATGATCCTGTACGCTGCTGCCAATTTCATCTGCATGTGGGGTTCCTGGATTGTTCTTGTTGTCTTCTTCAACAGTACGCCGCGGAGAGCTGAGGATGCCTGGAGTCTGGGCCAGGCCCTGGCCCTCACCCCATGGATACCGGTGCTACTGGAGTTTGCCTCTATCCTGTGCTGTAAGTCATATGTCTTCGTCTTTCTGAGGAGGACCACACTGACCTGTCATGTTCCAGTGGGAACCGAGGCTGGCTTCGCCGGCCGCCTACCCCTCGAGTTCCGGGTGGTGCGCCAAGAGAAGGTTCTCCATCGACAAGAGGGCGCTGCTTTGTTGGACGATGCTCGCGCTTGATAGATGGGCTTGCATGGTGGATCTGCGCGCATGGGCAACTCGGCGAGTGGTATTTGGGATTTTGAGGAGCACTCGTTCTTCTATGGCAAGCCTGTCCCTGACGATGCAATCAGGACAGCGCGGTTGGACCAGCACGCCATGGTTGTGGTAGTGTATATAAATGCATCCAGGTTGTTTATTTATCATATGCGATCACACCTACTGGAGATATGACTTAAGACCCTGTCTGCTTTCTCATTAATAAAGGCTTATATATAGGAGCGGGTGTCGAAGTACATATACGGGTGTTTTGTCCGTACGCTGAAGGAGCTTCTCTGTCGCGAGATTGCTGGCAGGGAAGCCAACATATCTGGTCTGCCCATTCGGTGGGTCGGACGTGTGGAATGGTTGCGGCTTGACCATGGGATTCTGGATGAAGCAACTGGGCTGCAGGCGATCAGCTTTAACCTGGTCCTGTTGCCTTGTCGTGGCGTGAAGATGCACCTCTACGCCAAGAGATACCCATAAACTCTATGGTCTGTTCCAGCACCTCAGTAGCGTCAAGGTGCAGTCGTGGATATGGAAAACAGAAAATAAGACATTTGATAGTATTTTGGCTCCGCACGAGATTTTGTCCATGCGACTTGCAGCACTGTCTGTCTGTCGCTCTTGTGCGCTTCGTGTGCTCCGTTAGATAGGAAGACTATCGAAAGGGGCCAGAGAATATGTAATTTATAGTCCTAGTTGAGCTCGCAACTTTCCTCACTTTTTGAGTAGACTGCCGCGGTATCTACGATGCTTTTCAGTTTGTACAAAAGTGAGGAGAGAGAAGTGAGAGGTGATCTTTAAGCTATTACAACAAGATGTCATGCACGGGGGCATACATGGCGCACTTGGATCTACCGATTGACGATAAACTATTCTAGCTTAGGCTTGATCTAGACCACAGCTAAGCTTATTTTCTAAAGGCACTAAATACATAGCGTTATTCAGAAAACGGGCAGGACTAAAGATTAACCCAACAGTAAGATGTGTAGCATGGTGCACTTGGATCTACCGATGGGTGATAAACTACTCTATCTAAGGCTTAATCTAGATCACAGCTAGGTATACCTATTTTCTGGTGACACTAATTACATGACGTCATTTAACAAACACGGAGGACTAAAGATTGAGCCAACGATGAGATATGCAGCATGGCACGAAGCAGTTTTCTTATATCTAGGCACAGGGTCCACCGCGCGGACCTTCATTACTATCTCTAGATGGAAATTGAGCGCCCGCTCACCTCCTCTCCCCGCAGTCCCCTCTTCGTGCATGAGGAAGCCCGAAGCGCTTCGAACGGGCCCTAGCTCTCAGCCAGCCACGATTCTCGACGTGGCTGCCCTATAGCGCGCCGTGAGCTTGCTAATCTACGTATCTTAATGATCAAACCGCCTTTGGGAACACTGTTTTTGTGCGCGACATGGTACGCGAAGGATTTAGGGCTGACACTTTAGCATGGCGGCATTAGGGATCACCATTAGGGCCAGGCGCTATAGCCCCCTAGGAGATCCTTTCAAAGCTCTTTCGGGCTCTTCCATCGGGAGACCACCTTCTCGGGTACTTGCAACACGATCTCCATGAGCAGCTAACAATAACCTGTCCAGAGATACCGTGGACCATCATGGGCGAAGCTAGTGAGCTCGGCTGCAACATCGTGTCTCACCCATGGACAGCCTTGTAGCATGAGGCCGACGCCCACGATCCCAGTATCGTCACAAGGCTCCCACAATATTCCTAGCCGAGACTGCTGACCACGGTCATGATGCGGAAGCTGGCAGCCTGCATTTTTGGAACAGCGTTTCATTCTGTATTCAGCTTGTCAGCTTCCCAGAATGCGCCGGAACTCATTGTGCAAGGCGGCACGAAGGCGCGAAAGACAATGGATAATCTCGTAGCTTTATAACAGGCCTCGTATCCAGCGTCATCTAACTGAAGCCGACTCTGGAGCCCGCGGTTTCTTTGGTGTTCCTTGGTCCATATATTTGCATACATCACGAGAGGCTATGCTAAAAACCTCATGCGGTTACTGAAAATAGAGTGTAATAAGCACTGGTCGCGGTCTAAAACTCTATTGCTGTCGTATCGTGGATGGTCTCATAGTAACCAGTGGTATTTAAGGCACCACCTTCACATGAGGTCAACGAACCCAGGGCCACTCAAGTTAACTATCTAGTCTCGCCCCGCTAACCCCAAGCCGAAGAATTCCCCAGCCAGGACAGCGCTACTGCGTGTGGCAGTGTGGTCGCTTTAACAAACACCCAGTCGGGATTTGCAATTCTAGGGAATGTCTTTAGTTGTAACATAGCTCTGTAGTGCTTTCTAGATGGCTATCTAAACCAAATATTTACATATTAAAGGCCCTCTCGAGGCGACGTAACAACCGCACTAAACTAAGCCGGCAGCGTATTTGATCGTATATATCTTACTCCTCATCTTGGTCAGGCAGTCTGTAGTACCACGCAACCCTCTGGAGCCCAGCCCCAACATCTTGATGGAGGTTCCAAGCCGAGCAGTCGTTGTAAAACTTGAAGGTAAATTCATAAGGACCAATGCGAGCCGGGATCGTAGACGTCAGGAACGTTCCAGTTTGCACGCCCTCGGGACCCTCTGGCCCTTTTTCATCCGTCACATTGGACAGACGGAACGGGCCAGCACCAGCGACGCTATATTTGCCAATCTTGGCCCACTCCGAGTCGGGAGAGGAGCTTGGGTTGCTCTGGTCCAGCCCCTGAGGCCGAAGGTCAGGACGAGTTGTGTCGTTGGCGGTGACCAGTAACGCGGTGTATCCGTTGGGGGTGAACAGAGACATGCCAGAGGGGACGGGGTAGGCCCAGTCCTGAGTGATGATGTCGCCGGAAGTGGTGTTGCTGTGATTTATGTGAGCAAAGATTTTGACAAAAGGATCTCTGGATGGCAGATGAGACTTACACCAGCGTCGAGTTGATGAATCCCCATGCTCCGACGAAACAGTTCATCGCCGTCCTCAGACGAAGGGTGGCTATCAAGACTTGAATGTCATTTCGCATCTCCATGGGTCTGAAATGTACACGTAGTAGAACAAAATTGTCTCGTGGCAACTAGGATCGTCACACCACTGTCTAGCTCATCAGCTTTCAATAGCTTAACGCCCTTGCCCTATCATAGCTAAGAACCCAGCATGAAGGTGAGCACCCTTCAAGAGCTAGAATTTTAGCCTTCATGCCGCGATCCCTTATTTCGATCCGTCATTTTTGATCCTCGTCTCCTTATAACGGTAGAGCTTTGAGTGCCGGTTTCATGTTTGAGGATATAAGCTCTAGGAAGGATTACAAGCTATTCTCTGAATGGATAAACTCCGAAAGCAGGGCGTCGCGTGCACAGATCCAAGACCCATTAACAGATACTAGTTGGTTAGCCAAAAGCTGAATCGCGATTGATCAGCCCGAAGCCGTTTGTTGGTGGCTTTTCCCCCTAATATTAGATCGATAAAGATGGGCGCTAAGTTAAGATGTGGTAATAGTGTTAATTCTCCCGCGACGTTGATATGAGCCATTGTTACCTGTCATCTAGAGGCTTCCTACAGATTTCAGAATCGCATTTGCTGCAGGGTAGATCAGAAGCGATAGTCATTTTCTGATGCGTAGCTCGCTGACGGCTTTGCACTGAACTTGTCCTGCCCTTGGGCATATCGGATTCCCTGTTCATATGTAAGGGGGCATTTAGCAGCGCTGCAACCCGATCAGTCAGTCAAGCCGATCCTCCTATATCTGACTGACTGACCACTTCAAGGGCTAATATCTGAGTCACTGACAGATATCTGAGATATCTATACGCTTTACCTATTTGAGAAATAGTAAAGCTATTCATATAACCCTTTCCCCCATACGCGCCGTAGGCAAAGGAATTTTCTAAAAGACCTCCTTTCTCTATCCCTTAGTTAGCATCCTTAGTCAGTATCTTTAGTCAGTATCCCTAGCTTACGTCCTTCGTCAGCACTCTTATCTACACCCCTCAGTTAGCAGCCCTAATACATTTAATATAGGGCTCCTATTGGTCCGGATCTGAAAAAAATCACTCTCTGAAGACCTCTAGATATCTCAGATACATCTTAGATATCGTGGCAAGTGTATCTGACTGCCTGGCTGAGATAAGTGGGGCGCTATCTGATCGGCTTGCAGCGCTGGCATTTAGGAGCAGAGCGTTGATGCTTTCTTCATTTTCAGTGGAGTTTGACATGCCCATAACCATCATCTTCACATATGAAATGACAGCTGTTACTGTGAAACTCTTTTCTCTCTGCAGAAGCTCATTGTATGCAGTTGATATACCAGTTGCATTCTAAGACTGACAGGAGGTGAACATGTCAAGGGACCTGTCCTAAATGTTATGCTGCTCTTGCTGCTAACATTTACATGAGACTGGGGATGGAAGCATTGCCTTCTGGTCACGCCGTAACCGTTGCGGACTCATGTTCAAATTCTGGACTGACAATTGGAAGCGAAACATAGGCATGGCAGGATGGTTCCAACTTTGTTAATGAGCCTAGCCAAGACACAGTCTGAAGTTGCGCTAGGCGAAACTTGAAGTTCCCGTTTTCAAGGTGCAATCGAAGTGAAGGTACTACATCCTGATCAGCCTAGCTGAGATGCTATTACTGCAAACTGCAACAATTGCATGGAAAACGTTAGAACCAGGGGAGAAGAAGGCATATCATTATAGACAAACGTACCATTGCAGATGTTGCAGACCACTCCGTCAACATGTTACTAACCGTAAGTCGATCGTCGATAGAGAGACTAGCCATAGTATCTTCCGAGCCAACAAACTCAACACTGCGGCTTAATACATCCGTAGAGAAGAGCCCGCAAAGCGCTAGGATGACGTCCTGATAGTTACATAAAGCTATAACTCACTAATGGTTTATATAAGGATACTCATCTATAGAGTACGACAGAGCTTTGTAACAGGAATCTCAACTTGTGCATTAATCTCCCCTCCACAACCCATTACCGACCCTCTCACGCGTTTACAAACTGTTTTAGTGCGGGAAAGGCGGGGGGCCACCGTTTCGATTAGGATTTAATTCATGCCGTAAGGTTGGGCTGGGTTGTGAGCTTTGCCTTCCGATGAGGGAAGTGTCATGCTTCACATTAAGGTCAAGGCTCTCACGGCTAGCACTGCATAAGGGGAGGTTTATCTAAAGAACAGCAGGATCTTATTCAGCAAGCAAAACGGTACCCGCCGCTTCGCCACCATACGTTTCGCTATCTATAACTACTTTAATTCGCCTACCCGCCCTAACAAAATGATCCTTGTTTCACACACCCTCCTCCCTCTTTCCTTCACCTTCAACAGGAGAATCGGGATATCGTTTTGATCTGAAGGCCCTGTCTAGGCCGCCCTACGTGAGGGATTACCTTCGGTGCCGTAGACGCAACTGTCGACGGCACCCTTAGCCTCGCACCTTACTTCGAGGATACCCTATTCCATTTGTTAGATATGTAAACTGCTTTAGGTTTCTGGATGTGAACACCAGTAGTAAGGACAACTGTTACTTACGGCCGTCCCACACGTTTGAGCGTATTGAGGTCTACAGGAATCATTCGGGACCGGGCTTTGAACCTGAGGGATTGCCTTGGGTGCCGCAGACGCAACTGTCAATGGCACCAGTTACTGTGCACCTTGATGAGAGGACACCCTATTCCATTTGTTAGATACACAGCTTCGGATTTCTGGATGTGAACACCAGCAGCAAAGACAACTGTTACGTACGGCTGCCCCACACCGTTGACCGCATTTATCGTCACAGGCATCCCGAGGCAGCAAACCATTACGGCCGGTAGGGTTTGCGGCGACCAGGGCGCTTGTCAAGGTGATAGCCAGCGAGATGATGCTAAATTTCATGGCTGCTAGCCTGCTATGCAGTCGTGTCTATGTCTTGATGTTGTTTATGTCTCAAGCCTGTAGGCTATACGTCTGAATTGTAAATAAAATAGTATAGGTTGCAGAAAAGGTGAAGGGAGAGGCAAGTAAAGAGGTCTACTGACGATGGAAATAATCGATTCTTAGAGCAAGCAACGTCTGATACATATATACACATGTCGCAAAAACGAAGCTGTTAGTTACAGGCAGTCATTAATACCTAATATCAATTCGTAACTCCTAGCACGTTTCGGACTTTTGGCTTAGGTATGTCTTGGCTGAAACCTAGGCACTATAGTCTCTTTCCTACAGGCGACACATCAGTCAGGATTCTATTTATACACAAGCCAGAATTCTGTTAATCTCTAGCAGTAATCAACACTAACGTACTACGTGTCGCTTGTTTATACCGTTCTAAAACAATACAGGTAAGCTTGGCTCATAGCTTGATATAGCAAAGCATCATCCCTAAAGTTCAAATTTATAGAGTTAAATATAGCTTGTTGTTTCTATATACTAAGAAAGGCGCTAAGACCTTCCTTAAAGCGCAGGAGGGAATGTCGAATGTGGTTCCTTAAACTGCGTTGTCACGGCAAACGCGTGGATTGCCTCCGCGATATGCCTAGCTCACCTTGTCCCAACCGTCATCCACCTGGTCATGGGGAACGTATGTGTCTCGATAGCTTTATGCATTTCCACCTCCTAAAACAGCCTTATCAGGTGCCATATCACTTGGCGTTTCACATTCACTTCTGTGTATATAGGGTCTTACTTTCTTCATACTCTCATACATAGAAAACGCCTTTTTAACTTATATTCTCCTATTCCCTGCCGTGTGCTCTGACTCGTGACAATATGCGACCGCTAGCTGTAGGTTCTGATTATCGCAGCAATGCAGGGGATTCATGCCCGGAGTCGTCTAACAGATGCTAGAAAACGGTTGTATCCCACATAGCGAATCGCTGGAACTATGTAAGCACCTACATAGGTATTATAGGAGTTATACCGTTCGTTCCCGACACTAGCTGACATGCATACGCCATCGCGTGGGTTTGTAGCGTGCACCACATATTTTACATAGTAGGTAGGTAGTCAGAAGGCTATGTTAGTTATGTAGAGAGTAGTGGTTGTTAAGGCGAGAAAACTATGTGGCGGGTGTAATATGGCGTGCTACAGTCGGAACATATATAAATCTTGTCATCTTCATGGTGAGTAAAAGGAGGTCTTTAGAGGCCTTCTTTGTTGGCCCGAGGGCCTGGAGGAGCTCTACCTTGCCCCAGCCAACACCGAGTAAGTATCAGTCACTTATACTTATCTATTGCATTTATCTTACTGACCTGTTTATTATCAGCATGCCTGCCGCCGACGTCTACGAGAAGTCCGCGCTAAACACCTTTGAGAGGAGACTGACAGGTTTAAGAAGTAGGCTAAAGTAGCCAAAGCTTTAGTGAATACCAAGGAGCATCTGCTCGAAATGTTCCTCGGTACAGCCAAACTTTCCAATCAGTATGATTAACGGCCGCGGCGGCTAGGGTGGTGCAGGTGGTAGGGGTTGCAACAACCACAACTGCTAAGGTGCCGGATAGCCCCAGTCTCATCAAGCAGCTTAAAGCCAAAGGAGAGGAGAAGCAGCACAAGGCTGCTAAAAAGGCTGCAACAATAACGACAATAATGTCAAGGCTAATGAAGTCGAGGAGAAGATCGGCTAGGATCTCAGTCTTTAAGATGTGTGTGTGTGTGTGTGTGTGTGTGTGTGTGTGTGTGTGTGTGTGATTTTCTGCTATAAGCTTCTCAGCAATAAGTTTCTGGAGTTATCTTCGTTACAGTCTGCTCTATCTACACCAGAATTTTTGTCGGGTATCTTCTCAACAGCCCAAGTCCCTACACAAAAGCAGGTTTCCAATGACCTCCTAGGGCTACAGCCGCCCGCCAACGAACCTATTAAGTCATACAGTCTTTCTTTTCTTTTTCTTACGCAACTATTCAATGTCAAAGTAACCTCGCTCTCTTTTGCAACTATTTCAGCCTCTTCAAACAAGAACTTAGTAAGTGAATTCGGAAATGACCAACTTAGAACCACCACTGCTTGGGAGCTGTAACCCAACAACCACAGTCTAGCCTACATCAATAGCATCATATAATTGGAGGTGCTAAAGACAATAAATGCGAAGCCGCTAAGCCTGTCTGATCCGAGAATTAGAACTATATTGACCCGGAGACTTCGGTTGCCATAAGGATTAGGCGCAACTACACTCCTACCAGTTCGTCAGTTGGGATGCACTATCTATCGTATAACAAGGCTTCGTAAGCAGTCTAAGGGTAGCGGAAATTTGCGGATGAAATTGGGTGACAAATAGGGTAATATAGCTTAGGAGTCGCCCCGTAATCCAGCCACAGAAGCGCCCAGGCAAAATCCCAATTAATGCCTCGCTCTAGGATAGAAGTTACTCCTAGAAACGAGAATCACCCTAGGGTCTAGACAAGCCCTGGAACGTCGCTAACGGTAGTTCTACTGTCCAAAATGAAATCTACTCGGTTGCATCATATTCCTCTCCGTCCGTTTCAAGGAGCAGTGCCCTCCAGTTTATGTTGTTGAAGCTAGCATGAAAGAGGCCCTCTTCCCTCCGTCTAGATGATGCCAGTGAGGGCTAGGGTAGAGTATTCGGGTCGGAGACGGCCGGTGAATGCCTGGTGTTGCATGTTTTTTTTTACGGTTTTCGGGGTTCCCGAAAGTATCAATCAATTGCAGGTAGGCATGTTCTATCGAAGCCAGAAGCGTCGCCAGTGGAAGAAGACGGGGTGGTCTGCTGCTCGACTTGGATCCTGGACAGGCTTGCTGCTGGACTTTCATGACTACAGCCAGAATCGCAGCATCAAGCCCAGTGACAAACTCCGGCATACCAAGCGCCCGTGTTTCCGAGGCGTTGAATACACCATCGGGTCCATCCTTGGAGGTGCTGTTGAAACCCAGCAGCCCGGTTGCAAAAACTCGTTGTCTCGAGCGAAACCCCGATCTTCAGTACTTTGAAAGACGGCAGTATCACAGTGACAATTGGAAGTATACATCAGGGGTCGTGGAGACGGATGCAGTGTGGCTTTCGACTGGCCTGATGACAGGCGTTGTCCCGGTTGCATGGAAGTCGTTGATGCATCGAGGGAGTAAATGCCTAACGGTTTTTATCCTCAATCACCCACTCGAACGAGGCTTCGCGCCGGCGCGATCCAGACACTTCCACGTCGCCGTCGCAGCGACCCTTTCGTAGCGTTGAGAGCGCGTCTCGAACAGGTACGAAAAAATCTTCTCCGTCTCGCCGCCGAGCACCGGCAGGTCGACGGCGTCCTCCTCCCGCAGGACCCACCCGGCGTCGTCGACGAGGTCCCAGAACTCGTTCTCATCCGGGTGCCGTTTCTTCCACGCGACGTAGACGTAAGTCCGCACGGGGCTGCTCCGAGGGCCGCTCCGGGAGATGTTGTGCACGTGGACGGCCGTCCAGGTGTTGATGAGGGAAGGGAGCACGTCCACATTGTAGGTGCAGTCGCTCATGACGATCAAGTCCCATGCCCTGGCGCTGACGAGGGGGCCGAGCTCGCCCTTGCGGCCGTCGTCCCAGTCGAGGTCTTCGTACTCGGGGCGTATGGACGCCGTGCCCGCAGCCGCCAGACGCGCGATGTTTGCTCTCGCGCGCTGCTCCGCCTCGGGCAGGTCGGTCATGAGTATGCTGCTCTTGCCTTCCGGTTCCTCCCTCGTCATGATCTGCGCAAGCCCGTTGCCTAGGATTCCCACGCCGCATCCGAGTTCGAGAATTTTTAGCGGCTCTCCCCCGAATAGCAAGCCGTGGAGGCGCTTCATATGCCAGGGATGCTTCGCCGCGTTGATGGCGTCCCGGTCGTTGACGAGCCAGACTCTCGAGATGGCCATCATCCCGGCGTCCCAGATGTGCCTTGCTATGCTCTCGCCGATATCCTCTTCGATCTCTATGAACGGCTCCGAATCGCGGTCGCCGTGTGCAAGCCTCCGCACGCACGTCGTCGGCGCCTCGCTGTGGTCTGGTGTTTGAACGTCGGCCCACACAGGCACGATCTTGCCACAGTCCCCTTGAAACCCTGCAAAGACGACATCAATCGCCTTCTCGGCCGATTGTATCCCGCTCGCGCGGATATGGACCCTCAAGGGCCCTAGGCCGGAATTCGGGAGGGACGAGGTGGTTAGGTATTGAGCTGGGATGTCGGCCTTGAGGACGCGCATCCCGGGTGTCCAACTCAGGACCTTTTCCGCAGCCATAAACATAGAATCACCTTTGGCCCCCTTCGAGAGCTGTTCCCAGCCGGCGCCGACCTTGAGTTTGACGGGCTCATGGTCATCAGGGTTCAGAAAGGAGTCGCCGAGATCCGTGGTAACGGTCAGGACAACGTTGAGAGACCACGGGTGTTTCCTGCCCTTTTCGAAAGTGAGCTTTGGGGCTCGGAGGAGCCGTATGTAATGCATTGGGTCTTTTGTGCCGGGTGTCCGGGTCGTAGTGTTAAACTCATCTCATGGTGAGGGTTGTCTGCCGTCAATGAGAGGAAGGTGAAAAGTGCGTATGTGCTTAGTCATCGGGCATTGGCCAGTGAGACGTATTGAAACCATCATGTAAAAAAACCTTTTTCGTGATGCACACTGACTCAGCTTCAGTAGTCGATGTTGATTGACTTTAAAGTTATTAATAGCCTAATGGCAATCCGTTAGATGAAAGTGTCTTGGCTGTTATAATGACGTTATGCTTCAGAAGTGCTGTATAAGTTACACACCGAGTACTCGATGGAAAGACCGGGCAGTGGAAGATTCGCTCCCAACGGACATTGTTTCCCGTCAACTTAGGACTGTGTAAGCTTTTCAACCTGACATGACTACTGGTCGAAGGGCCCAGGACTTGAGAGGTGACACCAGTTGCTGTATGCTAAGCATTTGGATGCTGTTGAGATCTGTATTGCCGCTGGACCAAGTCCAATGTTGCAGACCGCGGGATCAAACAGGACCTATCTGCGGTGCACTGCTGTTGAAAATCAAACTAAAATGCAACTACTGGGCCATGAACCCAGAATGCTTGAGCTTGTCTCATCAAGCATCGCGATTCCGGTTCCGATCTACGACCGGCGACCGGCGGGTGGATCTGGCCTCCCGTGGGCTTCCAAGAATCTGCCCCGCCGCCTGCCAACCTGAAATTTCTCCCTCCGTCAACCCACTCGGTTCACGAGTACGGCTTCAAGCAACAATCCGTCAATCCAGTGGCGCTCCCAGTTCCAGTCTCCCAATGCATGGAGGAAACAAAAACGAGACGATCAAGCGACGCCTCAAATCTCTCATCTCCGACTTCCCCAACCACATATACGCACACACACACACACACACGCAGAGAAGCGGAGGTCGCCGCGACCGGGTGCAGCAACAACTCATCCCGCGCTACGGACGCCTCCGATGGAAGGGAGGTCGGCGCCTCATCCCGCGACTGACCGTGATAAGCATCACGGCTGATAAAACCCTCCACCTGCATCCATCTCCGATCCACCACGGACGCGATGCAGAACTTGAAACTTACACTGATGGACCCGTGACGCAGTAGTCTTCTAGCTCAATCACCACAGCCCAACCTCACCCTAATCGCAGGCTACCGACCCCGAATACCTTTGCCATGGCCGACGAAGCTCTCCCGCCCCGCGACCCCGAGACCATCCTCTCCGCCCTCCTCTCCTTGACCGAGAACCGCATCGTCCCTCTCACCCGCCGCGGCGTGAGCTCCGGCAGCAAGCTCTTCGGCGCCGCCATCCTTTCCTCGACGACCCTCGAGCCACTCACGGTCGCCACCAACGACGAGCGGGCCTCGCCCCTGCTCCACGGCGAGATCAACTGCATCCAGCAGTTCTTCACCCACGCCTTCCCTGACCCCGCCACGCGACCGAGCCCGCGGACCGACTGCGTCTTCTTCGCCACCCACGAGCCCTGCTCGCTCTGCCTCAGCGGCATCGCCTGGTCCGGCTTCCGCGAGGTGTACTACCTCTTCACCTACGAGGACAGCCGCGACCTGTTCGCGATCCCGCACGACATCGACATCCTCGAGGCCGTTTTCCGCGTCCGCGCCGAGGGGGAGGACGACGAGGCGCTCGGCCGCCGGGCCCTGTACAACCGCGACAACAAGTTCTTCACGGCGCGCGGCCTCGCGGACCTGGTGGGAGAGCTGCCGGAGGGCGAGGAGAGGGCGCGCTGGGGGCGGGAGATGGAGCGTGTCAAGGGGCTGTACAACGCGTTGAGCGACACGTACCAGGAGGGGAAGAAGACCGGCGCAGCGAGTTCTAGCGTGTGGAAGTAGTGGAGGCCGCGTGGCCATGCTGTCTGTGGCTGCTGCATCGGCGCCGTCGACGGGCCCGTCGATTTCCAGCCTGTTGGACCGAGCTGGAGTCTAGGTCCAGCCTAACAGAGACATCGTCTCCCGCCGATGGTTACCGGTATTGGAGGCTAAAATTATTCGGTAACCGTAGGTGTTATTGTTGGCAAGACTTGTTTCCGTTTTCAGCCGCGAACCAAAGCCACGTCAAATGTGCTCTAAATCTGACCCCCTTTCCCGTAGACAAGCAAGCCGTATCATATCCCCCCCCCACCCCCCTATAGTCTAGGTCAAATCGAATCCAAATCGGGTCTCGTCACATGGAAAGGCCACTCTGTAGATCGGCTGGCCGCATTCCAACCGGCCACGAGTCCTCCGTGACAGCCTGGCCTGGAGAAAGATTCCTGCAGCGATCAACGGCGCATGCGGCACCCGCCATTGTGGAGATGGAGAGCAGAAGAGAGGGTCCTGGAAAAGTGACCGTTTCTCCAAGGCAGCAGCAAGTTGGCGCACCTTTCTCCTCAACATGCCCTACTCTCATGATCCTCTCTCTTCTTCTTCTTCTTCTTCTTTCAAAGACCCCCCTTCTCTTCCTGCCGCCACAGCAGAATCAGGAAAGAGGCACCGCACTGTGTCGACGATCCAGCGGTTGCGGGCCAAGCACATTACAGCGGATATGCATGGCGGGGTAAGCAGAGACCAGGGGGGGGGGGGGGGGGGGGGGGGGGGCGTTCGTCGGCGAAGCGGTACGGATGAAGCCCCTGTCGGCGAAGTACTTACTATACTTCCATACCTCGAGTTCTTCACGCCCCCCTCCAACGGGGTCTTCAGCGGGGCAGAGGACCAGGTGTCATTGGTTGGAGGACGCGTCGTTCCCATGTGGCCCTGCGGCCGTTCTGGTTCTGGTTTTGGTTTCCACAAGCAGGCGCATGCGATGTCTGCACAAGCGTCCTCGGGCGTGGGAGGGCACGCTGCGGAACGGGCTCGCCCGGAGCGACGGCCTTGCGAGGGTACGGATACAGATTGGTGGTATTGGTAATGGTAATGGTGATGGTGATGGGGCTTCTTCCGCTGGTCGGATCGGCCGGATGGGACGTCCAGCACCTGGCTTCCAGCTGGATTGTGTTGGGAAGAGGTTTGCCACTATCCCGAGCTCTGCTGCTGCTGCTGCTGTGCGAGGGGTGAGAGGGTTGAAAACCCGGGGCCCTGATTGATGCCCTAGGAAGTCCAACATATCGCATCACTGAGGCTCGATGGATAGATAGATAGATCATGGGACAACCGATTCACTGGCGAGAACCGAAAAGCAGAGCAGAGCAGTGAAGACGGGAATGCGGGAAACCCCTCCTCCCCCCATATACAGACAGTGTATGTATGACATTAGGTGACGGGGCAGTTGGTCCGCAACAGACAACCAACCCCTCCTCATTCTCCCCTCCCTGTCGCCATGTTCTTTTGTTCTCCAACAACCCCTCCTCATTAGACCGCGTGCATCAGCCCCCTCAATCCTCGGTATCCCAGCGGCTATCCATCGGCGCATGCTTCGTTTTCGTGATAGACGGGGAAGAGGAGCGGGGGATGGGAAATAGGGTTCAGCCGAACGCTCTCTCCCACCGGAGCAAACACGCCCCCTGGGGAATGGGAAGACTGCAAGAGAAGGGTGAAGCGTAGCCAGAGAGGGAGGGGGAGTGTGCAGCGACGTGATGGGTTTCCGTTTCTCGAACCCTCGAAAGAGGTGATTCGGTGACAACGACCCCGGGGTGGTTGGTTTGGTTTTTCCTCCAGCTCCTGCAACGGCCTGTGATTGTCATTGTGATAGCCATCCAATATAGGCTGCCATCCTGGACGAACGCTTGGAACGGGCCGTCACAGCACTGACAGCAGGCTTGTTTGTGCTTTTTCCCTCCCACCTCTTCGAGACACCTTAACCGGGGATATCTTACCCACCCCCTCTAAAGGAAAGCGTGGGTTGCGCGAGAAATGACGCAAGCCCGCAAACGTGTGTGTGCACAGCACCGCGTCGGGTCAGCCTGCCATTCGCATCCCCTAAAATAACCGGCCTGCTTCGGGGTGCCGTGTGCTGATTGCTGGGCTGCACAGCGTCTATTCCGTACGTGCCGCGTTCCGCACCAGTGTAGGGTGGTTTATGTTTGGTGTCTGCATTGCACACGCAGTGCAGCTGGAAGGGGAGGGGAGGGGGGGGGGGGGGGGGGCTTTAGGAACATGGGTTCAGGTGCTGATTTAGAACCTCACGGGCACTACGGGGGTCGCACCGCATTAACAGAGCAAGTGGTCAGCTTATGCCCGGGGTCTCGGGTTGGCTATCTGTCTAGTGATGCCCGTGTACGTATGTGTCCATCTGACAAAGTCTGAGCTGATTGCAATAACTCTTACTGCCTCGCTGTTCAATTGAAGGAACAGAGTGAGCGGCATGTCTTGGTTGGCCGTGACAGAAGGATCCGGGGCCGTCCGAGTTGGCCATGTCTTGACACACCACACCAGGCAATGATGTCAGTCGCGCCGGCGTCGGCATCTTTGACACGAACGGGGGAAAAGCATGATATGATTCACGTTTGGCATAAGGAACAGGTAGAGAGCTTGCCTGCCCCCCTCTCTGTCCGGTCTGATCGGCGTTAACCCGTCCTACAGTAGGTTTCCCCTCCGTGACCCCTCGTTCAGTGGGCAGTTTGCCCCTCTCCGTTTCAATCCCCCGGCCATGGTTCCTTTTAACGGGTCCTAAGCGGGTCTCTTGGTGGGCCATCGGCATCCAGGTGAGTGGCTCGGTCTAGTGTAGTAGAGTACGATGAATACACTGCAATTTTAACCCCCCAAAGGCTTTCCAATGCCAAGACTCAGCCTGATGAATGGCGTTGGTGCACTGCAACTTGAACTCGGGGCTTTCCGTGGCGGCCGTATGTTACTGCTACTATTGGTACATCTATACACCAGTACGGTACAGCTACTGAGCAACTCACTGCAATTGTGAACCTTATGATGGCCAGTCGGGAGGTCAAGCCCATAGTCCTATCATCAAGGACACTGGTGTAACTGCTTTAGCCTGGGAAAAGCCCTATGATTAGCGTCGCTTGCAACTTCTGAACCACGGCGTCAATACTGGCGCTGGCGCATGTCTCACAGGTTCATCTCAGCCTCATCACCTCATGTGAGCAACCAACACCGTTGCAAGGGAGGGGGAGGCGGCATCAGAGAAACGTTAGCACACGCAAGGGCGCGATCAAACCAACAGACGTCCACCGACGATGCAGCCCTTTCTCCTGAACCATGCGCAACATTCCTGTCTTGCACCTCACTGGGAGCATCACTGTGTCACCGGGCTTATGGCGGGAGAGGCGGCGGCATCCTCCCAAATCTATTCAACTCGCACACCCCCCCTATTGTCACCTCCAGACACGCATGTCCTGGCTCGATCCCATCTGAACACTGACACGAAGCCTCGAAATGAAAGACTCATACGCCGTCCCCGCCAGTCATCCTGCGTCTTCCCGTTTACATCCCACAGGCCCTGAACCGCCTCATAAGGCGACAGACTATACTACCTACACTATGACAGTCTGCGGCCCACGAACGGGCCCATCTGGCCCCCAAATCTTGCCCATCTTTCGCGCCCCTCCCGTCCGGATCCGAAATGTGCACTTTGCAGGCTGCATCGCGCCAACAGCAGGCATCGAATCATGGAGCAAGCCACAGTCACACCATAGGTTACTTCGCGTTCGGGAGTACCTCGCATCTTCACGCAACCAACCGATGTATTTGTTCACTACATCCAGCCACCTCGCCGCGGCGGACCAGGGGTAGTAGGAAGGAGATTGATCACAAAGTGACCACAGTGAGACCTGCCTGCCTAGCAAACAGCCTCCCACCCCCCGGGGCGCCTGGGAGAAGAAAACCTACCGACACCTGAACGAACACGAAGTGTGAAAAGCAAGCTGACCGCAAGGGGGGAAACGTGGTGTGCCGTCCCCTGACTGCCGACTGCCATGCCACACACTCGACAAGAGCGCCGTTGATTGGCGGGCGAAGCGCTGAACAGTTTCCCGACATTTCTCGTCCGGACTTACGTCTCCCGCCGATGCCACCCGCCCATTCGCAATTCACGTCTCATTCTCCCTGCCGTTCCAATCTGTTTCTCTCTCTCTCTCTCTCCCACCCGCGACGCCCCTTTCCCAGCCTCGCCGTGACTCCTGTTGTTCCCTGCAGCTGCCCATATCATGGCTGCATCCAACAGATAGACATGCCCTGGGATCAAGGTGATGGATCGGATGAAAGAAGCAAACTGTCGCAGCACACTCTCACACACAATCGCACACACAATCGCACACACACACACACACACACCTATCTTCCCAGCCCTCCGTGCCGCCCAAACACCCGCCGCGGGAGACAAAAGGCGCCTCCATCACGAACTCGTCACACCGAGCCCTCCCGATGCGACGCCCGGGGACATTGGCCCGTGCCAAATAGGTCTCTATTTTCGATATGCTTTCCCGTCACGCGAGGCTACGGCGGCGCAACCCTTGTCGCGGGAGGGGTTTCCCAAAAGAAAAGAGCGCACAAACCGGCCTAAACCACCCCTAATGTCAGGCCGTTTGCTACTCGAGGTTGGTTATGCTTTCGGGGCCGGGTTTGGGATTGCCGGTAGCACCTAGGCGATACCAAGAAGCGCCTTTCTGCGAGATTGACCGTGTACCACGTTAAACCGGCCCGGCGCACCTGGGCTGCGTCGCCAGGACTCTCTCTATGTATGATGCGTCCACGATATGGTGGCAGTGCGGCCCTCGCATTCACCGTCTGGCCGCGTTGGCATTATAGATCTTTGAATGTTTGCTTCGGCCTGCCGCCTCCTCAGCGGATATCAGGCCGACCACCAAGTTCCCATTTGATTATTGACCTCCTAGGCTACACATCCAAGGCGGAGACAACTTCACAGGTACTAACGCGTGTCTTTTTGTCTACCATGCCGGCGAGAAGCAACCCCCTCTAATCGTATTTGGCGCCCCGCCCGCATCCAAAAACAGGGGGGGGGAGAAGAGAAATGGTGAGGGAGGGGAGGTCCCACGCCGGCCGATCGGGTCGGCACAAGGCCCCCTCCAGCGCCGTCGTTTCGTCTCGGAGGCCCGCTCGACCGAGTCTCCCCACTGTCTCTTTGTCTCTACCTCCCGGACGGCGTGCTTGAGTCGCCTCTAGTGACTCATATGTGAAGAGAAGCATGCAGAGCCCGTGAGGTCGCAGTAGCCCCGCCTTCTTCAAAGAAAGACAAATGCCCAGCTGACGAAGTTGAGTCTTAACCTGGGCCGGCGGCACATGACGTCCGTCTCGCAGCGCACCCGTCACCTATCATGACTCTTCCCAACCTCCCGCTGCGCCTCCTCCGTGCAAAAAAAAATTCAGGTGACGGACTGACTGACTGATGCGGTTCCTGCCTCCGTGCAGTAGGGCAAAGGACGCGCGCAAGAACACAGCACATTGCCATCCCGCGCGTGGTGCGCTGCTCGGACCGCCGCCGCAAGGCAGCAAACGTACGCACGCACATCAACAGCACATGAGCAAACAGCACAGTTCTCGTTTCTTTTTTGTTTCTCACCCTTTTCCTGTCTGAACCACGCGCCTCTCTAGGCAGCAATCAACAGACGGACACACTCGCAAGTTCAGACAGCTGGCAGCCGCGTAGTGGCAGCAAATGGCCCCGAGATTAGACACTCGGCGCGAGCTCCCTGCCATATGAGACGCCATGCACATACATCACCCGTCCCGCCAACTATCCCGTCCCGTAGGCAGGGCCCTAAGTCGGTCTGTGGTTCCGCCGTGGCTGGCTGGGATCGGAAACGCACGAAAAGGGCAGGAATTTGAGGAGATAAGGCAAAAAAGAAAAAAAAAAGGGGAGGAAAAAAAAAAAGGAAAGAAAATAAGTCCAAGATTCTTTCCTCTCCACACACCTACACTGTAAGATAGAAGTGAGACAAAAACGCAGTCCATACACGCCTTGACCACGACCTTCCCCGGAAGGCGACATCCGACAAGATCGCAGAGGCAGAAGTCAGCGACGGGAAGAGAGGGCGGGGGTTACGTCGAGACAACTCCTTTCCTCTGGAACGTCGTCGATCCAGCGCAATACATGCCCGTTCGGGCCCAGGCATGCCAGCCAGGTCTTGTCAAGAAAATCAAATGTGAACCCACCTTACCTCCCGCACTGCCTGTCTCGACGCCTGACCGTTTTTTGTGCGACTTTTTTTTTTTTTTTTTTTTTACCCCCCTCTTGGAAAATGAGAAAAACATTCCATCGCGGCTGAGCACAGAGCCTCACTCGACCCTTTTCTTTGCGAGACAGCAAAATGAGACCGAGACTAAGAGGAAGGGGGGGCGTGTAAAGGGACCCCCCCCCCCCCCCCCCCCCCCCCCCCCCCCCCCCCCTCCTGACGAAATGTCAGGAGGGAACCGACGCGCCCGCTCGAGACTTGAGTTCGGAGTTCGAGACAAGCCCCCAAAATGCCTGTGCCCCGTGGATGAAAATGGTTGACACTGTTTCCTACTGAGAAGTTTGCTTACTCTACCTGTGACCGAAAGGGCACCGGCGTCTACGCCATCCCGAAGAATGCCAGCCGGCCTCGTCAGAAATGCCGGGCAATATGCAGTTGATATGAGCCCCTGATGGCGGGAGGACGAAAATGAAGGAAGAATAAGCTCGAGAAAAAAAAAAAAAAAAGAAAAAAAAAAAGGGAAACAAAAAAGAAAGAGAGAAAGAAAAAGAAAGAAGTCAATCAGATTTTTTTTTGCAAGTCTTTTCTGTCCGGCCAACCCTGCCCTCCTCCGAGTCCCCGCCATGCCCGGGCCTCTCCGCCCCGTCCGTCCATCCGCCCGCCCATGCCCTCCGCGCTGGCCGCAAACACAACCCTTTCCTCCCTTCTCCTCTCCCTCACAAGCCAGAAACCCGTCCCTCTCACGACCTCATATCCAAAATTCGCCAGAACGACGAAACCATGTGACATCGCGCCTGGCAAACTCTCCCCCGCCCTCCCCCCTTCCCCCTAGTCGCATAAACTTCGTGGTCCGGGGTCTGTCTACTTGTGGGGAGAGGGACACCTCGCCGAGCAGGGAGGCTGGCCGTTGCCCGAGGGGTAATGACCTCATACCCCCAAGGAGGCGAGGGGACCCTGTCATTTCCGCGAACCAACGACCCGTGTTGCCGTCGCCGCAGTCGTCGATTCGTCACCGAGCCTGGAAACCGTCCGTCGTGCACGGCCGGCGTTCGTGAGATGTGAATTGCTTGGTTTGCGAGGGAAGAACCAAGTGGAACCAGCCGCCGTCACGGTCAGGGCTATGGGTGACGTCGCCTTCGGCCATGTCCAGCGAACGACTCCGATTTACAGAGGTCTTGCCTACTGATATAGGCTACAAGGTTGATAAGCAGGTCACGATCAATGAGACACATAGTTTATGAATGATACTGTTTGCTGTTTGACTTCTGAACTATTCTCCGGCTCCCTCCGTCCCCGGAGCCAATGACAAGGAAAGGAAGGGGTATATCCAGCACTCCATAGTCTTCCTGCTAGAAAAGAAAGGTCTTCGACTCTGCAATAATATCGAGCCGTGTGAACATGTAGTAATAGATGCGCGCGCCTCCAGTGCGTTCGAGATACGTTCCAACTGCAATCCGAACAAGACGAAACAAAAATTCACAAATCCCGTGTCCGTCTAAAAAAGGAACCTGAAATAAAACAAGTCGTCACTGCGTCCGTGCAATCGACGACGGTATTACATATAGATGCTGTTTCCCTGCTGCGTGTAACTCGACAATGGCAGCGGCAACGTCCAGAAGTGGACGGCCGAGCCTCCAAAACAAAATATCCCAGTTTCACGCGCGTGCTGTTTCTTTCCCATGACTAGACCGTGGTCCAGTCTCGCGTAATGATCATGTCGCAACCAAAGCATGCTTTTGATGTCCATCCCTGTTTACACACAAGGTCGATGATGCCGTGCGTTCGTTTGTTCGTAGTCGTTCTCGTTCCCGTGTAGGTTCGGGCCCGTGTGGTATCTTGGGTATCGCAAAGAAAAATCCTTGGTGTGTGTATCCCCGATGCATAATAGCTCGCGCCAGATTATGTTTATGGTGATGATAAAAGAGAGATAATCCAGATCCGTGGTAAGGTAGAAATGGATGAGGAAAAACTCCCAGAAAAATGAGATCCGGAAAACAAATTCCTAATCGTACAATCGGCAACTCCCTCCGTCCGTTCGATGTGGGTTTTCTTGGTCGTTGTTATTGTTTTTTTTTTCCCTTTTACTGTTAATGGTATGATGTGGAAACTCCTGTGGTCCAAGTGGCAGTCCGCGGGGCAGTTCCAAGGAGTAAAAAGAGATCCATCCGTGGAAAATGGCAGCAGACAAAGAGACCAGGTAGAGAGTATCCCACGGGGGAGGCAGGCAAGTCCTCTATTTGGTCGGGTTCCGGAGAATGTCCTCACAGTTGGCGTCGAATCTCAGGTTGAAGAGACGAACACCCTGCATGAAGCGCTCGGTCTTGTCCAGCTCACGCTCGCGGCCAAACAGAGTCTCGACAAACTCGACACCCGCGTTCTTGCCGAGCTGAGCGTTACTCTTTTTGCTGGCGGCCTTGAGCATGGGCGACTCGCACGTCTTCAGCAACTTGCGGAGCTTGTCAGTAAGGCGCTCGCCCGATTCAATAAAGTCATCAATGAGTTCCCTGTTCTCGGAGCTGCGGACGCGGTCAACTGTCTCCTCTGCACGTTTGATCTTGCCGGCCAGCTGGATCAGCAACAGCCACAGCTCGCCGGCCATGTCAGAGATGGGAGTGGCAGGCCCGTGGTGGTAGACGGTCCAGTCGTAGATCCACTTGCCCAAGGAGTTAGAGTCGAAGACACTGCCAAGCAGAAGGATGGGCTCCTCGGTCGGGTCCCAGTTCTTGAGTGAGTAACCGGGAGGGATCTTGTGCTTCTTGGCATCCAACTCGGTGGCCTGGCGAGGCGGAGGGGGCTTCTTGGCGTGAGAGCTGGCGGGACGGGTGGTGGACGGCCTCTGGGGCACCGAGGCCGAGGAACGACGAACATGGCTGTTGGCGGATGGACGGGGGGCGCGGGGGTCATAGGGTTGGGTCTCGCGCTCAATGTAGGTGAATCCGCTCTGTGTGGGGTAGTGGTAATCAGTGGCATATCCTCTCCCGGCGTCTTGATAATGATAAGTGTCTTGATGAACGGAGTGCCTCTTGGGCCTCGGGCGCGACTGTGCCTGAAGCACGTAGGTACGGCCATCCACCTCGATGATCTCGTCCTCGTCGGATTCTCCGTGAGGCGTCGAGGCCCGTACATAAACATAGGAAGATCGGCGCTCGCGCTTTGGTTGCGACGGGGTGGCCCATGAATGCTTGCGCGAATGATGACCACTACTCACATTTGCCGTGGCATAGTAGCCATCGCTCGTGTACCGAGGCGACGCCGTCGGCGGACGGGGACTGAACTCGCTGGGGTTGCGGAAGTGGGCGCGGGTGGCAGGCCGTTGAGGCGTGGCGCCGGGGTAGTAGTAGGACGAGGGGCGGCGAGGAGAGGGAGTGGGGGTTGCCGACTGGTATCGTTCTTGGGTGTAGTAGTACTCCTCGCCGGGAGTCGACCCTGTGTAGGGAGATGAGTATGCCATGTTGAGTGATGAGTCTCTGTTGTCGTCGGGGGGGCGTCCGATGATCGTCGTCTTCTTCTTCTTCTTCTTCTTCTTCAGTCTTTCTTCTCGTCCTTCTCTAGCAGCTTCTTCTGCTAGGTTTCGAGAATCCCCCCAAAATGTCGTCGATGGTGGTGTTGGTGATGTCTGATACCAGGGGCCAGGGAATCGTGCCGATGTCGAGGCACGGAAGAAGGTGAATCAAGTCACCTTGGTATGCGGTTGGAGGATGGAGGAGAGGAAATGTATTTTCTGTAGCCGAACATGACCAGGTTTGATATAGCTGCTGCAGATTACCCTCGCTGACCAGGGACAGAAACCAGATTACCGAGCACGAAAAGAAGCTTCTCGACCTCGGAGGTGTGTGGTAGAAGATGCTGGGGGCTTCTAGAAAAAAGCTTGCCAGCAACCAAGGTGTCAGTCAAATCAAGTATTGACTTGATATTTTGCCGGGTTTGAAAGATTGGAAAGCCGAAGCTGTGTAGTCAAAGATTTGTTATTGATTGGCAAAAGCCAAAAACATGAGAAGAGAGGAGAATTCGTAAGAGTGGTGGTGAGGGAGAGGCCCTATTTAATTTACTGCATGTGCCCTGTTTTTCGTGCGCGATGAGGAGAGAGTGCGTCGTCCCACCAGGGGGGGTGAAGGGGGTGGAGAATGACAGGTGCTTTTGCTCGGAGTGGGTCCAGGAGATACTAGCGGTGATGGGACCCTGATCCCTGCGGACCAAAACGCCATGGATAAGGGTATGAGAGTAGGGGGGGCTGTGGAACTTGTTCTCAATTTAGGGAGGAACACAGACAGCAAGTTTTGGGTGGGGTGTGTCGATAAAAAGTACATAGAGTGCTGTGCTGTGCTGCTAGGTCCACTACTCAGGTGCGTACCTAGCTAGGTACATACGGCTCCTGTCCTCCCTTGCTAGTGTTGGTAGAAAGAGAGAGAGAGAGAGGGAACGAGAAAGGATTACTCACCCCCCCCCCCCCGGTCCTCCCGTAGATTCCCAAAGAATTTGCTGAATAACCTTAGGTGAGATTGTATTTGTTGGCTACCTACCAACCTAGGTACCCAGTAGCTGTATTCCATGGTCATGGGCGGACTGCGCCCTATGGAATAACACCTATTCTCTCGACGCGGTTCACCAGCCACTCACCTCAGCTCTCGCACACTGTGCTGGTGTCCAAACGCCTACCTATCCAGCACACGTCAGTTGCGCTTGCGCTTCTCTCAACCGTGAGAGGTTGTTCTTCACCTTGCTGTCGCAGACCAATCGACGGGCTGTCGTCCGGTCTTGGACTGCTGTTCGTGCATCTAGGAAAGCAAGCAGGCGACTCAAGATGCTCAGACTGTTCAGCCCGCTAATTATCGCAACGCACCGACGTCCACTCAGTTCAAACTCCTCCCTAGTGGTCCGACATTTTCGCCCGGATGAGAACCATGACTCCTGTCGCCTCCGCGCCCCTTTCCCTGTCTTACGCGAAGGAACCCTTCAGTCGTGCGCCCGTGTCAATCACTGTCGTGCAAGCAGTGTGTATAATCATGGCACACCTCAACCCGACTGACTCGACGTAACCCCCTGGAAATAGACACAATTACCATACCTGGTACTACTGTGAGGCAGCGTACGTGTGGAATAAGAGCAGGCAGCGAAGAATGTGCCTCGTCGTCGCCCTGAATATTTTCCTGTTTGCACTGCAGTCGCCCTGTGTGCCCTGTAGCAGGGCTGGACCCCTTTTGATTGCTTTTTTGATTGTTCGAGTCACCGCCAGTGTTACACACACCCTTTTGTTTCTCTCTTGTCCGCGGGACGTGTCTGATCTCCGTCTTACTCTCTCAACCTTCCGCTTTGGTGTTCGGCGCAATGTGGAATGGGAATGAGTGTGCCGCCTGCCCGAGGCGCAAATATGGATAGCTATTCACCACCGCCCTGGAAATTGGCCATACACCGTTATCAAAATCCCGTCACCGCTTGTAATGATGATGCCGGTGCCTTAAAACGGCCTGACGAGGGGGGGGGGGGGGGGGGGGGATGGGCACCCTGATCAGAGAGGGAGTCGCGACTGGGAGGCCTTGTCGTTTCAATGAGTCGACGCCAACGTCCGTGAGACCCCCCTTCGGCTGCTTGTTCCTAGTCGCCGCGCGAAAGATAGAGCTCCGTGGCCCTTGTTGTCCTTGTACGAATACGTCTTGTAGCATCTGTGATAGCGTAGCGCTGTCGTGTGGGTAAATTTGCCGGCGACGGGTAAGCGAGATTGGCTCCTTCGCACGAGCACAAGCGTGCGGAATCTGGGTAATTTGGAGATGGCTTCCACCACAAATAAAAATAAAACTAAAAAGTTAACCATAGTTGGTGCCGAGGCGTAGCGGCATCTCTCACCGCGCTCAAAGAGTGTGCCTCTAAAATCGCCCAGGTGAAAAAATTTTTATCGATCCCCTGGCCTGACGTGGCTGGCCTCTGTCCGTCTCTGGTCCTTGACCGCCGACCAGCACAGGGTTGCAGTTGTTGGGATTATCAAGAGAAGAGTGAATCACACCGTGTCCAAGGTGAGGGCTGTCGGGACACGGCCCAGCCTGCCGATGACGAGCCCAGAGCGTCAACCCAACGTACTGGTATGGAGAGGATGCCGTTTTCTATCGCTGCAATATCAAACAGATTCCTCGAGGAAAGGCAGAATCGCAGCAGGAATTTGACCTACGGCAGCAAGTCGGAGTCGGAAAAGAATCCAGAATGCGCCTCGGTGTGAGGTCACGGAGGAGAAATGACCCGCGCGTCTTCACCGGCTTGCTTGCTGGGAGGTGGGTGCGTCGTTGGTGCCATCTAGTAGGTAATGTTTTTGCGTGTGGTCGCGCGGCCAGGTACTGCCTGCTAGTGTAAGTTTCTGATTCCTCGCAGCCTCGGTGTGGAGGTTCACACGGACGTACAAGGTAAGGCGCTGACCGGGAGGGGGGCTCTGGCAAATCCCGGTCTAGAGCCCTTGCAATTTTCTTTTCAGAGTTTTCTTCCTTTCTTCTTTTCCCGTCTCCCCCTTGCTTTCACGGCCCAAACCCTGGCTGGCGTTGAGGCGAAGTTGACGCTTCGGTCCTATGGTAGACGAGATCTGCCGACGCTCGAAATGAGCAACTTCGGTCTGTGTTGCTGATGGTTCAAGGAGCAGCACCCAACAGGAGCGGGTGCGCGCCAAGGGCTGCGAGGCGGGAAGAAGAGCTGGGGGGGGGGGGGGGGGGGGGGGGGGGGGGTTCTGGGCTCATCCGCTTGGTCATCCACTCTCGGCGATGCTGACGCGACCGATGCCGAGTGCGATCAATCGGACAGGACTACCTAGCTAGCATGGCCGGCTAAGTGCAGAGGAGGAGGTTGGAGGCGATGAATGGATTGGCGCTGAGGTGCAACAAGCCATCTATCTCTCTGCTTGATAGATGCTTGATTGGCTGGTACGACCCAAACGAATGAAGCACCAAGGCTATCAGGCGGCGGCGGCGGCGGCGGCGGCGTGGATCAGGTTGTCGAATGTACGCGTGCCAGCACCTGTAGGCAGTAGACAGGATGACGAGGTCGTTTCATGGTGGTTGTTAGCAAATGGCAGCTATCGAAGAGGGCATGAATGCCTCAGGCCGCTGGTTGGGAAAGGAGTCAGATGGAGGCTCTCTTATCGAAGCCAAAGTCATCATGCAGAATCCAAACATGGGAAACTGATAATTACAACACACAAACAGAAAACAGTAAAGAGGGAGCATAAGGCAGCATGGTTGGATGGATGCCAGTCAGGTCAGGTGCACATACACATGACGCACCAGAAAGAGCCTGATGGCGAGTTGACTTGATGGTTGCACAAGCACCTAGACTGCATGCAAGATCGATCACGTTCAGCAATGAGCGATGACGGGCATCGACGTGCAACTTTTTTTTATTAATTGTCGGATTTGACATGATACTCTACTGTGATTTGTTCTCTCATCTGCTTCCTTCCCTGCGCCGTCCGAAATTCTGTGTGGGGGTGGGCAGCAGGACAGCGCGTATTGGCTGGGGAAGAGAGAGGGGCAGACTTTGACATATTGGATGAGAATGAATGAGGATGAAGGTGAGGATGAAGGGTGTGGTGGTGATGGAGGTGCAACTGCACTACCCGTATTCACACCCTCATGAAATGCACCAGTCAAAAGGAGGCTTAAATGTGATGCAGCAGGTGATTGGGGGAGGCATGTCTTGCAGTTCATCAATCAGGCCGTGTTCTGTATTCATCAAGTGACCGACCAGCGGCGGGTGAAGAAGGCGGATGACGACTTGTAAGCAAAGCTGCTCAAGGCTGGTATGGCAGGTATGTGGAAAGAGGTTCACGTCTGGAGTGGAATGGTTCGCCCATACCATCACATGCACCCCAGCGCGGGGGTAACATGCAGAACTCAGAACTGCCAGAGAAGCGGCCCCTCTCTTTCCAGAAAGGGCCCATTAACAGGGAACGGGACCAGCTCAGTCATGTCATCCCTTCCCGTCCAAGCGTTTAAGGTGAGCTGGGTGAATGAGCGAGCAGGGGTGGGAAGGATCGGCTCTGCACACCTGCAGGTTTTGTTTCTGAGAATTTCTCCTCAGTTTATCCATAGGTAATGTACCTAGGCCCTATGTACAGTACCTACCTACCTACATACCCACTCTGAAGGTGTAGACCCACATACTTTGCCACACCTGCCTCGTGGCCTTTACCTTCTTAGGTACCTTCCGTCCCTCGCTCACCTTGCTCACCTTACCTTCCTTTTCTAGAAGAGGCAGCCAATGGGGCAACAACATCGTACCACCAGGGGAAAGAGGGAGGGACATAGCAGCTTTCCGTACAATTTACATACAGTATTCCCATTCAAGCCCTCATTCCTTTCCTTCCCACATTTCATTTTCATTTGAATTGACTGCCCAAGGCAGGCAGGTACCTACCTACAAGCACGTACTTACCTTAGTAGGTACCTAGATAACGATCTGACAACAGACGATACGTACCTTTTTACAGCAAACAGTTCACCAATAGTGGAAAGAGGAACGAGAAAAGAAAAGAAAGAAAAACCCCTGTCCATTTTGACCCCTCAGTCAGAAACACACGCATCGCCAAGAACGACCGCACAAAGAAACCCCGTTTCCATTCAAACAAATACCAGCCCTCAACCGACCCATCCCGTGAGAGGGGGAGGCAAAAGCTCGAGCAGTGGCAGCCTCGGGTCGATCGGTCGTCCACGGGCCCAGGCCCCTGCATTAGGGTGGGTGGGCGCCTCTCGCTGATGGAAAAGACAATATCAACGGCGATCAACTACTTGAATTGGCGTGTCCATGCAGTTTGGTTTGCCTCCTCCTGTCCATCCCCTTTACCCGCGCCGCCACCATAGTACTGTACTACACTAAGGACCTATGTGCAAGTACTGGTGGCATACGGATATACTGTATTGTCGACTCGTGACAGGGCAAACGTTCGCCCCGACAATGTTCCATTCAGCCCTCCGGATAACCACTTCCGACCGTTCGGCACTACGCACAGTACCACCACGCTTTCCCGTATTCCAAGCTCCGACTGCGCTGACTCGAACGCGAGTCCTAACGACGAGGCATGCAAACAAGCAAAGCCGGAGTGGGGTTCCTCGCCGCCTTACTCCATCGAATGGGAGTCATTCCAGACCATTTCAATGACCTCAACCGCCGCAGCGGCCCAAACCGACCCTCTTTTCCTGTCTTACAGGTACGGTACACTGCGGATCCTCTAGTACACACTACCTACACTACCTTACGAATTCACCTCCACAACTCGCGCACCCGCCAGGCCATACTCCGCCCGGGATCCGACCGTTAGCCTTTCTTTCTGGAGTCCATCCACTCGCTTTCGAGTCCAGGATGAGCTCGAATGCCTTCCCCGCCGTCTGCGGCCCCTCTGCCTCCCAGCAGTGCCACCGACGGGGTCATATCATCCCCCCTCCATGGCGCAACTCTTTAGACAACAGAGATGTGTGGCGCGTATAGTGTACGTGGAAGCTTGTCCCCTTTCGGGAAACTGCGGTATTACTCAGAGTAGTTGGTTGTTTATCTGCGACGTGGCAATACCAGCCTCCCTGGTGACCTCACCTCGCTCTCGGTCACTTTCCCTAGGGGTGCGGTGTGCGGTGTACGGTGTGCTCGGTCAAATTCCTTTGTATTGCTGGTGCTGTGGCCGGTCAACACACGTCCCCTTGGTCGGGGGTGAAAAGGAAAAGGGGGAGGTGGCCGACGATGGCCCTGTCTCACTCACCTTGGCCGGCTCCCTGCACACCGGCCGACGGCCCCATATCGCCATATTATTGTCGCTCTTGGGTCTGGTATTCCAGGGCCGACAACCACAAATTCCCTTGCCATCATTGGCCTTTCACCTTGCTCCCTGCTTTGTTTTTTTCTCCAAGTTGCCCATCTAGCAGGCAGGGCAGCGAGTGGGCAGTGGGCAGTGCACCACCACCCTGGTCCATTTTCGCAGCCCAAGCAGCCTCTGAGCCCAAGCATTGGGTGCCAATGGCAAATTCCCCGTTTACGAGCTCGAGAACACAGCACATCACACTCCTCGCGCTCGTGTTCGTGCACCGACACCAAACCATCGAGGGGTCATCCCGGAAGTGTCCTCGGTGAACAAGGCCACTCATGACTGGACCTGGACCAGTCAACTTCCTTCTCATATCAAAGTCGCCTAGGACGCGAAGCCTTTGTACCAGGCAAAAGAAAACGGTGTGACTTGGAGGAATCGAGGTAATAGGAAAAGGCAGAACAAAAGAAACAAAAGAGACAAAACTAGTTTTCCGTGGAAGAAGGAGCGCTTCAAGGGATTGGCCTAGCACTTCCGCTTGTCAGCCTTCAGATACCACACGACCTTCGACATCTCGCCCCGCGGCCTGTTCAGCTCCTCGGCCCAGCTAATGCAGCTGCTGAAAGGGTTCTCGGCTGGGCGTGGCGAGCCAGGACTACGAGACCGGTGTTGCGATGAGCCCTCGGATTACACCAAGCCGCAACACCGGTTCGAACCCCTGGGATACCCATGTGGCCTTTTGCCTGATACACTGCACACACCTCGCAGCACTACGCAGCACATACCATGAGCGCGTCTGCATCGACTCGATCCTTCTTATCCTCGTATGCGCTACTCTTGTTATGGCCCGGCCTGGGCTGCAAGTTCTCAGTTGACCTGAGTCGCGTATTGTCTCTGGTGTCTTGCGATGGCAGTCTCGTGTCTCGGTCGACGTCTAAATTTTTCTTTCCCCCTTCGTGTCTGTGCTTTTCAGCCGCCGCTTTCCTCTCGGACGTCTCCCTTACTGTGAGAAAGAATAAAGCACCCTTCGGGAGTAAGCAACGCAAAGAAACAACGATTGGTCTCACCATGCCATTCCTCGTCTGCCTGAGACTGACTCGCCTTAAAGGCAGTCCGGTCGATTTTGGACAGCTGGTTCGTTCCTTGCTTACTGCCTCTAGGTACTGAGGCGGCGTCGTCGTTATTGACTTACACATTTCCATCACCTGCCTGCCTCCCTCACCAGCCTCGCGCCCTACAGTATCACAGGATGTCCACCCCTTAGTCAAATCCATCCGTCTACAAAGTCATCAGAACACAACACTACTACACGCTGTACACCCACCATCGCAGGTTGCTTCGTCCGTCGTCAATGGACCACTTGCTGTGCGAGCCACTGCGACATACTACGGTACCAGACATAGTAGGTGGCATCCGTACCATCCGTATGGACCGCCGGGATTCATGGCCAGGAGAAGAGAGCATATCCGGAGCCCACACAAGCTTCTGATATCCCTTTTCCCACACGCCCCCTTCTCCCTGCTCCCTGCACGAACGAGATAGCGTCACATAGGCTGCTGTTCCTAGCGTTCCGGGTGGAGCCATGGAACCTTGCCATCGTCCCAGCACCCTGCCCCGACTTTCTCCTGCCCACACCTAGCGTCTCCCCCCTCTAAAGCGTTTCTGCCCTCGTCCATCATGACCTTGTCTCTCTCCTACAGAGCCCACTCGCACCCAGCCGGCTGGCTCTACGCTAAGTGTTGCACTCATGCTGTGGCGCTGGCTTGTGTTGACAGGGCTTCAGCACGTTATGTCTCTCGCTTGCCAGGGGTCAGGGTCGCTTGCTTCATCCCACCAAAAAAAAAAAAAAAATCATCAAATTTGCCATTTTTCTGATTGTCAAGAAGATCGCATACTCCTTCGGCCATTATCACCTTGACTTCGGGCCGCTAAACTCGGTCAGTGGCCCCAGTGGTCCCAATGCGCGGCCAAGTGGCCGGCTTGTCTGGCTGTCTATCACCATGATGGATTTATGGTCTTCCGTATTAGTGTACACTTTTGTGTGTAAACGGCCTGATTGCTTCCCTGCATGTTGTTATTGCTGACCCTAGTCGGACAATGTAAAGGTCAATGTTGAGACTGTGCGCCCGCCCCAACTCCGAGACTCCTGATGCGCCATGCGTGCCCCATGCGACAGGTTGCGCCCAATCTTGCGTGTGTTTGCATTGCAATTTGCTTTTTTATTTGTGTTTTGTCGAGGCATCGACGTGAAAATTTTTCTCTCTCACCGAAAATAGAGCGCACCTCATCTCGCTCCCCTGCTCTCCTCACTCAAGATCACTCTCCCGGCGTGCCAGCCACATGCCAGCTTATCCTGTCCCCCTCCAGGCATGCGACTGTCGGCGCAGAGTGACTCATACTGAGCGACATGGACTGAGGAAACCAGGGAAGTACACAGGGGACTCGGCAACGCACCGCACCTAGTACACCAGAGGCGTGTACCGTGTGCGGTGTGGGCGAAGGGTGTTTTCATATGTCTTCAGTCCCAACTCTAACGAGTCGTGCTGCACTGATGTCCAACGGTCGAGGCTGTCGACTGATTGTCTGCGTCTGCGATGTGCCCTATCAGGCTCCGTCGCAGTCACTCCTACGCCTATTGATGAGGGATAGGCTCCATCATGATTGGGCCGTTGTTGGACACGTAGCACGGCGCCTTTCAAGGTCTACCCACTGCATAGTACATACTGAGCAGTATATACACCACTCCCCCTCTCCTTCGGTGCATCGTCGTCACGTCCGGCCATTCACACGAAGCGGGCAGGGCCGTTGGAGGGGAACGCTACTGCACCACGAGGGCCGCATCCGCATCCCTAATCCTGCGGCCAGGCCCCAGGGGTCCCCCGAATGTGCAGTGTCTCTGCCCAGGCATCCGTACGCATACTCGGTACTCTTCTTGTAGCCTACTAGGTATCCGTATACACACTAAGGTATCTATCCGACTTTCTGTCTGACTCCTCTCACCATGCACCACCCCCGACCCAAAAAACACCACCCAACGGGTTCCTACCCCTCCGACAGCCGTGGCAGCTAGGCACGATCACACACCCACCTGGTCGACGTCAAACGCTGCACGAAATACCCACTGGCGATGCCCTCACTGACGTCTATTCGTTCACTATCTCGCTAGCTGGATAGGCGCAGCCCTGCAAACCCGCTGCTGCGCTCATCCATGTCCATGACCGATGCTGCTAAGAGCCCTTCTCTCATCCTGCGCTCTCCTCACTCTCTCGTCTCACCCTCTCCGTCTCCGCCCACCATGCACAACCACACACGCCTCGACTCGACCAATACCTCGCGATCAAACTTTCATTTCGGGCCAAAAATAGGCAAAGACTCTGGCAACCGCCTTGTTATTTTTTCCTTCTCCCACCCATCCGTCCCTTCCTCCCTCCTTCCTGGGGGCCCAGACCGCAAATGTGACAGGCGCAGCGCAAGTGTCCTCCTCACCGACTCTTTGCATCCCATGGCAACCGCCCTGCCTACCGCCGTTGCTCTCCCTTCTCCTCCTGCATTCCATTTCGCGGACTGGCGGGGCACTTGCATGGCATTGCATATCGTTGCAGATGCGAGGTAGGCATGAGGAGGGGTTTGCTGCTTGCATGCCCTGTTTTGACTTTTTTCTGTCTTTCTTTTGTTCCCTTCCGTTTCCTGAATGACAAACATGCGCAGGGCTGCGGGCCGGTTGGGTTTTGAAGATGTCGCATGCGTAACGCATACCGCCCCCCAACGAGCAAGGTCCCGTTAGGGCTCGGTGACGTAGTGCATGCGCACACGACATTTTTCCTAGCGAAACGCCATCTTTCCATGTGGCCAGACAGACAGGCAGACAGACAAGTGTCGGCTGTTGCGAGTGAGGCCATATCCATGGCCATCACGAGACGGTGTGGCCCGTATGGGTCCTGACCATAGTGCTGATATCGGGGGTGGTGGCGCATGTTGTACGCGACAACACACACGTATGGCCATCAGCTCACGGATGTACGCCCTAGGAAGCTGGTCGTCTGTCGAAACCAGCTAGTTGCCATTCTTGGAAGAGCCGGAGAAGATGTGGATAGGAAGACGACCCCCCGGAGTTACGGTCAAGCGACGAGGGAAGGCGGGATACGACCCCCTCGATGCTCGCCTCTGGTCGCATGCAACCAAGTGGGAACATGCCCGAATTGACGACAATGGGCGCCTGTTTTGAAGGCTGGGGCGCGTGTGCGAGGAGGGCTGCAATCGCATCGTCCATATCCGTACTTCACCTCGACACTAGTCGCCCTGTCCGGCTGCCATTGCTCCCGCTGTTGGATGGGAGAATGTATGAATGACAGGCTGATCATGAGCGGTAAGCAAGCAAACAAGACCAAACAGATGATGTCGTCGGTTTCTGGCTCTGTCTCCAAGCGCGGTATTCCTTGCTCGCGAGGCAGGCCCGGCAGACCGGCAGACCGACAGATAAGCAGCGGCTGCCCTTGTCGAGCAAGCAGAGTGGTCCTTCAATCCCACGTTATCGTTCTGGATCGCTGAAGACCTTGGCTGCCTGCCTTGATTCCCCCCCCCCTCTCGCTCCGATGCGCCGATGCTGCGTGCGATGCCTCCTGGACAACGCATCACGATGGCTACTTCAGCACGCGCGCGCTGCCTACCTATGCCAGGGCCCCGCGAGAACAACTGCCAACGGATGCGCCCTGGTCCGATCTGTTCGCCTTGCCTACGGTGCATCCGCGGTCTGCGGTCTGCACGCCTTGTCGCAACGTCAGGCACGCCTGGCTCAGGGCCTTGGCTCTGCTCTACGAAAGTTTACGGGTCCTCCTTGCCCATGCCGGTCCTCATCATACATGGTCCATTCCAAAAATGCTTCCATGCATCGGTATGCCCACAGCCATGCCTCCCCCTCCCTGGCTCCGGACGTCTCTCCCGGCCCTCCCATGGACTACCGGTGGACACATACCTGACAACCTATCGGACGAGAGGGGATATAATGCTGCAGTGACAGCATCGATAGGCGAGGGGTGTTTGGGAAGCAAAGGGGGCGTGCGAATGAGGGCCACAACCGAGAGGTTTTTTTTTTTCTCCCCTCTCTCTTCAAACGAGAGGGGCTTGCATATTCACAAGCCCGTAGTAGGGCTTGTGGTGTCATTTGCAATTTTGAGGTGCGTTTCATTTTGAGGAATTCGCGAATCGGTGTAGCGAATTCCATTGAGGGGTTGGGGACACCAGGGCAGTGTTGGCGCACGCACGAGGGGTTAGTTAGTGGCCCAATCAGATGAATAGGCGGAAGGCCGGATCAACGAGTCCTTTGGCCATGAGAAACTTCTGGTTATTGTGAGAGGAAGAGAATGAGGGTTTGGTCTGTTTGCTTATTTGGTCGGCTTGGGATGTCGTCGGCTCACGTCGCACGGTGGCTCGGCGAGAAGGGGGGCGCGGGGGCCTCCCGGCGGTAGATGTCGTTTTGACGGGACGATGGCGAGGATCCTGGCTGTCAAGGACGGACAGCATTTCAGCTTGACAAGCAACCTGCGTGCGTCACGGGACTTGGACGTACTGTACTGAGTACCTAGGCACAGCACAGCACAGCACCAGGAGCATCCGTCGCCAGCCTCGAAGTGGCATGTCGTCCAAACAATGTGCATGTTACACACCCATATACACTTAGACACTAATCACCTCTTGGGTAGACCAGACTACTTGACTCCCTACTGTACGAAGGCCAAGGCAAATCCAAAAAGAAAAGCACCGACGGCGGCGCCACAATGTTGCCGACGGGACGGTTCAGCGTCGCACCGAGGGGGCGGGCGGGTCTCTCGGCTTTTGCTGTGGCTTAGCAGCCCACCAGACCCCCTGTCATGTGGCTTAAGCGAGTGCTGTGGCCAATAGGAACATGAGACGATGACGGGAGCACAGACACGTTCGCCACAGTGGATGGTACATCGTACACTATTTGTAGAAGGCTGAGGTACGTACTCATGTACACTGCCATGCACTGTACACAGTCCGCCCCACACTCTCGGATCTCCCGTGAATGGCGGCGAACCCGGCATTCCGGTCGGGTTCGGTTGCGCGAAAGTCTGTCCGGACTTCAACACCCATCTCTCCGATGCTGCTGTAGATACATTAGTAATGGCTCTCCTCCCCGCCATTCTTCAGTCTTCTCCTTTTACACGTTGTTGGACCCTCCCCTTCCCAGTGACAAATCAATCGAAACATGTTGCTACCTGATTGTGCACTCTCTTCGCGGTACATGTCATGGCATGTATCTTTGCAGAAGGTGGAAACATACACCCCCCCTCGGTGAGATGCGGCCAATGTATCTTTTCCCCCCCCCTTCTTCTCCCAGTCCCCTTATTTTCCTATACAGCTATCGCCTGGCGGCTGCAGCCCAGAACGTGGGCGTTTTGCGTTGGGTGGTGGTGCGTTTCCCTTGGAGTGAGAATATGACGCAACATGCACACAATTCATGTGTCTATGTATGTGTGTGTGGTGTGGTGTGGTGTGTGGTGGGTGGCAGGTATGTATGTATGTATGTATATACCTACATGTACCTAGGTAGTAGGCATGGTGTGGCATGGTTCGTCGCAGCAAAGCGCGGTGCAGCCTAACTTCCAAGGTTTCTCCTCCTTATCCCCTCCCCTCCCTCTCCCCTCCCATTCCTATCGTTTTGGGCACCAACAATAGGAAGAATACTGCAAATCTGCAATACTCCTGCGCAGCCCGCGGCGACGACCACGACAACGACGACAATGACAAACGACACACGCTGGCTTACACACACGCCTGTTGAGGGATCGGTCATCTTTTACTCTGCCACACACACACACACACACACACACCTACTCACCATGATGCAGAACATGCCAACGCATTAGAGACACAAGGAAATTTCTGCGATCCGTCGACAGGGGGAGAGGGGCCGGTCTAGATTCATTCTCCTTCCCGTCAGATTACGCATTCTTTCTCTGCCCTTCCCCTCCTGGCCCTTTTGCAGTGTTTTTTGTTTTCTTTTCTTGTTTTCCCTGTTTCCTCCTCGCAGGGCTCATCGCTCCAACCCGATCGGGGGAGGGTTTCGACGCCACGCGCCACACACTCACACTCACTCGCTCGGTGGACGACTTGCAGTTTACACCCAGCCTATGTGCCCAATCTTTTCCAAAGTCCGAGGTTGTTATTCGGTGATCATGTCGTTTTTTTTTTTTCTTCTGTGTGTAATGGTGCCTGATACCGGTTTGATAGGGGGGGGGGGGGAACGCACTTGTGTACCGCCGCCACCACCACCACCACCACCAACTACTACTACCACCCTCACAGGAGTTACACCGCTTGTGATTTGCCAGCGCCTACGCAACGCCTGTGACTCACAACCCTTTTTTGGGCCGCCGCACGATCCGAACGCTTTTTTTTCGCGGAAAGGACAGGTCGTATTACGCTAGACACAAGCGAGACCGTGGGTTGTTTTAATCCCAGAGGCCTAGCTCGGTGAATTCTTTTTTTCCTCTTGTGTTTTGCCGGATGGGGAGGCTGTGCAACCCGCCAAAGAACAAGGCGGCCCTCCGCGATTGGGCGATGGATGCTACCGGGCTCGCAGATTTGGTCTTTGCTCTGGGGGGGGGGGGGGGGGGGTGAGTTCCTGCGTGACGAAGGAGGTAATCGCCACTCACCGCGGGACGGCATGTACGGTACGTGCGATCGATGGTGACATTAAAGGAGAGGGCTAGGCACCCAGGGCACGATGACGACGGTTGATGAGCGTCGCTCCGGGACCGAGGGCCGTTTGGGTGGATGGACGGGAAGCGAATCGATCTATCGGCCGCTTTACTGCTGGGGGGGGCATGTCTCCGATGGGCGATAGGCAGCAGCACTTTGCGAGTCTCGCCGAATCAGAACCGCCTCTCGATGGTTTTGTGTTTCTAGATGGTGGCTTGAGATAGGGGTGACGATACACCCCGTCTTCCCTGGAGTTGCTGTGCCACCCTCAGACGAAGCGATACGAGAGACCGAGGTTCCCTGCACATGATGAGTCGTGGATGAGTCGTCGTGAATTTGCCCTACTTCACATGCTCGGCGTATCGAAGGTGAGGCCAGTCGGACGGGGGGGGGGACGCCTCAGCGTGAAGAGCGATGAGAGCCAGTCCTCCCCCTTTTTTTTGCGCGTAGGCTGCCTCCGGTGACGTGGAACCACTATCCGTGAACGATTGGACGCGTTCGTCGACGAACCTGGGGCATCGTCGCAGCGGCCTTCGACTGTTACTCGCACGCCCCTTCGATATGTGTTGATGGCTGTTGAGGAATACATCGCGAAGCGCAAGTCTATGTACCAGTCCGTGATCCTGTATTGGAACTGCCAGTCCCATTCCCCAAGGGACTGTGCTTTCGCACTGGGCCTGTCGTGAATCTCCTCGCATGCGTTTTGATAGACCCAGAATCCAGGTTGGATGCGAAGCCCCCCATTGAGCGGTCGAACACTACTGAGACAGGCATTGGGCGCATCTAGGCTTGGGGAACTCTGATCACGGGGTTCTCATCACGGGGCCTGAGGCATATGACTCCTCGTCTAAAGAGGGAGATTGCTTGTCTGCAATTAACGAAGAGAACACGGCGCCCTAAGAGTTAGGCCTCCCAACGTCAAGGGGGGCGGCTATCTTCATGTGATGTCGAGACTCAAGCTCGCTCAATGGCGTGGACTTAGAGATCCTGCCTCCTAGAAATCTTTCTGGTCATGAACCTCGCCATTGTGCTGTTTTATGAGTCATTCGAGTGCCTAACTATACGGGACTGCCTCGACTGATGTTGCGGACGGGAACCAAGTCGAGGGACTTCGAGATGTTGTTTATGAGGCACGCTTTCGCCACATCGGACCTGCTATTGGGAGAACTTGGACAACAGGCACCACATCCCGCTCATAAGCTGCCATTGCGGGCCATTCCAAGAAGTCTCTAGCGCTGCCCTGCTTTAGTTAGATCACATTCTGTAACTATGTAGAGTCTGTTGAAGATCGCAGATGGACTATCAACATGTAGCCACATTGACGGTGCAAATGATTTTGGTCACCAAACTGAATCTGAACACTATCCTGAGCACGTCATCACTTTTTTCGGCGATTTCGAAGGAAAATCTTTTGTCCCATTGTGCTCTGCCGTGGGATCTGATGTTGTATTATTCCACGTCAACAAGATGAGATACATAATCTTTGAGGAAAGTTCCGTCTGCATGGTATGTCAGTTCAATCCCTTCTATCGTGATCAAGCAGAACGAATGATTGACTCAAACTATCTGAATGAAATTACTTGAGGTTGAGGCTGTGAGCTGTGAACCAGGTGAGATATCGCTCGTCAGACTACTTGGCGGACCCCAACGGCCTTTGCCTACTAACATTTTGCTTGAACCTCTCCCTGATTCCAGCGCCGCTTTCCCGTCGCATGTAAATCCTATCTGACGCCTGCATGGCCTGAAACGCGGGAGCTATTTGTTACCTGGCCCATGTGAAGCGGCACGTACATGGCAAAGACAAGTCGGTTGTTGAATGTTGTCGGTGCCAGAGCAGTCCACTGGGCAGGGTTCCAATGTCATTACAAGTCGGGTGAGAGCCGTAAACAAGAAAACGCTTTGCCCGCTCGGACAACTCCGTATGATTTCTTTTTGGTTCAGTTGAAGAACATATTTCTTTTAGAGATCTGCCGTGATGAACCAACCATATTGGAATAAGACCAAGATAAACAAATATCCGCCGTATGTCCACGTCGTTCTTATTGCATGCAATAGGACGACGAGTCAATGCCGAAATGAGACACAACCGGGCCTCCAAGAACCGGCCTGGCTTAGCTTGCTGTGAGCATCAAACGTAGTCATTCAAATTGAGTGATGGGTCGTTGAGAAACACCACCATCCCCTGATCATTGTTCGACTCAGATGCCCAGACACAATCGACTCTCAGTCTGCATGTAAAAAAAACATTGTAGAACAAAGCAAAAGAAGCTTCCCTTCTCATTCATGACAGCGAAAGCAAAAGGAATGCGCCGAGGGGGAATCGAACCCCCGGCTCCCCGACGCTGCTTGATGGCAACGGAGAATTTTACCACTAAACCATCGGCGCTGGTTAATTGCTATTGAGCTGTGATGACAGAACATTGCGTTATTCTTATTCATATTGGTATTGATCGAAATTGGGTTGATTGTGCGTGAAATGAAAAAGGGTTCTGGACCCTGGATGTGTGTGGGGTCATGGCGGATGATTGACATGGGTTGGACAAACCCCAGGATTTAGTTTCCGTTGGCTTGGTTATTCTTTCTCATTCTGATAAGGGTCGAAGACACTCCATTTGTGGTCAGGCCGTACGATCTCTACATCTAGACCAATCCCACTTGTTTCCCTGGTCTATATACGAGACAATCACAGAACCTGCCATGAAGATTGCATCTCCAGGTTACGTTGCATGCGTGGGGCGACTTGTGCCGGAACCGACGTAACTCAATCGTCATAAGTCTTTGTAAGATCTCGTTTCCTACTTATAGGAAAAGTTTCCAGAGGGTTTCATTTCGGCCCTAGTATCACAGCCCCTTCCCGTCTACCCACTGAGAAGGCCACCGCAAGAAAAAGGAATGCGGCTAAGTCGTTGAAACGAGATGTGACATCGAAAAATTTCCAGACACTCCAAGTGGCATCGACTGTTACCCTCCTGTAGGTTATCACATAACAAGTTGCAATTGAAGCATGTGTAGTTCGCTTAGATTCAAGGCTACTGCATCCGCTGTGTGGGTCTCCTGTATGGCGCGGCAGTTAATCACACAAATCAGCACTTTGTCCAAAACCCAAGACAAGGCTTTGTCAAATCATACAAAGCCGTTGGTTCTCACAATAACACCGGGATCCCCAAAGACTGGCCGGGTCGAAATGCTTAAGCGAGCCGTCTAGCCCGACACGTTGCAGAAAAACATCATAGTTCCGGCCCACAGGCAGCTCACCTGCTCTTTTCGGTCGTATATTGCAGGAGAACACGGGGGATCAAGACGAGGCTGCAACACCAAAGGACATATATGTTATTGATATAGAGGGCTTGCTTAGGCCCCACTCGCCGCTGACCCGTCCTGCGTCGAGTTGCGGTCCCCTGACAAACAACACTCAGAATGGCCTGTTCGCCACGAACTTGCATAATTCTCTCCAGCCAAGAAGAGGGGTAACAAGAATGGTTCTTGACCACGGAAAGATAAAACCTGGGGCATGACACCAAAAGAGATGCCACAAATGTCCCCTTGGCACTTATCACAGTAACCGCCATGCCCGACACCAACCAGGCTGCGAACATCCCGTCGGCGACCGCGGCTGTAGCCAACTCACCCACAACCGAGAATCCAGCTCACTCTAGTCCTCCCAATGATGACAACGCTTTTATTGCTGCAGATGATGTGAGCTTTTTTCTTTGCCTATTGCCACACGGAGATTGACTGATGGTGAAGGACGCTGATGACGCCGCTTCCGCGATTGCTGTAAGTATTAGCCTACAAATGCTTTCATTGTGAAGTCTTACTCACGCTGTAGACCGTAGGCAAGTATTGCTTCGTCGACCACGAGTATCACCGACTCAATTCGCGAGTATCGGCTAGAGAACGGGCGCACATACCACAAGTATAAGGACGGCAGTAAAGTCTCCTCGGTCCAGCATCGGCATACAGCAACAATCTAACTCATAGACTAGTATACAATCTTCCTAACGACGACAGGGAAAACGATAGACTTGGTACTCGTCTTCGACCCATGACGAAGAAGAGTTGCTGACTGAGAAATGTGTATAGATCTTCAGCACAACTTGGTTGTTCGGTCGTTCAACGGTCGCTTAGGAACTGCCCCTCCTAATGACCCTGATGCAAAGGTCGGGCGTGTACTCGATCTTGGTACAGGTTCCGGTATATGGGCTATGGAGTTTGGCGACGACCATCCAGAAGCTGAGGTAGGCGAGCAGTGTGTTTCATGATAGTTGCCCTATGCTGATCGCTACTTAGGTTATTGGGGTCGATTTGTCTGCCGCTCAGCCCGAGTTGTAAGATTTCTCCGCTTTTGGTGTGATTATGCCACGCCTTTTGCTGTTTATAAACTGACAAAGTTTGTAGCGTGCCCCCTAATGTCCGATTCGAGGTTGACGATGTCGAAGAGGTGTGGACATACTCCCGTCCGTTCGACTATATCCACAGCCGGATGATGACATCTAGCATCAGCAATTGGAAGGCGTACATTAAGCAGGCCTATGAGTAAGCGATATGTCATGATATGTGCCCTTATGAGCGGTAATTTCTCACATGCTGGTGTCTAGTCACCTGAGTCCTGGTGGTTACCTCGAGCTCAACGAGCCAGACCTTAAGCCCCTCTCTGACGACGGCACGCTGAAAGAGGATTCCGCTCTTATGAAAAGCATCGGGCTGATAGAAGAAGCGGCAAGAATCTTTGGCCGTCCTTATGAAGATATCCAAGGCCTGAAAGACGTCATGATTGAGACAGGCTTCAAAGATGTCCATATCCAGCGCTTCAAATGGCCAACAAATGGCTGGGCCAAAGACCCGAAGTACAGGGAAATCGGTGCATGGAACTATGAGAACTTTGCAGCAAATTGGGAGGCTTTCACGATGGCTCCTTTTACCAGGGCCCTTGCGTGGACAAAGGAAGAGGTTCTTATCCACGCCATGGAAGTCCGCAGGGACCTTGCGGACCGACGCATACATGCATACTTCTCACTGTAAGTGGACAACCCACATTCTGATGATGCGAACTTCCTGGGTCTTTGCTAACTACTGGTTTAATAGCTGGTCTATCTGGGGAAGAAAGCCCGTAGGGGTTGATGAAGCGCCGGAAGCTTGAGGGGTTGAAGGAGTTGAAGATCAGACTCGCTGATACGGAATCACGTATGACTTCAAGAAGCCGATAATTGGACCTGTTTGATGCTTTTATCGTTTGAAGTGAGCGTAGGGTGTATATTGCCAAAGTTGTACTGACAGTGCAGCAGACACACAATCAAGTAACATCAAAGTGCCGCTCAAGCGTATATTTTTATGTTTTTAGCCTGGCGTAGCCGCATTTTCTGCGGTAAACTAGTCTCTTTAGGGTTCGGCAGATCATCCACTAGCCTGGACCCTTGATTCTGCACCTATATAGCACATAGCCTCATCCTTTCGCGGAAACATGCTCAAAATATTCACCCTGTCCGGTTAAAATGCTATCATGGCGCAGACTGCCGCGAATAACTACGTGAGATATCATAATGGTGGTTCATGAAGCCATCTTTGGAAGCCGTGAAGTTCCAGTACACTTCTACTTCTCATGTATCTCAGCTGTGCTGTACAGAATTTTATGGATGCATGGTGTGTTCCGAAGCAGGAGCTCTTTTGTAAGTGAGCGGTCTGCCCAAGTTAGTGTCACCGTCGACACACGTCCTTAGGTCAATGCTCTGTACTTCAGACCAGGTAAGCGAACATCCTGGGGCTTCTAGAAGCAGGATCATGCGATGTGAAGCTGGCAGTGAACAGATAGTGACCAAAGTATGAAAATAGTTCGGGTTTGGGCGGAGCACGGGGAGCCGAGGTAAATCGAGAATGGGCCGATTCAGAACCACCCTGGTTCATTCCACTGCAGAAACCATAAATTGTGTTACATCAGAAGGGTCGGGATTAGGTCTATATTATAGGCTATTTGGACGACCAGGGAAAAGACCGTTGAGGACTTGCGAGCTACTCTCCACGTGATTCCATTGAGGAAAAATGTCATCATCTTGATACGGAAACCAGCGGGTTGCAAGTAGAGTGGACAGCGTCAGTCTAATAGACTTGATCTTCCCCTGAGAAATGGCTGCGCCAAGAAAACAAAAGAAATTCTTCACCACTCTCGCTTCCAGAGAGAAAGAATGGTTTGTGGTGCAACGCAACGAGCGACGAATGGAGACCAATCACAAACGGACGACAAACAGGTTTGTGCCTTACCGCCACCACGTTTGCCCAAGCGCCGCGCAGCCCATGAAGTCATTATGTATATAGGCCTATAGGAGAGCGAAGCAAGACGACATAGGGGAAGACGGATGGTTCACATCGAAGAAGCGGGACATTGTCACTTAGCCGGCTGGGCAGAATCCATCAAACAACCTCAAACCGATACGAGTAGGCGTGATTGGCCAGCACTCAAATTGGACCCGCTGAACACCAATTTATCCAACTCAACAAGCTGAAAGAGAATAATTGGCATCTGCTCCTGTTTGCGTTGGACAGATTACTAAGGTGTTAATACAAAGCAGTCCCCGTAGGGCCACACAGGTACACGATACGATGGTGGCCATACACCGTCAGATAAACACGGTAAAAAAACATCATACTCGATACTTAACAAAAATGCAAGGGCTCGACACTCTGTCGAACACGCGACTACCGTGAGCAATTCTTGACGGCCGCAATGGAGCTTACTGCGCGCCCCGCGTTACCCCGGGATTTTTACCCCAGGTTTGGGTGCATTGCATGTATGGTTGGCTAGAAACACTGGGATAATTAGCGCCTGGCCAGTCAACTGACACTACCCGGCTATATACAAAAACACCACGTTGGAGAGTGTGACCACGAGCACGGCAGTCCCAGAATGGGATCCCTGCGCCATGGTAGACCCCAGTATAACCCAGTTTGCGGTCTCTTCGTCTCGGAGAGCCTGCCCCGATTGCTGTAACCGGATGTGCCACAAGCTCCGGTCTGGAGACCAACGCCAGTTGCAATAACGGCGTTGGCCTTGATTGGCACAGACATCAGTGCCAAGTCGGAATTATTATCTTTATACGTAGCAGGTGGCATTCCTCATCGGCAATTGTCAATCATTACAGTGATCAGCCCGGCGGCGTTCGACAGACTCGACAGCTATAAGTCGAAGCCCGAGTGCACCCAGCACTTCCCCTTCTCGGCCATGGGATCCCAGTTCCAGAATCAACGAGCCGCAACTCCTTCGTCATGGCTTCCTTTTCGGCAATCATTTTCCTCCTGCTGTCGGTGTCGCTGCAGAGCGTCATGGCCGCCACGCCCGGCTGCGGCAAGGCCGCGCCGGCCAGCGGCACCAAGTCCATCGGCAGCAGACGGTACATCCTGCAGGTGCCTGCCAACTACAACCCCAACAAGGAGTACATGCTCATCTTCGGCTTCCACTGGCTCAACGGGAACATGAACAACGTCGCCCCGGGCTACTACGGGCTCCGGGCGCTGGCCGGCGAGTCGGCCATCTTCGTCGCCCCCGACGGCCTCAACGCCGGCTGGGCCAACAACAACGGTGCCGACGTCACCTTTGTCGACCAGATCCTCAGCGAGGTCCAAAACAGCCTCTGTGTCGATACCACCAAGCGCTTCGCGACCGGCTTCAGCTACGGCGGAGCCATGTCCAACGCAGTTGCTTGTGCTAGACCCAGTACGTGCTTGCTCATCATTATACATAGTCTCGCCATATCATGTTCTGAACCCGGTATTTTTGAGGCACGCCAGCTAACTGAAACCAGACATTTTCCGCGCCGTTTCCGTTATTGCCGGTGCTCAACTCAGCGGTTGCGCCGGCGGCACCACCCCCGTTGCCTACCTCGGCATCCACGGGTCCGCGGACAACGTCCTCCCGATCGCCCAGGGCCGGGCGCTCCGCGACCGCTTCCTCGGCGTCAACAAGTGCCAGTCCAAGAACGCGCCGGAACCGAGCCCGGGATCCTCGCAGCACATCAAGACAGAGTACAGCTGCAGCCCCGGGTACCCCGTCTGGTGGATCGGCCACGGCGGCGGTCACGTCGGCGACGCGAGCGACAGCCAGGGCAACTGGATGGCCCGCGAGACCTGGGACTTCTTCACCCGGGCCATCTACGACGGTGGCAGCGCTCCCCCGCCCACCACCCCTCCCAGCACTCCCCCCAGCACTCCACCCACCACGCCTCCTCCGAGCGGAGGACAATGCTCGGCCAAGTACGGCCAGTGTGGCGGGTCAGGATGGACTGGCCCGACCTGCTGCCAGTCTGGAAGCACCTGCAGTGCTCAGAACCAATGGTGAGGAGAACTCAGCCTCCTCTCTTGCACTTCCATTCACGAACTGACGCGATGCAGGTACTCGCAATGTGTTTGAACACCCAGTCATGCAAAGTACATAAGCCCAAGCTGGTCGATAGATCACTGTACATAAACCTGGGTAAAGTTCGGCAGGATTTGGTATTGGACTAATTATGCTACAAACTTGAACACTGCACCTGTGCGGTTGCTTGGTATTGTTGCAAAGTGCATGTAGGCTGGTAACACCAGCGGTGAATGACCGTTACTTCAATTTCTGATACCAATACAAGTCATTGTTGAGTTCTGAGGTTCATCATACTATTACGGTGCCCGGTTGTCTGCTTAATATGGCCACCTCTGAGTGTGACTTGACACCTTCAACCGGATCCCACTCATGCGGAATGCAGGCTGGTGTATCGATTGATGCTTGCCAACTTCCTTGTCCATTTGAAATCCCCGAAGAAATACTGCTTTGCTCTAATGAGCCGCCGATCTCAAGCTAGGGGGTGGTCCAATCTGTTGTTAATAGCCGCACCCAGGCCCATTTCCGGGTGGCTATCGATGCTGAGAACCTTCCTTTTTAGACGCTCAATGTTATGATTTCGTATCTCACACAGCGTCGTCGTATTGATGTTAAGGACCTGTCCAGAAAGATCAAAGGCTATGACATGATTGCCTTCGATTGTGGCTTCGATGTCGTCGACCCGGATATCGGCGGATTCGATATTGTCGAGGCCACTTGAGACACATGCCAGGAAGTTGCCACCGTTGGCTCCATTTGGGAGGTCGACCTGCTTCGAGGCCCCGAGATCCAGAAGCTGCAGCGTCACGTCGGCAACCCGCCTCAATGTGCCACTCGTGATGTTGGGGTGCGTCCACAGGCACCGGAGGATCGCGGTCCAGAAAGATGCGTCTTCGTTGGGGAATATCTCGATGATGCACTCCACAAAGTGAATCATAGCGGGGACGGGGACGGGGACCGTGAGAGGAGGGACATCCTGCTGGTCCTGCGCAAGGCGGTTGGGAGAAGCATACTTATAGGATGCTGCCGCCGCATTGAAAACGCCCAGGAGCCAATTGCGGTATAGTCCGCTTTCGTGCCAAACATTTCTTGCGAACGCGTTCTGGGTTCCGGCGCGGAGTAGCAGACGAAGGGACTGCTTGCCGTCGTCGATCCGTTTGCTATTGAAACGGCGGCTGCTATATCTTAACATCAAGCAGATGATGACGTTCCCGAGGTGCTCGACAAATTCTGTGATTCGGCACCCGTCCTCCTGCCGAAACCGCGTATTGGACAGGAGGAACTCCAGAGTCTCCACGGAGTAGGACCTATTCGCGGCCCGCAACAGCAGCGACTCGTTGTTGCAGCAGACCTGGAAGGTGCTGACGAAACGAGGCCCCTTGGTGATTGCCTGACGGAGAAGCTCTCCGTGATTCAACCTCAGCTCGGTGGCAAGGTGCTCGTTGCTCACGACTTTGAGGTACAGGGCAAGGGTTTCGCAGCAATGCCCGTCGGCGGCGAACTTGCACTGGCCCAACATCTGCGGATTAAAGCCTGGCTGGGCAAACGTCTGCGAATTGAAGCTTGACTGGTTGGAAGAGGGGAATGGAGATTCTATGGCCGTAGGTTCCGCAGGTATGAGTTCTGGCGTAATATTCGTCTTCTTGGTACCGTGAGGATCTTCTGAACGGTCAGTCTAATGGAAAAAGACGGAGGACAAATGGAAATATAACTAACTGAAAGAACTTGATGAATTTGAGGATGACGTTGAACTATCTGCAGGCGAATCTTTGGGATGTCGGTTAGTCGTTTGTATCTTGATAAAAGAAGGAGAGAAGGTGAGTACTGCACCATTTTGTGTTCGGTTGAAAGCCATCTTGGAAACTTCGGACGTCTATACTTTTTAGACAATATCGGTTACCTGGATGGAGAAAGAATTAAAAGCGGGAAAAGGCCGAAACTTGCAAAGATTGAACGGTTCGTCGACTCTTGTCCCATTAGTTCCGTGAAAGAGAGAGAACCGAAGCGTTGATCGAAAGGTTGGCTCGGCCAGTCGTTGACACCGAGTTACGCAAGGTACTCGGGATGGGCAGGGAAGGCGGAATGTGCAAAGTACTTACCTCCCTACCTACTTAGCTACCTTCCCAGCCAGCTGGGAGAAGGGAAGGAAAAGGAAGGACGGACTTGTAGCCCAAGGGCGAACTCAAAAGGCCTCAACATTGGAGCCGCCCCTCTACTTACGACTATGATCAACTCTATCATGGCGTAACATCGGAGATGCTGACCTCGAGACGAATGAATACCTGCGTGTAGAGACCCCCGGAGTGGTGACAATTCAGCCCGGAGACGCCAAAGACCCACGCAGAGCCTCACGGAGCCGGAAGTCAAAAAAGCGGCTGCGGCTGCGTGGGTAGGTTCGCCAGGCCCACGTACGTCAGAAGTTACGGCCAACACCTTGGAACCGAGCTTGGATCACTTGCACTTGCACTGGCCTGGAATCACGTGGGCTTGAAGCAGGTGGACATGGGCTGTTGCCGCTCTTGGAAAGTGGCTTGGTGCAAGAGACGGTATTACAATATTACGGGAAACGCCTGGATGGCAACATGCTTTGCCTGTTTCATAATGTCAAAACAACGACTTGCCTGATCGACTCGAAAATGGCCGCGTGAACTCCTTTTGGGTACACGTGACAAGCCAAGAAGGCACGCCTTGTCAAGAAACATACGCCTCATCTTGGCTCATTTCAGTCTCAGCTGTTGCTCTGCCTTATCAACCAGGTGGACGGTACGCGGAGGCCACTCGACCACACAGCTCGAGCTTTCTAGTCTACATAATGACCTTTCTATATCGTGCAAAGCTTACTGGCCGCTACCAAAGATCTTTTTTGGGCCCCCACCGAAAAAAGATGTGGTGAGAGGACTGATAGGCGATGGAGCCAATCGACTGGGCCGGTCTCAGACCAGGTCATCTCGAAGGATGCAAGGTGGGTGGGTGGCCTGCATCCTCCCGCTAGTGGTGCCTTGTCTAATCTCTCCCTTCTTTCGGTAATACTTCTCGAAATCGAAGTCCGGGCCGCACGCAGGCTAGCGCGGTAGGGGACGGCGCCCGGTTTTCCTGTAGAAATGCTAGCCTTCCATTTACATACCTGGCAATGGATCTGGGTCCATCGACCCTTTTCCAGGTAATTGATATGGGGGATCGACCTAGCCCTGAGCCGGAGTGTTGCAATGTAATGCGGGACAGGTGGACGACCTCATTCGAGACGGACATTGCAGGTTCAAAAGTGAATTCCAGCGATGGATGTCAGGTCCAATCATCCAAGGCATGCGGTGGAAGACAAGTGAGGTGACTCGCTTGAACCTCGTCATGGTTTCGGCAGACACTGGTTGAGGCTTCATCACAACGGGAAGAGAGGCAAAAAGTGGGTGCATGGTGTTCCCATTTCGGCATGACTTGAGTTTTGAGGATGGGCTATCGATAGGGAATGTGTGGATAAGGTGGTGTCACGGGCGTGGAAAATATAGTGTGCCCGTTGGATGGCAGTCAATGGGTCGACAAGCGACCTGGGGCAACAATGACCTGGGGGCATGGTAGACGATAGGTAATCTGTGTGGGGGAAATCAGCCTCTTGTTCCCTGGCGACAATATGGCGGTGGGGGGGGGGGGGGGGGTGTGTCAAGACGACGGCACCTATCCGAGAAGGCTCGCTCAGGCGTGCGTGTCCCAAGACGGGCGAGGGGCGCAGGCTTTCAGTTGAACAAGGTCGAAGGGGTCCAGAAGGACGATGGAAGGTCCATGAAATTGAAGCTAAGAGATAGGCGAAGTCTGGCGTCGTGATATTTACAGGCGTTGGTGCGCCAGAGGAACGAGGAAGAGACGGTATACGGAGGAACCGCCGTGTTGGTGCTGCTGTCTGATTTCTTGTGTATCTTGGAGAAAAGTGTTGGAAGGGAATCACTGACGGGTGAAGAGACGGACAAATGGCGCTAAGATTGCACGAGTGGCTTATCTGGCCATGGTGAGCATGCCAACACCGATAGATCAACTTGGCTGGCGCTTGGTACCAGTGAGAAGGGATTGATAAAAGAAGCCAAAATTCGCCAATGGGTTGGCAATGGTTGGCATTTCTCGGCCGGCGAGTGAGAGGTTACGCATTTGTGGACTGAACTGGGGTTGAGTCTTGGTTCTGGAGACAGCCAAGGAAAAAAAAAAGGACGTGTTTGTGGTGTGGTTTGTTGGAGTTCCGTCCAAGTAATTGTTGTGTACCCTTACGCGAGGGGGGTTCGTCTGTTTGATTCCTAGTTTGCGAATACGCAATCGCGTGAGCGGTTCGGTCGTGCCGTCTTGGAAGTTCACTGGTCGAAAATGGACTTTTGGAAGGGGCCAAGGGCTCGGCAGGCGCAGCAAGCCTGCAAGGAAGGTTGCATCGATTTCAAGGAGAGAGGAGAGAGCATAAGGATGCGAAGTGGTGAGGGTGAATGAAGTGAACGGGCTTTGATGGGGGCGTTGTGGCTGCGGTCTTTGCTGGTTAGGCGGGTTGGCAGTCGTCGAGATGAAGATGGAATAGCTGTCAATGGGCGGTGCCATGTTGAGAGATATTTGTCGGGTTGACTGTGCCTATTTTGGTACCTAGGTAAGCAAGTAAGGTAGGTGTTGTTGATTTGTAGCGACGACGACAAAGTGCCGGCGTCGTGTTGCTGCGAGGCCCGGCAGTTGCTTGGCGGGTTACGCTTGCCAGCCGGGAAGAATGCTTCAGTCCTTCCCGGGATCGTGTAGCGAAAAGAGAGAGACGCGTGTCACGTCACGTCCATGATTGATAGGTAGATGCCTACCTACCTAGGTAGATACTGCGTTCCTCGTGTAGATAGATAGATGTAAGTGAGGTGTCGCACGTATCGTATACGAAGGTGCAACGTGTGTGTGTGTGTGTGTGTGTGAAGTAGGTAGTGTACCTACCTGGGGGATCCGGAGGCAGGAGTTGCCTCCGCCCGGCGTCGCCGTCGTTCCTCCCTTTCCCGTCCCCTCCCCCTCCCCCTCCTCCCCTCCTCTCTCTCCCGTTCCTTCCCTCTCGCGACCTGCCCACCTGCCCGCACCTCCCTTCCTTTTCCTCTCGATCCGACCAGGCCCCACTTTCTCCCGCCAAGATCGACACACGGTGCATCCCAGTTGCTCCTCCTCCCCAAGAGGTAAGAAAGGCATGTACCTGGGTACCTTAAGTACTCTAAACACTACGTGACTACCTACCTACCTACACTAGAAGACGCGGAACGAGCTTCCATGCATCATCAGCCCGGGAGGGCCCCGCTGATAGTGGCAGTCTAGAGTTACCAGACTGATACTCTGCGATACCTTCGTCTCTTTCTCTCTCTGTTTTCTTCTCTCCGTATTCCCTCACATCTCGAAGTCCACCCTTTCTCGCCCACGCTCACACTCATCACCCGACGCCCACGCCCATCAAGCCAAGCCCGCCACCTCATGTTCATCACTGTCTGTCCCTGCCCTGGCTCGAACGTAGCTTCTTTACTCGCCTCTCATCGCCCAAGACCCATCGATGAACCAGAACACGCACGACCATAACCTTTCCTGGAACCCCCAAAATCCACCTTCTCTTCTCGTCCAGCCTTCCGTCTGCTTCACTCCACCTCCCCAAGACTTGGCCTTCCTCTGCCGCTTGGCGCACACCAATCTTACTCGACCAGCCTTGTCCATCAGCCTATCCGAGCCTTCTCACTCGCCCGTTGCCGCCGTGGACCTCCCTTTGCGTTGCCCGCATGCCTTCGCCGCTGATAGCCATGCTAGCCAGTAGTTGTTCACCCCGACGGGATAGTCTCGAGTGGGATGCGAAGCCAACCTGTACCATGTCCAACGCTGCCGTGAATCGCAAAGACAGGGGGACTGTTCGCGTCTCTCATATTGCGTCCGTCTTGCCCTTTAAATCCCACCGCGTCCCCCTCCCTTCCACTCCGATCGACGCTCTCCTTTTCTTGTGCCTCATCTGTCAACTCAACGGGCCTGCCCGCTTCCTTTCCTTGCACTTTGCGCCTCTGGGCCCACGCCCCCAACCCACACTGCGTCGCATTCCACCGGTTCTCACCACCTCCAACAACAAACACAGAAACCACCAGACGTGTCGTAGCAGAACCAAACGCGCTTTGCGCCAACCCAGGCAGGCACAAGATGGCAGCCGAGAAAGACATCCGTGACGGTGTCTCGACGCCCGAGACGACCCAGGTCAACACCGGAGCTGACACTGCCACCGGAACTACCAGCCATGGCGTAACTAGCCGTGATGAGAACTTCTACACCCGCAACGGCCTCAACTGGGAGTCCTTCAAGCGTCGTGAATATGGCGCTGACATTGTCCACCTCGACCAAACCATGAAGACTCGTCATTTGCACATGATTGCTATTGGTATGCTCAACTTTCTGTCGTCGAAACAACTCTTGTTAACCTTACGATGTCCAGGTGGCTCTATTGGTGCCGGTTTCTTTGTTGGTTCTGGAAGTGCTCTCGCTGCTGGTGTAAGTAACCTACCCGCCTAGCTGTTCTTCTACCTTGACTTGGCTGACATATCTCAGGGTCCCGGCTCTCTTCTCCTCGATTTCTCCATCATCGGTGTCATGATGTTCAACGTCGTATACGCTCTTGGTGAACTCGCCGTCATGTACCCTGTCTCTGGTGGCTTCTATGTCTACTCGGCCCGGTTTATCGATCCTTCCTGGGGCTTTGCCATGGGATGGAATTACGTCTTCCAGGTTAGTCTTCGTCCCCATTGTTGCCAGACACACAGCTGAGGCCCGGAGTACTAACGGACAATAGTGGGCCATCGTTCTTCCGCTCGAGTTAACAGTCTGTGGTCTTACAATCAATTATTGGGATGGTGCTAGAGGTATCAGCCTTGCTGTGTGGATTACTATATTTTGGGTCGCCATCATCTTTATCAACGTCTTTGGAACTTTGGGTTATGCTGAGGAGGAGTTTTGGTCCTCGCTCTTCAAGCTATCCGCCATTGGTAAGTTCAAATTGTTATCGGCCTATAAGCTTATCGAACTAACCAGGCGGTCTCGCAGTCATTTTCATGATTGTTGCCTTGATCCTCGTTTGCGGTGGTGGCCCTGCCGGCGGCCGCTATGATGAATACTGGGGGGCCCGATACTGGTACGATCCTGGCGCCTTTAAGAACGGCTTCAAGGGTTTCTGCGCAGTCTTTGTCACTGCTGCCTTTTCCTTTTCTGGAACCGAGCTCGTCGGTTTGGCTGCCGCTGAGGCCAGAAACCCTCTTAAGTCCCTACCCGGTGCCATCAAGCAAGTCTTCTGGCGTATTACGCTATTTTACATCCTCGGCCTCTTCTTTGTTGGTCTTCTCATCAGCTCCAACGATGAGAACATCCTCGGTGCCGAGAACGCGTACTCTGACGGTACATCGCCTTTCGTCTTGGCTGCCGAGTATGCTGGCTTGTACGGCTACAACCACTTTATGAACGTCATTATCTTGATTTCCGTTCTATCTCTTGGTGTCTCCTGCGTTTACGGCGGTTCCCGTACTCTAACTGGCCTTGCGCAGCAGGGTTACGCACCCAAGATCTTCACCTACGTCGACAAGTCCGGTCGCCCACTCCCCTCCGTTGCGATTCACCTCATTTGCGGTGCCATTGCTTATATCAACTTGGATTCGGATGGTGAGACTGTCTTCAATTGGTTGCTTGCCCTGTCGGGACTGGCTGCCTTGTTTACCTGGGGATCTATTTGCTTGGCCCACATTCGATTCCGCAAGGCTTGGGCCTACCACGGCCACACTGTCGACGAGATCCCTTTCCAGGCTGCCTTGGGTACCACTGGATCTTGGATTGGGCTGGGCCTTTGCGCCATTGTGCTGGCTGCCACGGTATGTTTTTCTTTTGAATCCTTCACAACCGTATGTGTGCACCAACTAATGGACATTGCAGCTGTTCGTAGCCATTGCCCCCGCCGGACAAGACGAGCTTAACGATGCCGCTGGTTTCTTCGAGGCTTGGCTTACTGTGCCAATCATCTTGGCCTTCTGGGTTGTTGGTTACTTCTGGAAGGGCGAGGGATGGCTTCGCACCCACCAGATGGATGTTGACACCGGCCGTCGTGAACTGGACTGGGACGAGATCAACCGCTACAAGGCCGAGATGGCCACTTGGCCCACCTGGAAGCGCATGTACAACCGGTTCTTCTAGATATAGTCGTACCTGCTTTGATGGTGTAATGCTTTATCTCATAGAGGAGTAAACCGGGAAAGAAGTCGAGCCTTCGCAGCGCTTCATAGCTATCCGATGTAGGACAGATTACTTTTGGATTTTCTTCTTGTAACAAAGATGCTAGATACCACAATCTCTTGACATCGCTCGCTTGGACTTGCTCGCGGAGTTCTGCGTGTCGAGTCACGTAATATCACTCACAAACTACCGTGAAGTAGACTGATTACTGTTTGACCCAGGTAGAGCAAGTTCACAAGGCTGGACGATAAAAGAACAGGAAGATCGTGACTTGACCACGGAAACACTCCAATACCGAATTCGGGCTTAGGATCCGAATTCCACACTGAATACCGCGAAATCACGGTGAAAATAACTCGTGAGGGGGCGCTGTCGACAAGCGAGCCAATCGATGGTCATTGATAACAAGACAGTCTGGGCACTTAGCGTGGTCAAGAATCTCCAACAGTCATGGACGAGTTCTGCCTGGTTATCTTGTGTGAAACTCTTCAGGGTTGCGCTGAGCGCGCCTATGGCAGCAACTTGACTGTGTCGATTCAAGCGACCATTTCTTCGATGGTGCCGATGCGTCGCTATGGCGCGCCCACCACCCCACCGCGACGACTTCCGCATCGCCGTTATTTGTGCACTACCACTCGAATACGATGCCATCACTTTCGCTGTCGACGAATTCTGGCCAGCAAACACGGGCACCCCGGGCAACCATCATGCATACAAGACCGGCCGGATCGGAAGCCATAACGTCGTCCTGCTGCTTCTCCCCAACATGGGGAAGGCCAGCGCCGCCAGCGCAGCAGCCAGTCTACGATCGATCTATACTGGGATAGAGATGGCCATCTTGACAGGGATCTGCGGCGGAGTACCCAGTCCAGGGACCAACAATGAGGTTATGCTTGGGGACGTAATCATCAGCAAAAGTATCGTGCAGTATGACCTCGGGAGGCAATATCCCGGTGAGTTTGCAAGCAAAGACACCGTAGAAGACAGCCTCGGTAGACCAAACAAGGAGATTCGCCACCTCATTTCTACCTTTGAGACCCGCCGAGGCCGGGGAGATCTCCAGCTGCGGGCCGCGGAGATCTTGACAGAGATACGGCGAAAGGCTGTAGACGACGGGGAGGAGGCGCTGTATCAACAGCCATCATTCAAAGAAGACCTCCTCTTCGAACCGGAATACCTTCACAGGCACCGAGATGGACAACAAAATTGCGCCTGCAGCGATTTAGGGGCTTGCGGGGCGGCTCGCAACGCTTCTTGCGAAAAGCTTCAATGTGACGAGAGGCGCCTTGTACCACGGAAACGCCTCATGACTGACCACCAAAGAGATGGTGGTCTGACGCGGGATCTTCGAGTCTTTGTCGGACGCATCGGATCGGGCGACACGGTGATGAAGTCAGGCGCAGACCGTGATAGGATCGCAGCAGAGCACGGTCTCGTTGCCTTCGAGATGGAGGGAGCTGGTGTCTGGGACGAGATTCCCTGTGTCATTGTCAAGGCAGTCTGTGATTATGCGGATAGCCACAAGAACAAGAGCTGGCAGAACTACGCGGCAGCGACAGCAGCCTCGACGACGAAGGCACTTCTGGAGCACTACAAGAGCACCCGAACCATTAACGACACCTCTGGGCCCAACAGCACCAGAACCAGGGGTGATACCCCTAGGCCTCTCAGAAGGCATTGTAAGTCATGACACCTGGGTTCCTTGTCTGTATGTACTAACAACCTCAGTTGTTGTTCCCTACAACGAGAATCCGGACTTTATTGGTCGAGATGGAACTCTGAATCTCCTCAAACGGCAATTCGGCCACGGGCAGCAGCATGCAACAGTAAAGGCACGATCCCGAATCGCACTCCATGGTCTGGGGGGCGTTGGGTAAGACACGATATCTCGTTACAGCAAACGCAATCTCTGACCTCACATAGAAAGACACAAATAGCGCTAGCATATGTCTACTGGCTCAAGGAGAAACGAACTGATGTTTCCATATTTTGGGTTCATGCCAGCAACGCACAAAGGTTCCGCCAGGCGTATGCTGCCATTGCCGAAGCGTGCGACATTCCTGGACGCGACGACCCTGCTGCCGACTCCTTGTCCCAGGTCAAGAAATGGCTTGAGATGGAAGAAAGTGGCCCTTGGCTCATGGTGGTCGACAACGCTGATGACACTAATGTGTTTTTTCAAACGAAAGAAGCCTCTCAGGCCGATGCGACAGCCAAGGAATTTAAAGAAGAAGGCAACCTAGGACGCTATATCCCAGAATGCAGACACGGGTCAGTTCTCATCACCACCAGGAACAAACAAACCGGCTCTAGACTTGCGCCAGGCAAGCCCGCAACCAAGGTCGACAAGTTGACAGGCGACGAGGCAGACCAAATGCTCCGCTCGATGCTTGAGGAGTCAGATGCTTCAATCTCTGCCGAAGACGCATCCGCTCTCTCATCCCGTCTGGAGCATCTTCCGCTCGCGCTGGCCCAGGCGGCGGCGTTCATCCAGGAAAACGAGATATCGATACGTCAATACATCAAGTTGTTGGAGCAGAGCGATACCAGTCTCGTGAACCACCTCAGCGAGCCCTTTGAAGCTGTCGGAAGGGATTCGAGCACGCCGCACGCCCTTTCTGCAACGTGGATCATCTCTTTTGAGCACATTGAGAAACAGAACCGCATGGCCAGTGAGTTGTTGTCGCTTATCAGCTTTTTTGATCGACAAGCCATACCAAGCGAGTTTATCAGCACCTACTGCCAAGAAAAGCTGACGCAAGATCCCGCGGCTAATACTGGGGATACTGAGGATACAGAGACAACTGTAACAAAAGCACTGGGAACCCTCAAGGCATTCTCTTTCGTCACCGAAACCAGGGATCAAACTGTGGACATGCACCGACTTGTACAGGCAGTAACACAAAAATGGCTCTTCGACAAACGGCAAGCAACTCAATTTTCCCAGAAAGCTCTTCGGATTGTACAGCATGCCTATCCGTTCGGCAATTATGAGACCCGCGAGGTATGCCGCGAGTATCTCCCACATGCTTATGCTGTACTTCACTTCACCAATTCCAGTCCCCGAGATGAGGACATTGTCAGGGCAAATCTACAGCATTGTGTGGTAGGCTATCTTTCTTACCTAGGGCATTGGAACGAGGAAGAGAAAATACTGGTTCAAGCGCTAGAGCTAAAGAAAAAGATTCTAGGAGAGGAGGATAAAAGTACGCTTGCAACTATGGGCAACCTGGCAATCACGTACCGATATCAAGGCCGGTTAGAGGAGGCAGAAAGACTCTTTAATAGTGTTCTAGAGATTTCTACAAGATTGCTTGGGGAGGAGCACCCTCTTACGCTCGAGACTACAAACGACCTAGCAGGCATATATCACAGCCGAGGCCGGTTAGAGGATGCAGAACGACTCTATAATAGCGTTCAAGGGATTTCTATAAGGGTGCTTGGGGAAGAACATCCTACGTCCCTCAATATCATAGGCAACTTAGCAATTACGTACGGGGACCAAGGCCGGTTGGAAGAAGCTGAGGAGCTAGAGCTGAGGGTTGTAGGGATAAAGAAGAAGCTGTTCGGGCCCAACCATCCTGCCACCGTTTTCAGTATAAGTCAACTGGTAAGTACGTATAGGACCCAAGGCCGACTAGAAGAAGCTGAGGACTTGGGTGGGCAAGTCGTTGAGATGAAGGAAATCCTGCATGGGAGAGACCATCCCAGTACACTTGTTAGCATGGCTAATCTATCAAACACGTATTTAGACCAAGGGCGGTTAGAAGAAGCAGAGGAACTGGGGGTACAAGTCATGGAGAGAAAGAAGAAGCTGCTTGGACAAGATCATCCTAGTACAATTATCAGTATGGGTAACGTCGCAGCTATTTACGGGAGACAAGGGCGGTTACAGGAGTCAGAAGACCTAAGATTGCGGGCTATAGAGATGGAAAAGAAAGTGCTTGGAGAAGGTCACCCTCATACAATTGGCAGTATGGGTACCCTAGCAGCCGAGTACAGAGTCCAAGGGCGGTTAGAAGAAGCCGAGGAACTGGAGATGCAAGTCATGGAGATTAGGGCTGGTCAGGATACGACCGACTCGGCCAGTAGTACAGGAAAGCTATCCTTTATATAAAGCTACGAAGGACGCGAAGGGAATATAATTAACAGTTATATTGTCACGAGTTAGAGCACATAGTAGGGCATAGAGGAATTAAGGTCTAAAAGGCTTATCCTATCTAAGTGTGAGACTAGAGAAGACCCTCTATATATATATGCTAAGTATATAAGTAATAAGTAAAACGCCACGTGATAAAGCATATAACAAAGCAGCTGCCGATGGCTAAAGCTATCGTGACATACATTAATATTAGCTGCTTATACTGGATGCATTGACAACTTGATGTACATCGGATAAGATTCACAAATCCTAAAATCAATCTCAAAGTATAGATTGACGGTGAATATGTTGCAACATCCGGCAGCCGACGGGGCTGCTGACTATTATCATCCAGGTGAATTCCGGACCCTTTAGCCACTCGATACCATGACCCCGGACGGGACGCTAATTCCGGGATGGCTGATCCTCGGCTTCATTCGCCAATGGTATGTATCATTGCCAGTCGATCAGGATCAACCCCGCTTGTGGCCTCCTTCACCTCCACGATCCGCAGACGACTCTCGGATTGCGACCGTGGCTCCAAGAGCCAGGCCGCATATGTATATATATGTATATATAAGAGAGAAGGGATCCCGACTGGCCTCCACAGGATGAGCGTTCATGACTCATGCTGCGCTTACTCTTCATCTTCTATCGAGTAACCTATCCGCATTTACTTCTTGGCTTTATCCATGGAACAGACATACCCCGAGCTAACTTGGCGCCAGACTACTCCAGGAGTATGGCAGCGCACCGCGGACGAGGTCGAGAAGTTCTACTCGGCCCTTGCGACGCTTTATGAAGGAAGCGGCCTCATGTTCTTTGCAATCACAGGCCATATCTCTTTATGCATCAACGTCCGCGACATAGGGCATGGTACCGAGGCCAGAGCTATCTTTGATAAGGCCTTAGAGTCTGCTTGGCTGGCCCTTCGCTATGATCATCCAACCATCGCTTCCCAGGTTACCCAAGACCCAGCCACTGGCAAATGGACCAAGACGTACCACCAATGTGGCGACTTGGCGGAACAAAATTCCTGGCTTGAAAAGACGCTCGTACATGTGTCGGCCGAACAAACTGGTCAAGAGTGGGCCAATACTCAGCCTCCGGCCCCAAAGATACCGACCCTGTTCGTCCTCAGCCCACCGTCCCACGACGCCGGTATTATTCGACGCGATCTTGTCTTCCGCTCGCCCCACGACATTATTGACGGGGTCGGCACCCTAATCCTTCTAAGGAACCTTGTGACTCACGCCTCGGAAACCTTTTCGGAAGGAGACGCTTATACGCCCCCGGTCCTCGATGGTTTCGAGGCTGCAAACCTCAGTCCGCCCTACCGCGTTGCCGCCAACGTCCCTGTGACGCTCACTGGCGACCAAGAGAAGCGCTTGGCAGATATGGGAGCGCAGAAGGCTGCCGCTATGAATGCTACCGACATACAAGTTCTTGATATGCCTTACCGGCACGGCGCAAGCTTGCCAGGCCGTCACCAACGCGTCGCTCGCACTCTTACCAAAGAGCAGACCGCTCTTCTCACCGCCGCGTGTAAAGCTGCCGACGCAACCGTCACCCACGTCTTCCATGCAGCCATCGCACTCGTCCTCCGCGACATCCAAGAACGAGGCCCTGAGGCTAAGCGCGTACGGTATGTCACCTACATCCTTCTCAACGAGCGCGCAAGCTGCCGAGCGCCGTTCGATTCTCATCGACATCCCGCGGCTCTTTACCATTCCCTTTCTGGCCAGAGTTTGGTGGTCGATATGGACCTTCCCGCCGCCGATGACGATCAAGCCAGCGATGGCGAGTTCCAGCGTGTCGTACAAGTCATGAAGGACTTTTACCATGGTATCCGGAACGACGAGGAACACTACGCCCTCGCCCCGACCATCTGGGCCGCCGCTACCCCGGACGTACCCGCATCTCCCCGACCGTTACCCGTGCCGCCGCCAAAGACCCACCCCTCCGTGTCCATATCCAGCATGGGCCGCATAGACAGCATCATTACTCCTAAGACGGGCGCCATCGAGGCGTACGACCCGTGGGTCACGGGCGAAGAGCTGGGAAACGGCTTGGGCCTCTTCTTGGGCACGTTCAGGGGCGAACTGTGTCTCAGCGCTGCTTACAACGATGCCTGGCACACGGCGTCCGACATTCTCGACTTCCTGAAGCGGTGCGAGGATGTGGTTCTTAGAGGGTTTAACCTGCAATCTATCTGAGGAAGGCGATGAAGGGCTGTGGCGAGTGAGCTTGGAGAGCTCTGCAAAGGCGGAGCGTATACAAGCATGCCATTTCCATGGTAGGCTTTATAGACGAATATGCGGAGTTGTAGAAGCAGTTCTGTCGGTTTCCGTAAGCTCTTTGCACTCATGTGCATATTGAGTGCTGATTTTTTGAACGCAACTAGTAAAGTGCGATGTGTCTTTGATGTTCTATGCTGCAGAGCATCGCATCCTTCCAATGAAACTGTGACTGACGCCTTTCCCTCATTCCATAACGCTTGCTTTCTCGGTATTCCAAAGAATATAGGTCGATTTCCTCCTTTTTCCGACGAATCAACAGTACCGCGCTGGGATCAGGAAGCAGCGCCATGCCGTAAGGCATAAGCTGGGGGTTGTACGCCAGGGAGGCAAGCTTCTCCTCGTCGGTGCTGCGCATCTTCATCTTTTGTCCCTTGCGTAGGACGAAGCCGGTAGATAGCCCTATATCCTTGACAAGGCGGCGCCAGGTCGCTGTTATACGTATGTCAGTGACTCGGTACACCATATTGGAAGTTTATAAATGAAAAAGGCCTACATAAAAGCGAAGGCTTCCTTCGCTGTGACTATTTGATGACGCTGTCCATCAGCTTCAAATTGTGGAATGCCGTTTTCTCCAGGCCTTCGGCGCTCAGCACGCGAACGAGTTCTTCTCGGAGGGGCTGGGACAGTTCCGGGTGGCTCGCCAGGTCAAGCATGATTTGCTGCAGCAAATAGCTCGTAATGTGAATCGCGACGAGCGACAGAGTGATCTGCTTGCTGGCCGTGTCGTATTCGGTCGTGCATTGCTTCTCGTACCACTCGATGGAGTCGTCAAAGAGAGGCTCCGTCTCGCCGCGCGCCAGAGCAGTCGCCTTGCGCCCGTTGCGTCGCTCGAGATGGGGTTTCCAGGTCCTACGGCACTCGGCGAGGAGGCAGCGGACGCTCCAGCAGGAAGGGAGAAACCAGTGGACGATGGGCCTTGCCCTTCGAGGCCACTGACCCACGCTCCGAGCGACAGGGAATGCGCTGGCGCTATAGTCCCCGGAGACGCGAACCCATTCCTCGTTTCGGCAGAGCTCCTCGCCCATGAACACTCGGGAGGAGAGACGGGATATGATGCGGGTGATGTCCTCGCGGGGAGTAATCTGGTGCCAGTCTTGCCAAGTATTGGTGTCAGTCGACCGCTTTGCTTCGCCAGCACTCCGAACAAGAGCCAGAGCTGTAACAGACCTGTTGAGTTGGTGAGAACGAGACGGAGAACAAGCGTTGCCTCCTCTGAGATGGGCTTTGTAAGTTTGACTATTGAACCGTGAACGTCAAGCCGTGAGATCGTATTTACTCCAGTTCTGGATGAGGATAAACTCACCAAGAGCCTTCGTAAGGTATTTCGTGATGATTGAAGTTATTGCAGGGTTGCCCCAAAGCAATATCTTTACCTTGATGCAGATGGAACTTACGTCAACTGCAGGCTCGTCAAAGACCAGCCTAGGATCCCTACGTAGTTCCTGGGTGAAAGCAGATGGCAAGACCACGAACTCGGCCCATTCCGTATGCATCCTGAACGGGTTGTCACCGAAGGCGGCCTTGCCTTTAATCATGAGATCCTTGATTTGCTGGACAAACTCGCCATTGTGTCGTCTGTTTGTGAACTCGAAGGGTTTCAAAGGGTTGACTTCCAGAAGCTTGGAGCCGCGATCACCAACGGCATATACCAAAACGACGAAGAGAATGCCGTCATGAGGTAAGGAATTGGCTTTTCAGCGGGCGAAGGAATCGTGTAGGCGCCGAACCCCACATCGAAGGAGGTGCTGGAGGCCTTGCCTCCGTTGGTGATTGTTCTGGTACGTTGGGTTTATGGGTTGCGTTGCCTCGCGCGGAGTCGAATCCCCAGACGGCGGTTTGCAGATTCCTGTTGTTGGTTGAGCTTTCTACGTCGTCCATATAAGCCTGACAAACCCCTTGTTATATATATCATAATTCCCACCTCGGCTACAATCCATCCATTCATGCAGGCTTTGCCAAGATTCCGAGACTCGTCAGCCCACTGCGATGAGTCTTCGGAGCGAGTGGCGGGATAGGGAATATAGCCGAGACAAAAGGAGCGACAGATTCGAGTTGTTGCAGTTCTATCACCACGCACAAGTTGCATCGACTCCTCTCTATCCCTTCCAGGTACGCTAGCAGCTCTGAATGCGTGCATACGTTTCAAGGTCGAGTGGCACAGTGGAGTGCCGCATGATGCACCTCGAATGTGCCACAACGACAAGCGATGAGGCCTCGGCAAAGATATTTGCCATCTTGGCGTGCGGGATGAAGACATGTAGTGTCAACGGCAATAGCTGTAGTCGACCAGTCTTGATCATTTCGTTGTATTTACGTCAAAATTTGCACATTGTTTTTTCATGGGCCTTCGTAACGCAATGTACAGAGGGCTCAATAATCTTATAAAGTATCGTCTAGAATGGTACTATCCCGAATGATTCTTGTACTAAAGCCTTCATTCTGAAACTTTTGCTAACTCAAAAGGCGTATTATGAATCTAAGATAAAGTGGCATTCCTAAGGATTCTCTACGGAACTGTCAAACGCTTTGAATGGATAGTCTCGAAGAAAGGAAAAAAACAAGAAAAAAAAACAGCAAATAAACTGCATGAAGAGCCTGCTTGTCATTGTCGGGTTTAATCCAGCCGGAAAAACTTGCATCATTAACAAGGGACCCGAACTACCTATCACTGCCCTCTTAGGCAAAAGATGCAAGTCAGATGCAATAGGGACCAATCATAAATTTCCAATAACCCTCACCAAACCAAAAGCTAACTAGAAGCAGCTGTCATCTCATTCAGAAGTGAATAGCTGCCAGCTTTTCCCAACACCATAACCAAACACATCAGAACATCACACCAAGCAGCACTCTTGACAGCTTCGTGTCCCAAATCGCAGTCAGATTCCAGCTAAGGTTCCCCGACAAAATGTCTGATTACCCAATCCGCCCACCGACGCCACAGGCCATGCTCCATCGCCTCCCGGACAAGCCGGGCGATCAGGAGGTCTCACGCCTGGCCAACACAAAGCCGTCAAAGTACATCATACTCATCGTCGCCTCGACCGCCGTGGCCGGAAAGGTCCAGATTGCCAAGTCCGTAGCCAGCGCCCTCTCCTGTCCGCTCTTCCAAGGCGACAGTTTGCACGAGACGGCAGCCAAGGCAGCCAATCTGGGGCCCTCGAGAGGACCTGCGGAGACTGCTGACGACGACGGCGGCGGCAGCGGCAATGGGAAAATTACTCCGGCTTCTGGACCAAACGAAGGGCGTTATCAGCGCATGTGGCTCTCCAAGATGACGAGGACCGGTCTTCTGTTTCCTGAAGAGTCGCGGCCGGCCAACGAGGGCTTCTCAGGCTTCGGCGGAGCTTCGTCGACCTCAACAAGCCGCCGCAACTCCGATAGTTCCATCGCATCAACGTCGTCGGACGCCGCTGCCGCCGCTTCGACGGCTAGTATTGCGAGCAGCTTCACATCCTCGGGCGGTGGTGTGCTGCCGTCGCCGCCGACGGTAAAGTATATCAACAATCCTGTCACGCCAGCCCATCTACCCGACGATGAGCGGGTGCGCAGGGCGAACCCGGCGCTGATGGTTGTCACGCACCCGAGGCTGGATCGTTGGCATAAAGACTGCATCCGCAAGACAGTCGGCGAGTACAAAATCGGCGTTATCTTTGTGCCACTGGATGAGGTTGAGGACGACGAGTTGCCCGTACTGAAGCCGCTCGACCCGCGGACTATGACGAGCTTCGCCTCGCTAGGTCCCTTCGGCGCTTCGAGGACCGGGGGTGGTGGGAGGTTTTTGGAAGAGGAGATAGTACTGCGGGTCAACGTGGATGCAAATGTCGAGAATATCACCGAAGAGATCGTGGACGGTGTGCGGGACATAATGAACCCTGAGGGAGACGTTGTACCTTAATGCCTTAACCAACCTCCGAGGTCACTCTATGCTATGGTGCATAGGAATTAGCCTATTACTTATTAAGATGTGTCGAAGGAGCTCTACCTGATAGGTGGTGATCGTCAACTACCATTGACGTACTGACACTGAACTCGGATGCAGGTTGACATGACTGAGTAGTAAATGTTCCGGCCGGCGGGCTCATGGCTACGAAGACGCGGTCGTGATAGCCGTCATCTTTTCCCTTGGGGTCAAGGCCAAGCAGAAAGGTTCGCATTGCGCTATATAGCCTTTGCCGCAGGCTCGTCCTTAGCAACAGCCCTGTTTGCATGGACAGGCACGCGTCACGCCGAAGAAACTGCATGGAGCACAGCAGCAAGTAATAGACAAGAAAGATGAGATAGTTCCGCGGTATCTGCTTCCACTTGTTGCTCATCCTTTTTCCACATTATTGATGGTGAAATATTACTTTAGACCCTTATACGCGCTGCGGTGCACTTAATTCAGTACATGAATCTCAATACGTAATAACTCAGTACGACACCTTTAGCCTGTGCCATCTCTCAGTATCTTACAGCAGTATTAGATATCCAATAACGCTATGTAGGTCGGTCAATGATTACGAAGAAAGTGAGCGCTTTCTTGGACCCAATCCGTGTCCATGGCAACGTCTGCAGAGAAAAGATGCTCGCCCGGACAAAGGGGCAAATGCATTGGTAACTCTGGCTGAACCTCTTGCAGATGACGGACAAAGCTGGATGAACAACTGGATGGCACCGAGGGAGGTGCTGCTCAGGACAAGCTGCTTTCGTGCGTGAGATGCTTTTGCGCATCCTGTGGAAAAAGGGTAGATTCTAATATTTCTGGCCTGTGACGGTCTGCATCTGTCGGCCATAGTAGCCGTGCTCAACGACTTGTCGCAAGATGATTTGTTTATTGCATTCATTGGAGTCACCTGGAGGCTTGGAACATCATCCGATGCATAACGTTGAGTCTTTATAGCTCTTAATCGTGTTACGATACACACACACACATAGTTTATTACGCCCTGGCTAAGCCATAAAGGGCTCTTGTATCTATCTTACATGTTCCCTTTGTTGAGTTTTTGCCCTGGTCTCAAAATAAGCCCATACACAATCGTGTTACGATACAGTTGCTGTGATGATGGCGCAAAAGTGGAGTTACATTGTAGTGCGGTAATTTTGGCTTCTTTATGTACAGACAGGGATTACGGCAGTTGCGTAATCTGTAGACGAGCCATGTGGAACTGCATCATCGCTTGGGTGTTGAACGTAAGCTTCGGGACAATCTCTAAGCGATGCCCATGCTGTTAAGTGGTTCGTAAGCATGGAGATCTGATTAGAGAATGGCTGGAGCGGTGTAACTCGAACCCGTTCCGACATGTAATGCTACATTAGGTACATACGGCCCAATGACTCCTTGACGATGCGTGCGTGTGTGGCTGGCCAAGCAGTGAGTGCTAAGTGGCTTGCTAGATACGAAAAAATGCCGATTAATGTCCACAGCGATTCTGGCCAATATGCTGTCGCTGACAAAACAATAAAGCCAATGGGGCAGGGAATGTCCACGAACGCCATTGACCAGGCCCAAGCCTAGCGTGGTCGTAATTGATTGCCTGATTAGGAAATCATGAGGGAGTCACCCCCATTCAAGGGTTTCGTATGCGATTAGGTGGCACACCTCCGGGGCCGCGCAGCTCATCAGGGCCCCCCGCACTATCACAACCCGGGGGACTTTCATCGCGGTCAAGGTCAAGCCCCAAAGAGCCGAGTCGCCAAGATATACATAAATATCGACCGTTCCGCTCTATGTGGCCTATATTGATAGTCTTGAATGCATCCAATTTCAACAGCATCGTCACATTTCCGCCAATGATGTCCGCCCAGAACGAGTTAACACCGTCTCTTCAAGATCAAAGAAGCATTGCTTCATCCTCTGTGACCGATTTCGGCCTCAAGTTGGAGCAAAATTCGTTCCATGCTATTAAAAACCCCAAAGGTATAATCGACTTGGGCTCTACTGCCAATGAGCTGATGCTCGATGACCTGTCGGGGTGGACGAAAAAGAACGTTAAGAAAAGCCAACTGAGGGAGAGTGAGTAAAATGAATGATTTCCGTTATTATAAATGTGCTGACATCCGCCGAGCTCTTGGTTACGAACATAGACAGGGTCCAGCAAGTGTGACAAAAGCCGCTGCTGAATTCATCAATGAACACTTTCGAGTTCGCCTGCCACTCGCCGACGACAACGTACTGGCGGCAAACGACACATACATTCTGCTGGATATCCTGATCCACAATCTTGCCGACGAAGGAGACACCATCCTCATTCCCACACCGAGCAGTGGCATATCTTCTCACGACGCCTGGGCAAAGAACGCCGTCCACGTTGTCGAGGTGCCGTGCAACGACATCCCCGAAGAGCGGCTCTGGGGCCCTCCACCCCCGGAAGACGCCCCCATCCAGATCCCGGAGCTAGTCAAGCGTCTTGAGGCTGCGGTCGAGGTCGAGCTGAGTCAAAAGCGCAAAGTTCGAGCTATCTTTCTGGCCAACCCCAACAACCCGTTGGGTCCGTGTTACGCGGCCCACGTGTTGCTGCAGGTGTCACAGCTATGTGTGAAGCACGAGATCCACCTGATCGTGGACGAGACCTACGCTATGAGCGCAGGAGACCGCTTCTCCAGCATCCTGAGTCTTGACTTGAACATGGGCGTTACAACTGTTCACGTTCTGTGGGGGATGAGCAAGGTAAGCAGGGATTTCTCTCCGCTTGCAAGCCCAAGTTCAGGCCCATTTTCGAGGGATGCTGCATAGCGGCGGAGAGTGAGACCAACAGACATGCTGATTCTCTTATAGGATCTTGGGTTTGGCAGTCTTGGAGCTGCCTTCCTGGCAACATACAACAGACGGATCTATGATGTCATGAGGTCTTCGAGGTAAGTCGTTGAATCACACAATTCGGTACCAGTGTCTTGGATGAATGACTGATGACAGCAGCGACTCGAGTTGGGTGTCTTCTTCGAGCGCGACAGTAGCAGCGAAGCTGTTGTCCGACTCGAAGTACATCCGAAACCATTACCTCCCGGCGTTACGCCGGCGATTGAACAAACGCCGCAAGTCTCTCGAAGAAGCACTCGATGGTTACGACATTCCATACGACAAGTCGGAGGCCGGCTTCTTCGTTTCTGTGGACTTATCAAAGTGGCTGGAGCTGAGCCCCCCAAAACACGACAAAGAGAGCACTATGGCATTCTTGGAATACATGATGGAGCAGCGTGTCTTCCTCGAACCCAGTGAGGTAAAGCTTTTCCGCCATTTCTTAGTCGAAGAAAATTATGCTGACGCGTCGTAGACATTCTGCTCCAAACAGCCTGGCTGGTACCGACTGGGTTTCGGCGGCGAGAAGGAGACGTTCAAATTGGGCCTCCAGAGACTGCTTCACTGCTTGAGACGGCTCGATGGCAAACCATATACGGAGCCCTTCGCTCTACCCACGGAGCTGTATTTCCCACCATCCAAGGGCATGGCCCATTTCTCGATGACGTGATGCTATATAAAGTGGGGAACATGAGGCGGGCGATTCATGAGGTCGCCTCGTTTGGTATCCGTCTCAAATTTCAATGCTGTATTTGGTTCAACGATTGGGGAGTTGGGAGACGAGAATGTTACGGGTGGTTCAAGCAAGGCGAAGGGGTGTTCCATACGTATTTCTAACAAAAGTTTGGGGAAGGGGGCGGAAGATAGAGGTTACGGATTGACTAAAGAGTAAGTCAGAATTAAGGAGTCCTCTTGTGCCTTGGTAGGTGATTAGATTCACTATCTATTGGAAGAGAGGACGTCGAAGCAGCACAAATTTCATCATATTTCATACTATTGTTGTCATTTCAGTCTGCACAAAGAAATCCCATCTGCGGTTGTTGTTGTTGTTGCTGGGTCCTAGAACGCTCGTCTTCTTGCTTGATCTGCTCGTACTCGCTGAAGTTGAAGGCGTTGCGGGGTTGATTCTTGGATAATCTCGCAAGGGCATCGCCGGGTCTAACACCTTTGTAAGCGATCCAGCTGTCCAAAGTCTTCGAGAAGCTCTCTAATCATTATGCCTTTTTTCTCAGTGCATAAAGCAGTGAATTATCATTTACGGCTAGCGACTTTCCTGTTCTCAGGAGATACTACCCTCCCACTGTTATACAAGCTGGGGGAGATGTCGAAATGGAAACGGCATACACTTATGGAATTCTAACTGCTTTTAACCAGCCACGGGGCTGATATCCCATATGATGGACAAATAAGCATACTATATTTTTCCTCCTCGCCGTTGTTTCCTACTTTATCCTACCCGATGAGCCCCTCACGGCCCGCTGGCTGACGCCCGAGGAGCGCATCCTGGCTAACGAGCGCATTCTGCGCAACATGGTCGGCAACACGGGGCAGACGACGACCTGGTCCAAAGGACCCTAAAGTCTGGTTCTTCACCCTGATGCAGCATTGTCACCTCAGCGCCAACGGCTTTAAGAACTTCTTCCCCACCGCTGTCGAGACCCTCGGCTTCAACGAGACCATCACTCTTCTGTCCTCACGTGCCCCCCGTAACTCATCGCCGGGGTGATATCCATTGCGTGGTCTCGCTCCTCTGGGAGATTCAACGAGCGGACTTGGTGGGCTTGATCCCAAGACCCAGTAACCGAATGCGGCTGACCTCTTGCAGGCACATCACCATCGCCCAAGCCGTTGCAGTGTTTGGTTTCATCTTGGGCTGTGCAACTCTCAACCTCGGGGCAGGATACTGTGAGTGATTGCTTGCAGCTCTCAGAATCTCTCTACATTCATTCTACTTACAACATATGTAGCTGCCATGGTGGTCTTCAGCGTCGGGACATACGCCGTGAACTCCATCATCCTAGGCTGGGTGTCGGCCACGTGCTCCCAAGCCAAGGAGAACAAGGCCTCTTCTCTGGCTATCGTCAACTGCATCGCCGTGTCTTTATTCATTTGGACGCCCTATATGTGTCCTAAGTCCGATGAGCCTTGCTACGTCATGGCCATGTCCACCAGTGCCGCCCTGAGCGTGGCGACGGTGCTCGTCACGTGGGCGATGAGGGTGTGGTTCATGCGTGACAGCAAGATTAGGCGGTCTGAAAACGAAAATGTCCTGTTTTACGCCTACTGAACAGCGGTGCTTTTAGCTCAACCAACCAGGCCAAGGAGTTAGTTAGCTCACTTGAGGCTATTCGCAGAGTTCACTTGTTAGCCATCCTCAAGGAATGTTGGACCTCATCAAGCAGCTTTGCAGCTGCTGAACAGGCAGAAAACAGCACTTTCCATCAGACTCATTTGGTTGATGAATGCTTGTCGGCCAACAAACATTGTCGTTTCCAGCAAAGTCTCATGCGAGCCTTCCTGCGCAATTCGGTTCAGCCAAGGTTTAGTCAGGTACGGATTGGAACCAGGTCAAGAAGGAGCCGCCCTACCAGCTCTCTCCTCTACTTTCTTTCTCGCTACCCGATCTAGCTCGACGGGATGCAAACATCAGACAAGCCACTCGCAGATTTGTTTGCCGTTGAATTCTTCTGTGCAAATACCCGCTAGCCGTCGTCCAAGACATTAAAAAGCCTCCACATACGAATTCATACTTTCTTAGCCCAGCAATCCCCAATCTATCAGCAAGCTCATTGTTACAGAATGTCGGCTCCTCCACCTTGTTCGGACCCCGCGGTGTTCGAGCAGGAGAACGCTCGCGTGGGCGGAAACTGGGAAGCCTACTTCGCCAAACACCCCGACCTGCGAGGCATCCCCGGCCTTGTCTTCCCAGGAACCCCCGACCAGCCGGTCGCTCCCGCATGCTGGGACGCATTCGGACTCTTCTTTGATGGCATCACGGTCTCCTCCGACGAAAACAAGCTCAAGGTCGCCCAAAATGCGCGAAACTGGTTCCAGCTTCTGTTCATTTGGGTCGGCAGGCTCCCGCCGGAGAGGCACATTGACCAGGGCTTTCTCACAGCGTTCGGTGCCGACTACGCTAAGCGCCACGGCAAGGACCCGCAGGCATGCTGCTCCGAGGACATGTTCATGGTTATGATCAGCTTCATGGAAGCCAGAAAGGAAGCCATCGGTCGTCTCGTGGACACTACCGGCTTCGAAAGACTTCTCTACTTCATCGATACAAGCATCAGAGACACCAAAGATCGCATCTGGATCCTGCCTCCTCGCATACATCACATTGTCAACTCCGTCATGCAACCGAACAACGGTAATTCCGCCTGCTTCTCAATCCCGCCATGTGGAATGAAGCTGACCAGATGAGAAGACGCACACTTGCAGGCTCAGGTACAGCAGCAGATGCCGCAGAACGTCCACACAGACTGTCAAGCCACTATCGAGAGGTACCGAAACGTGACTACGAAGATGTGGAATAAATTACGAGACTACGAAAATACGCACATGCAAAACCTTGACATAGATTTTCAATGGGGGCCGGATGAAATGGAACTCTACCTCGAGACCTACGACGACTAGGAACGGGATGCTGCTTGAGGGCCGAAATGCCATGCTTTTTCAATTCAGAACGCCTAATCTTCTTGTTTCCGCGCAAGAGATCAGAAGCAGCAGGGCAGGGCAATAAGGTACCTAGGTGGGTACTTTACGGATAGTATTAATAGCTGCCTCATCGCCCACACGCTGAGCACCATCGGAGGATGTAGATAATACAAACACTGTGTCCAGATTCAAAAGCACCCTCATCCCAGGTATTCCACGAAATAGCAGTCCCGGAAATGCCCTTTCCCATTGTAGTCTCCGAAAATGGCAACCGGTTGTTTGCCCACCAGCTGCCACATCTTCCAGTCATCGTCGGCCCCGTCAATAGTCATTCTGATGACCCGCCCTTTCCTTCTCTCCCTCAGTTCGAGCTCTAGGGACGATTTGAGATAGGACCAGGACACTATGTCGGGCCCGGTGAGGCCAGCTTCCATTATTTTGGGCAGTAGAAAGTCAAGGATTGTGGTTATGAAGTTAGTCCCCTCCGACATGCCTGCAGCCATCTTGAGCAGCATGTCGATCCTGAAAACTGTGAATTGTCGCCTCTCGTGAATCTTCATACCACAAGCGATGCCAAGTATCACCCTTCCCAAAGCATCTGTTGCCGACGAGGTCACAGACGGGTCGAATAAAGAGCGAAGATAGCCGCAGCCCATCCGACAAACGAGGTAGATGAGATATTCCAGGGCTTTATGTTCGCTGGCGAACCTGTATCTGATAAGGGTCTCAAAAGTGGAACCGCTGATTATGTCGGAATCGCTACCCAGATTGGCCACTGGCATGTCGTGGTCGCACAGCGCCTTATGCCAGGTATCCAGCCGGCGGCTAAAGACATGGCACTGCTCAAGGATGTATTCCGGGGTAAGCGTTTCTTTGTGAAAGTCACGTAAACGAAAATTGCGGTGATCGCATGTACGGCTGAGTACCGACATCAGCCACAATGCCGCCTTTTCGGATGCACTGCTGCCCTTGACCGTGGGATCGTGGGCGAATGATGCCTCCATGGCAAACCGAGCATGGAGGCCCCACACCCTTGACAAAATATCTCGAATGGCCAGCTGTGGGTCGAGTAGACCTGGTACGTCGAAGTTATCCACGGAGTTACAGGTTCTCCTAGTAGGTGATTTCATGAAACGGACATCGTACCGAAGCATGCGCCAGGCCTTGAAGAGACCAGGCACTGCGGAAGCCGCAAAATCCAACTTGGAAGCAATAGCATCAAGGCCGGCTGCATGGTTCAGAATACCCACGGCCGTCCCAGCCTCGAGCTCATGATATGCTAGAAGCAAGGCCGCACCCGCCAACTCCTCCCCATGGTGGGTCTCAGCATAAGTTAAGTGAGCCTGGAGGCCTTTTACCGCAGTTTCGTAGTAGATTCGTATGCTATTGTCCTCACACGCTTCTCGGAGACTGTTGGCATCCAGTGGAAGGGGTCGTGCCAGCTTCAAGTTGCTTGCGGCAAGTGCCAAGACGGCGGATCGGAAACAGCTGCTTTTGCGGAACAGGCTCGGGAAGGCGAGGGCCACGGGGATAGAAGGAATGACGTTGCGGTCGAAATGGTGGACCAGCACCTCGTCCAATGGCAGAGAAAGTTGACAATCGGCCGTTGGCGGGCCCAAGAGAGATGAAGAGGATGTTGTTGATGCTTCAGAATTGATCTGCTCCTCCCAAAGTGTAAGCATCAAAGTAGGACTTGGCGCATCTACAGTCGGCGGCAGATCGACTTCCAATCCAACCGACGTAGCAACAAGATCAATTAATGGACTGGAGGGTGTCGAGTGGTGGTCTCTTTCGGGAGGAGTGGTCTCTTCCAAGGTGGCGGCTTGGTTGTGAAATTGGCCCTCTTGGAAAAGATCATTATCGGCAGTTACGTTGGACGTGTCGAACAACGCCCACGGCAAGGCGAATGAGTCATTAACCCAGTTGTCCGTATTGGTAGAGTTCCAGGGGTGCAGAGGAGCAAGCGCCTGCCCCATGGCATCGGAGTCCTGTGGTAGGTTTGTCACATGGCCGGACACACCCTGGGAGCAGGTTTCCTGCGGCTTCTCGGCGCAGCGTTGTTTCCTTCGCCCATCCTCGAGACGCAGAGCAGCCCATCTTGCCTCCTCAAATCGCTTCGAAGATTCTGCTGCCAGAGACGTGACGTCTTTGAAGGTGACGGGGCGCTGATAGCCGCTGCACTGGATACCTCTCCGGACGCAGGCGACACACTCGGGACGTGTTTCATCGCACTGTTAAAAGGTCAGTGCATGTGGACTGGTAGAATGATGGGTCAAACTGGGCGCTCAGGAGGTAACAACCTTTCTACGTTTGCTCTTGCAGTTCTGACATCCCGTCCGTTTGCGAACAATGTCGGTCTTTTTCGGCCTGGACGACCGAAGCTCCATGTGGATGCTGATTTCGATGTGCTAAAAGGGGAAATTCGCAGTCAAAAACGCATGCCGGAAGTTAGGAGACGGCTGGTTAGATCTTGCATGTAGACAAGAATTCCACGGCCTTTGACAGCAGCGACAAGATGCAGTGATGCTATCGGACATACCTAGGCGCAGATTGGACAGATGAGCGATACAAGACACGCCTTTCCTATTCGGGCAAGCGGGTGCGGCGCTAAAATAGGTGCATGACGAACCCACTTATCGTGCAGAGAGTCGGTTAAACGAAGGAGAGAGAGAGCACATTCAATAAATGAATTGACTGTTTTTTGAATAAACTGGCATTTTCTTTTGTAAGGGGAGCATATTCATCCGTGATGAAACAGACTTAACATTCGTTCCTCTCCCGTACTCGCGCTCCCGCTCGACCGATGGGTTGCTGGACAAAAGGTGCATCCGCCAATGTCAGGTTCATCTTCTCAATGGCACACCTTATGAAACTCGACAAAAGCCAGGATGCTCCCAGACGATGCCAGCGGGCATTGTCGAAGGATGGAACATCTTTTGATGTGGTTTCCAATTGTGGCTTTCGCCAGCCATTGATCGCCTCCCGGCGGACTCGAAAAGCCACTGCTACGGCCTCAATGACCCCACCCGGCCCCTCACCGACTAAAAATGTCCCGAAGCGGGGCACCACTTCGGCGTCCGAGAGCTAAGTATTGGGCGCAGCACATGAACGTCATCGAAACGAGTTGCGCCCGGTTACGCTGCAAGCACCTCGACGTTCATAATGTTTGCCGACCGGTCATATGCCATCACCCCTCCTCGTTGCTCGTGTTCCGTCAAGAAATGGTCCCTGTTAGGATGGATGACTATTTGCCAAGCCCATTTATTTTAGGCAACGGGCGAAGTGACCCCTGCCGTGCCTGCAAGGCATCGCGGTACAGCAAACGGCGGTTCACCAATGGATTTATAGCAAACCAGGAAAATTCATTTCGCTCGGGTGCCTGCGACTGGTGGGATTTTCGTGACTCCAACCGCCTGAGTGGGTAGGTATTTAAGCGACCATTTCTCCCGGCTTGCTAAACGGCTTTATGGCTCTCTTCGCTCTTTCTCGCGCCTTCCTTTATTATACCATCTTCCGAACAACCTCACCCCCGTACCAAATTCCGTTCCTCGTTTCGCGTACCAACTGAGCAATGCATACGCTCAAGATCATTTGCCTCGCCACGGCCCTTGTGCCCACGGCACTCGCTCAAGCCCAATATTACTTCGGCGCGCCCCTCCCCACCTCGACCGCGGCCGACGAGTATCTCTCTAGCCATTTCCACTCCCTCCCGAGCACCATCACCGGCGCCGTCGCCACTTCCCTCGCCAGCGCCCTCTATAGCGTCGACCAAAAGTATTTCAGCGACGACGAGTGGAAGACCGTCTACTCCCACATGTGGTCGGCCGCCGCCAAGGCCACCAACGCCCCCGACGTCGTGGCCTCAATGGCCGTTGAGGGATACAGCCTGAACGAGCAGCAGGAGGCGGGCTGGTGGAAGGACAACGTACCGGACAAGGACGATAAGTGGGTTTCGTCCTACCTCTCGGATTGGCAGCAGGCGTGGCAGGACATCGCGGCGACCAGGACCTCCAAGGGCGGCGCGCCCAAATGCACCGGTATGGCTATCGCCGGTGTCGCAGCTGGAGTCGCAGCTGGTGTCATGGTGGCGATCTGAAGTGGTTATGACAATAATGGCGGCAAAGGAGGGGAACCGCTTTCGGATAGTTTATGACGGCCATGCAACTTATGGCCAGGCTCTGACCCTGAGGTTTGCATTTGTACATCGTGCATTTTCATAGCGTGGCAGGGAGGCCTTACGTATTGGGGCCCTTACTAAGAGTTGTCTTCATCAAAACTGCTTGTCTCGAAACCAGTGCAACTCGGTCTACGGATGACGGGGCCCCTGTATGTGAGCACGAAGAAGTTAGCTAGCTTCCACGGCGAGGAATTACTCCCTCTCAACTGTAGCTGATTTGACGGCTGAATTTCAATGGAGAAGTTTGTTGCTGGAATGTGACTGATCAGTAATTCGTCATGAGCCAAGCTGCAATCTCAGCCCACGTAGAACGAAGCAGTCAAGATTGATTTCGAGACCATTGAGGTTATACACAATGCGGAAGAGACTGTTGGTTGAGACGTAATAGGACGGATAGCATCCATGTAGTTGGTGGAATGAGATCCACTGCTTGCTTCGTGCTTTTTTTGCCGTGAGTTTCATAACTATTCGCGCCAACCGATGCAGATATAGGGAAAGTTTGATATGGGCTCCGCAACTTCAAAAGAACTGGGCTGGAGGACAAGAGCATTACACATTACGGAGAAACATCATGCAACAATTGTTTTTTCTTTTCACAATGGTATTAACAACGATACCAATCCCGACCTAGAGCTTTGCTTCCTTGCGCCCTGGCCTCGGCCGCGATGAGGTAGGTCTCTTGATCTAAATACTTTGGTGGAAAAATAAGACTTGGCGAGGTGCCCGAAGCACGGATTCAACATGGGCCGCATTGAATTCGACGGTTGACTAGTCAAGAAGGTTGACCAGAGTGCCTTCCGTTTCTTCCCTCCTTCCCTACTCAGGTAAGTTCAAAGTCACAAACATATGGCAAGAACCGTAGGAACCCACCTTCAATTCCGCGATCTCCTTTTGCAACAGTGAGACCTCAGCTTTCTTGGCAGCGAGTGCCGAGCGCAGTCTGGCGTTGTCGCAAGCGTGAAGAGTGGGAGGCCGCACGGACTCCTGCAGAGCATGTACGATAATATCCAGATCATCGACGACACTGAGAAAAGCGGCGCCGGCACTGATGTTGGTGCGGATGTTCGAGTTGTTGTCCGTGTGCACAGAGATCTGCGCCGTGGCGCGACGCTGGTTGGTGGAAGCTACATCCACTTCCTTCTTTCCCAGTGAGATTCTGGTCTGGTGGGCTTTAATAAGCCCTCGAACGTCAGCCTTGGTGATTTTGGACTTCGCAGCGAGCCTCTGGAGTCGAACAACCATAGATTCAAGGAAGTCGATGTTGTCTTGGGTTGACTTCTTGGCGGCTGTCTGATCGTCCAGAAACCTCTCCAGTTCGATGACGTGGAACTGAGTGAGGTAGGAAGCTCGCTGTGTATCTTTCAAGCCAGGACGGGCCGCAGCCCGCGCGGATCTTTCCATCAAGGGGGCGGGAGGAAGGGCCGCCATTGTTGATCTGTGGTGTGGAGGTGAAGGGATTAGAGATCCAACGAATCTGGGATGAAACAGGGGGTTAGCAGACGGCGTTGAGCTGCAAAAGGAACCCTGGTTTGCTTTGCCAGGAGGTAAAGCGCAAGGCCAAGAGCTTTTGCGTACACCTACGGGAGGTTAGATTGATCGGCTGGAGTGGAAATGGTAGGAGACAGGGGCAGGGTGAGGTATTGCAACGGGGGTAGTTGAAGCAGACCCGCAGAGGGTCGGATCTGTGATTGAAGGTTGGAAATACGAGATTGGGGGGCCGGGTTGTTGAAAGGATAGAAGATGGAAGAACTCCGAATTGTTGGGACAAGAGAATTGCTGAGATGGAAACTCGAGGCCTCATGTTCGTTCTGAGGAGGTCCAGATGAAAGCAGAGGGAAGAGTCAAGCGAAGTCAGCAGGAGGAATACCTTGGTGTGGCCCCTTCCTTCTGTCTTTCGATAAGTGGGGCATATAAACATGGAAGGCGTGGACATGAGGAAGGTGCGAAACGGAAGACGCGAGATAGAAGACGCGTCTCGGAAACAAAGACAATGAGCGCGTATAGGCTTGTTTAAGCGCCTTACCTACAACAAGTGCGCGAGTCCTTTAAACGCGGGTTGTACCAGCAACAAAGTTGGTGGTGTTAGGGTCGACGGCTTGGTCTTACGCAACATGTCATCAATTCACGGGACACATTCATCTCACTGTCCAATCTTTTCCTAACATCCCTGTCCATGAAGAAAGCCGACCACGGGGGAATCGAATTTCCATGCCTTCTTTGACCCCTTAACGAGTATTTAGTCAAGGTCCGTGATGAAGATTCTGGTTACGTACACGATACAGAGCATGTCTTCGAGGGGAGGTTTGGGGTCTTTAGCTTCATCATCCGCCTCCAGAGGGGCTGAGTTCATCGAGGCCCTCCACGCTCCCGATTCTACGATTCCATAAACGAAGCATAAGTCAAATCCATTCGTAGAGTGCCTCAAGATTGCAACTGTCCAAAAAATCATAAAAGCCACGCACGAATGAGGTCCAGACGCATTCCACATAGTCCATCAATGTGAAAATTCAAGAATCACTGATCAATTCGGTCTCGGATCAGAAATTTTCTCATGTTGTTGTCTATTTCAATAGAGAATTTTCGTTTGAGTACATGATACAAATTATTAATCATGTTTTTTTAACCAGCCTGTGTTTTCCATCTTTATGGTTTCAGACCAAAATAAGACGTCAAGTCTGCATTACCATCTATTACACGCCCAACTGCCCCTTAGCCCATAGTAATTGCGGTTAGCCCCACAATAGTTCACGATTGAGCTCTTAGTTCACTCGTGGGACTATAAGCCCTTACGAGTATTCTTGCTGCAGTTCAGTACTTGCACCTATAACCGTCAGCTATTGTGCCGTTTAAAGCCGCCAGACTAATCATGGGTTTTGGCACTGCCGTCCAGTAAGACGTCGCGAAAGGGATCTGTCGTTGCCTTTTAAAAGGTTTTTGTAACCGAGTGATTGAGCGGTTGAACGTCCTTTTACTCCTAAAAATGCTCTGTTAAGGTTCTTATGCATGTCACAACCACGTTATATGATTGCTTTTTTTAATCAAGCTTACACACTCTACTGCAACCTAGAAAGATTTCTCTTAGAGGAGAATGTGTTAATGAGAGAGACCGCACCTTGCATGTCCTTCCAATACAATTTCGTGTATTTCGGATCGCAGCGAATAGGCGATGCAGCCACTACATGGTTTATAGTGTCAGGAGTGATATAAGACTAGACGCAATACTGCGCGGACGAAACAGTGTCAGCTTCAAGGCACTCAGTCAATAGAACAAGTACTTCTTGCTTCGAGAATCATTCTCCCCGGAACTTCGTTCCCTTCAAATTTTCTTCAAACGCGACGTGCAAACTTGCCTCCAAAACGGCGCCAACCAAGGCGGGTTGCGCCTTTAAACAGCATTCACTCACTTTATTATTCCTAGCATAAGCTATCAACGCCAAGCTATAAAATGCCAGTGAATATGTTTTTTATATATCAATAATGCTCCCTAAATCGTCATTTCCAATTTTTATCCACGTGGAAGAAGAGAGGAAGACAAAAGAAGCAGTGTGACAATTCGCAGATGGCTATTGGGGCCTATCATTAATCGCTTCGTGATGGAAATTTGAGGATTTTGTCAATTGTTCCAGGCTTTGAGGATTTTGTAAGGCACTAAGTAAAGCTGCTCCTAAAGCCTCTTGTGAGAAGAACTGAGGTACTAGTCCTAGGCGGTCTCCCGGAGGATCGCACAGGTACGCAGTAGTCACGCCCAATTGAATAACACCGTATAGGTATGATGCTCGACGATACACACGATATAAGGCTTTGGATGGAATACCATGGAGGCATCCAGGTTGTGTGAGAAGAACAAGAGTTCTGAAATCGAAATGCAGCTGTCGGTTGTAGCCGCGTTTCCACAACACACCATCCTGGACGACCAGACTACAGATTGCTCACAACAGTACCCTAGCTTTCATAACCCATATACTGTCAACTCCCGGACCCCTCGACTGCCAATGAAACATGAAACCAGAATGCTTTTGACCAATGATTCCCACCACAGACCTGGAGCCTAACAAACTCCGTTCCTGCATGGCATACGGCGTAGAAACTTCCATGTATGGGAGGGAACAAAGAAAAGCGAAACAAATCCACCTTCAGACCTCCCGTACAGCAGAGAAAAGGCTGAGGTTCTCCCCCACGATTCTGTCAGCCCAAAACGAGAAACTGGCCACTTACCTTAATCGACAACACCTCTTCGGGTAGTACGGATAGTCGAATTGGCTTCCGGATGGTTCTGCATCGAGTAAAACTTAAGTAAGTTTTAGGTCCCCTCTTCTCAAGGTGCTGAACGGCGCTATTGGACATGTTTTGGTCTGATGGATTCTTTTGAGGTTGGTAAAGGGCAGAGGAAAGGTGCAATCTGGTAGGGCAGAAGGGCTGATGCTGTCCACACATAGGGGGTATAGAAGAACCGCGATTCACACCCACGGTACGATTCTGGCGATCAAATGCCGCCGAAGGGATGGATTCCGAGCCGTCTGGAGTTCGAATTCTTATTTGCTCAATGTCTGTGCAAGGGTCATCCCGTCCGTGCCAGGAGACGGAGTTGAAACATGAAACGGGAAACGGGAAAACGACTGCTTGGGCTCCTGACCTATTGGTCTTCGAGAAAATGCACAAAGAGCCAAGTACGAGATAAGCCGAAAGGTGGGACAAAGCTAAGACTAGAAGTCCTTTCCTTTCTTCCCGATTTGAAACATTGGATCACCTAGCCAATCACATCTCATAGAGGCGGTGATCCATTCCTACCTAGAGAGGGCAACCTTTTTTCCAACTGGGTTTACACCCAAGACAGACGACCTGGAAGGTTTTTGATAGAGCGCACCCACTGCTTCTGTTCTGGCAAATCATTCTATTCCGGGACGAAAGTCCGGGTCCGAAAGTACGTTAATCCTAGAAAGCAATGCTGGTGTCCATTGCGCGAAAAGGTTCTATCACGCAGCTGGTCAAAAAGCCCCCTATGATAATCTTGGGCCACCGTCCACCGTCCACCGTCTGAGCTTTGCGCTCGTCCTTCAACGTCCGCGCTTCCCATGGAGCTTCGAAGCATCCGCACGTACGATGCATTCATGATGTTGTCAACATGACGAGGTACTGGTGAGATCGCCATCGTATCGGGAGCTGCACGCCCATCTGCATGCGCCGTTGGAAGGATCGGACGGGGGGATGGAAGCGGAGCCGAACAGATCTACAAGCGACGATCATGTAACCAGACGAGGGTCTACCCATAAACCCGCTCCTCTCCAACCTCCACAATCCTTGCAGCAGGCAACTCGGAATAAGCCTTCAAAGCGGCGCCGTAAGCCAATTTTGTGGCTCAGTGGCGGTTCCCCGGAATCCCTCCAGCCCTATGGCACGCCTCGTCCCGATTGTCCCCCCTTTTTGGGCCCGACGACCAGAAACGCTAAGTTGGTTTCGCAACACCAACGCGACATCTATCCTGTCGGAACAGAAAGCTTCTACCAATACATTCGCCTACCTATATTGGCGCTAGCGACGCGAACTCTGCTCATCTAACCTAGCGCCCTTCAACGTTGCCCGATTAACGTTGGCGGCTTCTGTCTTGGGGCATCGAAAGTGTCTTCAGTACAGTCGAAAAGCGGAACAACTAAATCAAATTGTGTAGGCTTGTGACAGACTCGTAAAGTTTTCTGGTATTTTTCAACTATTGCCTGACCACGTCATTCTCATCATTACCGGTCCCTGTTTTGCTGTTATTTCATCATTCACTTGGCGACGTATCCTTCTCATCAGGTTTTCACGCTTTCACCTTACGTACCTTATAGTTAGACATTCTGCTTAGCTAGACTTGGCATATGTTTCTACATAGGAATGAAAAAAACGGGGTTCTTTTGTCATAACTTATCTTACATGTGATACTGGTATATGGTCGAATTTGCCAAGATTGGATACCGTCTACAGACGGCGATCCGTGTCTGTGTGGAGTTTTCTTTTCTCTCTTTCTTTTCATTTCCTTTTTGAAAGGAAAGTCCCCCTTTCCTCCCAGTGCTTCCTCGCGGCCCGAAGCCGAAAACAGGATGCAGAGCGAGAACAGGTAGTCTCAAGGCTGGTCAGTGTTATTTCTCGAACATCCAGAGATTTGTGCTTTCTGGTCTCGGCTTCTCTTTGCTATAGGACGTGGGACTCGAGGGTGGGCTTTCAAACATCCAGAGATTTGTACTGTGCGGTCGTGACTTTTCCCTATTTTGGTCCAAGGGACTTGCGAGTGCTTTTTCGGGGCTACGGAGGCCCTTCAGCTCCAGATCATCATCCCCTTTTTTGATGATACTTGTCTTGAATCTTGTCTTCTTTTGTGTCGCGAGCGACTGCCATGGTGGAGTCTTGCACCATAGGTCCGGGTCAACGCCGGTTCGCCGTCGCCTCCCGAAAACTCTGGGAAACCATCTGGAAAGTACTGAGACCATCTTTCCAAAGATCTCGTTCACCAAGGGTCGCACTCCAGGAATAGAGAGGGCAATAAGAGTCGCGCCAATCTCTGAGACCTCAATTGCAAGTAGAGGGCTGTAAATCCATGACTGGTCCGGTTGCCACTGTCCGTTAATGACGAGGACGAGCCGAGCAACTGAAATGGCGACAACCCTGCGGTGGTCAATTAATCAATGTTTCGACATGGAGACTTATGAAGCGACTCACAAGATACCAGGTAACAGGATACAAGCAAGCTGAACCTTTCGTTTCCGAGTCATATCCAACATTCGTAACATAGCGATTGGTATCCCGAACAGCACAAAGTCGGACAGAAGCGAGACGGCAGAGTTAGTACCGTAAACAAAGCCCCACGGTAGGCACTTGTAGCCGACGAACTGGGTCTGCCATGCATACGGCCAGAGTGCTGTTACCGGAAGGCAGTGGAAAACAATTAGAAGCATTTGCGTGATATATGATGCCAGCAAAAAGAGGGCAGCTCCCTTGATCGCCAGCAAAAATCGACTGTGAACAGCACAAACGCGGTGGTAGAAAGCCAAACCCGAAAAGCGGCCAAAAAAAAGCGCACTCGTGTAGACGAGATGGGCGGTAAAGTCGAGAATCTCGGTCTGATCCAGGATATCTTGCGTCATGACAAATTGAATGAATTCAAAATGTCGACCTGAACCGATGTTTATCAGCACGATGCATAGAGGGACGAAGGCTATGAACATTGCCTGTAGGGGTCCGGTCAGCTCGGCTCTTAGATTGGACCAATATCATCAACTCTTACCATCGATATCATAGCGAGGAAGTCGTCAACCCCAAATACTTTGCGAAGGTATAACCGTGAGAATGCTCGGCCGTTGACGATCACCAGTGTGAGTGCAAACATGAATATTGATGCATTCATCGACGGCGTGTCCCTGTCCTCCTCCAAGTATGCAAGGCTGATATTTGGTGGTACGCGACCGGCCGCGACGGCAGCTTTGGCCTCAGAGTCGCTCAACATTGTGATGATGGCCGACGAGATGCTTCACAACCCGGCTGAAGAAATCATGCGGTGGAAAAAGAAGGCAGCCCGACAGGACTCGGACGTTGAGGTGCCACGTTCAAAACCTTTATGTTATCAATGTGGTGCTGCAAATTAATGCGTCCTGCATCCTAGTTCGGATCCGATCGGATGACACAGATTCGCAACTCTACTGGACGGGCGGACACCGGAATCTGTACGTATGCTTGCAATGAGGCTGCCAAGAAGGTTTACAATCGTGTCTGGGCCAAAAGTTTTGACGAAGCTTAGCAACAGTATTTGGAGGTGATGTCCGTGCAATCAGCAGCTTGTTACTTCACACCCTCTTGTCTCATCAATGCGGTGACAGGTGACGTCGTCGGGGGGGACCAAGACAATGAGGAATCTCAACGGTTGTCTCTTCAACGAATGAGACCAATCTAGGTACTAAATTTGTTGCAAAGAACTTGACGGATTAAGTAGAAGGAATGCTCTTTATATGATGGAGGTGAGATTAAACACTGTGTAGGGCCGCTTGTTGGTCATGCCGCAGTTCTTGGCGAGGGCCTCACTTTGAGGGAAATTTCGGGAGCAAATGGGTAAATCAACAACACGGATCTCACGGCTCCTCCTATAGCGGGGGTCACCCCTTCAATAGCCGCAAGTGCCGGGTTTCCAATCACATCTCCTGTCAGGGTCTATCCATATCAGAATAGCTGTTCGTAGCCCATCTAAGGATGCAGTCGAAACGAATGAGCTCGAGAAGTGAGCTAAAGCGATTTTTTGAGGCTGTTCTTGAGAAGGATACGCCGAAGAGCTAACTCTGTTGTTTTCGCCAATAGCTTAATCTCTCAGGAACGACATGTGCCCGTGAACCAAACTCGTCCAAGATGCAAGCTGTTCTTTTAGAAGGTGCACTGGACAGAGGCCAACTTCTAGACTAAATGCGCATAACCCAGCATACGACAGGCTTAGCGTACAATTGGTTCACTTTCGACTTGGCAGAATTACGTTGTTGGATGGTGTTGCCCTTTTTGCGGTTAGGGATTAGGATCCAGGTAATGACCGGAATCATCAAGTCTAAGAGACCGGGACAGCCAAGAGTACCCCGAAAATCGCGCCAAAATTTAGACCATGTGGCGTACTGATTTCACTCCTAATTTCAGTCCGATTACTGGAAGAATCGGTAATCGGAGTATCGGAGATGACGATGCTACTTGTGGTCGTGCTGGGGGGAGTGATTAAACTAATCGAACTGGTTGTTTTGCCCACCTCACATGCAATCTATATGGGCGAGCGGAAAAGGCGTAAACGGCTTAACGAAGTATTGGGTCTTCTCATCCTTACCAAAAGGATAAATATAGGGCTGAAGAGAATACTGAAAGCGGGGCACGGCAAAGTTGACATCCTTTTGGACTAATCTGACAAGCCTCCTGCTTGTTTCTAGTCCGCACAGGAGAGGCCGGGTAGCGATGGATAGTAGCTTATCGTGTCGCTATCGCCTAGAAAGTATCAACGTGTCCCGTCGTGGGTCAGCAACCATGGGGCTCTCCAATGTAGAGCGCAGATTTGCCAAGGTAATGGCTAGCTGCGAACGACCATGGACAGAGCCTACGGCAGGAACGGAGTTAATACAACGTATGTGGCCCGCATGGCGCTTCTTTGCGAACGGTTCACACCGTGTTTTGATTGGAATGGTTTCATCGGCTTGGAGGGTAAAGTTGTCGTAAGCCAACAAGCTGCGTCTTGTTGAATCTGGGATAATTCTGTAGTAAGTACCTTATTGGATGCAAGAGTCGAATACAACTCAGCAGTGATAAGGTGGGAAGGAATAAGTATGGGTTTTTGTCAAGTATGAACCCTCGAGAAACCATCACAATAGCCGCGTGGCGCCGTGGTCGTCGTCGTACCGTCGCCATGTAGCGACCAGAACGACGATACTTCTATAATCCAAGTAATGGATGTGGTTGTAAGCTGCTACAGTAGACTACAGTAACTGGCGGCATATTGCTCAAAGGAATAGTTGAGATTAACTGTTGGATGACATGAAATGCCCCACCGATATTCCAACAGTGGTGGTGATGCTCCGAGAAACTGCAAAAATCTGGCCAAGCAATCGGTAACGCTTGCACCTAGTAATATCTGCTGGCTACCGACAAATCTCACCCATAGCCCTGATTCAGCTGGGTTTGTCTATCACAGCGGGTTCAACGTCGACCGCAGCCCTCCATCGTCGGCCCCACTATGCATCAGCGACACGGAGTGCGCTAGACCAGGCTTCTGTCCAAAGGTGCCACCACATCTCCGCCCCTGAATCCCATCGACCCAGGTAACAACATCAACAAATCCTAGCAACGTCAACTAAATATGAGGGTCTCGACCTTTGAGCGGCCGCGGGCGATAGCCCCGATTCTCGGTTATTCCGCCAGACCCGACCAAATACAAAATAATCATCCCTCCCTCGACTCGACATCGCGGTGGCCTCCTGTCTAACCTCTCCAGCCTTCCATCCACCCCACTTCCGACAATGGTCCGCCTCTCGCTCGCCTCCATTGCCTTGGGTGCTGTGGCCACCGTCAAGGCCCTTACTTCGAGCGACTGCACTGGCGTAAACGCCATCAGCACCAAGTGCGCCTCGAAGGAAGCGACACACACCTGTGACTTCTTCTACGTTGGCGGGCGTTATATCGAGGGTGCCTCGGGCAACGTCACGGTCGACCAGCTCTATGTCGAGAAGCTCGTTCCCGTGGACGCCGGCCGTAGCCGTCGTCGAGGGCGCCGCCGCTACGAAGCCCATCGTCTTCTTCCATGGCGGTGGTACCACGGGCGTCACGTGGCTCAACACCCCCGACAACCGCCCCGGATGGGCGACGTACTTTCTTCATCAGAAAGGACACACGGTGTACCTGGTTGACGTCGCGGGGATAGGAAGGCCCACGGAAAATAACCTCGCGGCCTTTACTTTGCTGGCCGGCACAGCGGCCGAGGGTGTGGAAAGGGGATTTACCAACGTCGAGGCGTACGATGCCTACCCTCAAGCCAAACTCCATACACAGTGGCCCGGCACCGGGAAGAAGGGCGACTCCGCGTTCGAGCAGTTCAAGAAGACGATCATTCCGCTTTCTACTAGTTGGGTCCCGCAGGAACTCGCCCTGCGCGCGTCGGGCTGCGAGCTCCTCTCCCTCCTCGGCGAGAAGGCCTACCTCGTCTCCCACTCCATAGGTGCGCGGACGCCGATCTTGCTGTCCAACGACTGCCCGCAGCACATTGCCGGCAACATCAACCTCGAGGGCACGACGGTGCCGTTCTGGTCTTTCGAGAGCCGCGCGGCAGCGAACCCGTGGGGGCTGACCAACACGCCCATAGACTACGACCCGCCTGTCGCCGGTGCGGAGGAGCTCGAGATTGAGGTATTCGGCAACGACACGCCTGCATTGCGCAGCTGTTATCGGCAGAAGGAGCCGGTGCGGAAGTTGCCCAAGATCGCGAGCGTGCCGTATCTGATGGTCACAGCGGAGGCTAGCGTTCATGCCACATACGACCACTGCACGGTGGACTATCTAAGACAGATTGGCGGGGAGCCGGGCTGGATCAAGTTGGTTGACAGAGGGATCCATGGCAACGGACACTTCATGCACTTGGAGAAGAACAACTGGGAGATTGCCGAAGTTGTGAGCGAATGGATCCGAGGAAAGGATGGTGACAAGATGTGATGGGACATATCACAGGATCCACGCAAGACGGGTTTTCTGTGTATTGAGTGTCTTCCAATAGGCAGACTGGCCAGGACAAGAACTGAAGCATCCGAAACGGCAGCTTTTACTTGAAATGTTTGCTTTCCCAAGTTTCTAGGAGGCATGCACGACCTCCAGAACGGCTTCTTGGGTTTCTGGGCTGTTCAGGAAAAGAACCGATGTACACTTTCCCTCCCTCTTTTGCGAATCAGAAGCATACCTGAGCAAATATGCATCGCGCCAAATTTCTCCTTCTATTCTCGACAGTGCCTTGCAAATCTTTCCATCTTCCCTCTTCCCTCCTTTGCGCATCACTTCAAAACTAACAGTCTCAACCATCGTTTCCCGTTCCTCTTCGTTCGTCGAAGACTTCGTTCTCCGACTCCAGAATCCAGATCATGCATAAGCATCTTGTTCTCGACCCCAATCATGACGAAGAACAAGTCAATTAGTGAGTGTCACAGGTTTTTTTTTTTTTTTTCAAATTCTTTTTTTCACTGTTTTGGTATCCAGTTTCGAACATGCATGGCAGACGCGGGCGTTACCCGCAACTGCGAACGCAATCACAATCGAATCGAGCCCGAGGACCCCAAAAAGCGCGAGGAGAACCGCAAATCCATATAAGACAACCGTTTCACTCCCCTAATATCGTCCCCGGCGTGGACCACAGGCAGTGGTAGCGTCCCCTCCGCGCCAACGCTTACGAGCGGTGGTAGGAGGATCAGGCCAATGGCCGCAAGCGTCGAACCAAGCAGAACCGTGCCGTGAGTGCCTGGCCGGCATCTACGAAGCCGGGCTCGCAGAACTTAAATCTACCCTCAGCTCGGCATCAGAATGGATAATTCATGCGCGCCCACATCTTGAACTATGGACCTTCACAAGTGACTCCTTGAGCGCCTCGTCATCGTTCACCCTGCCTGGGCCCCGCTCCGTAGGGACAGGGACAAGCGGTATTTTGTCTCACGGCATATGCGTACTCTGTCACCTCAGCCCGCCCGCTTCAGGGAGGACATTATGATCCGTCAGGTATTATTTAGGAATGAATGACTGTGCTAGGTTCATATCGCCACTAATGTTCAGGCACAATAACGGAGAACAACCGGTCTGTCTGATTCCATTCCGTCATCTCAGATGTACCTACGAGCCTTTATTGATGGCAACTCTCAATAAAGGAGATGATAACATAGAAAATAGTAAATCGTGTGTAGTATTTCAGGCCCAAATAGCATTATGAATATTTTAATCAGGCCCACATGAGCAAGTTTCATTTGTTTCAGTACGTCCATGGTCCATGAAAGGAAAAGAATTGATTAATAGGGAAGAAAGTATTCAAGAGTACATTTTGATGCCACCCCGGGATATCAAACGCTAGCTGAGTCTACATCATTGAAGTGAAAAATCACCCCGGGAAAGAAACCACACATCATCATAAATGCCTAAGCAAGCTTCGCCGTCTCTCTCCAGACTGGTAGCAGCACGAACAACAGCACAGACAAGCTGGCGAATACGGCACCTCCGGCCATAGCCTGGAGCACGATTTTATGTTGCAACTTCCGCAGGTGGGTGTCCTTGACGCGGATCTTGCGGTCGAATATCATCATGCGGGAGATGAACTTCATGAGGCCGGTCCGCTGCGACAAGAGCGAAGCGCTATCGTCGAAGCGCTCCCAGGGGAGGGGTTGGCGGCGCGTGAAGAGAAGAAGGAAGAAGCAGCTGCCGCGCAGGCCGGAGAGAATGAGGGACATGCCGACAAACCACATGGGCCAGGGGGCGAAGGCGTTCCAGCGGCTATGGGCGCCCGTGAAGGGGACGAAGGCGCGGAGGAGCACGCAAAGGAATCCGGCGATGGTGAGGACAATTCCGACGCTGGTGGCCATGCAGAGGGTCTCAAAGGTACCGTTGGAGACGCCGAGTCGGACAAAGTTGCGGTGAGAACAGTTCTTGAGCAGTCCGTAGACGTGGTCGGCGATGGGTCGCAGGTGCTTGGGGTTGGACGAGTGCTGGAGGTCGAGGAGAGCTTGGTCGCGCAGCGCGGGTGGGATGTTGAGTTCCTTCTCAGACCCTGGGAGCAGAAAGTTCTTGACGATGGCGTTGAGCTCGGTGCGATACGCCGAGTGCGGCGCAATGCGGGCCGGGATCACGCTGGCGACCTTGGTGGAGCAGACGGGTGTTGCACAAGAGTTGGCCCATGACCTGATACGATCGCGGCCAGTCGGACCAGTTCGGCTGTTGGGCTGGCAGATAGTCTCTGGGGCGATGAGGTTCACAATGTTTGTCATGGTCTCGTTAGCTTGGGAGATGTTAGTATGGGTCATCAAGGATAGAGTGTGTAGGGCGTAGCGCAGTTACTTACCAGCTTCGGGGTCACAGTCAAACTCAGACATCTGGATGGAAGGTAGCTTGATGGCAGGAGTATCGGCAGCTGCATCATTGAAGCTATTTGTCGATGATGACGACTGGCTGACTTCCTTCTCAGCAATGGGATAGTTGTTGAGACTTCCAGTCTTGGCGTAGGACGATTCATAGTTGCGGAACCTTAATGCGTGGTCAGATCTGTACTCGATGCCATAATGAAGAAAAAAAAGGCTTACCAGACGAAGAATTCGAGATTCTCGGGGGAAAACTCGATGTACTTGAGATACATGTAGAAGTCGTACAGTGACATGGGAGAGCCTGTCGTTGGCCGTGTCAGTCGCCGTCGTTCGGGTTGTCAAAATGATTGTCGTCTCCATTGTGATGTTCTCAGTAGGGCATGCTCACACGTCTCGTTGGCCAGGACTTTCTCCAAGCTTAGCCGTGCCGGGATTTGGGACTTGTCTCGTCCGTCTCTGCTCAAGGGCCTCTTTCCGTTCCGGATGGCGGTGGCATACTCCTTGAAATCTCGGTACTCGGGCTTCTTGTACCAGATCAACCAGTCGGGGAAGTTGAATCTGGATGGCTCCGTCACCTGGGGTTCGGCATCCTCCTCCCTCTTCGTGTTCCTTTCTTTGCTTGCGTCCATGGCGAAGAGGATGTTGTGTTTGGGTATTTTTCTCTCACGTCCGACAAAATATTGAAAAGAGTGAATGCACGGGCTGAGACTCGGGCAGGTATTTTCCAAGGACGTCGGCCAGAGGCATATATGAGGTCTCCATTTTGTTGGTGTCTTTGTTTGCATGCGCCATGGTCGCAGCCCATGCCGCAGATCAACTAGAACAGGGAGCTCCGCAGAAGGAGGGGGGCGTGTCCAAGACTCCCTACTCGACGAGACCGAGTGCTCACGGAGGCTGCAGACAGACCTCGCACGGGCGTGTAGACAAACCAGTGGGGGGACGAAGCGAATCAATTGAAATCATTAGGTCAGTGGCGTCTGGTTAGACCCTTGAAAAGTGCCTTGCAGACACCGTGAACCCTTTCCTTCGGTATGCATGTCTTACGAAGACTGACCAATGATAGCGCAGACGGGACACCACGCCATGGCTGTTTGTGGACGAGCAAGAGGTCTGCACCCGACGTCTGCGGAGACTCGGGATGCTCAGAATAGAGAGGATGGACGAGGCGGCGTACCGGCCGCATCCAGAGAGACGAGTCAAAGCGGGTTGATGGAAAGGTGACTTTGTCTGGCACAGCAAATTAGCGCGTGTCACTATCCCGAGTTGGGCTGAAGAAATTGTTGCACACGGTCAAGATTTTGCTGCTGGCGTCGGTGCCGGCTCCCTTTTAGAGCAAACTTCGGATGCGGATGTGGCGAGACGTTTAGCTCCGCGCGTCACAGGGTTTTGGACAGCTGGGCCATGGCCTGCTCCTGCCCATGTCTTGGAGAGATTGGGCGGATGACAAGTCTTGTTTGCGTCGCCCCTCCCGGAGCACAAACAAAGGAGATGACGGCTGGACCCAATCTCGACTTCCATTCCCCCTTTCTTCTCGGATCATTGTTCGTATCGGTGTTATTAGGCTGTGTAGGGTTCCCAAATCGGGGCTTTAGGCTCAGGCAAAAACTGCTGGTTGTAGTAGGCAAGGGCCGGACAGAGATTTGATCAAGACATTCCATCGTGGTGGCTGTCTTTAGCCCAGACATTTTCGAGAGGCCGTCTGCGGGGCCGTGTTTCTCTCAAAAGGACGAGGGTGACAAGGATGACAAGGATGACAAGGATATCGTCAACAGCATGGCCGCGACGCTCGTGCTCTGGGCTAAGGAATTGAGTGAGAAGCAATGGTGAACAAGACGGTTCGAGCGGGATGGTGATACTCATGTGGTATTTCGCCAGCGGGTGGTAGGCGCTAAGCAGGGCATCATCACACGTTGCCTATTCGTAGGTTGGTAGGAGTGCCTATGTAGTTCGAGAATCGCAGGGCCATTCCGCCGCCAGACGTGGTGATGCAGAGGGCCGATGCAAGGCCACCACGTGGGAAGGATAATGGGATCGTGATCAGACGTGCTTAGTTACCTAGTCCTGTGTATTATCCGTCGGGAAGGTGATGATGGTGGGACGGGGTGGAGGGCGTGCCTGAGGTATGCAGCGACTCAGGGGCCGCTAGCTAGCCATATACGTACCCCTGGCCTGGGTAGGTCGGCACCTAGGCAGGCAGGTAGGTACACTAGGTAGTAGGTAAGCCACAGACGAGAGGAAGAAACGTAGTCGTTCACATCTCACAGATCGGTCTCATCCATCCCAACTCCGGCATAGTGCCACATGAGTGGGACATGCAGTTAGTTATTGTCCGCCTGAGACCTGAATTAATTATTGACCGCAATCGACTGAACTGAGGTCAATGCCCTCCCTGCAAATGGTCGGTTCGTTTGCTCTTTCCTCCTCCCCCGCATTCGCGGTCGTAGTCACTCACATCCACTCTAGTGTAGGTACGGGTATAATACTTCATAGAGCCCCCCCCCCCCTGGGTGGAACGCAAATTGCAAGCCGTCCGACCACCCTGAAGCATTCCGCTTCTTTTCCGCCCATCTAGCATCATGGCGCCAACGCCAGCTAGGCTCCTCACCGGGAGGGGCAACACCATCACCGTCCCTTAGCCCCCTTCAATCCAATGGTCTTGGTGATAAACGGCCGCCCAAGTGCTGATCTGGCTCGAACTCTGCTGCTTCCTCAGCACGTCAACCACCCGGCACCCCCGGCGCACGTCTGCGTTCGCGTTCGCGACTTTGCCAGTTCTCTGCCATCTACAAGACATGAGCAAACAGCGCACCTGCACTAGCACATGGTGTTGCTTTGTGTGGTGGGAGGCGCTGAAACCGGCCACTTTCGCAATCCATCCGAACAATGGCCGTCAGTTGTAGCTGCATGCGGGATGGCGTTGAATGGGGGAGGTGAGGGGGGTGCCGCTTGAAAGGAACTCGCGACTGTTTACATCTCGTAATAGTAATCGGGCATGACAGCGCAAACATCCCACCGATGATGTGAAGACGCCGCCGAAAGCCGCTATCGATGCAAGCGCCGAAAATCCCTGCAGCATACAAGATGGATCTACAAGACAGCGTCGAGGCGTCTTGATTTGCCGACAGGTCTTGCAACTCGCCGTCCCCGGAATGCGATCGTGTTGTGAAGCTGGAATAGCTTCGTGTGGCTAGTTTCAGTGATCTCCACTTGAGAAGTGGCGCACTAACCGCACGGACCTTCATTGAACCAGTATTTCTACTAGTTCTCCGGTCTGTAGATAGATTCTTAAAAGGAACAACTACTTTATTCTAAAATAACTAGACGTTATGGTTTATTACAGTTATAAGCCTAGCTCTTACACAAAGAAGCCCTTAGATATTATGCTTAAATCTAGCATCTAGGACCTTTATACTTATATTCTTAATCTCTTTCTACTCTATATCCTTCTAATAAAGTTATTATAGTTAAAATTAAGAAGTTAACTAACTATAATAAGTCTATAAAGCTAGTTACTAGGTATAATTAGCCTAAGTAGTATATTACCTTTAAATATTATACCTATAGTAAAGATATATAGGAATATATTAATCTAGATAGTAAGTCTTAAGTAAAAATTATAGATAAACTAAACTACTAAATGTTTAATAACTAGCTAGATAATTATAATAAAGATAGACTTATTTCCTAATATATAACTATCTTAACTTTAAATATAGTTATACTTTATATAATTAAAACTAGTTAGAAGAAAGATATTAATAACTACTCTAATAAGAAATAAGCTTATAAAGTAATTAAGTCTTAGGTTTAATTAATAGTTAATCCTATACTTTTTAGCCTAGCCTAAATAGAGATTCTAGATAAATTAACTAAAGTTAAAAACCTAACTAAAAAAGATATATTACTTTAGGCTCTAATTAGGGTTCTTAAGTAGTATTATGCTCCTAATAACTCTATAATACTTATAGTAGTTTATAAGGAATATCTTATAGTACTTATAAGAGCTAATATAAATATTAATACTATGTTATAATATATAGAATAGTAGAAATACTACCTCTAAGGGAAGTAATATAGAATCCTAGAAGTCTAAGAGAATCTTATAATAAAATTATTTCTTAGAGTAGTTTTAAACTAACTAGCCCCTATATAGGGAAAGGAGGCTATAAATTATATAGTTAAGAATAAGACAACTAATAGGAATAACCTATTACTAAGTAAATATAGAGTAATTTTTATTATACTCTATTATAAAGAGACCTTAATAAGGGGAAAAGGAAAAGTTACTAGGGTGTATATAATACTTTTAGACTACTTAGATAGTAATCCTAAACCTTATTCTCTAAAAATAAAGGAATACCTATATAGTATCCTAGTAATAACAGCTCTATCTAAATACCTATATGTTAAAATAGTAGTAAGAGGTGTATTAAAATCTATAACCCTAAAGTAATCCTAAGAGGAATCTAAAAAAATCTAAGAATAATTAAAGGAAGATAGGTAGAGACTACTCTAATACGTGCTTATTAATAAAGGATAGATAGACTAGCCTAATAAAGCCTTTTAGAAGTAAGCCCTACCTAAGAAGAATAAAGCTAAGGATAATAAGGAAGTAGGATTTAGTAACTTAGTAGTCTATATTATAATTAACCTAGGACTAATTATAAGGGAACTTTAGGTAGAAACTATTTTATATAAAGTATTTACATATAGCTATAATAGTCCTTATATACTTTTAAAGTATATAGTATTTAATAATTATAGTACTACCTACCTTATTAATAATATTAGTCTTCTTAAACTAGATTTACTTAAGGATCCTAGCCTAGATAAATACGTTAAGTTAGGATCTACCTTATTCCCTATTACTAAGAAAGGAAAATAAATTCTTAGGAAAATCCTCTTAGGACTAGACAGACCTAGTACTATTAACTTAATTCTAAATAACGTCTACTATATTAAGAACTTCTATATAAACGTTATATTAGAAGTATGTCTATAAAAAGTAAACATTTAGTATTATAGCTTTAATTATACCTTATAATAAGGAATACCTAAGAAAAACAAAGTAGTTAGCTATCTTATATAAAAGTTTAACCTAGTTTTCTTATAATATAATATTTATTCCTTATACCTATTCCTACTAGTACCTTATAGTTATGCTAGAGTATTTTCTACTTTAAAATTATCTTCTAAGTAACTAAGACCTTTACGTAATATATAAGGGGATAGGATAGATAATATAACTATATAGCACCTTTGTTTTAGGCATCTAGGACTAGATATACTTTAATATCTAGTTTCTAACGTAAGAGGGGTTAAGATATAAGTACCTTCTTAGTTAGAATACAAACATTACGTAATAACCTATACTTTATAAGTTATCTCTAGGTAAATATTAGAGGTAAGAGTAATATAACCCTATTATTAGGTTATATAGGATCTATTTAATTATCCTAAAAGCTTTAATAGAGCGTACTAAATACTTATTATTAAGGATAAATATTTAGGCTATCTATTTGTTTTCCTATAAGTTAATAAGATACTTCTTAAGGTGTTTAAAGTGCTTTACCTCTTTAAAAGATAGACATAAAGGTAAAAAGGGCTTATAATCTATAAAATTAGATAAGACGTTAAGCATATAGTAATTATAATTTAAGGATTTACTACTTATAAACTCTAGATCTAGGAGCTTAGTATTAATATAGAGCTTTCTCTACCTTATATAAAGGAACTAGTTAGAGGGAGTAAATAGGCAGGCTAGGAAGTAATAACCTAAGTAATTAAAATAATATCTATAGCTAACTTACTAACTAAGTTATAGTCTAAAGCTATAATAGTAGCTATATATATTATTAGTATAAGCCTATAAAAGTATAATAACTAGAAATTGCCTATTAAGGTAGAAGAAGCCTAGTATTACTAATATTTTAGGTAGTATATACTATCCTATATAATAAGTTTAAATTAGGATTTATAACTATATTATAGCTGGCTTTATGCTTATAGATACTATACTTATCCTCTTAAGTAAGAAAGGGAGAGAGGTATTAAGAAAAGGCTTTTTAAAGTAGTTCCCTAAGGGTATATTAGGTATCTAGTAGGCTATATACTAAATATATATAACCTATACTAGATTTAGGTTCTAAGTCTCTAATAAGTAATTATTACCTAGAATATAACTTTTAATAAGACAAAATTCTATTTACTAGTAGATTTATAAATAGTAATCTAATTAAAAGTTATATAAGAAATTATTAAGCTTAAGACACTACTAATAAATTTAAATATAGTACTTAAAGTACTAGGTGTCTTAGATCTAATAGATCTCTTAATAGAAGACCCTTTAGAAGCGTTAGTTAAACTAGATACTTTAAAACTAAATAATCTTATTACTAGAACTAATATATAAAGTAAGCTTCCTAAAGGAAATCTTCTTATACTAGAATTAACGCCTAGGCTAGAGCTAGTAATAAATATTACCCTACTAAGTATAGAAGCAGTAGAAACATAACTTTAGTATGATTTTAGGCTAGTAGAAGACGCTATAGACACTACTATAGGTGTAGTTAGTAATACTAGCTAATCCCTATCTAAGGAATAGATTAAAGACGTAATTTATATTTAGACTAATAGTCCTAATAAGGACTATAGAGTTATTAGCTAAGTATAACTACTAGACTTAACTTTTAAAATAGAAAGACTATTATACTTTAAGAATATAAGATCTATAGACTACTTATCCTAAGTAGGATTAGCTTAGGGGGTAAAAGGCTATACCTAACTAGTAAGATAAAGTAGGAGAGCTAAGGGATTACTACCTAAGAATAAGTAAGATAACTAATAATTACCCTATTAGATAAGAAGAAGAATATAAAACTTCTTTACCTAACTAGAGAAGAGGGTTAGATTACTAATAAGTAAATTCCTAAGTAAATCTAATATTACTTATAATACTCTAATCTAGATAGATAAGTCTTAGATAAAACTCTACTTTATAGATAGAGAATAGAATAATTTCTTTTTAACCTATATACCTAATTAGTAGAAAGCTAAAGAGGAAGTAGACTAAGTATATTAAACCCTTTATATAATAGTAATAGGATTAATTTAAGGTGCTATATACGCCTAAAAGGGACCTATACTAAGTAGGAAGTATCTTATATTAGAACTTCTAGATCTACTAAAATACTTTAAAGACATTTTAAAGCTACTAGAAAATATTAAGACTCTCTTCTAAAACGTAATATAAGAAGAAATTAACAAGCTTAGTAAGAAAGGGATTTAGAGAGTAATTAATACTTTAGAAATAAAAAACAAGCTGCTTCTACTTAAGTAGGTTTATACTTATAAACTAGATAAGGATAGTTTCTTTAACTAAGGTAAGGTAAAAATCTATATGTAAGGTAACCTCTAAGAGGAAAATCTACTTTAATAGACATATATAGTAACTCTTATAGTAAGGACTTTCTAGGTTGTAATAGTAATTATAGCTTAATTTAATTTAGAAATCTATTAACTAGATGTAGTTAATATATTTCTTAATATAGAAATAAATAGTAAACTAGTTAATTACTAATTCCTAGATAGGTTTTATATTTATAGGAAAAATGTTTATCTTATATATACTTTATATAGCTTATATAACATACCTCTATTATAGTATAAGGAATTCTTAGTAATACTAAAATTACTTAGATTATAACTTATAAATAAAGACCTATGTCTTTTTATAGATCTAAAATAAAAAGTATTTGTTATTTTCTATGTTAATAATATCCTAGTTCTATACTACTAAGATAATAAAATAGCTAGAGAAGTAATTATTAATAGTCTAAAGAAAGCATATAAAATAAAAGACTAAGGACTAGCTGAATATTATCTTAGAATATAAATCTTATAGGATTATTACTTAAGAAAACTATACCTAGTCTATAATTTATATATTAAAAAGATTATAAAACAATTTAACCTTAATAATAGAATTACTCCTATAACACCCCTACTACTAAGAACTTTTTAGAAAAATAAGGGCTAAGTAATAAAGGAGTAGATTTATAAATACTAATTAAAAATTAGTTTAATCCTCTTTACTATAATTATAATATAACTAGATATTACTTTTATATACTTAATCCTATTATAGTACCTAATAAATCCTTTACTAATTTATATAAAGGCAGCAAACTAAGTAATCTACTACCTATATTTAATATATTACCTTATAATCTACTTTAGTAATATAGGGGGTAGGAACATACTTATAAGTATAACAGACTCTTTATTTACTAATAATAAAGAGACAAGACGTTTGTCTTAAGGATATATCTTCTTACTTTTTAGAGGTGCTGTTTAGTAGAAAGCTATATACTAAGTAATAGTTACTACCTTAATAACTAAAGCTAAGCTCCTAAGCCTAGAATAAACTATAAAGGAGGTAATAGCCTTAAAAAGACTATTTTAAGACTTTACTCTCTTACTTAGAGACGTCTAGAAAATTTATTATAATAACAAATAAATAATTAGATTAGTAATCTAATAAGGAGAATACCTAATAACCTAATTATAATATATTAATATTTAAAATATATAGTTAAAATAAGAATTCTTAAATAGGAACTTTAATATAGTCTATATCTTAATAAATAACATACTAGTAGATAGACTTACTAAAAACCTTATATATATAAAGTTTAAGTACTTTAGAGTACTTATAAATCTTACTAATATATACTAATTTATTTAGAAAGATAAAAATAAAATAAAATTTATAACTAAGCTATTAAAGTTAAAAGAGTAAAACTATTAAGAACCTTATTCTTAGCTAAAATACTATTAGTAATTATTAAGAGAAAACTTCCTCTATTCCTAATTAGAAAATCCCTTAGTATAAAAAATCTACCCCCTTCCTAACTAAATACTACTTAGATTCCTAAAAGAAAATAACCTTAAAACTAGGTCTCTAGATAATATTATCTTCCTAACTAATTCTATCTTTAAAATCTAGAATAAGTCTACTTTAAAAGACTATTCTTAAGTAATCTTTACTTTACTAGAAGTACTTCTTAATAGCTCCCTTATAGTTTTTAAGAAGACTATTAAAAGCTAGAACTAAAGTAGTATTTAGTCTATATATAGTAATAAATATTATATAAAGTATATCTTACGCCCTATTTATCTTACTAAGTATTACTAAATAATCTTTATAAACTATAACTAAGTAAGAATAACCTTCTGCCTTAGGAATCTAATTATTAGTATAACTTAGCTAAGGAGGTAGATACTAAGTAGGGCTACTAAACATAGGAATATTTAGATTAGGCTAGCTAGTATTCTTAATAGCTTTCTTTTAAAGCTTAGAAGTAGTAGTAAACTAATTAAGGGTACCTTAGAGAGTCTTACTTATAAAACTAAGAGCCTTTTTATATAGTTAGCTAATTTCTAACTAGATCCTATTTAGGAAACTTACTAACTTAGATATAGTTCTACTATAAATAAGCTTTATAAATACTATTATATTATTGTTGCGATATTAACTATTGTGGATCCTATTGGACTTATTAGGCGTAACCCCAATAACCAGCCGCAGATCAACTATTGATCCATCAGTGGATCCACCGTGGATTTAGGGGTTATTTACCTAACTATTTGTAGTAGAACCTATAATAATTCTCTTCTAGTTACGCATAATTAAACTATAGTATTTACCCCCTATTATTTGTTACTTTGCCTATTAATATGTATGGTTAACTATATTACCCACCTAGTAATATACTAACACTAATTAGTAGTTGATTTTTACTACTATAGTAGTTATCTTAACTAATTCCTACTTCTATATATAAACTCTATAGATTAGTAAGGTACTAACTAGAAGAGATAAATTTTGCCGCCCTTATGGTAAATTATTTATGCTTATCGCCATATTACATAGTTAATTAGAGGCCGCTAGTAGAAGTATGTTATAAACTGACATAACTAAAAGGTCGCCTAAGATATATAGCTATCCTATAAATAACCCTAATTTTGTTGCGTATTAAGAAATCACTACTTAACTACAAAAAACACCTTACTTTACATACTAATAGCTAAGAAATACCATATAGATACTACATAAAGAAGGCTTATTTTAATAAGCAATAAGTATTATATAAAGGCTTACCTTAATAAGTAATAATTTTCCGCTATAAGCCTAAGGTAAAGTCGCGAATCAACACGAAAGTACTATAAATACCCTATAAATCCTTACTACCTATACCACCAGTAGTAAATCCTCTAACATATAGATACGCCTTCTAGCCCGCCAGAAGAAACACACGTATTTAAGGGGTAGTTAGGCTAACAGAGGGTAGCAATAATAACGCTAGAAGAAGAAGTCAATATAGTCTGCTAATCTACTAAGGAGGCTAAAGAAATACTATAAGAAGGCTAATATAAAGAGGAGGGAATATACATAATATAGTAGGGGGATACATAAGAGGCCAAGGATACTATAGACCTATACCCTATTCTATAGGCATACGTAAAGTACGTTAACCTATAGCTATAAGGCATTATTAATATTAAGAAGATACCTAGTAGTATTAAGTAGAAACATAGAGCCCACACACTAGACACTACTATTATATACTTTATGATAAAAGCCTAACATAAAGATTTTATAGCTAATTAACTATAGCAACAGGCCTATAATTATCTCTATAAATAGAAGGTTAAAGACTATAATAGTGTTAATAAGGAAGTCCTCCTTAAATTCTATGACTTCCTAATTAATAATAGTATCTAGATTAAATTAAACTAGAGGCAGGTTGCTTCTTATGTATATAAGGCATTAGAGGCTAACAATATATATATCTAGACTAAGGAAGAGATTAATAAAGTAGCTAGAACTAACCTAAGGTTTAAAGTAAGGACAGTAAATCCTAGATTTATTAATAGGCTGCTAGGTTGTAAGATCTACCTATTGCTAGGGGTAAGGTAACTACTATTAACTAACCTTAAATCTATAGCTAAACCTAAGACATATAAATAGCATAAAGATACCTAGCTTTAACAGGCTTCTTCCTATTGCAACCTATTGTTTAAGTTACTACTAATATTAAGTAAAAGCTCTACCTAAGTAAGCCTAACCCTAATAATAGTTATAGTTAAGAGATTATAAGACTATAAATCTACTATGCTAACTACTTAATTTAATAGTAAAGTAGTACTAAGTAATAGCCTAACTTTATGATAATTAACTAATCTTATTAAGCTCTACTCTAATAATCCTATATTAAAGTATATAGGTAGTTAATATAAGATAATTAATTTAAAGCTTCCTACCTTCTATAAGCTTTATAACTATATTAGAATCCCTACTAGTAGGTATAGGGCTATAATAATAATAATACTAAGTAGTAATACTTAAGAGTATTACTCTATTAATCTCTATAGATTTACTAGTAATTTTAACATGCTAATAGTAAATATTAAATTGGAATTTAAAGGTAATAAGGTCTATAGCGCTAGGATTATAGAGTTACACTATATTACCTTTGAATCTATTACGTATAATAACCCTAGGAAAAGTAAACGTAAAATCCTTAATCTACTTATTAAGAAGGTTACCTAGCTAGTACGTACTATAACCTATAACAGCATACTAAAAGATAAGGAATACTATAATACCCTTATTAACTATTACTAAGGAGTACCTAAGTATGCTATGGCTTTACTTAGCCTACCTGCAATATATAACATACTCTATATATAGCTATATAACAGCATAGCTAATACTATACTTTTCTATAAACTATAGGCCTAGTACTATACTAAAGAATACCCTAGTAATAATAAGTAATACTAGGTTAACTATAAGTATAATAGTAACTATAACTATTACTTATAGCTAAAAATAGACCTACTATGTAAAAACCTAAGAAATAGGGGTAACTTTATAGTAAAGAGGTGCTTTATCTATAAGAAACCTAGATACTAGTTAACTAAGCATACTAAAGAAGAACATTAATCTTCTTTCTAGTAGTATAAAGGTATATACTTAATAGATATTTTACTATTAATATTTAACTACTTTCTACTTAACTATAAGGGGATAGAGAGTACTATTAACTTTAAAGGAGCTAAGGATAAATACAAGCTAGATAATAGTAATAGCCCCTTTAATAGTAATACCTTCTTTATATCTACAGCCTTTTATAGCAAAGATAGTATTAACAGCTAGAAGGTGTTTACTTAACTATATAACTAGGCCATACTCTACATAATTATAAAGGATAATCTATATAAAGAGGAGACTACTAAGGAAAAACCTACTACTAATAAGGTATTTACCTTTAATAACTAATACTCTACTATAACTTTCTAGGGTATCATACTAGATATAGGGGTAGTAAGAGTATCTATAGTTAGTTAGTAGTAATACGCTATATTAAAAAGGTATCTTAACTATAAACTTCTACTAGATATGTTACATACTAGTAAAGTAATAATTCACTTTAGTAGTAGTAATTACTTTAAGTTAATAGGCACCATAGAAGTCCCCATACCCATAAGGAATCTCACCTTCTACGTAATAGACTTTAATACCCTATTCCTCTTCTACTTAAAGGATATAAATTGCTATAGAGTAAAATTTAATAACCTTACTAATATGCTAGTAAAGGGTAATATAATTATACCTATTATATAGAAATAAGGCTACATATAGATGCTACTAGAGCAACCTAAGTATACTATTACCTAATACTACCTAACTAATAGCAAATTATAGTAAATATACTACTAATTTAGCTACCCCTTAGTTTAGCACCTTTATAAGGTGCTCTAACATACTAGCCATAAGACAGTAATCTCTAATATTAAGGAGATTAATAAGTTCTACTATAGCTACTAGTTAAATTTAAAGGCGCTAAGAAGGTTTAAATTTACCCTTCATAATAATTATAAGTTTAACTATAAAATTATTATAGATGTTATATATCTTAATAGTAATAAGCCGGTTTTATATATTATAGATATAGCAACTACCTTTAATACTATAAGATTCCTCTAAGCTGTTACTATAGAACATATATAGGAAGTACTATAAATATACTAGATTAATATATATCTTAGCCTGCTAGATTAGATTATTACTAATATAGGCCTTAATTTCTATGTAGCTAAGTTTAAGCATGCCGCCTATACGTTATCTATTAATATTAAGGAGATACCTATTAAGGCCTATAATAGTATTAGAAAGGTTAAATATTATTATGCTATACTCTACTAAGCATATAAGATATTCCGTATAGAAACTAATATAGAACCTAAAGTTATACTCTAAATAGTAGTAAAAGTAGTAAATAATACTACTAGCCTAAATAGCCTTATACTAACCCTATTAGTCTTTAGAGCATACCTATAAATTAATAATAATTTACTACTAGTACTATTAACTATTAAAAGGGTAGAGATAATATAAAAAGCTATAGAGGAAATATAGTAAATTCACGCTAAGAGATAGGTAAATAACATACTAGTAACACATAATAGCCTAGATACTATAGCTACTACTATACTACCTCTTTAATCTCTAGTCTATATATAGTAAGAAAAGAACAGCTAGTAGGGCCTATTCTAATTACTCTTTAATAATAGTACTACTTATATAGTTAAATTGCTATAAGGCCTATAGAATTTCCGTATTACTATAGTAAAGCCCTACTACTAACATAAGGAGGATCCTAATAATACTACATAAGCATAAGATACTAGTACTACTACCCTACCCTCTAAGCTTCTTAATAGGTAAGGAGGTGAAATACATAAAGGTATTATAGTCGCTATAGAATAGCCATAACAATAGTACTATAGCTGCCTATAAAAGAACCTAGTAGAGATATTTACTACTAAGACTAATCTATTAATAGCTAACTACTTTATAGCAAAAGAGGATACTAACTATATACTTACTATTAAACTTTATAAGAAAGGCGTAATAACTACGCCTAGTAAACTATTTAAATAATCTAACTACTAAGAGATTAAGGGATTAATAGCCTAGGGTATATTCTATATCGTCTAGTACAATAAAAAACACTATAGAGGTATCTACATGTTTAAGTTATAATTAGTATGCAAAATTAAGGGTAAAAATAAGACCCTATATAAGAAGTTAAGACTTATTATCTAAGGGTACGCTAATAATAGGAAGGCTATAATACTCACCTAGTTACTAACTATCTAGTAAATAGCCTAATAGTTAATCCTTACTATTACCCTATTGTTATTACTTAAAAACCATATTCTATAGCTATATAATATAACGTAGGTATATACATAATTAGTAACCCTACTTAACTATATAATTCTTATAAGACTACCTATTAAGATCTAACACCTTTATAATACTAATACAATAATAGAGGTTAAGTAACTATTATATAGCATACCTAAGGCTAGAACCTACTAGTAGGTAATATATAATAACTATTATAGAAAAGCCCTCTAGATAGATACTTTAACCTTTAACCCTTACCTACTTATTTTAGTATAAAATAATAAAGATTTTATATTAATTAGTATATAGACTAATAATACTATTAGCCTTATAGATAAATTATTTTCTAACTATAAAGATACTAAGTTAATAAAAGCAACCTTTATAGTAAAGCTAAAGTAATTCCTTAAGCCTAGTAAACCTATTACCTTTAATAGTAGTATGCTTTCTCTTAATAATAATAGTAATATTTACCTCTACTAGAAGGGATAAGGTAAGCAACTACAGCCTATTAACCCTAATTCGCTAGAATCACACTAGTAGTACGTCAAGCAGTATGCCTACGGCGCGTATATTACCTTAATCTACTAGCCTAAGGCATGCTTTAACTACTCTATTACTACCTAGCACTAATTACTAGATATAAGTAATATTAAAGAGCTTAACTAACAAATTAAGTAGTAAATAAAGAACCCTAACTAAGGCCTTTATTTTTAACTACTTAACCTCATAACTACAAAGCTCTTTATCTTTATTAACAGATTATTTACTAACAATAGTAATCTCACCTTATAGCTTAGATTTATTATTATTCTTACAAATAAGCAACATAGTAAAGACAATACTACTATAAAAACCCCTAACAATACCAGTAAATTTACTATTAAAGGGAACATTATCTACTTTAGCTTAACAAAGTATAAGAGGGTTATATAGAGCATATTAGCCTCTAAGATCTACATAATAGTTACTAGTACTAATATTACCTACGTAATAACCACCACACTAGTAATAGTTACTAACCACCTTAAATACCTATAAATCCTAATAGTTATATATACTAACTCCTACTCCCTCTATAAGTATCTTATAAAACTTGGCACTATAAAGGAGAAACACCTTATAATTAATATAATAGCATTACAGTAGTTATATAAGCAGTAGGAGATACATAAGATTTAATAGATCTATGGCAACAATAACCTAGTAGATGGATTTATAAAGTTATCGCCTAACAAGGCGCTAGAGGAGCTTATTAGTAACAACGCAGCAAGGATATAGATAAATAGATAGGTTTTACGTACGTAATAGATTTATTACGTAAAAAAGAATATAATACTTTTAGATTTTTATTTTTATTATGTTTTTAGGCCCTTTATAGTTAACTAGCAAAGTACTACAAATCTATAGTAAATTTCTCCTTAAGAGAAAGTTACTAGTATTATAATATTAACTATTATAGATCCTATTAGACTTATTAGGCATAACCCTAATAACCAGCCGCAGATTAACTATTAATCTATCGGCAGATCTACTATAGATTTAGGGGTTATTTACCTAACTATTTGTAGTAGAACCCATAATAATTCTCTTCTAGTTACGCATAATTAAACCATAGTATTTACCCCCTATTATTCGTTACTTTGCCTATTAATACGTACGGTTAACCATATTACCTACCTGGTAATATACTAATAATTATCTTAAAGGTATCTTAAAATAGGAATATACTAAGAGTATCCCTATAAATAGTAAATATAGCTCTTCTTCTCTTTAATATATTCTCCCTATAAACTTCTATAGAGAATTAACTTAATATATAGAATATATATAACTTCTTAGTATAGTCTAGGCTTAAGAATTAGTCTTCTAAATAAGTCTATATCTCTAGTCTTATACTACTTATATAAACCTAAAGAACTAGGCGCCTTATACTTTATACCTCTCTTCTTAGGAGGAGGAGAAGGAGAACTTAGGTAACTACTCTCTAAATTATAAGTAGGATCTAGCTTATTCTCTACTTTACTAGTACTTAATCTTCTAGAAATAGACTTATATTTATTATCTTTATTCTTAGAATTATCCTTTAAAGCAGCCTTTACCTTAGAATCCTTTTTAAAGGGGTGCTTACTAATATGTTCTTAATAAGATACTACTTCTTAATAAGATCCTTATAAGCCTTCTTCTTAAAAAGGGTCTATTTAGATACCTCTTTCTAACGTTTTTAGTAGTTAATAACTAGGTCCTACTTAGTATAGAATTTTAATTTTAGTAAGTTATTAGTAAATAGAATAAGATTCTCTATACCTAACTTAGGTTTTATATTTAAGAAGTTAGGAATAAAGAGAGAATATATATTAGAATCTACTTATAGAGGTGTTTTTTAGTATTATAAAGCTCTTTCTAGTACTTTAGGGCCTTAGTAGTCTTACTTAGCTTCTTCTTCTTTTTCTTCTTCCTAGCTAGAGAATTATTTACATCCTACTCCTTAAGGGTAGGAATTAGCTTATTAGCTAAAGCATTACTAAGAATTAGATTATTAACTAGAGGGTTACTAGGACTAAATATAACTAGCTTAGATATAATACTAAGAAGCTCTCTAACCTCCTTAGAACTTACCTTTTTAATAGGTTTAGTATAATTTCCTAAGTAATTTATACTTAACTAGGGGTTTAATAAGTAGATATAGAGATTATAATAATTAATTTTAGTAAGACTATAATTCTTAAAGATTAAAATACCTTCTTTAGAGGAAAGATACTAGAATTTATAAATCTAGGTGTTAATAAATTTTTACTCTAACTTTATAGCTATTTTTTACTTAAAAAATAAAAAATTAGCTAATATATATCTTAGAATAAGATTATAAAATAAAAAGGAGGAAAACTTACCTAGTTAATTTGTTAATAATATAAAGGAAAAGAAAATAGAATTAAAAAGGTAAAAGAGGCCTATATATATTAGAAAATAATAGCTAGCTCCTTCCCTTATTAGACTACTTATTCCTTCTAGTTAAATAATTAGGAAATAAACCTAGAAGGAATAAATAATCTAGGAAGGAGTAATAAAGGAAGGTACTACCTACTAGAAAACTATATCTTAGTAGTTAAGAAGCCCCTTTTAACCTATTTTCCTATTTACTTTATTATATTCTAGGGATAAGAACCCCTTTATTAAACAATAATTACTTTGTTTTTCTTTTGTTAAGGATATATTTTAAGCTTATATTAACTACCTATAAGATATCTTATAGCTAGGGGGGTGTGTTGTAAAGCTGGAATAGCTTTGTGTGGCTAGTTTTAGTGATCTCCACTTGAGAAGTGGCGCACCAACCGCATGGACCTTCATTGAACCAGTATTTCTACTAGTTCTCCAGTCCGTAGATAGATTCTTAAAAGGAACAACTACTTTATTCTGAAATGACTAGACGCTGCGGTTCATCACAGATCGCGATTAGCGATCCTTTCTTTTTTCACGCGGGAGTGCTTGGTCTTTTTTTTCGTTTTGTTTGATTGAGACGGGCGAAATACCTACTACCACCATTTGATGGTATCCCCTGCCTAGCTGCTGATCACCTGCATGTGTTTGGACACCATCGAGCAAAAATCCGGCACCCGGGTCAGCTGTTGGCATGTTTTGGAATTGCACAATGTTTTTAGGACTCAAACCTCGGCACAATGTCACTACACGTTTCGAGCCATGGCTCGATTGAAACGTTCTATTGAAAGAAGGAAAGACTACATTGCTATAGTTCAGTATGGTAATCAAAATTTGCTTCCATAGACCCGATAATGCGGCCACCAAGAGTGATTGCAGGCTGCCCTCTGTAATCAAACCATGATTTGCTTGCAAACAGCTGCACAGCTGCATCTCAGAAGCGCAATCCAACAGCGAGTCAGATTCTCATATCGCGCTGGGAGCTATCTGGTCATTCCAGCGCCTTTGCGCCATTTCCAATTGAAAGCTGTCTCGGTTAGGTAGGTCGAAAATAACAGCCTCGACGAGCCCCCGGATCATGTCCCCGCTCGGCATATGCCCCTCGGGCCGCCGTGAGCTTACGCGCCGCCCAACGCGCCGAGGGCGTGTCTGGCAAATTTCTCGCCAAGCGTGCAGAGGGTCTGCTCATTACGACATATCTGCATGTCATCGAAGACGAGGAGCACAGGGGGTTTGTCACCGACAAGATGATCGACGACCAGGTAATAGCACCATGATATACCAGCCCGAAGCCCGGTGTCGTCGAAAGAAGGGAGCGCCTGCATGTTCATAAACGCCGTCCGCTGACACTCAAGTGTAGATGAGAGTCCTGAACGAGACCTTTGCGCCGCACAATATTCAGTTTGTCGTCAGGGACGTCACGCATACCGTCAACGACGCCTGGACGCACGAGCTCCGCATCAAGGAGAAGGCCGAAGCCCTTCGCCGGGGAGCTTACGACGACCTCAACATCTACTTTGAGACGGGGCTCATGACGAATCCCAACTCCGTGACCGGCCTGTGCAGCTTCCCCGTCGAGGACCCTTGGAACACGGGCATCAACGGCACCTCGTGGTACACGTACGACGGCTGCTACGTTAGCGTCGGCACCATGCCCGGCGGGCCCGGCATCCCCTGGGACGCGGGGGACAACTTGGGCAAAACGGCGACTCACGAGGTTGGGCACTGGCTCGGTCTCTTTCACGTGTTTGAGGGGTTCGATTGCGACGGCGAGGGAGATTTGATCGACGACACGCCCGCAATAAAGGTTGCGACGGTAGGGTGTCCCCTAACCCAGAATTCGTGTCCCGACCATCCTGGGCTGGATCCGATTCACAATTATATGGATTACACGAGGCACGCGTGGTACGACTGCGACTCTTCCCCCCCCCCCCCCCCTCTCGTAGTGGTTGACAATCCGCTAACAAGAAACAGTCTTTCCGAGTTTACGCCTTTGCAAGAGGAGCGAATGTACCGGGCCTTCAATCCCTTGAGACGAGGGAGATGACCGTTGGGCTAATGCATTGATATGGGATCTTGATCATCCATATCTGACGAATGGCTGTCAGCAATCAATGAAGAGCCAGCCATTGAATCAGCCGAATGGCTTTACACAACAGATAGTATTCAGTAAATTTTAACAAATAGATATTTGGCAGTGGCAAAATGGACGTCGGACAGCGGTGAAGAAACAATGTCAATTCATTTCACGTTGAAAAGGCTCCATTCACATGCGGTATGTCCTAAGAACCTGACGCGAGTCTTGACACTGGGAGCAGGAGACTTGGAGTCGTCCCAAAATGGTTTAGGTTGCGCTTCTACAATGCATATCCTTCAAATGGCTGAAAATACATTGTCGTCAATTCATTAGGGTGCAGACTTTGCATCAGACAGCACAGTATCATCACGTCTACTAGAAACCCGTTGCATACAAGGATACTTGCTGCCCATACATGACCAACCTCATCAGCAATGAAATAGTAAGCTGGAGATGCTCCCTCATTACCAAATCATTATCATGCTATAGAAATTTCGCCCTTAGTCCTGTATCAGCTTTTAGTGTTTGAAGTGGTATGCTGTGGTATCTCACTTTCATACGAAGTTCCAGTGTAACCTATACCCTTGCATTCAGCTCCCACATAGAAACAAATGATATTGTCTCAGTCCAGCCAAGATATTTCTACTTCAGTGACTAGGTCTTAGTTAGTATAGATGTCAAAAAAGCTTATTCGCTGACAAGCAACAGCTGATGTGCAGCCGCCCGGCTGGATAACCTCCCTTGCAAAGCTGAACTCGTGTTCGGAGAGATTCTTCAAAATCCTACATAGTTGTGGCTAAATAGTCACGAAATATTTCGTCCTGCTAAAGCAACTAAATGAGCCAGTAACTAACATGTCTCATTGGGGCTAAAATTTAGTATAAATCCAAATGAAGGCCTCGATGTAGTTCAGGCCTCTGAATACCATGCACCACCGCTCGATTGACTTCTATCGCAACTGAATTCACAGACAAGATGATTTTCAACGCCTACGTAACACTCATATCAGGTATATTTTCTCTCGGTACACACGCAGCTACGACTCTAGCCCGCTGCAACGCCGACAAGTAAGCTACCTGCCTCAGCCGGCTCACGATACTAGCTAAGTTGCTAACGGAATCAAGCTGCTACCGCGCTCTTTTTCCTTGCCCGTCTCCGTCCGCGGTTTCCTCCGCTTCAGCTTTCTGCGCGACAATCACTGCCGGTGGCACCACCGCCACGGATTTCCCCGCCCGTGCCAGCTCGGCGTGCGGGACTGTCGCTTCTCGATATATCTCAGCCTGTGGCTGTGGTCCCACCTGTTCCGTGACCCCCACCCCGACGCCGACGCCGTGTCCTGCCTACGGCGGTCTTCTCGCCAACGGAGACTTCGAATGCGGAATCTCTCCGTGGACCGTCGAAGTTCCCGACGCCGGTGCAAGCACCACCATCACACCTTCGTCCTCGAACTCCGGGGGGCGCTCGTTCGAGGCAAAGCTACTCCAGGACCGGCCTCGCCAGGAACCCGTACTCAGTGTGAGCGCCAGCAGTAACATTTTCTCCGTGGAGCCGAACGTGCCTTGCAAATTGACCTTTGCCCTATGGTTCGACAACATGGACGCCGGGTTTGTGGGGATTAAGTTCAATGGGGCGCCAGTGAGGACTGTGGATGCGAGAGACGGTGCGGGTTGGGGTGTCTGGAAGTCGGTCTCTATTGACTACACGCCAAGCTCAGACCGCCTGCAGGTCAAATTCGAGTTTCTGTACGGGAGAGTTGCAAGTGTAGTCCGGCTTGATAGTGTTGTCTTCAACTATCTTCATTGACAGTTGACGGCGCTCATGTTAAGTATTAAGGCAGCCCGCCATGTTGTCTGTTGCGATCACTGGAACGTCGATGGGCGAAAACCTGCTAGTTGATGGGAAGTCGTGGAATATTATCACTTCGCTGGATTATTGGCATTTATTCTCTTGTTATATGACTCGTGGTATCGGTTTCTTCTTCACTAGGTTGGAGGTTTAAACAAGATACAATAATAAAAGAAGCTAGTCAAGCCCAATTACTGCATGCTCCTGTGGATTTCTATTCGCCTACTATTGATGATATCACTGTTTTGGGGTCATGGACGACAGAGGCTTTTGTTATTTCCATACAGGCATCAGGGCTTCACATACCGCTGCATCCTTCGATGGCACTGTGTATAGCTTTGACCAAATGATCTTTGTTGAAGGAGTGTGGAATTAGCGAGTATCCGATTTCGGAGCTCGCACCGCCAAACCGGCACGCTTGCCGAACGGCACACGGCCTGGCAGTCCCCGAGGACTCGCGAGTCAGTGCCCCCGACCCCTGAAGTGCGATCAAGTACTCCGTAGAGAAATAACAACTCTCTTACAATTTACGTGCCAGTTCCGGTTGTCAGTTTGTGTCAACCCCGAAGGGAGTCGATTGCTGTTCACCTTTTTAGAACAGCGTGAAATAGCCTCAGCGTCAAAAATATCCGAAGTTGCACCATAGTAGTCAGTAAAGCAGAGCCAAAATGTCACATGGTCTAGAGCCTGAGAACCTTAACCCCATCTTCCTTCTTTCAAGGACCAGAAAGGCCAAAACCTCATGGCAAGCATCAATCAAATGATACGGGTAATGTCGGCATTCCATTACACATTGCAGACATCAGCTCTAGTAACGTCTTTGTTAGCCACAGCCGTTGACTGTATTGATTCCCAAGCTTGGCACTTGACCCTCTCCCGAGACGGGGTATACAATCTCGGCTATTTACTGCCTATCTACGTTCCCGCTCTATCCCCGGTCTAGGCCAATGCAATCAAAGCAAAGGGGGCAAAAAACTAGAAACCCGCCGGGCTTCGGGCCGGAAAAGAAGACGCTTGCTCTTCAGAGATTTCATGGTCTTGCTTAGAGGGAACCCCCCTCCCCGTAACAGTTGGAGCCTAGAATAATCTCGATGATTTAATCGTTTGTCGCTTTATCTCGAAACCTAGAAAACGCGTATTAACGAAAACACACAGCTAGACAACGCCTAGTGGCAATTGAACTTTACTCCGCCGATCTACAAGGCCGTTGTTTGCCGCCAAAGCCGGTCCCTCTTACAAGACTTGCACATTTTGCGTTTCATAACTATTTTTACCGTAACTTCAATACTACCGACGAGAACGCGCACAAGTTGAGAGGGCGCCGCCCGGTATGCCTTCTCACTCTGGCTCATTTGATAGACAGGACAGCCACGGCGTCGTGGTACGGGTGCCTGACAGAGATTCCAGTGCAGCGGCTAACGAGAAGGATGGCCACTCGTCAGCAAGCCCTACCGTCCACGAGCCGCGCGACCACGTAGAGTTCAAAGAAGGCGGTTATGGATGGTGAGTTCCAGCCTGTTGTACTGGTTTCGCATGATGCTGACGTCTGGTGGCAACAGGGTCGTCGTCGGCTGCGTCTTTCTCATCAACGCTCACACCTGGGGCTTGAATTCAGTGAGTTGATAGTTGCTACCCGTGACTGGACGCAAAGCTGGTAATGCTGCATCCGCAGACAGGATTTCTGACCAGCGGCTGCAGTCCTACGCCGTGTTCCTCGCTTACTATCTCAACTCCGGCGCATTTCCCGGCGCCAGCCCGATCGCGCTGGCTTTCGTCGGCGGCTTATCCTTTTCCGTCGGTAAGTTACGCTCCTTATTTCCCCAGGTGTCCTCGCGTCAGCTCGCTCATGTCCCCGGACCAGCTCTGCTTATTGCCCCGATCGTCACATTTTGCATCCCCCGCATCGGAACCCAAGCCTCTCTCGGCATCGGCGTAGTGATTCAAGCGTAAGTCCCGTCCAACTCAACATAATACCCTCCGGACTCTCACATTGTCCCCGTTCTAGAGCCGCCCTTATCGGCGCCTCGTTCACGACTGAAATATGGCATCTCCTCCTCTCGCAAGGCATCGGTTTCGGCGTAGGAATGGGGTTCGCTTTTAATTCCACCGTCGGCCTCGTTCCTCAGTGGTTTGTTGTCCGTCGTTCGTTCGCCAGCTCCATCGCTACCGCTGGCTCTGGCTTTGGCGGCCTCATCTATTCGCTTGGCACCAACGCCATGATCCACAACATTGGCCTGCCGTGGGCGTTCCGCATCCTTGCGGTTTTGTCCTTCGTCGTCAACGGCGTGTGCTGTCTAATGATCAAGGACCGCAACAAGGCTCTCGGCAGTGTGCACATTGCATTCCACAAGGGCGTCTTCAAAAGGATTGAGTTTTGGCTGTTTGTAGCCTGGGGCTTTTTTGGGCTGTTCGCATATGTGATATCCGTCTTCTCGCTAGCGGACTATGCCCACACTGTTGGCTTCAGTGCTAGTCAGGGATCGATCGTGTCAGCGGTCTTCAATTGTGAGTAGACCAGTTGCTCTGGTAGACAAATGCGAGGCGCTAACCTGTCTTGTAGTATCTCAGGGTATCGGACGCCCCGTCATCGGCCTAATCAGCGATCGCTTCGGCCGCATCAACGTTGCTGGGTTGGGCACCCTTATAGCCTGCCTCGCGACATTCTTTATCTGGACCTTCGCCGGGAAGTACTTCGTGGGCACCATCATCTTCGCACTTTTCGGCGCCTTTGCAGGCGTGCTGTGGGCGACCGTCGGACCAGTCGCGGCCGAAGTTGTCGGGATACAGCTCCTCCCGTCGGCACTGTCCATATTCTGGATGATTCTCGTCATCCCAGCAACCTTTGCCGAGCCTATTGCTCTGACAATCAAGACCTCTGACATTAACGCCTACTTGAATGTTCAGATGTTCACGGGCTTTATGTATTTTGCGGCCTTCCTATCAAGTAAGTTAAGGTTCAGCCTAGACTCCAAAGTCTTCAATTTGCTGATCAGTCTATAGTCTGGTTTCTTCGCGTTTGGAAAATCCGCGAATTGGAGACGATTGCCCTATCAGAAGAACATGAAGATGCCCTGCACAACAACGATGCTGTCTCCTTGACAACTTCGCGACGCACTGGATCTAAGCCAGGGATCCTGAAGTCTATGTTGAAAGGCATGCTTAACGTGCGGCGTGTTTGAGAAATTGTCGGGAGAGAATGAGTCAACAGTAAATTATTCTGGATTATGTCTAGTAGAATCAACACAGGTGTACTACATCTCTTATGTTGTTCAATCTCTCTTATGTCAACCAATAAGCCGCCAGAATCCAGGGATGAAACTTGCCATCAATCCTCGAATGACTCTATACAAGATTTCAAAGCCATATCTCGAAAAGCCTTTCTCGGCCAGATTTGAAGTAACGCCAACCGCTCCGATCTCTTCATACGCCTCGTTTATCGCCAATTCTGCAAACGCTGCGCCTAGAACTGCATACGACACCGTAAGACCGACCGACTCAGCGCTAATGGTATACCCACTAGCCTCTTCCTCAATAATTGCCGGTGGCTGTACGAGCAGTAACTTCACCAATTCCGGCTCGGATTGCAATGCCTTGTGTGCCCTGAGAAGGTCGGCGTAAGGATAGTAAAACGCATTCTTGATGAGCCACTCCACGGCCACGGGTGCTTGTGCATTGAACCGTTTGTTCCATGTTGCCGACGAGAGTAGAAGAAATAGTGGTCGTGTCCACTTTCCCCCTGCATTGCTCTTGAGTTGATTTAATGCAACGAGGATTGACTTTGTGGCGTCTTGCAGCACACGCACAATGGGCTTGTTGTCGTTGTCGCCGAGCGCGCAGATGATGGTATCTGCGCCTTCAAGACAGCCTTGTACGGAGGGAATGTGGGTAACTTGTGCTTCTATGATTCTGACATTACGGTCGGACTTGAACCGAGGGAACATGGAAATCAGCTTATCGCGCGAGCGGACAAATATCCTCAGCGTAGAGTAATGATTCGGTTTGGCAAGGATGGCTTTCAAAATTTCGCTTCCGGTACGGCCTGTTGCGCCAAAAATGGCCAGAGTGCGTTCTTTAGTTTGTGTCGGCGATGACGACATGGTGGTGTTCACAAAATGCCTTAATTATTACTTTTTGCGTGGTGGCCAACGGTGCCTGCAGTTGACTCAGTGAACTATCAACAGCAAGGTAAGCAAGCCGGTTCTATTTACCCAATATATATGTTTGCAGGTCACTTAATATGCTTCAAGCATTCCATGACGTTACGGAAGTCAAACATTGTGTAGCATCTTATGGACCGGTTATATCCCGGACAAAAATGAAATGTCGGTCCGCATGGAGCAATGTCCGTTGCTTTGTGTAAATACGAGTCGTAGTTGAACAAGATCAATTCAAGCGCGGAGTTGTCCATTTTCCAGTCCGGCCTGGGCGGTCCGCTCAAACCGTTGAATTAGCGCGGTGTCTGTCGTCATAGACTGTGTTCACAACGAAGGATACTTGCTGAGCGTTACATCGTCATAGACTACGGGAAATTGTGTGACCTCATACTCACCGATGTCTTCGGTAGATCCACCATCGAAGTTGCTAGTGCAATTACACAGATCGAGCGAGTAGCTATGAGTGAAGAAAGGAAGAAAGTAGAGAAAGCCTACATGTTCTGAACAAAAGCAGCGAATCGCGAGACTCGAGAAAAAATATGTAGAATCTCTGGTGTACGTTCCTAGCCTTATTATCTCAGCTCCTCTTCTTGAAGCTAATCTCCAGCTCGGTTTCATACAATTGGTAAAAATATGACAATAAGAGACAAAAATATGACAATGGAAGGGCAACTTTCACATAAAAGACAGGAGAAGTCTTACTAGCATCCATCATTTGAGGTGACCGAGTGTCAAAACCAACCGTTCTATGTCTATATATCTTGTATGCGTTCATAAAGTCTAACAACCCCGGCGATACAAAAAGAAAAGTGGTCGTAAGTCATACAGGTATGTTTGAAATAGCAAGCCCAGTCACACCGACGCCGTATCCGTACCCAAATATGTTATCAAGAGCTCTCCCAAGAGTATAGACTAAGTGTAAAAGCTGCAAATACCGACAAGCAATACATCACATTGCTTAAGTGTGGTAAACGGCAACATACTGGGCTTCGAACACACCTCCAGAAACAGTGTCGGCAGTCGGGGTGGTGCTGCCGAAGGCCTTGTTGGGGAATTCGCCGCCAATAGCAAGGTTGAGCAGAACAAAGTAGGGAACGTGTACGGTCTGTGCCCAAATAGCTGCAGGCAACATGGTCTCAGTCACAGTCCAGTACAAAGTGCCGTCAAGGTACCAGTTTACAGACTCCGGCGACGTAGAGCGGTCAACCTCGACAGCATAAGTATGGAAGTTGCCCTGGCAAGCAGTTCCGGCGCATGTTAGGTTACTGGAGAGACCGTCCTTTTCGTTGCAAGCACCGCCTGGGCTGACATCGCAGTGCATGGTACCAAAGGCCTTGTTGATACCGTTGACGTTCTCCATGATATCGAGTTCACCAGCAGCAGGCCAGTTACTATGACTGTTAGTGAATTGCTTTTAAAAGTTGACTTGGTTATTGGCATGAGTGGTAACTTACGTGTAGACCCCACGGAATGAGCTTCCAAGCGCCCAGAATGCAGGCCAGTAGCCAATACCCTGGCTACCCACATTAGGCAAGCTAAGGCTGGCCTGGATACGCATCTTGCCGCCAGCCGCAGCCATAAAGTCGGTGCGCTGTGTTTCTATGCGAGCAGAGGTCCAAGCTCCAGAAGCGTCTTTGAGAGCGGTGATCTGCACAGAGTCCTTGCCACTAAGTTGAACGTTGGCGATGGCATTGGTGTAAGTTTCGATTTCGCCAGTACCGAAATTCGCGGCACCACCGGGGTAGGATGTCCCAGTGGTGAAGATCCAGTTCGTGGCGTTGGGAAGCGTAGCAGCGGGGCCGCTGAAGTCATCTCCCCAGGTAAGAGTGTAACCGCTGATGTCAGGAGGGGCAATTGCATTGACGGCGGGCAGAGCAATGGCCAAAGCCGTGCTGGCTGTCTTGACGAAACCCATTTTGAGAAAGAAAAGACTGAAAAAAGAAGGACTGGTGAAGTAAAGAGTGTAAGTAAGGTAGAGGCTGTTGGTGAGAAGCGAGTGTTGGATGCTGGATGCTGTTGTATTCTCTTCTTTCGACTTGACCTGGGGATTTTATGCTTTTCAAGACGGCGTGTCGACTCTACAACTTACTCTTCTGCTATTTTGGTTTTAGATACTAAGCCACTTGGTAGCCCACTAAAGAGAACCCTTGTCGATAGGCCAATGCCGTTGGTGTGGATCCTTTTCCCCGTAAGTAAATTACTACATTCATGTTGATTGCCGACATCCGTGAATAAGTCAGTCATTTACTTACTCAGTCGAGATCAACCTACTAGGACCTGACATGTGTGCTGCGTCACGAGCCCTTCATATTTTGCCTCTAGACGGACAATTAGAAGACCGCGACTCATATCTGAGGTCGGTATTCTCGAGGAAATCCCACCGTCGAGCTACAATTGACCGAGTGAGACGGCAACAACGAACAGTGCATGATCGGTAGTATTCTACTCCTCTGCTGCAATGAGAGCTTTGCCAGGCAAGTAACTACATATCACATAATGGCCCAGGTGCACCAAGAACAAGGGAGCAATCGAAGACGCCTGTCGCAGCTGATGCACTGTATCTGGAACGCGACACCTATCCCTCTTGACAGAGTGCCTTTCGGCCATGCCTTGAAGTACCTAGCCTGGTAGTTTCAGAGCAGCGTGTACAGCCCGTTTCGTCTAGTACCCACTACCACAGCCACGAACCCATATTATTGCCTAGGGAAATAGCTAGCATATTTGTCAGGTGCCAGGAAACGGCGGCCCGGCACTGACAAAGGGGGCGCCGGTGGGGCGCCAGGGGGGGGCGGCACCGGAGAAACTAGGGACCGGAGGACACACTTAAGAGATTTCTGTACAGACTACGGAGGAGCGTGTCAAAAGTCCTTGCGCAAAATGCCAAGGCGCTAAAGGCATCATCCCCTAGCCAACCGTATCAGTACAAGAAGCTACACTCTAGATCACATGATCATGATCCTGGCCCCTGAAAGGGCCCCTAAAGATTGATATCATACTGCTGTAGTACCTCTATACTCTGTATACGTCTGATAAGAGTGTACTCTTAAGTACTGAGGCTGAAATACCCCACTTTTAGTCTTGGCATTTTGCGCAAGGACTTTTGACACGCTCCTCTGTAGAGGGATTTAGGAGGTTAGATTGGAATAATCAAAAACATCACCAAAAGCAAGAACGAAATTTTTGAAATCTGAGCAAAAACAGCGCCACAACACACTCCAAAAGGTTAATTAGATAGCCTAGTGCTCGTCGTAAAGCCCAAAGCAACGCAGGCACCATAGCAACCCTATAGCCCTTAGAGCAACTATGGCCAACACACTACTAAGAGCATACTACTAAACTTAGTAGACACCTCTAGATAGCAGTTAAGTCTATTAACACTATAAATAGAAACCCCCTTAACCTATATGCTATAAGGACTATGCTTATTACAGCCCTCTCCCTAATTATTAAATTATAGAACCTACCTAAGCTTAGATACCTCTACTAGGCTATTAAGAGCCTATAAGTAGAAACTAAGATAGCTAATAAGAATACTACCTATAAAATAAGAACTATTAAGATCGCCTTATAGTAATATATAGTTAAACTTAAGGAGAATACTAACATAACACATACAGCTAGTAAGGCTGCTAAGGAGGCTTAGAAAGCTAGCAAGCTAGTAGCTAAGGTTATAAAGGATATTAAAGTATTAGGACTAATAAATTAGGGGAGCACCATATAGTTATATACTAGTATAGCTACCTAAGGAGGACTTATAGGAAGTATATATAACCCCTATAACTAGAGAGTATCTTAGACCTAGACTCTATATAAAATTATTATAAATATTAGAGACCCTATTACTATTACTAGCATAAGAGCTATAAACTTCTATAACCTTAAGGTATATATAGACTATACTATTAAAAAAAGTAGTAATAAGTATATCTATAAGCTTAAAGTAGTATCTACTAATTAGCTTAAGAGTAGTAACCTAAGTATTAAGACAGCTATAATAAAAGATATAGAGGCCCTATACTAGTTTACTAAGGACTAGAAAACCTATATTAGTAATAGAGCTATAATATAGATCCTAACCTATAGAGTACTAACATATAGTATAAGGACTAGCTTAATAGATATAAAGTACTTTAATAAGATTAGAGATAATCTACTATAAGATAATAAAGTATTTATCCCTACTATAGAGATTAAGTATATTAGCTAGCTAACCTAATTAGCTAGTAAGAAGACTATATTATTAATTATAGTAGAATTTTTAAAAGTAGAAGATACTAATAAACTTATTAATAAGGGACTTATCTAGTAAGGCTAGGTATTCTAATATAAATAATATAATAGATACTACTATCTAAAGTAATACTTTAAGTACTATATATATAGCTATATAGGAACCTAGTATAAGGTAATAATAACATATAGCTACTATATATAAGAACATTTAACCTAGGATTACCCTTTAAAAAACAACATAAAAATACCTAGGAAATACACTATATATTATAGCAAACATAAGGTATAGAATAGTAGGTACCCTACTAGGATACATAAAAAAGCTAAGATTAAGACTACCTATAACTAATAGCTAAGGTACTACCTAAAATAACTAGCCCTATAGTCAGCCCTAAGACTAGAAGCCTAGACCAGGCCAAACCTAAGGATTATATAGCTAGTACTAGAACTAAGTTAATCCTAGGAGAACCAACTAAGCTAAAGCCGGTTACTAACAAAAAAGGTCTAAAAAAGGCCTAACCTAGCAGCCACTATAGAATTAAAAGAGATAATTATAGTAGCTATAGAAAATACATACCTAAGACATATAATTGTCTAGACTTAAAGAGCACTTAGAGTACTTAACCTAAACATATAGATAACAAATAATAGTATAGTAATAGAGATTATAGTTAATAATAGTAAATAAATAGATAACATATACTTATAATACTATAGTATAATATAAGAAAATCTAAGGATATAGTTATAATAATACTCCTCTATAACCTAAATATTAATAATTATAATATTATTACTATCTAGGAACTATAGAGGAACCCCTTTAATATAATAACATACTACCTAGCTAAGGACTAATTTTACCTCTACTACCTATCTAATAAGGAAAGAAGACTAGCTAGGGTGTACTACTTTATTAACAAAAAGCTTAATTACTCTTAATAGTAGTTTAATAAGAGTAGTAGAGATCTCTATACTATTAGTATTAAGATAGGTAAGGATAATAAACTACCTATAGTTATATATAATATATATAACCCCTTACTTTAGGAGGAAAACTAACTATAAGTACTATAAAAACTATAGAAATTACTAGAAATATACTAAGATAGTAAACAAATTATTATAAGTAACTTTAACCTTTACTATAAGCTATAGGGAGGAAGTAATATCTAAATATAAGACTATAAAGTAATAAAACTCTTAGACCTTATAGATAATATAAATCTTATAAGCTAGCTATAACTAGGGACTATTATATATAAAAAAGGGGACTACTAGATAACTATTAACCTATACCTTATTATAATAGGCCTTATTAATAGGATTATTAGATATAAAGTAGACTATAATATTAACTATAACTCTAATTACCTACCTATAGTAACATCCCTAAACCTAGTAGTAGTAAAGCTATAGCTAGAAAAGAAGTAAAACTAGAAAGCTATTAATAAGAAAATACTTATTTAGATACTATAGGTCTTACTACTATAACTATAGAGACCTAAAATAAAAATAGTACTTAATAGCTATATAAAGGTAATAGTTAAAGTACTCTTAACTACTATTAAGGTATTAGTACTAACTAAGGTCCTATTACTAAAATCTAGAACTAGCTAGACTAAAAAATATATAAACACCCTAGCTAAAGCAAAATAACTTTATAGGGTATATAGTAAGTAATAGATAGATAAAAGTTAGGAAGTATATAAGGAGGTAAAAAACAGAAAAGGCTATATTATATAAAAAGTACTATAATAAGCATACTATAAGGTAGTAAAAATAGCAGCTAAGTCTCCTATATTACTATAGAGAATTATAAAATAGGCCTAAAATAGATAAAATTAACTACTAACTATTATACTAGAGATTAAGAAACCTAATATAATTAAGATTACTACTACCCCTAAAGAGAAAGCAGTACTATTTAAGGAAACCTTCTTCCCTCTACCTCTAGAGGTAAACCTTAAAGATATTAATAATATATTATATAGTAACTAGATTACCTTACTGCTAATAATAAAAATTAAAGTAGATAAGGCTATTTAAAAAGTAATACTACTAAAGGCCTTAGGCCCTAATAGTATTACTAATAGAGCTCTATAGATAGTAAGATAATAGATTATACTATACCTTACTTATATATTTAATTAAAGCCTTTAAATTAGATACTACCTATAATATTTTAGAAAGTCTACTATAGTAGTATTAAGGAAGCTAGGTAAAGATAACTATATAACACCTAAAGTATATAGACTAATAGCCCTCTTAAATACTATAGGAAAAGCTATAGATACTATAATTATAAAAAGACTAAGCTACCTTACTAAAACATATAGATTACTACTAGATAGCTATATTAGAGGTAAAAAATAATAATCTATAGAACATATACTATACTAAATAGTTAACTAGATATATAATACCTAGGGCTTAAGGAGGGGAAAGGTAGTAAGCTTACTCCTCTTAGATATATTAAGTACCTTTAACAATATTTTATATTACTAACTCCTATATAACCTAAGGAAAAGACAAATAGACAAATTAATAGTATAATAGATTATAAGCTTCCTTAGATTATAAAAAATAAAGATCTATATAGATAGGTTTTAATCTAAAATATATAGAATTAATACTAGCATCCCCTAAGGATCACCCCTATTACTTATACTCTACCTCTTCTATAATATAGATCTCTTAGATAGCTATAATAAAGCTAAAGGCATAATAGCTACTAGCTTTATTAATAATATAGTAATCCTAGTAGTAGGAGATAATACTAAGGATACCTACTAGAAACTCTAAAAAACGCTCTAAAAAGCTGAGGGGTAGGCCCTTACTTATATGTCTGTCTTTATACCTAAAAAGTTCTAGCTTACCTACTTCACATAAGTAAAAACCAGAATTAATATAGGTATAACACTTTAGAGCTAATAGGGTAAAATTAGGCCTAAAACAACCTATAAATACCTTAGATTTATTATAGACTTATCCCTTAAGTAAAAATAGTATATAGATAAGACAGAACATAAGGTAATAAATACTATTATAGTACTTAGTAGCCTAAGTAACTCTATATAGGGTATAAGGACTAGAGAGATAAGAATAATCTATAAGGGAGTTACTATACTATAAATAATATATATATACTTACTATAGTTAAATAGTAAATAGAGAGAGAAGGGCTATACTAAAAGAATACTTTATAGACTATAAAGGCTTTAAGCTAGAGTAGCTAGGATAATAAGTAGGGCGTATAGAGCAACCTTATTCCTAATACTAGACATAAAGATATATCTCCTACTAGTTAAATAATAGATATAGAAACATAATATTAATACTATTAGTAGAGTAGGTATAATAGAAGCTCCTATATATAGGGGGATAAAAAGGAGCCTAAAACAAAGAATAATAAAACAACTACTTAATAAACAAGAGATAATTAGTAAGGAGCCTAAGTATATACCACCCTTTATTATACCTCTATAGTAGTAGGGCCTATACATCTAGATTACTAGATACACAAAACAGGCTAAAAAAGAATACTAATAGTATCTAGAATAGAGTACTAATATAATCTATATTTATATAGATAGTAGTAGTATTAGTAGCTAGATTAGAGCTGCTATAGTCTACATAACTATAAAGCAAACTAGAAAATTATATATAGGTAATAATACTATATTAATAGTCTATATAGGTAAGCTATAAGGGATTATTTTAGCCCTTTAAATAGCCTAGGTAGATAAGTAAAATAGAAACTATAGAAGTAAAGCTTTTATCTATACTAATAACTAAGCTACTATTAGATTATCTATAAAACTAAAAGGGAGATCTAGTATATACCTCCTTAAGATTATTATAGATAAGATATAAGCCCTCTATAAATAAGGACTTAATATTAAACTCTAATAGGTCCCTACCTATACTAGTATCTAAGGTAATAAAGTAGTAGATATTACTACTAAGGAAGCTATAAGATAGAGATAAGATAGATAGATAGGCACTAAGGTAGATAAGCTAGAAGCTCTATTTAAGCTAAGGTCTATAGTTAAGACCTAGTTATATAAGTAGTTATACTAAAAATAGCAAATAGACTAAGAAGCTAAGACATAAGGAAGGATGCTATTCTGCCTTACACTAAAGCTAATAAAGAAGGTCCTTTAAGCCTATAAAGGGCTTAATAAATACTAGAATACACTCCTAGTCTAGATATATATAGAAAAGATTAGACTCTAGGATTTCCTCTTTAGCTAAAAAGTACTAGGTATTACTAGTACTAACTACCTATACTAGGAAGGATAACAAATAGTATTATATATCCTACTATAATACTATAAGTATTAATAGCTCTAATACTAAGAACTTAGAGCCCTCCTAGGATAATATAATCTCTAGGTTATACTAAATAAGCATAAAGTAGCTACTAAGGTAATTAGGTTTATAAAACAGACTAAGATCCTTAGGTAATATAGGATTAAGTTATAACCTAGATAAAGCTAAGTATCAGGGGGAGACTATAGGTAAATAGAACTATTATAAGAGGAGTAAGACCTTAACTAAATCTAGACATATAGGTATATTAGTAGAGAACTACAAACTATATAAGGGGACTAGCTAAATATAGATAGAGGTTAGAGAGTAAAGTAGGAAATTTAGAAATAGCTAGTTAATATTCTATATTAGCAAAGTAGGACGTAATAGATTAACACCTGGAGCGTGTCGGCAGTCAGCTAAACCCCGCTATCCGGGCATAGCTGCTGATTAAGCGGCTGAAACCGAGTAGGAATAAATCAATTAATCAATCAATCAATCAGATTGGAATAATCGTCACAACCGACCCCTAACTGTGCCATTGTTAACTCTTTTACCCGGGACTATCTCCAGCCTCTGACAATATTGCTGCTGCGAACTCCAACCCCATCATCTTAACCACTAACCTTAACCCGAAGACATGGTCAAGCTGCTAAAGGCTATGTAGATACGTCGATATACAATTTTCCTATTCCGCTTTATCCGCACTGGCATTACTGTAGGGCTCAGAGCTGGTCTTTTTAGTGAGTCATCTTCCAGAGCTACGACCAGCCACAGTTGACTAGGTTTTTGCCAGTATTGGGGAACCGAGCCAGCTGATGCCCTATGCGAACAGTTCGTCCAATCCTTTGCTCCAATCGTTAATAGTTAGTCCGTCTCGGGTCACCTACACGGTTCTTGGTTGTATAAAACTGATATTTATACCCTTGCTGGTATACGTTAATCTGATGAGAAGACGAGCTTCTTCCCCTTGGTCCTGTAAGGCATACGCGTAGGTTGAACCTGGATGGTAAAGTGTATTTTGCCATACATAATCGTTTCTTTCCAGCAATCAGGGCTACACTCAGATTTCCCCTTTGCTATGTACACATAGCATTATCTGTAGACATAGGTACATAGTAAATCCAATACCGCCTGACTCGCGGGGGGATGTGGGTCTAACGTGGTGAGGTTGCATTGCAGAACTGAAATGGCAACTCAGCGGCGGCGCCGAAGCGTTCTATAAGGCTTTGTTTTATACACAGAGACCGGCAGCGCCAAGCCACTGATGTGAGAAAACCGGAAGCGATAAAGAAGCAAGTTGGCGGCAAAATGTCATGAGTTTGATCAAAAGTCTGCTACTATATCTTTATTCTATGGTACATAGTAAGCACTCTGACTAAAAACAGCATCACATATGAGTCGATGGGCAGGTTGCAAATGGTCCCCCCAACTTTGAAAAGGCTAGTGCTACCTAGGGTTAGAGGCTAAGGTGGGTCTGCCATCCGGGCTTGCACTGACAGGCAACCTACGCGTGTCACACAGACCAGAAATGCACGGTACTCTCAGGTTATCTAGCGGGGATCACTATAAGTTTATCTGTAGACTCGAGCTAGCCCCCAATCTTTTCCTGATTGCATCCGCTGGAGGCTTGGCTGCTTGCAATGAGATAAGCGGGGTCCCGCTGGGACGATGGCATTCCAAGCCCGAAGGAAGGCAGCAGGATGTTAAAATGTGAAAGAAGAAACTGAAAAAGCTCATGAAAAAGGAAAAAAGGGTTGATCAAGCTCCAAAATGAGTTGTGATGTCTGGTAAGATGGCCAAGAGAGCAGCGCAACCAAAACTTGCTCATCTACCACCTCACTCGTTATTCTCCCATATGCTGACATGACAGCCCACCCTACCCGGCAAGGATAAGTCGACCCCTGTGCTTCCTCTTACTCCTCAACTTAGCGCACCGGCATCTAGGGTGACAGTGAAACAAGAGATATTTATTGAAGTTCTCACTTTCCAGGGCTAGTTTCAGGTTTACTATAATTAATGTGAAGAGCAGCGTTGCGTTGTGTTGTAAACGCATAGACACAGTCTCAGTTCACTAGAATTGGGCTATCCAGAAGCTGCTAATGGTTATTGAAGTGTTAGTAGCCGTGGCCTTTTCAACCTCATTGGACAAAGCCGTATCTTCGACAGCAGATAAGATAACAACGCAAACGTTGGCAATGGCCTTTTTCAGCTTTGCAGATGTTACCCACGTATATTATTGCTTGGAATAAGAAACAGGTAAAGTCTTGGTTACCAGAGTTTCTTTTGTGACGAATAAACAAGTCGTATGGTAACCATGTGCTCAGTTATTGCAACGTCCTTCCTGCTGTACCTCTGACGTCGGATGCCACTGCTTAGTGATAGGTATCTCTCTGAGACGGCTCCAGAACTTCCAGGTCTCGTGTCAAGAACCCCGCGCCCAAGTGTTCCTTATTGTAACTAATGGCAAGTCCTACATTGTTCGTAGTTAATACCAGTCGAGACCCTTCAGCCTGGGGAAGGAAGCATACGTGTTCTCAAACAGAACGTTAACCGCATTTCGGGCCGATGCAAAGCCACTCGTCGCCGTACTTCTTGCATGTGCACTGTCTGGCAACAAGCTCTGCAGGCTCGGGAGTAGGGGCAGCAGCCGCAAAGGCGACAAGGACTGCAGCCATGGTGAAGAGAGAAAATTTCATGATGAAAAGATTGGTACTGATTTTCCAAGTTGAGCTTTGATTTGAAATGTTGTATTAAGGTAGGGAAATGACAAGGGAAGTTGACTGAGTATTTAACTTCCAAGATAGAGGCGTCTGGTGAGATACGGCATGCTGAAACGGTCAATGTTTATAAGAATGTTATCTCGAGCCCTCGTATAATCCACTAGTGCTTACCCTGTGCCCGAGCCTGCACATCAAATCAGTTTGGAACTTTTGTTATGTATGGTCACCTACGGGTTCCGTGGACTACATCGGCGCTTTATTCGACATGATAATAGAATGTCTTGTCCTGTATGGGACATTCCTTTGCCGAAAGCTCTCTACGACTGGTCCGATAAAAGAAGGATTCAGCTGTTCTTGGCATTGTATGCCGATGCGCCACTCAAATACTCAGGGATACCAGATGTGGAAGGTCGATAAGGTTTTTTGAGCTGTGTGCATCAGCGACACATGTAGAAAGCTACTCGTGTGATGTAAATCTGAGGTTCAAATCAGCTCTTACTGATACCATAAATCAAGCTTGAAATCTCTTGCGCTCCTCCAGATTTCGAAGCCCATATTTCAAGTCATTCCTGTTAGGTGCCCGCATTGGTCTCTTCCTCAGCTAATAAATAGACGCACGCTTGCTAACTCATACAGTTCCCCTGAAAACAATGTGATGAACGGGAATTTTGAGGGGATCAAATTCTTAGGAAATTCATTTTCACTCTCCGTTTTTAATTACAATCGCTCCGGATCCCCTCCTCTCGCATCTAGCAAAGTTCGTGCACCCTGTATATGAAGTATCACGATGCCTATAAATTGATGCGCAGACCTCTAGCCTGTACTGCATTTCGATCTCCTCAATGAATGAAAAATATACGATAAGACAGAGAAAGTGTCCAACAAGACTTCATATGAATTATTGCGCGAACGATCTTAATTATGATGTGGTAGGCGGGCGCCCGTACCTCGGCAAGGGCATCAGCCACAACCTTGGCGGCAATGATGATACTGTTTTGGAAAGGTCTGGACCCGTCAGAACTCTTCATATCGATGTTGCAACTATCTCCATCGACCTGATGGCTAAGCCACTAGGCAGAATGCGGGAAGGCTTACAATCTTACCCATGATTTCTTCTCCAGCTTAGCCCCCTCAGTCATGTTTCCAAATCGAAGTAACTTTTAGTTTGAGGGGATAGAAATATGTTCGTTTCTTGCCTAGAACTTCTTGAAAACATCGAGGCATGTCATGTGCCGTTAGCTATGGTAACCCCAGACATTCTCAAAGCTAAACATCTACAACTCAACAGAACATCATCCCAACTCTTTGCCAGAAGCCCCGCCATAGATTGCTTCACCAAAAGCGATTGAGTTTATACTTCAAAGTAATACATTCCAAGAAGCGGCTGTCGACCCCGCCTTATCTCATCTGATTTGAGTGGTAGTGTAAAGTGATTGCGTGCGTTCAAGCATTCAAGTAGGTTTCAGGTCTGAATTTGTATATGCATTCATTTCAGAGCTATTTCTCTATTTATAATAGGTATTCCTCTTTGACCTGGCAACTGCGGAAATGGTTTAGTAAACTTATACTGAGTATGGTTGATTTCTGATAAATAGGGTCCAGTAGTAGGCGCTTCCCGAAGTCCATCGTTGGGCATTGCCGGTTCTAAGCATTTATGATTTATGGTCTTTGCTGATTTGTATGTGAATTTGGCTTGAGAGAAACAGTATCGTCAAGCAGGTGCAAGTGGAAGATCTAGGAACGTAAGTGATAACAAGCAAGATATCCGAATATTCGGCTGCGCCTAATGCTTTTAAGTTTGGGCATTTGTTTCTTGTGGCCAACCTCAGCATGCCCGAAACTGGAGCGCCAAGTGGTTGTCACAATGAAAATCCATAGACGGCCTAGGGAGTAGGTTAAATCACTGCTATAGAACGGTCATTGCAACTGAGAAACTATTCCAGCTTCACAATATATGCTTACATGTTGCCCAATTTTCCGACATTCCGTCAGGCTTTACCGAAATGAAGGTGCATGTTTTCCCCTCAGTACTGACCAATAACCAGGGGCGGCATTCCATAGCTTGATTAACGAATAAGCAAGTTAAAGCCCTCTGCGTTACACTGCAGTTAATAGCTCCGATTCTCATTCGTCACGTAACTGTCAGCACACTTTCTCCATGGATAGTTAGAAAAGAGGGGGATAAAAAGGCCAGTTTGTCTCACAGCTTCCGGCTTTTCTTGTGACCTTTTTTGTTACGATCCCCTCCGGCGAGCATTCAGAGAAGGCTCGATAAATACCTTGATCATGGCTTTTCTTCTCTCATTTTTTATCTTACTGGGCCGAAGTTCTCTTCTGGCACAATGCCAGAATCAGGTTAAAACATGTGTCAGCTCTGTCGGAGAACAATACGACTACGTTGTGGTTGGAGGTGGCACCAGCGGTCTCGTTGTGGCCAATAGACTCAGCGAAAATACAAATAGTAAGAGCTACCAGCTATGGTGTCTTTGCTTTTATTTTTTGACTCAAGACACGTTATCGATCTGCAACTGACAAGGTTCCAGAGACGGTGCTGGTGATTGAGTATGGGGATCTTGTCGAAAGCGTAAATGTTACCGTTCCGTACTTTACAACACTCGACCAGTCAGCCAACCTCTACAACCTCACCTCCGTCCCACAAGCCCACCTCAGCAACCGTACTTCTCGGCTCCGTATTGGTGCGACTGTAGGTGGAAGCTCAACCGTGAATGGTATGGCCTGGGACCGCGGTTCCGTAGCTGATTACGACGCATGGGAAGCCCTCGGGAATCCAGGTTGGGGATGGGACACTTTTCTGAAATATTTTCGCAAGTCTTCAGCTTTCGTTCCTCCTGCTCAGGAATATGTCGATAAGTACAAATACCAGTGGAGTCCGGGGGCATATGGACATGGGCCTGTGAAGATTGGTTTCCCATCATGGCAGTGGCCAGAAGCAGGTGCGTTGCATATATCTACCCAGCAACGAGATTTTGAGCTGAGAATTCCCAAGCTATCCAAGCTCGTGCTTGGGCTGAGGACATCAAGGTCCCCGCTTTAAAAGACGGCGCTGATGGAGACAACGTTGGCATTGCCTGGCTACCGCAAAACTCAGGGGGCGAGAGTGCGGCGCGGTCGACATCCGAGACCGCATACTTCCGTCCTGTTAAGGGCCGCCAGAACTTGCACCTCATTGTGCGCCATTACGGGGCGGCTCTAAAGTTCGAAGGTAACAATACAATCGGAATCGACATCCGAAGTCGCGATAGTTCAGAAACCAAGTTCGTACGCTCCGAAAACATTGTCCTGGCTGCAGGCACTGTCAACACCCCGCGACTTCTGCAGCTCAGCGGGATCGGTGCAGAGAAACTGCTTAAGTCCCTCGATATTGACGTTCTGGTGGATTTACCCGGTGTCGGTGCGAACTTTCAGGATCATCCGTCCATCTTCATGGTGTACGACTGTAAGCGGTGTTTCTCGCGACCTCTACTCTAGTCTGCAGCTAACCTTGCATCCACCCAGTCACAAATGACACTGCGCTTAACCCGAGTTTGATGAGCAATGAAATCTTCTACAACAGGTCTTGGGCGGAGTACCAGGCCAACAGAACCGGGCCCCACACCCATTCCTGGGGGAATAAAATTGTTTTCACGTCCCTGCAAGATCTTGATCAAGCCAACTATCAATCCATTGCGGAGGCAGTTAGCAAGCAGGAACCATTACAGCATCTCCCTCAAGTCTACGCCGAGAACCCGGCGTTGGTAGAGGGTTACCTCCGGCAACGAAACGTGTTAAGAGAGCAGTTTCTAAATCCCAAAGCAGGTATCGTTGAGTTCACATTCGGAGGCGCAGAAAACATTCCAGTGGCTTTACAAAAACCTTTGTCAAGAGGTACAATCAGCATCAACAGCACCAACCCAGACCCGTCCATCGCACCTCTGATCGATTTCAACACGATCTCCAATCCAGTCGACACGCTCATTCTTATCAGGGCAGTTGCAAAAGCCCGTGCCTTCATGTCGAGCCCTAGTGTTGAGTTACTTGGAGCAGTCGAGCTGATGCCAGGCCTAGGCGTGAGCAGTGACGCTCAGATCGAGGCAGTAATGAAAGATTCGTGGCTAGCTCCAAGCTTTGACCATCCCGTTGGGACGGCGGCGATGATGCCCCGAGAGTGGGGAGGTGTTGTAGACAGAAACTTGAAAGTGTACGGAGTTGAGGGACTTTGGGTAGTGGATGCAAGCATCATGCCCATATTACCGGCGGCACATACACAAGCTACAGTCTATGCTGCGGCGGAACATGCAGCCGACATCATAAGAGGGTTTGAACAGTAATTGGAGCCAGGATATGGTACGTCGTTACGGTTGTCTGGCTCTCTAGCTGTCGCTCCTTTGTAATACAGGCTTTCAGCATAAGTAATCATTAAGTTCTGTTCATGAAATGTTGTATATTATGAACTCAGGGGCCTCGATATAATTAATGATTAATTGCTTGATTCTTTTGGAGCATTTGAAGACGTAAATCGTTGAAAAGATGCAGTCCGCTGGTCAAGGTTTACCTCGAGCACTACATCAACAATTTCAGACCCCATAACCTTGTGTATACTTGAACTTTCATTCACACATTCACTTCTCACAGACTCAACAGAACAGAAACTTCCAACCTAAATCGAACAAGTCTTGATTTCTCTGCCAGCCCGCAATCCTACTGTGTTGCTCCAATGATCTTAAGTGCCTCAGTTGCTATCATGGCCAAGGCGAGCAGAATCGGCTCATTGACTTTACAGGATGTCCGCTAGTAGTCAACTGTTAAGCCGTGCGCCAAGCAATTCAAGGTAGGATCTGTATCCAGATTCCATTCGTCTGTTTATTCGCCCATTCCTTCGTCAATCAGGCAAGGAGAAGCGTTTGGTAGAGAACAGCATTCCCACGAGCATCATAGTCGGACTGCCGCGCTACGCTTGAACTCGTGAGGTTGGAGCAATTATCCGACTGTCAAATATAAGTTTCCAATGCTTCTATTTGAGCATTGTTTTTCATGTCTTAGCAGAAAGACTAGCCCATTGGTTTAGTCCTGCGGATGCCTTTTTGACGGGCGATGCATCATGCATCACAGCGTGCATGTACATGGCCAGTGAGGATGACGTGGATCAACGGACGGCCACTACTAACACCAGGGCGGACCAAGAAAGCTTGGCAGGGCTTCTGGCGACAGCATTCTTGTGGTAAACAGATGCAGGAGAGGACGTATCACAGTTCAACAGCTGGCTCCCTGAAATTTCCATACTTTGTCCAAGGCCGATCACATTGGACCATAGGATAAACAGTCGCTGATTCGCATCTCCTAGGCCAGTCCATGGCAGTCCATGCAACCACCGGAAGCGGGGTACAGATTTGCTATGTAAACAGTACATCTACAATTTGTGGCAATTGACAACAGTCGCAACCGAGAGGTGCCTATTTAACTCGCTGAGACTCCTCGATTATACAAGCACTAGTTTTTTTTATCAACGTAATTGAACTTTTCCCAAGCATGGCGAAGAAGAAGAAGATGAGGATGAGCAAGTCACCAGATCAGGGCGAGCCAGTGGCCGTTGCCGATGACTTTGATGATGGGCCCGAGGTGTCGTAAGTTTTACATTCCATTGGTAGTGCCGCACTTCAGGCTGACAGTCGTCCGAAGTCCGTATACAAGCCGAATCTGCAGCGTCTACTTTAACAACGGAGAGCCGTTCATGGTTCCTCGTGACATCATCTGCGTGAGCGCCGAGCTCAACAGGATCTGCAGCAGTTCCAGTCAAATCGACATCCAAGACGTGCCGGCAGAAGCAGGCCATGTCCTAGTCCATTACCTTTACACGCGTACTTGGCAAAGCCTTCGAAAAATGTATTATGGGCACAACTCCAGGATCTCGACCCAGTTCGAAACGAGCGTGTACGTCTACGCTGCTGCTCAGAGGTACGGTCTTAGGGGATTAGTCGAGCTCGCCAAAGAGAACATATCGCGTTACGCAAACGAGATGCCCCCGCTCGACATCATTGTCTTGGCTGCGAAGCCATCCGATCTTCTTTCAGACGACGACTCGTGGTTTTTTGCATTCATCAAGAGGCAAATTCAGCAAATATTCGAGGACCCAGCCTCTCTCAATGAATCGATCTTTCTAGACTGCTTCAACGGCACCGCAAAGTACTCCAGGGTTCTGGCCAAAAGCATGTTTCTGATGTGCTGCCAAAAGGCAGCCTCGGTTGAGTCCGCAGAAACTCACGCTGTCTCTGTGATTGATGAGACTCCCTTCATGGACTCATTCCCTCCTACACCAAACTTGGTTCCGGAACCGGAGCCAGAACCAGTTGCTCCACTGGATCCCCCACCAGAGCCAGAACCTCCAAACGAGCCGGCGCCAGAAATAGAGTATGAGGACCCAGTGATGGAGGCTCCATATCTCGAATGTGAAGCAGTCCCTCGGGAGCCTGTGGCAGACGCAGGAGTAGAAATCTCAGCTCTACCCGAGGATGCTCCTGCAGAAAAACAAGCGGTTGAGGTTGTACCAGACGAGATGTCTATGTCTATGAAGCCGGACAAGAAATCGAAGAAGAAGTCCAAGAAGAGCAAAAAGGACAAGGATCCTCCGTTGAGTTGCAGCTCAGTGGCGACGCACGTGGTGGAAGGTGGGTGGGAGCATTGCTCGAGCTGTCGTGCATTCGTGAGCGACTTGTCGACAAGCTACGTGTCATCAGTTAGGGATGTTCCAAGCAGTGGAGGTTGTCTTTGATTTCTGTGGGCAAAGTTCTTCTGGGACTGCGTGACGGGCTAACTCCTCATCCTACGAAATGCACACTTACTCTATTGAAATTTTCCATTGCCTCTAGTGATAGCCGCACGAAGCGAAGCTGGCGCGCGATGAACCCATGCTAAGAAGGAAAGCCTACGCCGATCATGAGATTGAAAACAGCAACGATATAGAAACAAACATGTGTAGTGTGTGTGTCTGTGTGTGTGTGTGTGTGTAAACGAATGACAATAATTCATCACGAGATTCTAAAGGAGTTCTCCCATGGTGTTTTGCCCACTCTCCATCAATGCTAGCGGCGTGACCAAAATTAGGAAATTAAAGTCGCGCGGCGACATTGCATTTCTACTCTTTTTGCCAACCTCCCCCTCTCCCCCTTTTCTCTAAACTTTGCCCGAAACACTTGCAGTTTTTATCGAACCCTCCCCCTGCCACATCGAATTCTCACCGGCCGTGGCGAAAAGAATCCTAGACATATGCTACCTACACAACCCCTTGCTAGCGGCACTTGCATCTGGACCAAAGGCTGGGGGGGTCTCATACAACCCCTCTGTATGGTTCTTTGCCGCCATCCACACCGATCTAGACTCAAGGGGAGGGTACTGCATATCCTCTGCACCAATAGATGTACCGAGATCCCTTGTCTCAGTGTCGCATCGCACCTGAAGTCGGACTGGTGCGAAGGGGGACTGCATGTTTAGCCTACGGGCAGGATCATCTTCCCGGTCTTCTTGGCATCGTTCTGCTCCATAGATGAAGAAGAAGAGAGAGAGTCAGAGAGAGAAAAACATTCTTCCGTCATCTCCCAGATTTTCTGCACGTGGCTATTTCTCCCCCTTTCGCAATGATACTCTTGGAGTTTTCTCGTGGGCAAGTTTTCTCCTCCCCAGACACAAATTCAAGAGAGACATCGACTTGAGAGGCAGACGAAGATATGGGGCAAGCGGATGTAATCGAGATGCGGCGGGCCGAAAATGACTACGCCGCCGTCAACACGACCACCAGCTTGTCCGGCAAAACGGACGACAGCGCCGGGGACCACCACGAGAGCGGACATGAGGACTCGGACGGCGGCACCGGTGGCTCGTCATTGAGGGTAATGCAACGCCTCCGTCCCCCACACCAAACGCTTTCTGACTGGCACATGTGGCTAACGGCGGGAAACGCAGCGGTTGTTCTCCTTCTGGCAGTTGCTGGCCTTCGCCCTAATCTTCATGTCGTCGTGGGAGGTCATGGCCATGGACATGGGCGCGACCTTTTACAACGGCGGCCCGCAGACGCTGGCCTGGGGTATCGTCCTCGTGGTCCTCGGTGCCATGGCGCAGGCGCTATCCATGGCTGAGCTGGCAGCGATTCAGCCCATCGCCGGAGCGCAGTATCACTGGACTCACCTTCTAGCGCCGGAGAAGCACCGGCGGTTCATCACGGTATGTCTCACCATTTCCCTCACCGTGGCGTCAATACCCCGACACGCTGAGTGGCCTATATTATGGACCCAAAAACGAATAACCATTATTGCAGTGGATGCAGGGCTGGGTGACATGGTTTGCCTGGGTCTCGGCGCTTGCCGGCTCTGCCGCCTCGGAGGCCAACATCATCATCGGCCTCGTCAGCACCAACTACCCGTCGTACCAATTCCAACCATGGCACATCACCATGGTCATCATCGCGCAGCTCGTTGCCTGCGGGCTCATCAACATGTACGCCTTCCGCACGATCCCGTGGATGGAGCTCCTGGCTGGCGTGTTGCACGTCGCCCTCTGGCTCGTCTTCGTCGTCGTGCTTCTCACCCTCGCGCCGCGCGCCAGCGCCGAGTTCGTCTTCTTTGAGCGCACCGTCAGCTCGGGCTGGACCAACAGCTTCGTGAGCTGGAACATTGGCATGCTGGTCCCGGCATGGGGCTTCATCGGGTTCGACGGCGTCGTGCACATGGCCGAGGAAGTGCGCCGGGCGAAGCAGGCTGTGCCGCGGGCCATGTTGTGGACGATCGTGTTAAACGGCGTCCTGTCGTACGGCATCATCATGGCCATCCTGTTCGGCATGGGCGGCGCGACAGAGGAAATCCTGGCCTCGGACTACCCCATCATCCCTCTATTGTTCAACGCGGCGGGGCCTAAGGCGGGGACGGCCATGGTGTGCGGGCTGCTCATCATCACGTTCTGCGTCGTCGCCGCCTCGCTGGCGTCGGTGTCGAGGATCACCTGGGCGTGGGCCCGGGACGGCGGGTTGCCGCGGTACTTTGCCAAGGTCCACCCCAAGCACCGGGTCCCGATTCGGTCTGTGTGGCTGCCGTGCATCATCGTCACCTGCCTGTCGCTGTTCACCGTGGGGAACAACGCCACGGCGACGGTGTTTTCGGCCTTCACCGCGCTCTCGTCCCTGGGCCTGTACAGTTCGTACATAATCGCCATATCCTGCATGCTCCATGCCCGCGTGACCGGACGTATTGGACACGGCGTGGAGTACCAGGTCCAATATGGCAGCTGGTCGCTGCCCAAATGGTGGGGGACGCCGATCAACATATACGCGCTGCTGTGGTCGATGTACCTGACTATCTGGCTGCCGTTCCCCCAGACCATCCCCGTTACCGGGACGGAGATGAACTACGCCGGTCCAATCTATGTCGTTGCTGTGGTTGGTGCGTTGACGCTCTGGTTTGCCAGGGGTAAGACACACTGGCCGGGATTGAATAAGACGGCAATCGCAAACGTCGAGGCGTACAACTGATTGGATGATGGTTTGCGAAGGGGGGTTACGATTCATGTGTGTTTTGTGTAGATATTTCATTCTGATACCCTGTGTCATTGATAGTTATTAGACAATTTACAGGAGGCCAATCTTCGTTCTTCCAAAACAAACATCTCTACAACCACGCCCGGACGGATTGAACATATCGTCGGGTGTCTTCACTGGGAGCAGTGACGACAATGTGGAGGGCAGTCTTGCAGGTTGTTGAGGCCAAATCACAGCTGAGTGAGTCGATGGTTTGCGTGGCCTTTTGGAAGACAGATTGCAGTTTGAATCGCGACATGGATGTCTGGGAACCGGTGCGTGGCAGCATACCCGATTACGCGGCATTAATTGGCTGCCTAGAGGAAGTGCGCAACGTGGCTGCCAGCATAGTCATAGTACATACACAAGAGCAGCTCAAACGGGTTCGTGGGTTGAGGGAATGGTTATCATCGCGGTTGGGCTTGGCCGCTCCTTTGGATTCAAGCGTGCAGTTTGCGAATGGCAGTGTAATATCCGACGAGATGATACAGTCTCGGTGAAGAGTGCCGGTGAGATGGGTGCGTCTCAGAAGAACAGTCCGGAAATGGAACGCGGCAAGTCGGTACCCCGGTCATCGGGCGGGACCGAAAGACAGTAGAGAGCATCACATGGCAATCGAGTATGGAGGATGCCTGGGAAATAAAACATGGTGTTAGGAAGACTAGACCATGGATGACTGTTATGATCCAGGAACCAAACCTTGTTGCTGCGAACACCTATACGTCAAAGGAATCCATTAGGACACCTCAGCGAATGAAGGGCAGGCAGCGGCGTGTGTGCATAAACGAAGTACGGGTCTCGTGGTATTTAGTGGCGATCATCTTTCCTCGGTGAGAGACAAAGAGAGGAAGACAAAACAAAATCAGGCGCCGGACGGATTCATCAGGTTCGCTCCTTGTCAGCTCCGGTTTCAGCCCGCCTTGCTTCTGCTTATATCAGCTTCATCTACCTACCAGATCCCTTATCGGCTTATCTCGCGCACCACCTACTCCCCTCGGTAGCTAGCACCTTAGGAGGTATAGGTACGTAAGTACTTCCCCATGCCGTACAGTAGCACTCTAGTGCCCCTCAATGACGTTGAGCACTTTCACTGAAAGCACCAAAACTAGGATCTCATCCGGGCCCCTCTTGCCGTGTGCCCCTCCGATCTCCCCCAAACCACTACCTAATCGGTACGTACCTCCTCCTTACCGTATATTCGTAGTGTAAGTAGTGTACCTACTGCAGCAAATGCTCGGCTTTTAGCGGCCCCTCCCCTCCCCAGCTCCAGTGTGGTAGTGTGTCACCCCCCCATGGTTGCCCGCTGCATCCGCCGAGCTGCCAGGCTCACTTGACCTGGAAACAGCTTTGTCCTCGTGCTCGGGACCCCACCGAGCGCCGGTAGCATCCCGTACCCCGCGACCTGCATCTCCAACCATCATCTTTCGTGTGTCCATCCGTAATATCTTCTCTTCTTAAACCATCTCCCTAACCTTACCTCAGGCAAAGCTTACACACCAGATCTGCAGCCCTTGACGGGAACGTTCTGCGACCCCTCGAGACCCCTTCACAACGCTTGGTCTCGCCTTCTCGCCTGTCACCTCAAATCAGTAACCGGGCACGCCCATCGTATCACTCTCCTCCTTGTGCCTGACGTCGGCTGTGCAGCTGTTGTCGCTGCGCGCTGACTGAGCCGTGCAAGGCTACGGACCCCTACCATCTCTTCTCCTCTTGCTGCTCCGACGCAACAACCTTTCCACTCTCTTACACCTACCTCACTCGACGTTTAACGACCTTATTCAAGTTCGCATACCGCCATTATGTTCGACATCTTCGCCCATCTCTTATCGTGAGTTTCCCTCCACATGCGCCGAACCGGCAGCTGTTTGCCCCTCCCTCTCTCGCCCGTCCGCCGGCATGAAGCTCACCCGCGTCCCCACCTCCAAAGTTTACTTGGAGACCGCCTCTCTGCTCCGTTTGGCTGATATCGCAACCCGCATTCTAGCTCCATCGCCTCCTTCCTTTTCCCCCTTTTCGCCTCTTACAAGGCCCTCAAGACATCCGACCCCGCCCAGCTGACACCATGGCTCATGTACTGGGTCGTTCTCGCCTGCGCTCTCCTCGTCGAGTCATGGACTGAATGGATTCTCGTCTGGTACGTTCTGGCTCGCACACTCCCTCGGACCGAACTCTCACTAACACAGGTGTAGGATCCCCTTCTACGCATACATCCGATTCCTCTTCCTTCTTTACCTCGTCCTTCCCCAGACCCAAGGCGCCCGCATCATTTACCAGACCCACGTCCACCCCTTCCTCCAAGACAACGAGGCCCAGATCGAGGAGTTCATCTCCGAGACCCACGATCGGCTCAAGGCTGCCGGCATCGCCTATTTGAAGCGTGCCATTGAGCTCATTAAGACAAACGTCCTTGGTCTGCCCCCTGGCGACCCCGAGCCCGCTGCTCAGTCCGCCGCCGCCGCTTCCAACCCCTCGACCCAGACTTACACCCAGTCGCTCCTCGCCCGTTTCAGCGTCCCCACCGCGCGCTGGGCCCCGGCCGGCCACGCTGGCTCTGACTTCTATAACTTCCTTGCCGGCGCTGTGTCCGCCGCCACAAACGCCGCCGCTGGTGGCGGTGCGCCAGGTCAGCACCAGGACCTCTCCAAGTCGGGCTCCATCATCCCACCGGAGCTTAAGGGCGGCGAGAGGATGAGCTTCATCGCGGCGCAGCGCGAGCGCCTCGCCTTCCTGCTCAAGGCCCTTGACCACGAGGCCGCTGCTTCGGAGACTGCCGAGGGGTCTGGCCGCCCGGGGAGCATGCAGCTTGACGGCAGCAGCGAGGAGGAGTTGACCCAAAGGCCAATGAGCGCGCACAGCGGGCTGAGCAAGTCGCGAAGCGAGACCGATTTTGAAAAGATCGACGCCGAGAGCGGAGCAGAGGACCTCGACGGCGATGGCGAGGACGGCACCGTCCGCCGGAGGCAAATGAGCGGGGGATCGTCCTGGATGCCGTGGGGCTGGGGCGCGACGCCGACGGCCGAGAACCCCGATAGTGGGTCCAGCTCGGGCGTGCAGAAGTGATTGTACCCACCTCGCTCTTCTGATAATTGGTGTTTTGGTAGGAAACGGAGTTTCGTTCGGGGTGATGCTGCCTTTGTTTACATGATTTGGGTTCGGCTTTTCGAGGGAGTCCATTGGGTTGATAGGATACACTCAAGGGTGGCTATCATTGGGACCAGCAACGTTCTGCGCTCCCCTCCGCCCGCTAGATTCCCGTGTTCAGGGGCTGAATAGACTTGGGAGAGTCGCTTTCCACAGCCGATATCCCGTTTTGATGTCCACCAACGAGGCCGTCTCAACGTGATTGCGCATGGGGATAGTGATTGGCCGCTATGCAAATGTGTCTACTATGCGTCTATAAGCGCAACTCTGTCGTCCACGGCTCTTGCCTCTGCTGGCAAAGTGCCATGGTGGTGTTTATACGTGTCTATTTTTACAGTTGAGATGACCACTCTTCAAATCCTACAAGATCCTTCATTTTCCTTAGTTTTTGTACAAAGCCTCTTCCTCTCCGTGGCCGAGGGCCCCAGATCTACTACATCCGGTGTCGCCTCGGCGGTCAGGGCTCAGTTTGAGCGCTTATAGGGGTATGTCACTGGCACGTCCTTGCGCGTCCAGATGAGCTTCTTCTTCTTGGTCACGACGTGCTCAGCCCACACCTCCTCGGCATAGTCCTTCCTGAACTGGCGGATGAAGTTGGGATCCCAGAGGTCAGAGGCGATGCCGAGGTCCTTGCAGCACCGCATCAGCGCGTTGGACTTGCAGCCCTCGACGGCCGAGGGAAGGCTCTCGAGCGCGAAGTAGGTATTTTCGCCCTGCGCTTGGGAAATGAATCTGCACGGGGGTTCGCTTCTTAGTCCCTTGACCCTCTTTTCCAAGTCACGGTGGAGGAGGAGTTCAAACGTACCGTCCTTCCGCGACGAGAGCGTACTCCCTCGTCACGACCTTGTTGCCTACGACCACCTCGCCCTTGGGCACCAGGCCCCAGCCCCCGGGGCCGAAGGCCGCGTTGAGGATGCGCCGGTACTTGATCTCGGGCAGGTAAATGATGCCGTCGGTCTTGACCTCGACATCGGCAGGGTTCACGGGCTTCAGGAGGATGTCAATGACCTCCTTAGAGAAGCGCTGGGTGCCCAAGCCATAGTACGACGTCGACCAGTCAATAATCTGTCCCGGCTGCGGCTGCTGCTCCTGCTGCTGCGGTTGGTAGGCAGGGCCGCCGGAGGAAGCGAAAGGAACCGTAGAGCCCTCGGGATAGGTAGTCATCGGCGCGTCGGGGAGGTCTGCGTCGGAAGAGGAGGATGGGGCCGCTGGCGCTGGCGCTGGCGTTGGCGCCGGCTGCGAGGGTGCTGCTTTCGGGGCGGCAGCGGCAGCGCGGGAGGTGCTCGAGGCCGGGTACCGCTTGACGTAGCTGGAGCTTGTGCTAGGCTTGGCCGGCGTCGCGCGCTGCGCCGAGGTGGCCGCCGCAGCGGCGCTATTCCGCGACGTCGTGGTGATGCTTGCGATTTGTATGAGGGACTGGCGCGACGTCGCGCGGAGCAGCGGGCGGAGGGACGCCATTGTGGTTGTGCGGCGTGCGGGGTCTCGTCCGCACAAGGATGATCCAAAAGGAGGCTAGGAGGAGAGTCGGCGGGACGAGGAGAAGGAAAGGGCGGTTGTGGTTTGGAACAGATCGGCGACGATACCACGTCGGAATCGGGGACTGCCAAATTGAAATTTAGTCGGCTCGGGTGAACGCGAGGCCGGGAGGTGGTGGTGGCGGGAGCTTGGGCCACTTTTGGAGGTGAACACTGTGCGCGCTCGACGGGTTTTTGTGATGGTGATGATGATTACTATTTGCCCGGCATCATCAGCCCACCGAGCTTTTTATTTGGTCTTGCGAGACACTTGGAGTGGAGATTCTGATTCTTTTTGGGGGTTGGCTAAGAAGGTCTACACGTTCCAATCAATGCCCTCTTGCAATGTCTCTAGGAGAGGCCGGTCATCTTCCGCCTTCATGCATCCTTCATATCGGTCCGCTGGTCATTGCCCTGCTGCTTCCAGCAGCTCTTGAACCGTTCCATCTACAGGTGAAAAAATAGCATCATGAGCTTCACTCTACCATTGATACAAGCTGCACGGGGCTATGACGCGATATCAAGACTTACCTCGGCCGTACACTGCCTCCAGTCCTTCTTTTCAAAATAGCAATCGGTCAACTTGGTGTTCTCGTCTGGCAGAAAAAGAGCTTAGAGTTAGCACCACGTCCGCGTTCCGCTGTCCACATGCTATCCCTATCCCCCAGCGGACAGGATTGAAGGAAATGCCGTACCTGCGCAGCCCGTGCTGAAAATGCGCTTGTCCCTGCACGTAGAGTGGTTAATTCCTGTGTTGTTCGCGTTTTTCTTTTCACATTTGTTTCCCGGAAGGGTTCTTGTCTCTAACGGACCGCTTCGCGAGCTAAAGTGTCTGTTGACCAACGTACCAGTCGTCGGGCTCGTCGTCGTCCGCAGCGGCCTTTTCGGCCGCATCACTCTCTTGTTTCGACATTGCGGTTTCTCGGTTGGGAAATCAGCCCTGATGACTGTAGCTTCAGTGTGTGCCTTCAGTTCGGCGTCTTTTTTCTTTTTTTGTCAGGCTCTGATCGTGTTAACGGAAGACTCGGGTTGATGTTTGAAGTTCTGTTGGGGGTCAAGGTGTCCAAGACAGTGGTCCCTAAAAAACTGGTGGCTCCTACCACTAAAAGTCACTCATCACTCACCACTCATCTCATCATACCCATCACAGCCCGCTCACCTGGACGCGCGATGGCCTCACGAAAACTTAACGTGCTGGTCTACACAGGTAAGAACTACCTCCCTAATTGACAACGGCCTCATCTCTGAACGACTCTCAGGCACCGGCACGACCGTGGAGTCGGTCCGCCACTGTATCTACTCCCTCCGCCGCCTCCTCTCCCCCACCTACGCTGTCATCCCCGTCGCCGAGTCCGCCCTGCTCAAGGAGCCCTGGCAGCCCACTTGCGCGCTCCTCGTCATCCCCGGCGGCGGTGACCTCGGCTACTGCCGCGCCCTCAATGGCCCCGGCAACCGCCGCATCGCCGATTTCGTCCGCCGCGGCGGCGCGTACCTCGGCTTCTGCGCCGGGGGTTACTACGGCAGCCGCCAGTGCGAGTTCGAGGTCGGCAACCGTACACTCGAGGTCATCGGGCCCCGCGAGCTCGGCTTCTTCCCGGGCACGTGTCGCGGCGGTGCTTTCAAGGGGTTCGAGTACCACAGCGAGAGGGGCGCGCGGGCGGTGCGGTTGACCGTGAAGGAGGGCTTCGGGGACGGCGAGGTGTTGAGCTATTACAACGGCGGCGGCGTCTTTGTCGATGCCGACAAGTTTGACGGCGTCGAGGTGCTGGCGTGGTATGCCGACGATATCGCTGTCGACGGGGGAAGTGGCCGGGCCGCCGTGATTTCCTGCAAGATCGGTTCCGGCGATGTCATTTTGACCGGCCCTCACCCTGAGCACGTCAACCCCGCCCCCTTTTCCCCCGTAGTATCAGAGACTAACCGCCTCACAGGTTCGCTGCCGCAAATCTCCACCCGCAACCCCAGATCCCCTCCTACGAATCCCTTACCTCTTCCCTCGCCGCCGCCGACGCCGCACGTGTCGCCTTCCTCCGCGCCTGCCTCTCCAAGCTCGGCCTCGACCTCAGCGCCGGCCCGTCCGCGCCGCCGTCCCTCTCGCGCATGCACTTGACCTCGGCGAACCATGTTGAGGTGGCCGAGACGCTGGCCTCGTGGGAGGAGGCCATCACGCGCGAGGGTGAGGGCGCGGACGTCGAGGAGTACATCCGCGGCGAGCACGATGTGTTCCGCATCGAGAAGCATTCTTCGCGGTGGGATGTCGACGAGTTGAGGGGTGCGCTGCCGGACGGCCGGGAGGCAGCCATGGTTGATTACGACGGGGTCGTCAAGGTCATCGTCCCGCACGAGGAGGCGTGGCCTGACGTCAAAGAGACGCCAAACTTCAACCACAGGCAGTTCTATAACTCGCTCAAGGCGTACCGTGCGAGGGAACCCACGGCAGAGGACTGGGGTGACACCCTCATGTATGGTGAGGTCGTAACCAGCACCAATACCCTCCTGGATAAGTATGCTCTCCCGTTTCTCTCTCCCTCTCCACACACTTTTTTTTTCGAGAGAGAGACGCCTACTCACGATCGCGTCCACAGGAACCCCAAGCTTCTCGCGCACCTCCCGACCGGCTTCACGCTCACAGCAACGACCCAGGTCGCCGGCCGCGGCCGCGGCACCAACGTTTGGGTCTCACCAGCGGGCTGTCTCATCTTCTCCACGGTCATCAACCACCCGGCACACCTGGCAGCTTCGCATCCGGTTGTCTTTATTCAGTACCTCGCAGCCATCGCCATCGTCGAGGCCGTCAAGACCTACGACGACGGCTGCGGGGACGTACCCGTGAAGCTCAAGTGGCCCAATGACATCTGTAAGTTCCTCCACTCCCCTACCTTGGCCTGGGGTATGGACGGTGAGCGCCATAGCTGACAATATGCACAGACTGCCGCGACCCGAACATTCCGGCGACAGAACCGCCTTCATATGTCAAGATTGGCGGCATCCTCTCCAACTGCGCTTACTCCCAGGGCGCCTACCAGATCGTCCTCGGCATCGGCATTAACACGAAAAACACCCGCCCGACAACATCTCTCGACGCCATCGCGCCGCCGTCGCTCCCGGGCTTCCGTCTGGAGACGCTGCTCGCGCGGATCCTTACGCGCCTCGAGGCGCTGTACAAGCAATTCCGCCGCGAGGGCTTCTCGCGCGACCTCGAGGAGCGGTATTACGCGCACTGGCTTCACGGCGGGCAGCATGTCACGCTCGAAGCGGAGGCGGGCGCGCGGGCCAAGGTGGTGGGCATCACGAGGGACTGGGGCATGCTGAAGGCCGTGGAGGTCGACTCGGCTGGGAGGGAGACAGGGAGGATGTGGGCGCTGCAGAGCGACGAGAACAGCTTCGACTTCTGGAGGGGCCTGGTCAAGAGGAAGCTGTAGGACCGATGAGTGAGGTAGCCCGAGATAAAATGATGCGCGTTGTTCCAGGAAAGTTGCCTGGATGGCATGTAATTGAGTCCATGGGCCGAACCCTCATTCGGGCAGGTCTCTTGCGGCAAACGAATTGCAATTGGATTGCTTGCTTGAAGCATTCAGTCTGTTTTCACGTTCCACCTTTTGGACCTCTGGCGGCACAGTCATCCTACTAACCAATTCAAGATTATGACAGAGCTTTCAGATATGACTGGTCATGTCGTATGCAGTACTTGGGAGCCTACCCCCGGATCATTCCGGCTAACACTCTTCCCATCGCCAAGAACGACCGATATCGATTTTTTAAGCCCCGGTGGCCGCCACTTCCAGCGTCGGCCGTGGCCCCTTTCAAGCCCTATCGGGTCGGGCCAGCGAGACGCCCGACGAAGCTTACGATGTCGTCTTTGCCGATGGTCCGATGGCCGCCTGTCACATAATCATTTCACGCCGTCTTACGTACGGCCTAGCTTCCTCTCCTCCTCTTCGGAAAGAAGGCGGAAACATTGCGCACCCCCTGGCCATGCAGCGACCGCGTCATAATTTAGCTGGGTTGCTTCGCATGACAGGACTCACTCACGTCAATAAGCCGGACAGTGGAAGCAAAATCATAAATACCACGCGACCAAACTACCTCCACAATGCGTCCCGTCGAAATGCTTGCAAGACGCTGTTGCCATTCGAGCCCATTAGCCCGCGGCATCCCCTCATTGCAGCTCCAGGTTCCTCTTTACACGCGAAGCAGATTCATCCATCTGTCGCAATCCACGTCCATAACCTCACGAACTTTGTCATTGACCCGATCACATCACGCCATGACGACAGAAGAAGACTTGCCGAAAGTGAAGCTCTACTGGTACCTCTCCCAATTTCTCACACCCCCCACCCCTGCCATGGACTCCCACTCACCACCTCTCAGGCTGAACGACTCCCGCGCCCAAAATACCCTCTGGCTACTCGAGGAGTTCCGCATCCCTTACACCGTCCAGACCTTCCGCCGCGCCCCCAACCGCCTTGCGCCCCCGGAGCTGGCGGAGGTGCACCCCCTCGGCAAGGCCCCGATCCTGGAAATCACGCCCTTCGCGTCTTCCGCGGCCGATCCCGCGGCGACAACTCCCGGTGGCGGCGGGCCGGAGCCCATCCGGCTCGCCGAGAGCGGGTACATCACGCAGTACGTCGTCGACCACTTTGGCCACCGCAACCCGAGTCTCGTGCCACCGCGGTGGAGGCCGGGCCAGGAAGGGCGCGTCGGCGGCGAGACGGAGGCCTTTTCGAGGTTCCAGTACCTTTTGCACTACGTTGAGGGGAGCTTCTTCCCCGTGATTGTGCAGTACCTCCTCTTTAACGGTGAGGGCGCACCCATCCTCCCCTTGCATCCCCGTCATCAACCGCAAGCTCTAACGCTCTGAAATCGTGGCTTCTAACATGTCGCAACCGTTCAGTCCTCAAATCGAACAACGTCCCCTTCCTCATCCGCCCCCTAACCTCCTCCGTCGCCAACAAAATCTTCTCCATCGTCATCCTGCCCAACGCCCAGAAGCATCTCGCCATGCTCGAGCACTTCCTCAAAACGGCGCCCGGCGTGGCTCCCGGCGACGCGCCCTTCCTGTGCGGCCCCTCCCTCACGGCCGCCGACATCCTCATCAGCTTCGCCCTCATCACGGCCGACGCCGAGGGCGCCTGGGACGCCATGGGACACTGGCCGGGCGGCTCGGCGCGGGCGGCGCACCCGGTCCTGTTCGACTACGTCGACCGGCTCCGGATGATGCCCGGCTATCTGAAAGTGGTGGACAAGGTCAAGGAGATTGAGGGAACGGAATGACGTGTACAATGGGGGCATATTAATCAGCGTTCAGTGCTTTTTTTGGTTTAGTTTTCTTAATCCATCTTTTTTGTCCTTCTTTTCTTGGAAGTGGCTGTAATCGATAATGGCGATAGGAGCGAGGATGGCTTAGAAGTTTAATTACTGTGTAAGCGGTCTCGGCGCCTCTATTGGCTGCGGCAACGCAAGCAGCGAGTCTCGGCTCCAGGGATATATACATTCGCAAGTAAGACATGAAATGCTGCCTACGACGTGTCGAAATAGCCTCAGATCTGCGCTCGACTGGCCTGCCGCGATGGTGCGTCATAACCGCTTCCAACCCACGATGCCAGTGTTGCACAAGCCCTCGTTCGCGACGAGTACCACACGCGGTATCACACGTTCAATGGGATCGGTTTTGCCGTGGGGTTTTCTTATTTGGATATGGAAAGTCTTCGCAAAGAAGGGCAGCGTGCCAAGACGGGGCTTGCGATGCCCAGAAAAGTTCTGGCCCAACGCGGCTCTCCGTCCAGACACTTGGATGCAATCAATCTTTCGTCCGCGGTGGAGTCCGCAGGGCCCCAAAGACGAACAAGCATTTTTGGGGGGGCGAGTTGAGTGTTGAGTTCTAGGTATGACTCTGTGAAGAAGGGGGGGAGGGGGGCTTGTCATGTCAGAACAGGATAAGCATCGACAATGAAAACTTCTTCGAGATCCCACCCCTCGGGCACCGCTGAGGAAGTCCCAAGCGTTGAGCCCCAATCGCTAGCCTCACCGTTGGGGCCGCACTGCTTGGTCCTCTTCGCGACCCTGAGTCTAACGGCTTCGTGTTCACCCGGGTCCAGCCCGCTGGATGAGCGACAGCAAAAAAAAGAAGCCGTCCTGCAGTCCTCTTGCCCCCCATCGATTACCAGATCTCTCGATACACCTTCGGTCCCATCCCAAAGCAAGCAAAAGGGCGATCGGCGGATGGCTTGGGGGCTCTTCGCGGGCAGCGGATGCGGGCAGAATCCCTGCGCCGGCGAGGAGGGAAGGACGGCCCGAAGAAAGGCAATGGGGCACCAAAGCGCTTAGGTATTCTTTGACTCAGTCTTTTGGCAACCACACCCACCAAGCTCGAGTCTAGCGGAAGTTCTCTCCGACTCGACTCGACTCGACTCAAGGAGCTAGGCCTATGAAGATCGCGAATGCTCATGGAAGGGCTTGGTTGAATCCGTCAAAAACAGACTCCGAGAAGACGGAAGCAACATGCGGATGGGTGATTGGGCGAATGAGTGAGGTAAGTGAGTGAGCGAATGAGTGAGTGGGCGGGTGAGCGGGTCAGCGGGTGAGTATGCATGTGTGCTATGGGCAGAGAGAGAGAAAGAGTCGGACATTGGACGAAGTATGCATGATCTAGCTCTGCGCGATAAACGCAATCGCCATGGCTGTCGCGTTATCTCTCTCATCCCGTCCTTCTCTGACCCCCAATCCTCATCGCCCTCCCATGCATTGTCTCCTCTCTCTCTCTAGCCCGCCGTTTGCTGACAATTTGCGGGTGTGAATGCGCAGCGATGGGAGGCGAGCAAAAAAGTCCAGAGTGAAATGGCCCACCAATCGGGGCTGCGGCGCGAACTTGTCCTTCCAGATTGGGAAATCCCTGGACGGCACTCCGTCTGCAAGTGAACATGTGGTTGGTTTGGTGCGGGATCTGCGTGGAGTGTGGACGTGTAAATGTGTGTGTGTGTGTGTGGAGGGGGAGGGATGGAAATGGGGGAATTGCAGGGTTCCCCCGCCTCTCGATGAGGGAAAAGAGGCGGGTTTTGGAAGGGCCAGGATGCGGTCGGTATGTTCTTTGAATCCCTCGGCGTTGGCTGCAGACGACTGCAGAATAATATCAGTGTACGGACCGACGGGCAGAGCTTTGTCTGTGTCCATGGGGCGAGAGAGAGTTCATGGTACGCATATCGAATGATCCCTACAGTGGTCACTAACTAATTAGCACGCGGGTTCGGGAGAGACACTTTCTCGGGGTTTGGCTTGACTTGTCATTCTCGTCGATAGGTATCCTGTTCTTGTCCACCATGTTGGTCGGACGGGATGCCGTTTTCTATTCCACCTTTGCAGAGATGAGAAGAGAGGGGGAGGGGGGCGTGTATAGTGAGGTATGGCAAACGATAATTTATCCCAGCAGCCTGCTTCGACTAGGCCGGTATGATCGCCATCGAGGAAACATGAAAACGAGGGAGAAGAACGACAAAGCGGGACGTCCAGCTGTGGTCGGCATCAATAAGTAAATAGCCTGTCTCTTGGCCAAAATCAGAACAACACCCCGGTCGGCCCAGTTGCAAATCCCACCCGATCATTCTGGTGCTCATATCTGGCACAGCAACATTTCTTTTCTTCGCCTCGCTCGCTCAATGCCTTGGACTGACCGTGGATAACAGGTCTGCCGGGTGTTGCAGAAGAAGAAGAAGAAGAAGCACGTCCGCTTTCTGCACCACCACAACCACTACTACCACACCACACCCGCACACACCCACTCACACACACACACCCACACCACCCCAGGAAGCAATGCACCCGAACAACGACTAATCGAGCTGTGTCTTGAACGCGGGGAGCCGTCACCCATCTGTCGGGAGTCGGGACATGCTTCTCCAGTGCCTCTGCCGGGACGCCCGCTGTATCAGGACCGGGGTGCGATGGACTCTCGTGCTGGAGCGATCCGCATGACGGAAGAGAGTCGCTCTCTCTGACTCTCGGGCGTGGCCACGACTGCATCAGCATCATGTACAAGAGGCCGGGGCTGTCCCTTACGTAGGGTTTCCGCAGAAGGTCGGTCCGTCAGTCAGTCAAATAAACGCTCTGCTGCTACTCAACACCCGATGCCCTCCTCTCCCAGACGAAGGGTCTTTCGAGTGATGTAAGTCATCGACCTTACCACCCTGCCGTGGCAGATCGCAGCAAGAACCAGACACCTTGAGCACCTCTGCGCGCCTTGCGGAGCCAGTCTCGCAACCATGGCCAGCGGCAGTATCCCCGAGTTCGTCACCCGCAACCACCCGTCGTCGCCGTCCCCGACAATACCGGCGGCCGTACTCAAGGAGATTGTAAGTTCCTTCTCACGCGAGGTGCTCTCCTAATCCACCCGCTGACCCGTGATACAAGAAAGACGCAGGCGTCCCTTTTTACATGGCGGGCATCTTCGTCCCCCATGCCGTCTGTACGCTCTTCGTCTTCTCCCGCATTGTGTGCCGCATCTGGATCATCCGCAAGTGGTTCCTCGACGACACTCTCATCTTCCTCTCCTGGCTTTTCTCTACGGCCCTGTGCGTCGTCTACGCCATCACCGCCCAGACGCCCTCCCTCCTCGGCGCCCCCTCGGACGGTGCCTCCTCCGTTCTGGACGCTAACCCGTACATCATGCGCACCTACCTCGGCCTCATCTATTACCAGCTGTGCCTGTGCCTCACTAAGCTCTCCATCCTCACCTTCTACCTGCGCGTCTTCGCCTGCCGTCCACGGGAGCGCTTCCTGGCGCGAGCCGCCATCGTCTTCGTCTTCCTCTACAGCGCCCCGATGCTGCTCATGAGCTTCCTGCAGTGTCACCCCGGCCCCGGCTTGTTCTTCGGCCAGCCGATGATGTGCTTCGAATTTCCCGACCTGCTCATCTCCAGCGCCAGCCTGCACTCCGCCACCGACGCCTGGCTCATCATCATGGTCATCCCCTGCGTCACGCGGCTCGACATACCACACCGGCAAAAGGTCGCCCTCGGGGTGGTTATGAGCCTCGGCATCTTCGTCATCGTCGCTAGCATGGTACGCCTGCAGCTCAGCCTGCACCTGCAGTACCGCCCCAATAGCGCCGCCATCCGTAACACCCTGGGCTTCTTCGTCATGACCGTTCTGGAGTGCGACATCGCCCTCATCTGCGCCAGCGCGCCGACGCTGCGGCCGCTGGTGGCCAACCTGTTCTCCCGGTGGATGAGCAGCGCGCAGCGGAGGCGGTCGCTCGAGGCCCCGACGACGCAGAGCTTCGACCTGACGAGCCTGACGTACAACGGGTATCCATGGGCGGGGCCGGGTTCGCCCGCCGCCCAGAGCAGCAGGAACGGCAGCGTAAGGAGCCACCCGGGCAAGCCGCGGATGCCGGCACCGCCGGGCAGGGTTCTCTCGATGACGCACCGCGCGCCGACGACGCTGAGCCTAGGCAACATGATCATCGGCACGGCGCCACGGGTGGCGCAGCGGACCAGGGCCCGGCCCCTGAAGGATGACGGCAGCAAGCCCATGCTGCACGAGACGTGGGAAGCGAAGCGTAGCTCGTCCATCTACTCGCAAGACCCGGCGTGGGACGAGCTCGGCGAGGGCAACTACGAGAGAAGGGGTGTCGTGCTCAAGACTATGAGGCTGAGCCTCAGCTCCGAGCATGCGACGGAGGTCGGCGACTTGGAGCTCGGCAAGGCGGGACAGCTAGACGTCAATCGCATGAGTCCGATGTCTGGACTTAGCGGAGAGACCTGGATCGGGGACAGGATCAGTTCAGCTACGAAAACCGGGAGCATTAACGGGAAATTGACGACCGAGATACCCAGTGAAAAGGAGGTGGGGGTGGAGGCAGAGACAGAGGCAGACAGCAAGCCCGAAGTGCCCATGCGGAACCCATTGAGAGATAACCGAAGATAAACATTAATCAAACTACATACAGTTCACTCATCAGTTCCTACCGTCTTCCTTCCCGAAACCTACCTTCAAGTGATAAGGCCATCTATTCTTGTTGATATGGCCTGCGGTGGTGAGTATGAAAGATCCTTTGAGGTGCGCAACAGGGCGCAAAGGTCCATTCCAATCATATCTTCCTAGCCAACGGGATAGCTACGATTGTTACCGGTACCGTGGCGTAAGGACGCAGCAGGTGTAAGTCAGTCAGTACGCACGCTTCCACGAGACACATGGCAATGACTTCTCGGCTTCCGCCGGGCCCCGTTGCATCTTGCATAGTCTCTCATTTGATTTCCTGCACCAATTCCAACCCCTGGGACTTGTATTTACAGACATTCGCCGTTCCTTCGTCTTCTAGAACAAGCCAAGCGCCGGGATGGCGGAAGGGCGCCAGGGCCAAGGATGCGTGCGATGTAGGATACAGCGAATGCGCGGGACCCCTGGTTTTCCAATATTTGCGTACCAAGATGGTGGACGTTTGATCGTCCCACACTCACCAGATTTCCAGGTTTACCGACTAGGGGTCCGAAACGATCCATTCTGATCGGTGCCGTCGATGCAGCGTAACTCATTGTGTGACCCGAGCGCCATGGACCATGCCCACTTCCTAGCCGCGTAGCCGTGTGACGGCCTAAATGTATTCCCTCTTGGAACGTCATCCGAATCACACTTGAGGACTCTGTAAACGGGTAAAATCATGGTAGCAGAAGCAGTAGAACTGTTCCTCAGATGGATGGCAGATGCGAGCAAGCCAGCTGCTTAGGCACAAGACCTGTGATGCAGCAAGAGCAGAGGTGAGAGATGAGTTCTGCTGCTTATCTAATCGAGCAATAAGGAAGACATGGGCCGTGTCCAATCGTTCCACACACACACACACAGACCACCTCCACCCAACGCTCGTACGGCAGACTGCAAGGCCAACTCCGCCAAAACCCTCCTTCTTACTTGGGTGACTGCCCCCGTGGGATTATAGTTGTGGGTCTCGGCTACTAGATTTTTACCCACAAATAGAATATTATGTTATCCGTAGAATACCATACAAGACAGTATAGTAATATCTATTAACGTACATATCTGAAGTCACGTGAGGGTCGTCGGCCCCCCCCTGCCCCACCCTTGCCAGTTGCCTTACCAATTTCTTCTGCCGATCCCTTCCTCTTTTTCCCTTCCAACCCACACAACTTTCGCCGTACGTTACGCCCCCCCCCCCCTGCCGCGCGCCGCGCGCCGCTGCCGCCACGAACCTTGCAGCACGGATCCTTGCAATGCGATATACCGCTGTACGCCGTTTACTGCTTTATTTCAATTGAAAATAAGCTTGTGAACAAGTGGTTTTTTTCGCAGCGAAAATTGGCCCAGATTTGGCCCTTTTGCTGTCTCAATTGACAGTGAAAGTGTGCTCACTTTTGGGCTAATTCTCGTTGCGAAAATGGCAAACGCAACGGATTTCTGTACAAGCTCGTCGCGGAGTTTACATCGTCGTACACAGCCGTACAGAACATCAGCTAACATGACTCTACAGAAGACAAGACAGTACAATCCCGTACACATCAGCACAATGGCGACCACCATTCCCCAGGACATTCAGGGAGTGAACCTTCCCGATCCCCCCGATACACAGCCGCACAGCTTTCCACAGGACCTTACGTCCCCGGACATGACCGCCTTTCTCCTTGAAGGTATGTACCCTCCCCTACACCCCTATACACCCGCTAACACACCCGTACAGAGGCGAAGCGAAACGTCACAGGCACGTTCATTCGCAAGTGCGATACTACCACTGCCGTAGTACGTTGTACACTCCCGCTCTACTCGCTACAGTTCAGTACTGACCCGTACAGCCCCAGCGCATGATCGAACTGCGCCCGAGAATCACTCGACTGGGCCGTACGGTCCCGGACATCAACACTTCGCGCCCGCAAGCCTGTGATGCCATCTGGACGTACGTGTACGGTACCGAGAATACCGGTACGGACATGTGCACCAAGTGTCGCAACGGTAAAGGCTTGTTCGAGAAGTGTGTGTCCTTTACGGACATGTGCTGCACCAATTGCAACTATTCGTCCGAGGGCCATACTTGTACAAAGTCGAGCCGTTCCGATATCACCCGTACGTCTCCGTACACACTGACCTTGACCTGTACGCTCTGCTAACTGCCTGTACTAGCCCGTACGACCCCGGTCAAGACCGGTCGTATCGCGAAGAAGCGCCGTACAGGCATGTCCCGCGATCTACAGACCCGTCTGAGCAAGGTCCCGTCTGTACACCTCCGTACCATGGCGGAGGCTCTTGAGTCGATCGCGGACGATGTCGAGGAGCACGAATCTGGTATGTACAGCTGTGTACAGGTTTGTAGGCCTTTATACTAACGTTTACAGAACTCGACAGCGAGGTTTAGATGGATACGAACCCATACACCCACGTACATAGCAGTTTTGGTACATAGGATAGTACGCGGTATCGTACATTGGCGTACATTGGCGTACACATCGGCAGGGCGGGCAATTGGCAGCCACAATCCCTTACATAGGCTTTCGGAACCGTACAGACACTCATAAGGCAATACAGTACTTATGACTCATGTTCTCTCCTGCTCTGTGACGTACGCCCCCGTACGGGCTTTAACATTCATGCATAATTTAGAAAAACTTGATACGGTCTTGTGACAGTTTCTGACTCGTGTGTATATAGGTATTTATATCTGTACAGAGCCCTACACCCCCGTACAGATGTTTATGAACATTACATTCTATTACTAAGATGCCGCGTCCTTCTATTAATCTTTTACCCTTCCGCCCATTAATTACTGAGAAGCTGGAAGCACAGTGGACTTATGATGCTATTCTTACACATATATCAGAAACCCATAATATCCAAATTGCAAAGCGTACCTTTGAACGGCAGCTTAGAAAATGGGGCATCCGGCGAGAAGAGCGTACAATATTTTCAGAAGAATTACTTGCCCGTATTCAAGAGCTTTTCTTTCAAATTGGCCTAAACGACACTAATATCCTACATACACTTCAATCAGAGGGGTTTATAATTACACCTCATGGCCTTACAGTTATCCGTAAGCATAATCAGCTTTGGAGACGACAGCCACCCGAGCGAATTACTCAAGTACAACAACAACTTAGGGAATTCTTCTTAAGTTCACCTGAGGTTACCCGCCGTGTTGAGGGGTACGGTCGTGAATACCTATATACGTGGGTTCGCCAGCAAGGGCACATCATTAGCCGAGACCCGTTATTTACCTTATATCGCCAAACATTCCCAACCCAAGTTAATAACCGTCTTCAAGAGATACGATACCGCCGTAAAGGTTGGACAACTCCTGGCCCAAATTATATCTGGTCTCTTGACGCATATGATAAGCTTTTACCATTTGGGTTTGAGGTTTATGCTGCTATTGACGCCTATTCACGGTTTATTGTATGGTTTTATATTGGCTTTTCAGCCCATACGTCTCGGAACGTTCTTGCCCAATACCTTACTGTTATCCAACAACGTGGGTATACACCTTTACGAATTCGGTCAGATCGGGGTAAAGAGACTGTCCTTACAGCTGGTGTTCATTACCACCTTGCACAGCAACGTTCAACATTAGAGTCACCTGTTACTTTTCGTAACTGTTGGATATTTGGGAAAAGTATCCATAACGTTAAGATTGAGAGCTGGTGGAACCGTCTCTGCCAAGGGCAGTCAGCGTACTGGAGAGTAAGTATTTATATTATATCTTATATATATTTATACTAACTAGTATAGGAATATTTCCAGTTGCTTGAGCTACAAAATCTCTTTTCCTCACATATACTAGCTGATCAGATTGCACTCTTATTTATCTATATGCCACTTGTCCGTAAGGACTTTACAACGTTTGTTCAAGTCTGGAACTCGCATCGAATCCGTCGTCAAAAGGGGAGACCACATGTTATTACTGGTCAACCATGGTACCTCTATTATCAACCAGACGCTAAAACAGCACAGGACTTTGGGCAGACGATTGATCAACAGCAAGTACAAGAGTTACTTACTCTTGTAAAGGGCAATAGTGATATTGATGAATTCCTTCCTCAAGACACTATACAGGTCTGTACACAAATTATAGACTCTTGTCAGTCTATACTTACACCTGAGACAAAAGTTGGAGATACTGTATATCCGTCTCTTGATGCGTACCAGTACCTTCGGACCTATTTAAATAAGTATATTGAAGAACAACACCAACCAGAGGTCTCCCTTCTAGATAAGCCACAAGGAGGAATTGCATGGGTTCAAGAACAACTTCAACAGTCTGGTATTAGTTTAGAAAGTGTAAATACTTCTCTAGTAGAAAGTGAGGAAGAAGACAGTAGTGAATAAGGACTATATATCTCTATTTTCTTTAAGAATCAACATGCGAGTGTGTACGTTTGTGTCCCCTCTGGTACGTTTCTCCTCCCTTACATATAACCTCCTCCTTGATATCCTCTTTTTCCTCTTGGACTTGTTCCTTGATTTTTGCCTTTTTGCTCTCTAGCTCCTCCTTGACCTTTACTGTAGGTTTAATTATAGTGCCTGTTGATAACCTTGTCTTTGGTTTTGATGTTGTTTGGGGTGTATTAGTTGCCGTATCTTGTTGATTAGAAGTGTTTGGCTTTGTACGGGCCTTGCCTTTTCGAGATACTTGAGGTTCAATAGTTGGCGGTTCGATTTGGACTTGTGTGACAATAGTCAGGTGGTATGTATCCTTTTCGTAAGAGATTGAAGCCTCAGAGAGAAATAACTGAAGTGTAGTAGCTTGATAGGCAGCGTCACGATACTCTGAGATATCGCATGGGTTTTTTGTGTTGATTGGTATAGCTTTCCACTCCTTACTAAGGAATTGTTGTTGGGTAGTAAAATTAGAGATAATACTCTTCATCATACTTGTATGTGATGGAAAGACTGTGAATAGATTGAACTGTATCTTGCTGATAAACTTCTTGATAGGCTGAACACTAGTGTATGTTGGGACTTGAATGCCGTATACGTCTGTCTCAAAGTATGTTGCGTTGTAAAGAGTAATAGATAACTCAATTAACGGAGACTTCTTGACCTTCTTAGTTTGCTGAATACTCCGTTCTCGTTCTTGCGACCCAGTATGGAGTGAGTCAAGGAGGTTTGAAGATGTTGAACCTTGTACGAAAAGGGCTGAAGTTGGTGTAGAGGGTCTTGGAGTTGAACGCTTCGAGATAGGTCTTTCTGGAGAAGACGTGAGGTCGATTGGATCTGTACAAGTATCTTCATAAGGTGTAATAGACTGTAAGTCAGCACCACAATGCCCACACGCCTTCCAATTGTTAGTAGTTTTAAGGACATAGTGGTTCTTGCCTGATGATGGGCAAAAAGGGGTAGTTAACCCCATAGTAAAAGGATAAAGGAATAAGTAGAGATGTAGAAAGAAGAAGAGTTTAGAATAATAATAATTATTTATGTTGGGTTTTGTACGTGCGTGTACGGCCCCGTAGAAAGTAGGGTTATTACAATACATAATAGTAAATAGGCGTGCTACCTAGTAAATGCATTATTCAATAATTTAAATTTCGTTAAAGTAGGAGGGTGTAAAGTTTTATGGGGTAGGGGCCTACCTAACAATAAAAACAGGCCAAAATTTGGTTTTGGCGGAGTTGGCCTTGCAGTCTGCCGTAGCTCGGGCTGCTTCCCGCTCTCATCGCATGAACCAAACCGCGGGGGCAATCATCTTCCTGCTTCTCCCGTCATTCCCAAACCACACGCTTCCTTTTTCCCACGTTTCCAAAAGAAAGCAGCCGAGCCCTTTCGCCTGTTTGGGTAAATCGTATGCGCAGTTGAACACATCATTGGTGTGCTCTGCTTTACTTTACCTTGCTTTACTTCGTTTTGCAGACTGGGGGCTAGGCGATTGCTGTCAGCTCGCGTTCTATCCTTGGCAACGCCGACTCGTCACATCCCCATCTTCCCCCTTCGTAGATCAGCCCAGTCCTTGTCTTCTGGGATATTGTCTCAGAGCTGCAATACAAGTCTTAATACTTTCCCGTCTCTGTATTTGTCAATCACATGAGGTACCTAGGACGAACAGCATATTGACTTGGTGCCCTCTTGGCATATGGGCGATCGATCTGAGCCTCTTCTTCGAACCCCTCGAGATGAGACGAAAATCCCCGTCTCTTGCGACGCAGCCTGGTGTGGTAGACTGTCTCCATATGCGGTCAAGGGCAGTTCAGGAGACCAATCGCATCTTTGTAATGTTTGGGTGATGCTATCTCGGCCGGGCTCACCGAGCAAGGCATCTAATGTTTCCTTTTCGTGACTGGAGATACCCGGTTTTTAGAAGTCACAATGCTGAAGCGTTCCGTTCAGCATCCTCATGCTTTATTCCTTTGCCTAGACGTGCCCTCTGCCCGTCTCTTTCGTCTTGCTCTTTCCTTTCTCTTAGACTTGCCTTGAAGGCTCGGTTCTCTTGTTTGTTTCTTTTTCTTCTTCTTTTCATCACGATGAATCCAACCTCCTGACTCTCTCGTCTTTTACTCTTCGCCAACTACGTCTTTCGTCAGCACTGTCTTGGGGAAATAGAGGCTAGAACGAAAGGCAAGCTTCCAAAATAGCTATCATGACGAAAGCCTGGGCATGGGCATGCCATCTCTTGCTCCTGGTCACCGCCGACGCGGCTGTCATACCGAGCGGCAGCTTTGCTCACACCTCAACAACTTCATCGGCATTGCCCTCTTCAACCGAGAGATCACAAACACCTGTTACACTTCTGAAGCAGCGTATGGGTGTTCGCAAATACCAGAGAAGCTCAACAGAAGACGAAACTCGCCTTGAAGCATCACTAGGCAGACAGCAAGATGGTCCGGCCCAGGATCAGATGTGGGCACGTCAACAGCTGATGCAAGTTAGGATTGCCGTTCATGCTTCCGCTACGAGTACTGACCACTTCAACCAGGCCCTACGTTGAGATACCGTTCGCCGTCGCCACTACAACTGTCGTTCAGACTGTGACCGTTGAAGTTGCTATCCAGACCAAGATCGTCTTTAGGCCCATCGAGAAGACCCTGACATTCACCAACCCTGTTGTGGTCTTCGAAACCCGCGCGTTTACTGCACCGCAGTCATCCAAGACCATCGCCGCCAGAGGCAAAACAAATACTGCTGCATTTCACCAAGAGTCGCTTCCTGAGACGCTACCGGTATATTCACACCAGCCCAAAGAAGACAATCTTTTCTCGAGGCCAGCGCGCGTTGAACGGCAGGCTTTGGGGCAAGTAACCAGCGTCTCGACGGTCACCGTTGGGATGACCACGACAGTGACGAACTTTGGCTCTATTCGCACTATTACTGTGTTCAGCCCAGTCTTCGTGTCCGTGACGGTGAACCAGACCGTAACCACCACCAGGATCCCAACGACGCTTTCTACCGGGACAACAGCGTCCCTTCCGTCTGCCAATCCCACTCCCTCGTCTGGCAAAGACGACAAGCCGACTGACACAGCCACGTTCACCAGCGGCTTGGAGTTGACCAGCACCGCCACCCTTTTCGCTCCGTCAGATACATCTGCAGACGCCGGTGTTACCACCTGGTTCTCGACGCCATCTGATCCGGGAGCTCTACGCCCTACGGAAAGCCCCGCAGCAAGCTCTAGAGAGTCGGGATCGGACTCCACCGCCACCGCTGCGCCTGCGGCACCAACGCCGGAACCCGCTTCGGAACCGGCTCTGTCTCCGGCCACGATCGCCAGCATCTCACTGGGCGCGCTCACTGGCCTGCTCTTCTTGCTGTTTCTTGGTTTCGTCTACCGAAGCTACCGCAAGTACGCCAAGAACCGCCAGCGCAACAAGCCGTCGGAGGAAGACTACCAGATGACATCAGCGGCAACGGCAGCCACTATCATGAACCAGCCCGCACTTGCCTCCCCGAGTCACGACAGCCAAGGTGGGGCCACGCCTGGAGAAGCTAGCAGCAAGAGAGCAAGCGAGGCCAAGCAGGTCAGGATCGTCATCCGGCCGATCGTGAAACGGCAGAGCGCGGGCAGCGAGAGCAGCAAGGGCAGCAAGGGTAGTGGCGAAGCCCAACCTCGTCGGGAAAACTGGCAGCGCGGGTCGGGCTACACTAGCCAGGGCGGCTATAGCGTCTCTGTCGCCGGGGGGAGCGATTCGACTCTTCGCGACGCGACCGGCTGGAGCAACCGGAGCGAGTATGGCAGCACGATCAAACGCGCGGCCTCACAAGATGGCGACATACCGGAGCTCCCGGCCCTGGGAGGAGCAGCGCGGATGAAAGAGCGGCACTAGACGAGAGTGCTATGCCGCCAGAGTGTGAGTATGAGGCTGGAGCAATGGTAAAGTTCCTTGAGAGGCGGGTGGTAATCGTATAACAATCAATAGTAATATAAAAAAGACTTTGCTTCAACATTGCCGCTGTAACCATATGATGGATAACCATGTCAAAGTGAAGCTGGCAGAGGCGAGATAAAAGGATAGAGTCGTCAATCCACACAGTAAAGTGTAAGCATCGTGACTAGGTAGCCAGGTATACGATCCGCGGTTGGCGAATTGGTTCAGACGAAAGGTCATAGAAAATATGGGCGAATTGACAGATTCCCTGCAACGTCTTTGACCAGAGGCAGCCGAATCGACATGAAGTTCTCGGTTCAGGTAGGCGTTCGGTTGTTGTTGTATTTAACGCCGGGCCGGGTAGGCGTTCGGTGACAACTTGAGGCGCCCATTTCCATGTTGACGCACGACTAGTAGTCGCTATCTGCCTTGAACGTATTCATAGGCAGAGTGAAAGGTGTAAGGTTTTGCAGTGTTAAAAGTCAATGTGTCGGCTGGCTTGTTCGAAGAGACAGACAATCATGGGCCGATGAGCTGATGGGCCGATATGATCCTCGTGCCACCTTGACCATTGAGTCACATTCATAGACTTATACGGTACCCGTAGTAGCAATGAAGGTTGCTGATCAAAAAACTGGTAGTGGAGGCACCTGCTTGTCACTCCGTTGTCATGTAATTGAAGATGGGCTGACACATCAAGGTCTAGCCATGGAATGGAACGACCCAGAGACCCTCCTTCATCTTTGAAATGGCGTTGAAATCATTGGTTGGAAAGATCTACAACCAATGGGAGGCTAGGCGATGACCTAGCGCAGGGACTATCTGAAATGGTGGGCAGGGTCCGTGACGTCGGTATACGGCCCCTCAGTCCCTGCATCGCAGCTGCTTAAAAGGATCCCTTTGCGACACTCCCTTTGGCTGATGGTTCCCCTCTAAGACAGACAGAGCAAACCGAACCGAATCATACCAAAGACATACATTGTACCTGACCTTACAAACATTCTACACTCTCGAATCGCTCCTTCCTCTTCTCTAGCTAAACAACTTCTTCGCTCTCCCGTAAACCATCACAATGACTGTCGACAAGGCCTCCACCTGTTGCGGCAAGAGCGCCGAGTGCGTCTGCGGTATGTCACCCCCCGTCCTGGGTAGTCTACCTACCTACCTACCACCCTTCCACGAGAACTTCATCAACACAACAACGCATTCTTCTCTTGGGAAACACATATCCACACCACATTCGCTCGCTCGCAACACAACTATCCGCAACAAGAATTACAAGCTGACTTATCTCTCCTCTCGTTCAGCCCAGCAAGCCAAGTGCTCCTGCGGCCAAAAGCCCGCCCTCCACTGCTCCTGCGACAAGGCTTCTACAGAAAACTCCGTCACCGGCCCGCGCTGCTCATGCCGTGCTCGCCCGGCTGGCGAGTGCACTTGTGAACGCGCTTCCACTGAGAACACGAAGCCCGCCGGCGAGACGTGCGCGTGCGGAGTCCGCCCAGCCGGTGCGTTTCCCCTCTTCCCAATACGGATGCTGTTGACCCTCTGTACTGACTGACACTCGTTAGACGCCTGCACTTGCGACAAGGCCGTCGACGGGTCCTTCAACCCGAGCGAGCACGAGACCGACTTCACAACCCGCCGTTGATTACAATTTCAGCTCAGCGGTCTTGACTCAAGCAGTCACAGGAAATGGCGTTTAACATTGGCGAGGGTTATTTCAAGGATCAGGTTGAGGGGGTTTCGGCGTTGACGGATCAATTTGACATGGCCTCTTCCGAGGCGGGGGTTTCCGGCCAGTAGGAACGGCAGGAGCCCGGCACAAATACCAAAAGCTTCTTCGACTATTTCCAGTGGTGGTCTGACATACCTTCATTCTTCGACATCTGTGGCTTCGTTTGGAGTACCATCGTTTCACTGCGGTGTCTCACCTGGTGGATCACTTATTACGCGCTCATTGTATTCATCGTCCATGCCGCCATCGTGTTTGCTCTCGATTACCATGCTGGATTTTCTCCGTCGCTTCCCCGTATCTCGTGGCCCAGGCCGAGATGGGCAATCATCAGGTGGATCGCCAAACACAGTGTCTGGCTGTTGATGCGCTTCTATATGTTTTGGGGGGCGTTGATGTATTTCTGCATGTTTCTGCGGGCGAATTTGGGCCAAATTTCGGACAAGCCTATTATAGAATGGATTCTGAAAAAGCACCAGGGGAACCCCGTCGTGGCAGACGTCAACGTCGTCGTCGGCGAACCGCAGCCCGAAACGCCCAAACCAACAGTCGAGAATACTATCGAAGCCGCTGCGGACGATTCAAACGAGACACATCGCAGTCATAATGTTAAAAATAAAGGCAAGAATAAAGGCCGAAAGCAAAACAACGGACCACAGGCGAAGGCACCTCACAACATTGCAATGCAGAAACCCAGGGGCCAAAGACGGGGTAAGTAAGGGGGTTGCTGGGGCACAGCGACGGGATATGGAGTCAAGCTTAAAGGAGAGCTTTTCCAGCAGCAGCGCATGGATACTAGAGAGTATTAGCAGCAAACGCTCTTGGCTAGCGATGACAATATGTTAGACAGCATTGGCAATCAACTGGCATTTTTCTTCAGGCGCACTGGCTCGAGCATGCCTGACCGCCCATCGGTGGATCGGAAGGAATATGATAAAAAGACAGTCGAAGAGTATGCACAACAAAGGGGCGGTCAACGCTGCGACTCCAGATGCCCCATTGTACCAAGCCCTCCGAGACCCGCGAGGCAGTTTGCGCATAGTCATGGCATTTCGTTTGCATTGTGTCATGGCCTTCCGCATCGAGCTTGCAGACACAAAACAAATATGCCTTTCACAGCTATGACGCCTCGACGCATAAAAGAACTCGGCATCGGGCTATGGTTGAACAACACCAATTCATTGAAGACTGATGTACGCAGACAGAGAAAGAGGGGCAGACAGGCAGACAGACAAGGACGGTGTCAACATAGCATTCAGCACAATTTCAAGCAATTTGAAAGAAGAAATGAGAACCGACTTGTTCGTGGCGTGGGGATTCTGGGGGCATCGGCAGACACAGAACGCGACTCACCGGAAGGCCGTGGACCCACCTCGACGGGGGGTTTTTTTTCTTACTCTTTTTTTCTATTCTTTTTTTCTTTTTTCTTCATCTTCTCCCATCCCTTGTTATCGTAGATTCTGCCGTGAAGAAAGGGCAAATGCGACCGGGCGGTCAGGAGCTCTAGCAGGGGCCGTAGCTTCTCGATTTGACGCAATTGGTTCCAGGGACCGGAGCTCAGGCCACCCCCTGTCACGAGGTACCAAAAAAAACGGCCCAGAAGGGGGAGCCCACCTAGGTTCCCACCCGATCGAACCGGCCCAGCAAAAGCCAATGGGTACACGGCGCACTTCGCTGCAGCGCGGCCCAGCGCAGCGAACATGGCACCTACTGAGGTAGTTAGTAGGTAGGTAGGTAGGTAGGAAGTGTTGGGTACCTGACTTAGGTAGGTAGCTCGGTACCTAGCCTAAGATAACCCGCGCCCGGAAGCCACAAAGCGCCACCCCTGCTTGGACACAATTCCACTGGCCAAAGAAAATAAAGCTGCACCTGCCCGGTCGCGTCACTTTTCGCCCACGTCCCCGTCCTCGAAACATTTTCTCTTTCTCTCCTCTCCCCAAAAAAACAAGAACGCCCGACTCTTTCGGATTCATTTGTTTCCATATCCATCACCTGAATCACCTCGATTCGCGTCGTGATTGTTTGCTTTTGCAATTGTCATCACCGACATACCCCCTTTTACCCTGCTCAGTCCCCCATCGTCTCTTACACGCGCGTCGTTCCCACCAAGACCCTACATTATCGTATCATCACAAGTCACCTGACGATCATGCCTCCCAAAGGCGCGACCAAGAAGGCAGCTGCGCCCAAGGCCAGCGCGCCCAAGAAATCCGCGGCCACCGCTGCTGCCCCCAAGAAGGCTGCTGAGCCGGCCCCTAAGAAGACCGCCGCGAAGCCCGCCGCGAAGAAGAACAACACAGCCACCAACGGCGCGACTGCCGCCTCCAAGAAGCGCAAGCTCGCTCAAGAAGAGGAAGTAGAGGAGTCTGCCGAAGAATCCGCCCAGGAGGAGGCTGAGAAGCCCGCGACCAAGAAGACCGCCAAGAAGGACGCTGAGCCGGCTGCGAAGAAGACAAAGGCTGCCACCGCTGCCGCCAAGAAGAAGGCCGCTGCTGCTGAAGAGACTGAGGATGAGTCCAAGGCGAAGAAGCCAGTAAAGAAGACAGCTCCAAAGAAGGCCGAGCCCAAGAAGACAGCTGCCGCCAAGAAGGCCGACACCAAGACCCCTGCCGCAAGCAAAAAGCGCAAGTCTAGCGAAGAGGCCGAGGAAGAGAAGCCCAAGGCCAAGAAGTCCAAGACCGACGATGCTGAGGTCGATAGCCAGGCCACTGAGTCCGCCAAGGCGACAGAATCCGCCGATGAGGAGCCCGAGGTTGAAAAGACTGCCAAGCCTACCAAGAAGACTGCCACCGCTGCTCCCAAGCCCCCTCCTGCCCACCCTCACAAGGTTGGCAAGAAGATCAACTCGGCCCCTACCCAGATTCTTGATGTCTACGTCTTTGGCGAGGGCTCGTCCGGCGAGCTCGGTCTCGGTAGCAAGAAGCTCGACGGCAAGAAGGTCGTCGACGTCAAGCGTCCCAGACTCAACCCCCACCTCTCTGCAAAGGACGTCGGTGTTGTTCAGATCGCCTGCGGTGGCATGCACGTTGCCGCGCTGACCAAGGACAACAAGATCCTGACCTGGGGAGTCAACGACCAGGGCGCGCTTGGTCGTGACACCACCTGGGAGGGAGGACTGCGTGATGCTGATGCCGAGGAGGAGGAAGAGGATGACGATGACTCTGGCATCAACCCTCGCGAGAGCACCCCTACCGCTGTCGGTGCTGAACACTTCGCCCCGGAGGCCAAGTTCACTCAGGTTGTGGCCAGCGACAGTGCCACCTTCGCCTTGACGGAGGATGGCAGAGTATATGGGTGGGGCACTTTCAGAGTAAGTTGGCTTGCAATCGGACCCAGAAAGTACCTTCACTAACATACGCACAGTCGAGCGACGGTATCCTCGGTTTCACCGACAAGATCCAGATCCAGAAGACCCCCGCGTACCTCCCCACTCTGAAGAACATCACCGCGCTTGCTGCTGGTTCTAACCACATCCTGGCTCTTGATGACAAGGGTGTTGTCGTTGCATGGGGCTGCGGTCAGCAGAACCAGCTCGGACGTCGTATCATTGAGCGCAACAAGCTTTCCTCGCTCATCCCCCAGAGTATGGGCATCCCCAAGGGCAAGATTGATCGTATCGCCTGCGGATCCTATCACAGCTTCGCCTTGACCAAGGACGGCGGTGTTTGGGCCTGGGGTCTGAACAACTTTGCCGAGACCGGCATCGAGACGGGTGCTGGCGAAGATGATGCCGTTGTGCTGAGACCCACCGTCGTCGACTCTCTCAAGGATTACAAGATTAAGCAGATTGCCGGTGGAGAGCACCACTCCCTTGCCTGCACTGAAGATGGCAAGCTCTTGACATGGGGTCGTTTGGATGGCCACCAGGTCGGCATTCCCGTCGAGGAGCTTCCTGAGGACAGGGTCATTAAGGATGAAAGCAACAACCCTCGTATCCTCTCGAAGCCGACGATCGTTGAGGGTAAGTTGATTATCCTTGTTTTTGACCGAGATTAAGACTAACGACCATGGTAGATATTGCCAAGTGTGTGTATGTCGCCGCTGGTGTCGACAACAACTTTGCCATCGACAACAAGGGTGAGGCTCACTCTTGGGGCTTCTCCGCCAACTACCAGACCGGTCAGGGCACGACCGAGGACATCGAGACCCCAACCACCATTGACAACACTGCTGTTCGCGGCAAGAAGCTCGTATTCGCTGGCGCCGGCGGCCAGTACTCCATCCTTGGTGGTGTTGCCGACGTCCCCAAGGTCAATGGTTTCGCAGCACTGGCAGCCAGCCAGCCGGCAACCGGTGGCTTCAGGCCCGTGTTCTAAGACGTACATTAGGGACGAACACTCGGTTCACGAGAATGCGCCAGAAGGCTTCAGAAGAGAAGCATGCGGTGTATGAAAGATGGTGTCTAAAAGTATACGTATGATGAACGAGTCGGAACCAAGACCTTACTTGGTAGACCCGGTTGGCGGAGACCTGGCATAGGAGATTCAGCCAGCGCTACCATTTTCAGAGTTGCGATTTTCTTTTCGGCTCATTTTCTGGCATGGGCGTTTTCTACGATACGGCATATTCGTATGATATTTTGGTTATGGGTTTCAATTTTCCCAGCGTCCGAGAAGGCGGACTTATAGACGTTTGACCCTCGAACGAGAGAGAGAGCAAGAGTGTGGCTCCAGCATGGCACGGGCGGGATGAGCGAATATGGGAGAATGGTCTCAACGGAAGTCAGCCTCTTTTATGATCGCACTGGTTCGTCCTGGTGGTGTGTATATGGCTTGCCGTTACTGCAAGGCTCTTGGTTATTGAGACGATTGCGGTCTCTTGTAATACTACGTTTGGCCTTTTGTGGTTTTGATCCATTCTTGCGCTTGTGTGTATAGCATGGAAGACAGGGGTCCGGTGTCTCTCAACTTGGTATCTTGCGTTTTTCGCTCATTCAGCAAGGCATGAGAAAAGGGGTAAAAAATAGGGCGTTGGAATATCAAAAATTTATTTTGGCTTCGTCTGAACATTGATTAGATGTTGTACAATGGACGTGGAACATCGTCTCGGCCCCCGGCTCCCTCCTCGCCGCTGGTAGGTCGTCTCACTGGTTGCCTCCCTCTCCCCATCTATCATGACTCCGTTTGTTTTTGGACTCCAATGGCGATTTGTCTTTTTTTTCTTTCCCCTCCCTCTTCTAACGCCGGCCACGTGGCCTCCGCGTCCTGATATTGTAGGCTCCCTCGGTCCCGGCGTGCTGCTCTAGTTGTCTACCCTCCAAGGACTGAATGAAGGTTATCAATATCCGAGCTGATGTGTTCTTCTCCCCTTTGCATCTTTCCTTGCGTCTTTTGTTCATCCCTTCAAGCCGGCCGCGGCCTTGGCCAGCGACCCGCCGCTTCCCCTAGAGCTGAAGATACCCATGATGCCGAAGCCGACGTAGAACAGCGCCAGCGGGTAAGCCACAAGGCCGCGCATGCCCCGCATGCGGCCGACAGCGCAGAACATGGCCGAGGCCGAGTAGGTGCACCATAGGATGGCCATGGTGGTTAGGACGATGCCGAGGGGGGTGTCCATGGGCATGACGATACCGAAGAGGCTGGTGGCGACGAGGGGGAGGAGGCAGTAGCCCAGCACAGAGCTGGAGCGCGCAAAGGTGAGGGTGGTTGAGAAGTGGCCGGTGCGGGAGGGGTGATCGTGGTCATCGGGGGCGCCGGGGTAGCCGCCGCCAACGCCGACGGGGCCGCCATACTGGGGCGCGGCCGGGTGCGACGAGGCTGAGGGGTGGGCGTCGGTCGGGGTCATGAGGGAGAGGATGATGTGCAGGGAGGTGCTGCCGAGGAGGGCGAGGCCGTAGATGTAGCCGAAGTGGACCTTGCCGGCGAAGAGGAGAAAGGTGCCGTAGAGGAGGAAGGAGAGGAGGGGACCGGCGAGATCGCTGTCGTCCATTAGGTGTTGGTCGATGCGGCGGAAGGGGTTGAGCACTGCGAGGGTCTGCAGACGTGTTTTGTTAGTTTTGCTCTCATTATCCGAACAAACGATTTGGAGAGGTACGGCACAAGGGTAGGGGAAGAGGATGGGAATCTGTCATACCTTTGCTTGAATGTGTCCAAAGTTGACGCCCAGCTCCTCGAGCAGGGGCGGCTCACCCTCGTAGCCCTCGGTCGAGAAGGCGGCCAGCCAGCCGGTGCGCAGGCCGCCTTGCTCGCCCATGCGGCCCGAGACGCCGGGGGGCGCGCCAAATGCTGTCGCGGGGCCGCCGCCGCCGAACTGACCCGCGGAGGGCTGGCCTCCGTAGCCGTATGAGGCCTGTTGTGGTGTCGCGTGGCCCGAGACGGCGTCGGCGGGGGAGTAGGAGGAGGGGTAGAATTGGAGGTTCTGGGCGCCCGTCCCGGGGCCGGGGCCATAGGACTGTTGCGGGTAGTAGTTGGACATGGCCGCGGGTGTGGGCGTCGCGGTTGCGGTTTGAATTGTTTCGCGGGCTTTCGGGGGGAGATTTCTGGGTGTGGCTGTTTGTTATGGCTTGGAGCTGTTCAACCCCTGTCTTGGACCGTCTCCGTTTCGAAGGGGGGAGGGCAACCTTTGTGGGGACCGAGAGTTGGTCGACGTCGCTGCGTACGGATTGCGAAGGGTCTTATGTAGAGATGTAAAGGTGGTCGTGGATGGTGGGCTCGAGAGCCGTTATGCGCCGGAGGGTTGCGAGCGGCGCGTGGTTTGGAGTGGGAAAGGACAGGTAGTACCCGAGCTTGCGATGTTGGATATGTAGTTTCTTGCGAGGTTCACCACGTCAGCCAGGGCAGTAGCTCTGGAGTGGGACTTGGGGAGATGTTGGTGCCTGGAATGCAAGGTGTTAGATTCAATGCTCAAGCGATGATGTCTTATCGATAGATCTATCTTATCGATAAATGCTGATCCGTCCTTCTGTAGCTCTTATCGGTCAGAAACCTAATTAGATCCCTATTTCAACGGCCGAATCCTTGGACTATATTTATTGTTTATTGTTTCTCCGTCTGAACTCGAGGTGAACTGCTCAATAGATGAAGGCACTACGTGACTTGGGATACAAAGTTTCGGAAGAGGTTGGTGGAGGCAGCGTCATCGTGTGACTGGCAAATTGGTCACCCGATGGGAGATTCTCACCAAAAATGCAAGCAATATTCCAGAAGAGCTCATGGGAATGACAGTAATCCATCACATACCACCGTATCCCCCCGCTACCTTGCCGACAAGAGCCAAGCGCCTCCTCTAGGGATTCCTAGATAATTTGGAACTGGTCTCCCGCTAGACCAGCCCAGAGATCATGTTCGCCGGCGCCCATGGATGGCAGGCAGCGTGCTGCTTCCTGAGACTGTTATATGGCCACGAGTCTGCGCCAACTGTGTATTTTGAGGTGGGCTCCATCAGGTTCACCCTCATCAACAGGCAGAAACCTCCCTCTCTGGCATGATTCAGTCGAAGAGCCGACAATCGCATCTTTGACTGAGGTACGGATGCGAGACAGTCAGGGATAGAAAGTACAAGGAGGGTATCATGGCATCACCGTTTAAAGCACCATGTCCCTTCGAAAGGGCATCGTATCTTGACCCAGTCCAGCGGCTGTGGCTATTAAGCTTTTCAGAGTGTAACCTCAAAGCAAGAGCGTCGACGTCAACCTCACCAAGGGCATGCGCCAGGCCAATGGTAAGATCGCCGCGAGCAACTTCTTGCTTCCCATCTCTGGCGAGGGAGCAGCAGGCAGCAGATAGAGGGCAGCAGAGGGCAGGGGGCAGCAGGGCAATAGAGGGCAATGGACCTCTGCTCCGGAAGCTTCGCTGAAGGGCCCTTCCTACTATTTTTCGGCGTCCAATGTGACTTGTTTTTGATTGGCAAATAAATAGGGAAGAGTGTATGCACCCGACTACCTAATATGTATTATGAGTGAAAAAGTAAGGTGCATACTTTACTGACTACCACAACACATCCTGTTTACTTATACTGAGTATGTCGTCCCGACGCCCAGCATACCTGTCAGACATTCTCTTTCCCTGATCGTTGCTACCCTTGCTTGTTCTTAGCAACATTCTCATCGCTACCTGATGCGCACCCCATTCGGTACTCGCAGGTCTCCAGAAACTCAGCCCGCTTCATATGCAGAGCTGTTGAATGTGCCATAACCGCAACCCGCCCCAGCTCTAATTAGCTTCGACAACAATCAGATGACCCTTGAGATGTATCGTCAGAAAGTCAAGAGGACGAGAAGGACGAGGAGGATCCTAGCGACCACCACTGCATTCAGACCGGCGCCAACTACCATGCCCGCAGGCACCGCGAGGGCACCGTCGACACAGAGAACCAACCTCTATCCCTAACCTACAATTCGCCTGTTGCAGGACTTATAGCTGTGCAAGCGCCGTGAGGGCACTGACGCTCCCGAGGATTCTGGAGAAGGATGAGAAGTACAAGGAGGATCCTGGAAAAGGACGAGGAGGATCCTGGAGAAGGACGAGGAGGACAAGAAGGACGTATCTGTACCTGTACGCAGCATCTGTGAGCCACTCCTGCCAATTTAAGACGAGTCGTCCTCCCATTAGGGGGAATCAAACCCCACAGCCGTAAGGGACTCCATTGATGGAGGCTGGGCACGGGATGGTACCCATGGACCGTACAGCATCCCGGCATTCCCGAGTTAAAGGACCGGTTGACAGAAGGGCGGCGCAGCTTGTGTTAGACCAGGTCGCGCTGCCGTACCACGAGTTGCCGCTGCTGGCAGTGTCGCTGACGAGCGACGTCTGGCTTGACTTGGCCGTCATCCTGGAACTGGAGGCCGCGACGTTTTCCTTCAGCGTTGACTTGCTCTTGATGGTCTGGAAGCCGGCGGCGCCGTTGTTCCATGCCATGTTGCACGTGAATTGGAAGCTGCCCGGCTGCTTGTTGTTCGTGAACCCCTTGGCGACGTTGTCAAAGGCGATGCAGTTGGTGATAATATGGTCAGCCGCGCCAATGTCGGCGGTATCACCCCCACCAGATTGAATCCGTTACCATCCCCTTGGAAATCGCTGAAGCCCCATTGGTTCACGCCGTTTCCCCAAGAAATAGTATCCATGATAGTAACGGGCGGCTTGAACTCCCTGTTGAGCTGTTAGTCGAGACCGATATCTTGGCTTCGATACTAATTTGGGCGGTGGAAGGGTCGAAAGAGATTTAAGCACTTACCAAAGGTCCAGGCTGTCGTCGCCGTTCTCCCAGATACGGACGCCCTTGAGGATGTTGCCCGTCCCGGAGTCATCCTTGCAGGCAGAGCCGTCAGCGCTCTCGCCGTTATTGCGGGGGTCACGGTTGCGGAACGAGTCAAGGTAGACGATCTGGTTGTTGCTCAGGGTGCCCTGCATCTGGAAGCCCGTTTCGTAGTTGTCGTGGGTGACGATGCTCTCAAAGTAGTTGTTGGAGCTGTCGCGGAGGAAGACTCCGTAGGGGTCGTTGATGATGATGAGCTTGTAGAACTTCCAGTAGTTGGCCTATCACGTGGCGGCGTTAGTGCAGGCTTCCTTTAATGATTAGGATCGTATGGCTCGGCCTGTCTTCTCGATATGGAGGACACCACAGTCAGTGCTGCGAAGCGACGCATCAAGAGCCGCCGGTGTTTCGGGCAAAGCCTCGCCGTCGATGCCTTCCATCTCTTAAAACAGCAACATTTGTTTCGCCATAATGCTCTTTGAAGATTTCAACCTTCCTCTGAAAGTCCACGTCTCGACGTCGTTCTCTCTTCAGAGCCTTCTTGTGCTTATTATACAGCCGGGAATAAATACTAGCACTTTTTGTTCCTTTGCGAGTGGCTGCTATGCGTCTGGTATGAAACTGATATAATGCTGTTAAGAGATATGTTCTTCCTACGTGCTAGTACAGCTTTAAATAACTCTCCCACTTTGCTAGATAAGAGTTGGAAGGTACTAACGGAATGGTCACTCAGACCTTTTTCAAATATCTTAGAAAATATAGAGCCTGATCGACAAGTGCGGTAAGACTGCGGTAACGATCAAATGTGCAATAACACCAGCCACAAGTACCCTCTGAACTCAAATCGTGTCGCACTAGGCCCAAAACGGGAGGGTACATCATGATTATAGTTCTAGATTATAGAACCTTACGTTATTAAATATTAGCTATATACCTAAAGAAAAAGGGACTTTCTACTATATAAATAAAGTATAATTACCTATTTCCCCTTATAAATTCTTATTATACTAAAAAGGTAGTTTAAACTTATAATAATATCATTATATATTAATAATAGTTAACATACCTACATAGCAAGCGACGTATTAGGGTAAGTAACATACCTTAAGAAAAGTAGGGTATTTCTAGGTAGACTATACGCAAAAGTACTATTATATAATTACTAAGGAGGTCTAACAATTACATAACAGCACTTTTGTGTGTAGTCTACCTAGAAATACCCTACTTTTCTTAAGGTGTGTTGCTTGCCCTAATGCGTCGCTTGCTATATAGGTATGTTACTATATAACCTATTACTATAATTTATTACTATAATTAATTACTATAAATTATTTATTATAAGATTCTATTATCTTACTATAATAGCTATATCTAGTATTATTATAGTAGGATATTAACCTAGTAAAAATAATAATAATAAAGAGGTTATTAATACTAGTAGTTAAATAACTATATACTAAATTTACTAGAAGCTTCTATTTAGTTTAAACACCTGTTTTTTATAGCTCTTTTACCTTAGTAAATAGTAATTTTAAGTATTATTAAGATAGCTTTTAAATAATACGCCTTTATAGCTATCTTAAAACCTCCTTATAAAGTAAAAAGTCCTTATTTATCTATTTATATTATCCTATAGTAGTAACCTTAGCTAATAGGCTATTAGCTACTTTTTTAGAATTAGCTAATTAACTATATTACTAGTATTAAATAAAGTTTTACTATACCTTATATAGCTTTATAAAGTATATATTAAACCTTTTAGTAAAGGTAAGCTCTTACTAGAAATAAAAGGTAATAAAAAACTAGGTAAATACTTTACTAGATATATTAGAGTAGTTAATAGTACTCTTATTAATATATATATTCCTATTATTAATTAGGAAAAGTAGTATAGTTAGAAAGGGGTAGTTTCTTAAAATATCTTTACTACTATATACTTTAATAGTAGCTTTTTATATATACTTACTAGAGCTAAAGGGTTAGTCTATAATATTAGTTTAATTAATTTTATATATAGTAGGGGGTTTAAAGTCCCTAAAGGTTAATACCTACTAGGGGATATAGGATTTAGTATATAGGATAGTATTATTACCCCTTATTATAAGACCTACTATTATTTATAAGACTTTAGGGGTATAGACTAACTACTAGAAATAGCTAAAGAGCTCTATAATCTTTAGTATAGCTACCTTTATATAATTATTAAGTAGGTATTTAGTTACCTAAAATAGAAGTAGAAGATTATTACCTATTTAGCTCTAGAGTATAGCTTTAAAATATAAGTTTAAATTATATATATATAGTAGTAGGCCTATATAACTTTCTACTTTACTATACTAAGGATAAGGGGGGTAATAGTAATAAAGAAAGCTAGCCTAATATAGATATAGTTAGTAATAAGGCTAATAAGTAGTATTTAGGTTAAAGTATAAGATAAATTTAAGAGAAAATAGCTAAAGTAATATAGGAATAGTAGTAGGCATATAGGAAGTAAAAATTACTATAACTAATTACTATAATTTATACTTATCCCCTTTAGATATCCTCTACTATCTCTCTAATAAAGTTAAAGTTATAAGCTTATATAGCCTTATAAGCTATACTAGTAACCTCCTCCTAAGAGGTTAGATATACCTCTATAGGTAGCTAAAGCTAGAGATAGAGTAGTAGAAGCTTCTAAAGAGGCTTAAAAGCCTTTATTATTAATTAACTAAATCTTATAGTTACCTTAGAGTTAAAATTAACCCTATCCTATAGCTTTATAGGACTAAGAAGAATTTACTCTTAAGAAGAAGACTTAAGAGAGCCTTAAACCTAGATATAAGTTAATAATAAGATTATTATAGTAATTATTTATAGTAATTAGCCTACCTCCTTTACTAACTACTTAATAGTTAGCTTAAAGTCCTAAGTTAAGTAGTAAGTTTAAATAGTATAAAGGAAGCCTCTACTTTACTAGCCTATAGCTAGGTAGTATTAGAGAGTAAATTACCTAAAAACTAATTAGTAAAGTCTAAAAAGTAATATTAATTTTACTTACTTCTTCTTTTAGTAGAAATAGGAGATTATTCTTAAGAGCTTATAGTCTCTAGAAGTAGAGACCTTCTAGTACTTAGAAAGTACTAACTAAAAAAGAGATTCCTCTTTTATAAAGATATTTACTACTACTAGAAGATCTTTACTAGGCTTAAGAAAGCCTACCTCTAAAGTAACTTAAAGGTAGATAGAAGGTAAGACCTTTAGGTAATAGACCTTAGTAAAAAGCTAGTAAAAGCATATAGGGTGTGGTTTAGGACTTAGGTCGTGGCGGAGCTATGCAAAAGGACATAACAATACTATACTACTTTAAGCAACTTAGGTTCTATATCTGATCCGACATAAGGGAGATACAATCTGTTTAGAGCTTTTAAGGTCTAAATAGATATATTACCCCCTAATTAGATATAGTAAAGATCTCCCTATCGCCTAAGTTACTATGCTAAACTATATTAATAAGGGTGTAAGGCTTTAGTTTAGAGTATGATTTTTAAAAGATAAATAAGTATATAAAGAAGTACTTATTTTTCTTTAATCTAGGGTGTATTATGTCTATCTAATTATACTCTCTTAATAGATACTTAAGTAAGTATCTATAACTTATAAATACTCTAAAGAAAACAAAAGAAAAGAAATTACTACTTATTAACTTCTAAATAGTAAATATAGTAACCCTAACCCTACTTTAATTATCCCTTAGTTCTTTTTATAATCCTCTAATTATAAAAGAACTACTAAGTATATACCTATTTAGACCTTATCCTAATTATGCCTACGCCTATTAATTACCCTCTTTATCTTTATTATCCTTAGCATCTCTATTATTAGCCTTATCCTATTCTTCTCTTACGTTCTATTATTTCTATCCTTCTTATCCCTTAGCCTAACCTAGTAGGAACTAAGGTATATATGCTTAGGTAGTAAACACTACTTTAGTAATAGGGTTATTAAAATAATCTACCTACTTATAATATCTATACTCTAGAATACCCTTCTTCTAATTATAGTATGTATTCCTATGCTGCTTTAGAATGTCCTTATAGCATTAGGTATATTATATATAATTAGCTTCTTAAGCTTCCTAAGTATACTATTTAGATAATAGGAGAGAGTCCTAAACCTTTATCTAGCCTTCCTATACGCCTGGTATAGGTAGTTTAGGTAAAGTATATTTATCTACTTTAATATGTCTAATCTTCTTTAGGCTTTAGTATTATAATAGTATATCTCTAGGAATTAAAAGTCTAGATAGTAAGTAAGAGAGCTTAAAGCTTAGTATAGCAGGAGCTTTAGTAGGAGGGCTAGGTTATATAATATAGTCCTCTTAGGTAAGGAGTTGTTTCTATCTTCTATTTAGAGGTATTTAAGGTGGCGACTTAGTATCTATGTTTTTCCTTAGCTAAGTAACCTCTAATTATAACTACAATATTATAATATTATTCTTATAGTCTAGGGAGGAGGGCTTATCCTAATACCTATGTTTTAGAAGGTTAAGCAGTTAGGGGGTAAAGAGGTAGTCCTCTAAATATTATATAGGGGTGTAATTAGAGTCTTTAAGGTTTATTAGATTATAGATTATACTTATAGGGGACTAGCTTTACTTCTTCTAGCTTTACTTAAGTTAGTTATATTAGTAGTAAGCTTCCTCTAATATTCCTTTAGGAACTAGTCTTATAGCCCTATGTTAGTATCTACTAGAAACATAGAACTTAGTACTAATCTACCTAATCTACTAATATTAGACTCTTTTGCTATAGTCTAGGTTCTAAGACTCCTTAACATCCTACTTATTTATACTAGTTAGGTATAGAGATCTAGACCTAAGTACTAATCTAAACTACTTAGTAATATAGAGTCTATACTCCTAACTACTATTCTACTAAACTATATCTACTATATATATACTAGTGTTAATTAGCTAAGTAATATATATTAGTATGTTAAGCTTATAGTAGAACTTCCTTAAAGCTCTAATATTATTAATAAAGAGAGCCTCTAAATAACTACTAGACTATATAGGATTATACTAGTATACTATACTATCCCTCTAATCTATAATTATACCTATAAAGTGTCTATACTAGGCTAAGAATAAAGGGAAAATAACTAAATTAGCCTCTCTTTATATTATATTATAGATTTCCTAAGTTAGTATTACTAACTTAGGCTCCTAGTTATTATCTAAACAGCTTTCCTAGTATAGGGGGATAATAGTAATCTATCTTTTTACTTTTAGACCTTAAGCTATAATAACTATTATAGCTATAATTTTATCCCTAGTAATCTACTACTTAGATTATATATATCCTTATAGGTTATAATAGTTATTAAGTACTATTTAGGCCTATTTATATCCTATATCTTCCTATTATCTATATTTATTTAGTCCTTAGAATACTAAATTAAATTAGCTTAAGAACTAATTAGTATCTTCCTATATAAGCTAATTAGGGAACTAAGTGTTAGAAGGTGTTAGGAATAGTTCTTATATTAGAATCTAAGTAAGGTATGCTACTGTCTTACTAGTAAAGCAAATATAAGCTTTTAGGTTATAGAACTAAGACTCTTAGGGCTTAAGTTCTTTAGTAGGAGGCGTATATCTAAATAAGATAATTTAGTTCTTATCCTAGGTACTATAGTAGAATTAGCTGTTATTCTAGAGGTCTTAGTAGGTATAGACGTCCTAAATTTATAGATAGCCTATCGTGTAAGTAAGAGGGGAAGAAGCTAATAGGGATGCTATTATTATCTATTTAGAGGTGTTATTAATATATATATTCTAAAGAGAAAAGATATAATAAAGAAAGAGGTACTACTAGATCTAGATAAGAAACTTAATATATGTTTTTATTATTATTAGTAGAGGGAAGGGAATAGTTAAGGAGGGGGGGGTAAAAAAAGGCCTTTAAATAGGTTTCTAAGAGAAGGGGTTATAAAATACAGCTTAGTAGCTATAGTAGGAGTATCTAATCTAAGGAAGGAAGGAGTAGATATAATAGAAGAGAATAGTAAGATATTTATAGGGTAAAAAAGAGGGGTAGAAGGTTAAAGAAAGGTAAATAAAGGTAAGGGTTAAATAAGGTTAAGTTAAAAGGTAAATAAAGTCTAAAGTTTTAAGAGGCTTCCTCCCTTAGTTACTTTTAGAAGGAGCAGCCCTTATTACTTAAAGGAAAGTCCTAAAGGTAAGAGGGTAAAGGTATCTAGAGTATTTATTTAAAGCCCTAGTAACTTTAACTTATAGGTAAATTATAGTAGAGGTTATTAATAATTTATAGTAGTAATAAAGTTAAAGGGTATATTAGAGCCTTACCTCTAAATAGTAAATACCCTTAGGCTAGTTTACTCCTTTTATTTCTAAATTACTACTCTTCTATTATAGTAACTATTTAGACCCTCTTTTTATTACTATAAAAGTAACTATCTTTTCTACCCCTTAGGGTTTTCTTTTTTTTCTCTTCCTTACCTACCTATATTAGAAACTAATATTATTACTACCCTTACTTTTTTAGACCTATACTCTTAACTTTTTGTTATTTCTTCTTTTAACCTTTTAGACTTTTAACCTTTTAGAATGTCTTCCTCTATTAATAAGTACTAACTTAATAACTACCTATAGCAACCTATTAATCCCTAGTTTCTTTTAATACCTCCTCCTTTAAAGAAGGAGGCTAAGGCTTTTAGAGGCGCTAAGTTATACTTAGTAATACCTACCTATCTTAACATAAGTTTCCCTAATAATATTTTTAAGGTCCTTCTTTCTCTAATATAAGGTCTAAATAGTTCCTTAAGACTACTATATAAGTTAATCTTTTATCCCCCTTTAGCTAACTATACTCTAAATTCTAAATTTATAACCCTTACCCTAATTAATCCCTTAAGGAAGCTACTATAGTCTTCTAGTAGGTACTCCCTAACGCTACTATTATTTAGGGTGTTCTTAATACTTTTAGAAATAATAGTTATAAGTTTTAGTAGGCTATCTATATTAGTAAGGAGGTAGGATCCTACTTTAGGTCCTTCTCCTAGTACCTTATATAGCATACCTTAGCTATAAATTCCCTACTAATATAAATATTTAGTATATAAAACCTAGTTCTATATAATTACTATACTTAGAACTTTTAAAAGTTTATTAGTATAAAGCCTAGTTAGATATAGAGTATAATACCTTATTATAACTACATTTTTTTACCTTAGTTATTCTATAACTACTATAGAAACTATATATTCTTAGAGGCTAAAAATAAGAAGTATAACTTTTAGGAGAATAAGGGTTATTAGGGTTATACTAATCTATCTAGCAGCCCTAATTAGTACTCCCTTACTAATCTAGCTTATTATTAATATCTAAGTAGTAGGGGACTACTATTACTAGCGCCTCTAAATAATCTATTATCTAGGGCTGTAAACTATTTCTATTTTTATAACTTCTAAGATTATACTAATACTCTAATTACTATGCCTAGCTTGTCTAAATAAACTAGTAGTACTATATCTATTCTAGAGACGTCTAGCTAGTTAGATGTTAAGTACTAAAAGATAGGAAGTATAGTTATACCCTTTAGGAATAAGGTTTTAGTTCCTCCTTTAACTATTAAGACCTCTAAATAGCTATTAAACGTATCTAGAGCTTTATTAGTTACTACCTATCTACTATATAAGGTACCCCTCTATAGTCCTTAGTAAGGTTATTAAGCTAGTATAGTTTTAGTAATAAGGAGGTAGGTAAAGATAGTAGTAGTACTAGTTTCTAGTAGTAATTAGTAGTTCTTTAATAGTATTATATAATTAGTTAGTTTGTAGTAGTTTAGGATCCTCTAATCTAAGTTATCTTCTTTCTTTATAATATAATTTCCTTACGTATTTTTAGCTCCCTATCCTTTATCCCCTATATTATTCTTCTATAAAGAATAATATATATATTAAAGGAGGTGAAAATATAAGTTTACTAAAATTTAGATAAAAGGGAATTTTAATAATAGGTATTCTAAATAAGGATAAAGGAAATTAAAATAGGATTAGAAGGGTAGTATAAGCTAGCTAATAGAAGAAGTCCTTAATATCTACTAGGATATTACCTTAAATAGTACCTTTATCTACTAGGTAAAAGATACTATTAGTACCTATATAGTACTTCTTTAGCCTATTAGCCCTATATATTACCCCTATAATAAGTTCCCCTATAAGAGTTTCTAGGACGTATAATAGGCTAATTAGGGAAACTAAGTAGACTCTAAATAGTCCCTTCTAATAGTAATTAGTCTTTCTAGCTACTAACATATCTATCTGGTAAGGAGTATTAAAGATAAGGACTAAATCTCCTACCTATAGCTTCTCTAATTAGTGCTTTACTATATGTTTCTTATTATATTATTCTACGACCTTCTAGTAATACTTTATAACTATCTTAGCTGCTTTCTATCTGTCTTCTATAAGCTATTAGAAAGCTCTAATCTAAAGCTAGAGTTCCTCTTCTACTGTTTAGACCTTCTCCTACTCTAGGACGTACTATATTATAAGTTTCTTTTTAATTAGTATAACTATATCGTACCTTATGATAATATAGAAGGGTGTTATACTATAGCTTAGGCAGATAGTAGTATAATTAGTAAATAGGATAGTAGGTAGGATATGTCTAATGTCTTTCTTTCCCTAATCTAACTATATTTATAAGGTGTGTACTATTATCTAATAACCTTTCTTAAGAACACTATTTACCCTTAGGTTATAAGTAGAGGTAACCTTCCTATATCCCCTAATCCTCTTATTTAGAGCTTTAACATAACCTCTGTTTTCTTATCCTCTATCTATAATTAGAGTCCTATAGACCTTATAATAATAAATAATATCTTCCTATAGGAACTTTATAATATTAGCTAAAGTTATATTATAGAAGATTTACGCCTTAGGCTATCTAGATAGGTTATATTAGGCCTCTATAACCTTCTATTTCCTAATATGTTAGATATCTAGGTAGACATACTAAAATAGCTAAGTATAGGGTGTAGTTAAGATATAAGGGTTATCTATATAAGCTAATTAAGCCCTTTAATAAGTATTATAGCCCTAAACTATAGTCTTAACGTCTATATATATCTTAGGCTAAAAGTATTTGTCCTAGAGGTAGAAATAGGTTGCCTTACATCCCTAATATCTAGTCTTATTATATACTATGCTAATTAGAGCTTACTACTAGGATAGGCTATTAATAACCTAAAGAGGGTTAGGAGTTCTATAAGTACCTCTTTTAAAGAGGATCCTATCCCTTATAATAAAGTATAGCACTATTTTCTTAAACTAAAGGAACTTAGGTATTAGGATCCCTAGTAGGCACTTAAGTATAAGGAGAAAGTAAGTAATTTACTTTAAGTATGTTAACTATTTTTCTATAGAATTTAGTAGGTCTAATAGAATATCTAGAAGCTAATTAGAATCTCTAGGTTTAGGGTCTTAATCTAAATAGCTATATACTTTAAGGAAAAAGTTTTATACTACTGTTATTTAGAAAAGCTTAGTATTAATAAAGTCTTTAATATCTTCTTTATCCTCTACTTCCTTCTAATTAAATAGTCCTAGAGGTTTTCTTAAAAGACTATTAGCTATAGAATTCTTCTTACCTAGAACATACTTAATCTTAAAGTTAAAGAGTCTAATCTAAGTTAGCTAATAAGTTATTATTACTAAAGGGATATTATTTACTGTGCTATTAATTTAGGCTACTAAAACCTTTATATCTATCTCTAAGAGAAAATAGACTCTAAAGAGGTAGTTATAGAGGTATTTTAGACTTATAAGAACTACCTATACCTTAAGCTTCCCTATATTATACTTAAGCTCTAGTCTATACTAGATACTACTTTTATATCTTATAACTATAAGTTTGCTATTAATAATCTAACTAAGGGTATACCCCTATCCTTCTCTACTTATATCTATAGTAAGGATAATCTAACTAGTGTTAGGCCTAAAGTTAAGGATAATTAGAGCTAGGCTTAAAGTTAGATTAGACTTAAGGATATCTATTACTAGCTTCTAATCTAAGCCCTAGGAGAATTTCTTAGTTTTTTATAAGAGACGTATAAGTAGGAGGGCTACCTTAGTAAAATAGGGAACCTAGAACTTATAGAATATAATAATACCTAAGAATAATTAGACGTCCCTAATATCTCTATAGAGTTCCTATTCTAAAATCTTTAGAACTTTAGCTTAATCTAGGTGTCTTCCTAACATTCTATAGAGATACCTAGTAATTACTACTAATTCCTAGTACTATTACGACTTTCCTCTTAAGATTATATATCCTAAGAGCTCTATGTTTATAAGAGTCTAATTAATATTATAGAGGTGTTTATATATAAATTAATAAATACCTAGGTATCCTAGAATTAGTTTATTATTATAGTATAAGTAGGGGCCTTTAACACCTATATTGTCTATAAAAGCCCTATAACAATCTAGAATTAGATTATAAAGGATTTAGGTAATAATATAGTAGAATTAAGTAATAGAGTTAGTAGTACCCTAGGGTAGGTAGTAATATCTAAACAGACCTAATAGCATTATAAATATTATAAGATTATAGCTTTTCTTATCTAGAAGGATCTAATTATACCCTAAGAAGAAGTCTAGTAGTAAGATAAGCTAGTCTATAGTAAAATCTTTAGAGAACTTATCTACCCCTAGAGGTAACTACATATTATAAAGAGTAACCCTATTATATCTTATTACTAAAGTAATAAGTTATAGGTTACTATCTTTCTTTAGAACTAAAAACTAAGGGTTTCTATATGCGCTATAGCTTTCTTTAATAATACCTCTAATTACCTATTTATAGAGGACTTCTATAGCCTTAGGAACTAAGGCCTTAGGGATAGGGATCCCTTTTACTTACTATGCTTTATAGGGGATAGTCTTAATAACCTAAGGTAGTGCGACTATTAGGTTAAGTATCCTATATTCTTTAAACTCCTAGGCTAATATAGCCTTATAGTTAACTAGGATTTACTCTAGCAGCTTAAGCTCTTCTAGCTAGAGGTAGAGATACTAATTAGTAATCTGTTTTAGCCTTTCTAGTATAAGTTAGGAGCGCTCTTTAATATTAGAAAATTTCGGCGTGATTAGATCCCTATATAGCCTAGTAGATATAGTAAACTTTTCTCTAAGGGCTTTAATCTTCTTAACCTTCTAGTATGGGTTACTATCTAGAACAGACCTATTAGAGGGGTAGTTATCTATAGGGTGGATTTTTACTCCCTTTCTTTTATATATTATAAAGACTTTAGTAGTAGTAGTCTTCTTTATAGCATATATAATCCTTTCCTTAGTTTGTTTTACTTACGTGACTATAGTCTAAATTCTTTTCTAGAACTTCTAAGTCTCTAATTACCTTTATTACCTAGGCGGTATAGTCTTAGCTAATAGTAGTTTAGATACTATTTTTATATAGGAGTATCCCCCTATTATAGTTACTATCTAAGTAATTATAGCTATATAAGGTCTTATAAGATCTTCTGCTATATAGGTTATTAAGACCTCTACTTCTTAGTTATTTAGAGTTACTAGGACTATATCTCTATCCTTATAGTCTAGGTCTAGGTAGTATTAAGGGCTAGTAGTAGTCCTAGGGTGGCTACTAGTACCTAGTTTTTTAACTCTTTATCCCTAGAGATTATCTATATATAGCCCTCTAGGTTAGGTAGTATATAGTTAAGCTTAGCTTCTATATTCCTCTAAATAACTCTAATAGGGATCTATATAAGAGTATTACTTATAGTAAAATTTATACTAATTAGTCCTCTAGACTAACCTAAAGTTATCTAGCTATCTATAATAAATAGAAGGCCTAGTAATAGTAGTTCTAAAACATAATCTTTATTAGTAATAAAGAAGTATAATTAGACCTTATATTTATTAATATAGATATCTATATAATAGAACCTCTTAAAGTATAAATCTGCCTAATTAGTCCTATAGGTCTTTATTATAAGCGTCGTATAGGTAAAGGGGATGTTAGCTCTCTTAACATATTATCTTATTAGGATATTAACTTATGCTCCTATATCTAGAATACTACTAATTATTAGGGTAGTAATTTCTCTATTAGGCTGTATTATCTTTACTTTAAGCTAAAGGTAAGCCTTTAATATAACTACCTCTAGTAGCTCTAAAGGGGGCGTAATATAGGCTACTCTTACTATCCTAGCTACTAGGGGTTTTCCTACTTTAATAGCTTAGTTATATTCTCTAATTAGACCCTTAACGTCTAACTTTTAACTAGGCTTAGTTATAAGGTTAATTAGAGAAGATAGTACTAGGAGAAAAACCCCTTCCGGCTTAGTTGCTTTATATCTATAGTCTTTTAGAGTATTTGCTATAACCTTGTTAAACTTAGGCTATATTTGGCGTAGGAGTTTAGTAGGTAGAGAGACTAGGGTATTAAGTTTCTTTTCTATAAGGCGGTAAGCTTCCTAGGTGAAATCTGGCTTTTAGGGCTGTTTAGAAGAAAGAGTAGGTATGTCCTTTAGCTTCTTAGAGGGAGGGGTAGGAACCCTAGTGGCTGTATCTTTTAGGGTTTAAGGTTGCTAAAGAATAGTATACGTAGGGGTAGTTATAGTTAGTTTAGAGGATAGAGTTAGATTATCTTAGTTAGTAATTTCTATAGTTTTAGGCTCTTTAAAAGCAACCCTTTTCTTACTTAGAATCTTAACTATAATATTTACTATAGGTTTTCTTAAGTTAACTATATATAAGCCCTATATATACTTCTAGGTTGTAGTCTTAGGTATTTTTATAGGGTTGCCTCTAGTAACTATAAAGACGTAAGAGGTATTAGACTAATTAGAAGGGGGAATAACTACTTAAAGGCACCTAATAGCTTAGGTAGTAGGTTCTAACTTAGAGAATATTACTTTTAGGAAGCTAGCTTAAGTTTACTAGGGTAATCCTATTTAGTAATTAAGGATCTCCTTAGTAATCTATTTAAGAATAGGGTTATTATAGAAGTTTAAAATATAGCTAAGTAATATAGTCTAATTAGTATATCCTTAGTTATAGCTTTTATTAAGAATAGTATAGGGAATAATAGATATTAGTAAGCTGCCTATTTGTCGCCTATATTTCTATAAACCTTAGACTAATAAGAGAAGCTAAGTATCTTTATCTATTATATACTACTTATATTCTCTAATCTAAGTATAAGAAGTAGAATAATAGTACTAATACTAGTCCTTTAGTCTACTAACCTATTTATATAGGTCTAATCTACCTATATTAACTAAGAAAACTTATGCGCCTAGGTGAGGGTAGGCTAACTAGTAATAGATCTTTAGTTTAGTAAAGTCCTTAGCTAGATTAGGCTTAGTACTAGAAGGCTTTATAATCTTAATGTTAATTAGGGTATATTACTACAGCTAAGGCTGCTAGTTCTACCTAGTTGTCTGTTTAGACTATCCTAAGGTAGACCTTAAAGTTGTTATCTAAGAATTAGAGGTAAAGAAAGGAGAGTACTCTTTCTTATAGGTAATTACATCTAGTAGGGTAGACTTAAACTTAAGATAACTAGTCTATTAAATAAAGGTATTAAGAGTAATACCTAGCTTATCTATAGTATCCTTAATAGTTTCTTACCTAAATTACTTATATATAGTCTTAATTAGAGTTTAGTCTATTATATTATAGAGCTTCTATTACTTTACTTATATAATAATATTATTAATCTTAATAAATAGGTTCTAAGTAGTAGTAAGATCCTAATTAGAGATAATAGGTCCCTTAGTTACTTTCTTAATTTACTCTTCTTTATCTAGGAACTAATTAGCGTCTTATTATCTAAACTTAGTAAGAAGGTAGGCTTTTCTATTAGTCTAAGAGAGAGACCTAATAGCATCCTTAATAGGAGTCTAATAGTCCCTACCTATAGAATAGGTAACTAGGGTGCCTATATAGTAATAAGGGACTCTAGTAATCTTATATTAGTCCTTAAACTTCTCTAAGAACTTAACAATATTATTACCCTTAAAGATAGGAGATCTATCCTAGCTAGGTATAGGAAGCTTATAAAAGTTATAAACATTATTCTGATTAGTATATAGAACTAACTAAGTAGTAGGGGTAGCTAGGAGGCGCTTTATAATAGCCTCTAGGAATCCTTCTATAGAGGGAGGGGTTATATAAGTAGTTACTAAGACTAACAGCTAAGGTATAGTAGTAGTTAAGGTTTTAGTTCTAAGTCTAATATCTTACTAAGATAGGCCTTAGGCGTTACTAGTTCTAGTTACTAAGTTACTATTATTATCTAAATTAGAAGTAATTAGTAGATCCTAGTAAACCATAAAGTTAGCCCTAGGAGACTTATGCTAATTAGCCCTATCTTTAGGTAGAGTATTAGCTAGAGGAAGAGAGGAAGACCCTTTAGTTCTAAAAGATATATACTAGTTACTTATAGTTAGTATTAAAGTAGTATTAAGTAATTCTAGAGAGTCTATAATTCTTATAATAGTTCTATAATTGTTATTTTCTAAGTATTAGTAGGTAAGACTAGCTAAAGACTATCCTATAAGCTAAATTAAAGTTACTAGGATAGTTCCTATAGTCTAAACAAAGGATTTTCTATAGGAGATAGCTCTAATTAGATTTTCTATAGAGATTATTACTAATTTTCTATATAGAATTTTCTATCCTTAGGTAATATTATATAGCTACTTATATTATAGAGCCTATTAAGGGTTATAGGTATCTTAAGTATTACCTATTACTAAAATTAATATATAGAGTAGGGGTAACCTAATTAGGTACTACTTATATCTATTAAGTAATCTTTTCTTTAAGGTGTAATCCTTATTTTATATACTAAGGACTACCTAGAAAACCTAAAGGTTATCTATTACTAAAATTATTTTACTAAAATTATTTTACTAGTATTATTTTACTTATACTATTACTAAATCTAAGTTTTTCTTATCTCTAAGTTTTTATTACTTACTATATTATCTGTCTTAATAGTTACTCTAAAGGTGTTAGTAAAGAGGGAGGGAGGAAGAAGCTATAGGATACTTAATTAGTAGTCTATACTCTATCTATTTAGACTTATCTTTACTATTAATAACTCTGTTTCTAGAAGGGGAGACTATTAAAAGCGTATAGGGTGTGGTTTAGGACTTAGGTTGTAGCAGAGCTATATGAAAGGATATAACAACACTACACTACTTTAAGCAACTTAGGTTCTATATCTGATCCGACGTAAGGGAGATATAATCTGTTTAGAGCTTTTAAGGTCTAAACAGACATATCACCCCCTAATTAGACATAGTAAAGATCTCCCTATCGCCTAAGTTACTATGCTAAACTATATTAATAAGGGTGTAAGGCTCTAGTTTAGAGTATGATTTTTAAAAGATAAATAAGTATATAAAGAAGTGCTTGTTTTTCTTTGATCTAGGGTGTGCTATGTCTATCTAATTATACTCTCTTAATAGATGCTTAAGTAAGTATCTATAACTTATAAATGCTCTAAAGAAAACAAAAGAAAAGAAATTACTGCTTATTAACTTCTAAATAGTAAATATAGTAACCCTAACCCTACTCTACTAGTTAAAAGCTATATATTAGTAGTTAGTTATATAGTAGTACTCTTAGTAGATAAAATCTTAGTTTAATTAGTAATTATAGTAATCTTTTATAATAATTACTTACCTTCTTATACTTAGTTATAATTACTTATATCTCCTACTAGATATTAATACTCTTAATAGAAGAAGAGCTAACCTTAAAGTTATAATAATCTTTAAGATTAGCTAGCTTTTCTTCTATTTACTCTTTTAGGCTAAGAAAAGAAATCTCCTCTTAGTTATTATTATTATTATTATTCTAAATAACTTAATTATTACTATTAACTTAGATAAGAGCTTAGCTCCTAAAAGAGGCCTAATAAAGACTAAGTCGTATAGTAACTATTCCTAGATAGTTACTCTTTACTTACCTATTTTTAAGGTTAAAGATAAGTATAAGTATAAATAGGTAGAAAGAAAGTTACTTATACTATAGTAGTAATATTATTAATTACCTTAGCCTCTATATTAGCCTTAACTAAAGCTATACTATTAATATATAGCTAGGACTTCTTAAGAGTAACTAGCTTATAATTTTTCTAGGTAGTAAAGGACTTTTTAGCCCTCTTAAGCTCTTTTATTTCCTCTATTATTCCCTTAATATACTTATAAGCCTTTTTAGTATATATATTCTTAGAGTAGCTTTTATTAGCCTTTTATTTTATACTAGTACTAAAGCCTAATAGGTAGCCTAGAGAAATATTAGTTAGGTTACTATAATTAATTACTATAAATAGATAGATATAAATAGACATTATAAAGGCTAAGAGGAAGATATCCTTAGTAGTAAGTAGGAAACTAAAGAAAAGTTAGAATACTTTAAGAATAAATAAGATAATTTATTTCTTACCTCTAAATTAATTTTTTTAGAGTTATTATTATTATTATTATTATTAAAGTAGAAAAAGTAGAGTAAAAAAAAAGAAAAGTTAAAAATAGGTTAAAAATAATAAGTAGGGTAACTATAAATTACTTTATTTTTAGTACCTTTCCTAACTATTAATTATACCTACCCTATTTATATTCTTCTACCTATTTTTACCTTTTCTTTTTTTTAACTTTACTTTTTCCTCTTTAATAATAATAATAATAATAATAATAACTACTATAAGTTATTTTTTTCTCTATTCTTTTCTCCTTAGTAATTACTAACTATCTAGAGCTACTATAATACTAGTAGCCTAAGCTTTCTATAAGTACCCTTTAAAAAAGGGTACTAAAAAGCCTCTTATAAAGAAGAATAATATAAAAAAGTCCCTAGCTACTAAACCCCTAGTAAAGAAACCCCTAGCTAAAAAGGCTACTAAAAAAACGCCTAAGAAGATAGTAGTAGCCCCTACTAAGAAAAGATACTAAAAGGCTAGTAGTAAGTACTTACTTAATTACTATAAGTAATTACTATAATACTAATTTACTATAGCTATTACTCTTTATAAAATTTATAAGTATTAGAAAATAACTAACCTTCTAATAGTAAAGGCACCCTTCTAACATCTTTATAGAGAAATTATAAATAATATTTATTAATAAGATAACTATTATGATATTAACTATCATAGATCCTATCAGACTTATCAGGCATAACCCTAATAACCGGCCGTAGATTAACTATTAATCCGTTAGTGGATCTACTATAGATTTAGGGGTTATTCACCTAACTATTCATAGTAGAACCTATAATAATTCTCTTCTAGTTACACATAATTAAACCATAGTATTTACCCCTATTATTTGTTACTTACCTATTAATACATATAGTTAACTATATTACCTACCTAGTAATATACTAACACTAATTAGTAGTTAATTCTTATATTAATTTTTACTACTATAGTAGTTATCTTAACTAATTCCTACTTCTATATGTAAACTCTATAGATTAGTAAGGTACTAACTAGAAGAGATAAATTTTACTACCCTTATAGCAAAGTATTTATACTTATTGCTATATTATATAGTTAATTAGAGGCTACTAATAGAAGTATATTACAAACTAATATAACTAAAAGGTTACCTAAGATATATAGCCATCCTATAAACAACCCTAATTTTGTTATATATTAAGAAATTACTACTTAACTATAAAAAACACCTTACTTTACATACTAATAGCTAAGAAATACCACGTAGATACTATATAAAGAAGGCTTATTTTAATAAGTAATAAGTATTGCGTGAAGGCTTACCTTAATAAGTAATAAGTTTCTACTATAAGTTTGAGGCGAAGTTGTGAATTAACGTGAAAGTGCTGTAAATACCCCACAAATCCTTACTGCCTACACTACTAGTAGTAAATCCTCTAACATATAGATACGCCTTCTAGTCTGCTAGAAGAAACGCATGTGTTCAAGGGGTAGTTAGGCCAACAGAGGGCAGCAATAATAACACTAGAAAAAGAAGTTAATATAGTCTACCAATCTACTAAGGAGGCTGAAGAAATACTACAAGAAGGCTAATATAAAGAGGAGGGAATATACGTAATATAGCAGGGGGATGCACAAGAGGCTAAGGATACTATGGACCTATACCCTATTCTATAGGCGTACATAAAGTATGTTAACCTATAGCTATAGGGTATTATTAATATTAAGAAGATACCTAGTAGTATTAAGTAGAAATATAGAGCCTATATGCTAGATACTACTATTATATACTTTATAATAAAAGCCTAACATAAAGATTTTATAGCTAATTAACTATAATAATAGGCCTATAATTATCTCTATAAATAGAAGGTTAAAGACTATAATAATATTAATAAGGAAGTCCTCCTTAAATTCTATAACTTCCTAATTAATAATAGTATTTAGATTAAATTAAACTAGAGGTAGGTTACTTCTTATATATATAAGGTATTAGAGGCTAATAATATATACATCTAGACTAAAGAAGAAATTAATAAAGTAGCTAGAACTAACCTAAGGTTTAAAGTAAGAATAGTAAATCCTAGATTTATTAATAGGCTACTAGGTTGTAGGATCTACCTATCGCTAAGGGTAAGGTAACTACTATTAACTAACCTTAAATCTATAGCTAAACCTAAGATATATAAATAGCATAAAGATACCTAGTTTTAATAGGCTTCTTCCTATTACAACCTATTATTTAAGTTACTACTACTATTAAGTAAAAGCTCCGCCTAAGTAAGCCTAACCCTAATAATAGTTATAGTTAAGAGATTATAAGACTATAAATCTACTATGCTAACTACTTAATTTAATAGTAGAGTAGTACTAAGTAATAGCCTAACTTTATAATAATTAACTAATCTTATTAAGCTCTACTCTAATAATCCTATATTAAAGTATATAGGTAGTTAATATAAGATAATTAATTTAAAGCTTCCTACCTTCTATAAGCTCTATAACTATATTAGAATCCCTACTAGTAGGTATAAGGCTATAGTAATAATAATACTAAGTAGTAACGCCTAAGAGTATTACTCTATTAATCTCTATAGATTTACTAGTAATTTTAACATACTAATAGTAAATATTAAATTAGAATTTAAAGGTAATAAGGTCTATAGCGCTAGGATTATAGAGCTATACTATATTACCTTTAAATCTATTATATATAACTACCTAGGGAAAAGTAAATATAAAATCCTTAATCTACTTATTAAGAAGGTTACCTAGCTAGTACGTACTATAACCTATAATAGCATGCTAAAAGATAAGGAATACTATAATACCCTTATTAACTATTACTAAGGAGTACCTAAGTATGCTATAGTATTACTTAGCCTACCTATAACATATAACATACTCTACACATAGCTATATAATAGCATAGCTAACGCCATACTTTTCTATAAACTATAGGCTTAGTACTATACTAAAGAATACCCTAGTAATAATAAGTAATACTAGGTTAACTATAAGTATAATAGTAACTATAACTATTACTTATAGCTAAAAATAGACCTGCTATATAAAAACCTAAGAAATAGGGATAACTTTATAGTAAAGAGGTGCTTTATCTATAAGAAACCTAGATGCTAGTTAACTAAGTATACTAAAGAAGAATGTTAGTCTTCTTTCTAGTAGTATAAAGGTATATACATAACAGATATTTTACTATTAATATTTAACTACTTTCTACTTAACTATAAGGGAATAGAGAGTACTATTAACTTTAAAGGAGCTAAAAATAAACATAAGCTAGAGGATAGTAATAGCCCCTTTAATAGTAATACCTTCTTTATATCTATAGCCTTTTATAGTAAAGATAGTATTAATAGCTAGAAGGTGTTTACCTAACTATATAACTAGGCTATACTCTACATAATTATAAAGGACAACCTATATAAAGAGGAGACTACTAAGGAGAAACACGCTACTAATAAGGTATTTACCTTTAATAACTATTACTCTACTATAACTTTCTAGGGTATTATACTAGATATAGGGGTAGTAAGAGTATCTATAGTTAGTTAGTAGTAATACGCTATGTTAAAAAGGCACCTTAACTATAAGCTTCTACTAGATATATTACGTACTAGCAAAGTAATAATTCGCTTTAGCAGTAGTAATTACTTTAAGTTAATAGGCACTATAGAAGTCTCTACGCCTATAGGGAATCTTACCTTCTACGTAATAGACTTTAACACCCTATTCCTTTTTTACTTAAAGGATATAGATTACTATAGAGTGAAATTTAATAACCTTACTAATATACTAGTAAAGAGCAATATAATTATACCTATTATATAGAAATAGGGCTACATATAGATGCTACTAGAGCAACCTAAGCATACTATTACCTAATACTACCTAACTAATAGCAAATTATAGTAAATATACTACTAATTTAGCTACCCCTTAGTTTAGCGCTTTTATAAGGTACTCTAACGTACTAGCTATAAGATAGTAATCTCTAATATTAAGAAGATTAATAAGTTCTATTATAGCTACTAGTTAAATTTAAAGATACTAGGAAGGTTTAAATTTACCCTTTATAATAACTATAAGTTTAACTAACATAGTTTATAAGTAAGTAAGCCACATAAGTAAGTAAGCTACTCCTTATCACTAGAAAAACCTTAATTTCTAACTATTTCTTAAAAAGTAAATTCTTAGCTAAAAAAGGTCTAGTTTTAAGATTAAAGCTTTTTAACTAGTTATATAACACTAGATAATATTATAAAAAGTCCTATCTAACCCTAACCCTATATAACCCTTATCTATACTCTTAGATAAGAGTATTTTCTTAGTATCTAAGAGTTAGGGTTAGGAGATAATTTCTATAGTATTATTTTAGGTTATATAACTAGTTAAAAAACCTAAATCTAAAAACTAAATCTTTTTTAGCTAAGAATTCACTTTTTAAGAAATAGTTAGAAATTAAGGTTTTTCTAGCAATAAGGAGTGGCTTACTTACTTATATAGCTTACTTACTTATAAACTACGTTATAAGATTATTATTAATATTATATATCTTAATAGTAATAAGCTGGTTTTACATATTATAGATATAGTAACTACCTTTAATGCTATAAGATTCCTCTAAGCTGTTACTATAGAATATATATAAGAAGTACTATAAATATGCTAGATTAACGTATATCTTAGCCTACTAGATTGGATTATTACTAATATAGGCCTTAATTTCCATACGGCTAAGTTTAAGCGTGCTACCTGCGTGTTATCTATTAATATTAAGGAGATACCTATTAAGGCCTATAACAGCATCAGAAAGGTTAAATATTATTATACTACACTCTACCGCACGTACGAGATATTCCACATAGAGATAGATATAGAACCTAAAATTATACTCTAAATAGCAGTAAAAGTAGTAAATAACACTACTAGCCTAAACAGCCTTATGCTAACCCTATTAGTCTTTAGAGCATACCTATAAATTAATAATAATTTACTACTAGCATTATTAACTACTAAAAGGGTAGAGATAATATAAAAAGCTATAGAGGAAATATAGTAAATTCATACTAAGAGATAGGTAAATAACATACTAGTAACATATAACAGCCTAAATACTATAGCTACTACTATACTACCCTTTTAATCTCTAGTCTATATATAGTAAGAAAAGAACAGCTAGTAGGGCCTATTCTAATTACTCTCTAATAATAGCACTACTTATATAGTTAAATTACTATAAGGCCTATAGAATTTCTATGTTACTATGGTAAAGCCCTACTACTAACATAAGGAGGATCCTAATAATACTATATAAGCATAAGATACTAGTACTACTACCCTACCCTCTAAGCTTCCTAATAGGTAAGGAGGTAAAATACGTAAAGATATTATAGTTACTATAGAATAGCTATAGTAATAGTACTATAGCTACCTATAAAAGAACCTAGTAGAGATATTTACTACTAAGACTAATCTATTAATAGCTAACTACTTTATAGTAAAAGAGGATACTAACTATATGCTTACTATTAAACTCTATAAGAAAGGCGTAATAACTATGCCTAGTAAACTATTTAAATAATCTAACTGCTAAGAGATTAAGGGATTAATAGCCTGGGGTGTGTTCTATATTATCTAGTATAATAAAAAACACTATGGAGGTATCTATATATTTAAGTCGCGATTAGTATGTGAAATTAAGGGTAAAAATAAGACCCTATATAAGAAGTTAAGACTTGTTATTTAAGGGTATGCTAATAATAGGAAGGCTGTAATACTTACCTAGTTACTAACTATTTAGTAAATAGCCTAATAGTTAATTCTTACTATTACCCTATTATTATTACGTAAGAACTACCTTTTATAGCTATATAATATAATACAGGTATATACGTAATTAGTAATACTACTTAACTATATAATTCTTATAAGACTACCTATTAAGATCTAACACCTTTATAATACTAATATAATAATAGAGGTTAAGTAACTATTATATAGCATACCTAAGGCTAGAACCTACTAGTAGGTAACTTATAATAACTATTATAGAAAAGCCCTCTAGATAGATACTTTAACCTTTAACCCTTACCTACTTATTTTAGTGTAAAATAATAAAGATTTTATGTTAATTAGTATGTAGACTAATAATACTATTAGCCTTATAGATAAATTGTTTTCTAACTATAAAGATACTAAGCTAATAAAAGCAACCTTTATAGTAAAGCTAAAGTAATTCCTTAAGCCTAGTAAACCTATTACCTTTAATAGCGGCATGCTTTCTCTTAATAATAATAGTAATATTTACCTCTACTAGAAGGGATAAGGTAAGTAACTATAGCCTATTAACCCTAATTTACTAGAATTATACTAGTAGTATGTTAAGTAGTACGCCTATAGTATATATATTGCCTTAATCTACTAGCCTAAGGCGTACTTTAACTACTCTATTGCTACCTAGTACTAATTACTAGATATAAGTAATATTAAAGAGCTTAACTAATAAATTAAGTAGTAAATAAAGAACCCTAACTAAGGCCTTTGTTTTTAACTACTTAACCTTATAACTATAAAGCTCTTTATCTTTATTAATAGATTATTTACTAATAATAGTAATCTTACCTTATAGCTTAGATTTATTGTTATTCTTATAAATAAGTAATATAGTAAAGATAATACTACTATAAAAACCCCTAATAATACTAGTAAATTTACTATTAAAGGGAATATTATCTACTTTAGCTTAATAAAGTATAAGAGGGTTATATAGAGCATGTTAGCCTCTAAGATCTACGTAATAGTTACTAGTACTAACATTACCTATATAATAACTACTATACTAGTAATAGTTACTAACTACCTTAAGTACCTATAAATCCTAATAGTTATATATACTAACTCCTACTCCCTCTATAAGTGCCTTATAAAACTTAGTACTATAAAGGAGAAGCGCCTTATAATTAATATAATAGCTTTATAGTAGTTATATAAGTGCTAGGAGATATATAAGATTTAATAGATCTATAGTAATAATAACCTAGTAGATAGATTTATAAAGTTGTTGCCTAATAAGGCGCTAGAGGAGCTTATTAGTAATGGCGTAGTAAGGATATAGATGAATAGATAGGTTTTATATACGTAATGGATTTGTTACGTAAAAAAGAATATAATACTTTTAGATTTTTGTTTTTATTACGTTTTTAGGCCCTTTATAGTTAACTAGTAAAGTACTATAAATCCATAGCGAATTTCTCCTTAAGAGAAAGTTACTAGTGTTATAATATTAACTATTGTGGATCCTATTAGACTTATTAGGTATAACCCTAATAACTAGCTGTAGATTAACTATTAATCTATTAGTAGATCTACTATAGATTTAGGGGTTATTTACCTAACTATTTGTAGTAGAACCTATAATAATTCTCTTCTAGTTACGTATAATTGAACTATGGTATTTACCCCTATTATTTGTTACTTACCTATTAATACGTACGGTTAACTATATTACCTACCTAGTAATATACTAATAATAACCTTTACTTTTAAAAGATAGCTATTCTTATACTCTAAAAGGCTACTAAGACTTATCTTATAGCTATATTTAAAGGTATATAATTACTATAATTAATTACTATAATAACTAACCTATATCTTTCTAGCTATTTAGTTAGCTACTATTTATACTAAGAGAGTTACTATTATAAAGAAGGATATAGACTACATTAAGTCTATTCTTCTTATTATAGAGCTAATAGGTAAGGACTAGTACTATTACTAACCTCCTCTAAAGTCCTTTTAGCTCCTTAGATAGGAGTTAGCTAGCTTTAGTAAAGGAAAGGGGAAAACTAGCCTAACTACTATATAAAAGCTAGTACTTAAGTAGTACTATAAAAAGCTATAGAAAAAGAAGTATAGTCTAACTATTAAGGTAGATAAGAATACTATAGGAGGAAATAAGAATACTATAGGAGGAAATAAGAATACTACTTAAGAGATATTTCTATAAGTAGGCTAGTATAAAGATTAATATAAATAATTACTATAAAGGATTACTATAAATAGAAAGATCCTATTACTAGTACCTAGCTTCTTACTTATAAACCTCTAAGTAATAAGCCTTCTTTAAATTATTACTTAGTAGTAAATTCTAATACCTTACTTATAAAACTACTAGTTTCTTCTCCTTTATTACTAACCGGTTTATAATAACTAAATAGATGTTATATTTAAGATCTTTTTTAAACCTTATAAGGTTTTTTATTACCTTATCTACCTTAGCTTCTTTATATATTAGTTACTCCCTTTCTCTTTACTTCTTTTATAGCTTTAACTTTAATACCTCTTTTTTACTACTAGAGTATTTATTCCTAAGCTCTTATATTAATTTTCTAATATATGTATTAGCCTTAGTAGTAGTAATACCCTTTCTTAGTAACTTACTATTACTAAGAGGAATATACTAATTTTATTTTCCTCTATTAGATTACTAGTTCCTTAAAAGCATAGGAGTACTTAGGAATAGTATAGATAACTATAATAGTATATAGAGAGGCTAACTTTATTATAAATCCCTTAAGCTAGTATTACTATAGGTATTATTATCTTTATCCTTATCTATCTTAGAGTTAGTCTCCCTACTATATATAGCCTTATTAACTAATAATATAGTACTACCCTTCCTAGTACTTATACCTTATATCTCTTTATATATATATAGTAGTCTTAAGCCTTTTTTAAAAACCTACTCTTACTTTAGGTATATAGTTAGAAAGTTCTCTCTTACCTTATTACTATAAGAGACCTTACTACTATCTTTACTAAATATATTACCTAACTTATAGGTAATAGACGCCTAAATAGAAAACCTCTTTTTCTTAGTATTATACTTATTTTTTACCTATCTACTAGTTATAGGACTAGTAAACTAGGCCTTAAGGTTAATTTTAGCTATAAGCTCTTTAAAGACTAGCTTTTTTATAGCAGCCTTTTTAGTATTAAGGCGTTTATTATAATATAGCTTAAGAAGCCTCTTTATAAAGAAATAGGTAAAGTCTAAAGTCTATATAGTATAAGAGCATATTAGTAGTTAACTTAAAGACTCTTTAGGGAAAGGTAATATACTACTAATAGATTTAATAGATTTAATAGATTTAATAGATTTAATAGATTTAATAGATTTAATAGATTTAATAGATTTAATAGATTTAATAGATTTAATAGATTTAATAGATTTAATAGATTTAATAGATTTAATAGATTTAATAGATTTAATAGATTTAATAGATTTAATAGATTTAATAGATTTAATAGATTTAATAGATTTAATAGATTTAATAGATTTAATAGATTTAATAGATTTAATAGATTTAATAGATTTAATAGATTTAATAGATTTAATAATAATAGATTTAATAGATTTAATAGATTTAATAGATTTAATAGATTTAATAGATTTAATAGATTTAATAGATTTAATAGATTTAATAGATTTAATAGATTTAATAGATTTAATAGATTTAATAGATTTAATAGATTTATAGTTAACTTTAGTATTATCTTTATTATTATCTTTATTATAGACTTTAATAACATCTTTAGTAACCTTATTATCTAGCTATTACTTTTTTACTAGCTTTCTTTATAACTAATATAGTAGGTCCTTTTATTTATTAGTAGTAGAGGCTAAGGTAATAGGTTAAATAATAATAAGGCCCTCTAGATTAATAGAGAGCCTTTCTTTACTTTAGTATTTACTTATATTTAGTAGATAGGTAATTATAGTAATTATTTATAGTAATTATTTATAGTAGTTTAGTAGAGAAGTTTAGTAGAGAAGTTTAGTAGAGAAGTTTAGTAGAGAATAATAATACTAATAAAGATAAGGGGGAATAAACTTTATTTAACTTAGAGAAAAAGGAAAGTAGTAAGGATAATATTCTATATAGGGATTATATAAGTATATTACCTAAATTAAACCTTTATACTATAGGAAACTCTACTTAATTTTAACCTAAGGTATTTTCTTACCGTAGTACGGTCGTTACCGTAGTCTTACCGCACTTGTCGATCAGGCTCATAGTAGAGAATATCTCTTCTTTACCTTATATAGGTTACTATGCATAAACATTAGTTACCTGAGGCGTTAAGCGAACTTCAGAAGGCTGAATTATAATCCTAAGCCTAGGTGATATTAGGCGTAGCTTACTGATATGTTGAGTAAGCTTCTAACGACACTCGTCTCGTCTCCGGCGTCGTTCTGCATTACTGTTAGAGCAGCGCCAGCTCAGGTTCCACGCCCGAAACGGATTTGGAAGGCAAGGCTTGTCGGGGATGACTAAAGAGGTACGTGACTATGAATGTGTACTATGTAGCCGATGTACCGGTACCTAAGTACACAGCAGTATTCATGATGCTGTTGAAGTATGGGCAACAAATGGGCCGCGAAGTGGGGCGCCGGCCGCATCCGTAAGGAAAATGCCGGGCGCATTTCGGCTATAGGCAATCCCCACTTAAAACAAGGAAAAACAATAACGCGTGCATTTGGCCTTAGGCAATTAGAAATAAGGGTAATTATAGCCCGGCCAGATACATATAAAACATTAACAAATTAAATAAGGTTAATCGCTATATATACGCACTTTAATAATTAACAGTCTGAATTATAAAGTACTAATTAATATTACTAGAAGTGATATACAGCTTATACGTAATATATATATTATTAACTATTACTACTATAGCTAATAAGCTTATAGGTAACACCTAATTAAAGAGCCAGACTAACTAGCCTAATTAGTATTAATAACTTAAGTAAAAAGCGTATATATAGGGTATATAGGAATTTATTACCCTATTATAAGATAGATTAATTTATATTATAATAAACTAACGTACCTGCATAGTAAGTGACGTATTAGGGCGAGTAATATACCTTAAGAAAAGTAGGGTATTTCTAGGTAGACTATACGCAAAAGTACTATTACATAATTACTAAGGAGGTCTAATAATTACATAATAGTACTTTTACGTATAGTATACCTAAAATATCCCTACTTTTCTTAAGGTGTGTTACTTACCCTAATATGTTGCTTGCTATATAGGTATGTTATCTACTAAAGCCTCCTACCTATTTTATACTTAACTAGTTCTAAATAGCTAGTTAGACCTATATTAATAAGTAGGTAGCTAAGAATACTATACTAGGCTAGCTACTACCTTTATAAGATAATATAAAGGTATTATAGATCTATTACTTAAGTAAGGATAACCTAAAGTACTTTAAGATATTAAAGGAAAAATACTAGGCTAATAATAAGTAATATAAATAAAAGGTAAAAGTAGTCTATAATATATCTAACTAGATTAAAGTAATAGTTAACTTAATATTAATATCCTAGTACTATAAACTAGTAAGCTTAATCTATAAATAGATTAAATAACTAAAAGCCTATATTAGTATTTAGCTATAAGAGGATAAAGTATAAGTAATTATAAAGTATAATAGAGTTATAAGCTAGCCTTCTAAATATAAAATATCTAATATAAAAGATATAAAATAATAGGTAATAAATTAAGAGAATACTATCTTTTATAGTATTTATTTTAAGTAGACTACTATAGTTAAATCTAGTAAATAGTTTTTAGCTCTAATAACTATATTAAGATATACCTAATTAGTAATATAGGTAGAGGTATATAAGAATAGTAAAAAGGACTAAGTAACAGAAGGGATTCTTACCTATTATAAGGTAATCTTAGACATATATACCTATATTATAGTAGAGCTAGATTAACTATAGGTAAAAGTATTATATAGAGTATTTAGGCTAATATCTATAGTAACTATAGTAGAACTTAAGGACTATATAAGAAAAGAGCCTACTAAATAATATAGTAATAGTAGTAATAGTAATAGTAATAGTAATAGTAGTAAAAGGTAAATATATAAAAGGTGCTTCCTCTATAACGTAATTAGTTATAAAGTAAAAAGGTACTTCTTTATAGGTAAGATATAACTATAGTATATATAGAGGCTAAAGTAAGAGACTATTAAGTATATAAAGAAGTTACTTAATAATCTATAAGTAAAGGAAAAGCTCTAAGAAGAGGATATATTAATAGTAGTAGTTATAAAGAAATTAGAGGAGCTAGATTTAGTAAAAAGAGGATTATAGTCTAAGGCTATAATACCCTTAAAGTAATAATTAAAGAGACTACTAAAGGGTAGAGGTGTATTAATAAGGTAGTTAGTAGTATTTATAGCTTCTATATATCTACTTAAAGACTATATTATTCTTAATTTAAGGGCTATACTTTATATTATCTACTTATAATATTAATTTATTAGTATATCTCTAGTAAATTTAGATAACTTTATTTAGGCTAGTAATATAATAATCCTAATTAAAGGATAAGGAAAGGTAGTAGTTAGAGTAAAGTAAGATAGTTATATAGTTAAGATTACCCTATATAATATTACTTACTACCTATTACTATCTTATAATTTAGTATTATATATATAGCTAAAGAATTATAATAACTAGTAGTAGGATAATAGCCTATTAAATAATTTAATCTATAAAGTAAACAACTATTTAGTAGTATTTAATATAGAAGAAATTATAGGCTAATAGGTAATTAAGGCTAGTAGTATAGTAAGAGGTACTCCTATAGTATACCTAATAGTAATAAGTATAGTAGACCTAGGCTAACACTAGTAACTATAGGCTATTAAAGCTACTTACTAGTATAACTAGCTTAGGTACCTAGGTAGCTATATACTTTACTATATTATAATAAAGGTAAGAGGAGCCTATATATATAAAGCTATACTAGAAATACTTACTTACTAATATAAAGTCTATATAATAAGTAAGATTAAACGCTAAGTTATATAGTAGCTAAGGAAAGTAGTTAAATAGGTAGAAGTAGGTAATAAAGTAACTCTTAATTTCTACCTATTTAAGTAAGGCTATAGTAGATATAAGTTAGCCTTATTATTAACTAACTATAAGTTAGGATTTATATAGGACTACTATATATAATAATAGATAACTAAAGCTATTAAGGATATACTTCTTAACTTTATTAAGATAGTTAAGGTTTATAAAAGGACTAAAGTTATAGTATTTAAGTATAATAATAAGATTATAACTTCCTATCTATAAGTAAAAAAAGCTATAGAAAGTCTAGGAATCCTATTTAAACTATCTATACTAAATATATAAGCTTAAAATAGAGGTACTAAAAGGACTATAGTAGTTATTACGTAAAAGGGAAATATACTATAGTTAAAGTTAAAGCTATTATTATATCTATAGCTAGAAATCCTAAAGGTAGTAGTATATCTATATAATTATATACTAGTAGAGTTATATAGGTAGTAATTACTATATAAAATACGGTATGCTACTTAAGGGTAACTATTACTACTATATATTAGCTACTTATACGTCTTTAGATACTAGGTATATATAATAACTTTAGACACCTAGTTAAATTATAATTATCTATAGTGCTTTAAAGCTAAGGCGTATATTAGATACCTTATTAGATATATATTAACTAACTAATACTATATATATATTCCCCTAAAGAATAAAGTAATTACTTTATATAATATAATCTTTAATAAAAATAACTACTTCTCTAGTAAAAAAGATAAATAGGTTAATAATTTAGTAAATACTAATAAAGCAGCTATTAATAAATAGATTATAAAAACGTTAAGTAAGAACTTTATAGATATAGCTAATAATATTAATATAGATAAATTTTTTATTAATACTATTTAACATTAAATACCTAAAGAAACTATAAGTAAATTATAGGACTATATAAAGTTATACTTTATATTAATAACTCCTCTAGAGTTACTAAAGGCATCCTTTATTATATAATTATTAAATACTATTACTATAAGAGAGTAATATATAAATAAGATATATAATAAAGTCTATTATACTAATTATATTAACTAATAAAGATATATATACCTATATAAATTATAGAAAGCTACCTTTATAGCTAAGATAGTTATATACCTATACTACCTAAAATAAGACTACTCCTTAAGGTAGATTAAGTTACCTAACAGGCCTATAGGCTAGCCCCCTTAGGATAGTAGGTATATAGATTAATTAGTAGGAGAGGTAACCTCTAAAAGCTCTAAAGATAAGGTAGAGCTAAGATAGTAGGGAAGCCCTTAAAGGGATAATATAGCTAGTAGACATATTTATTAGAAGGAACTACCTAGACTACCTAGATTATATACTAAATTAAAAGATTATCTATTTATAGATAACTTCCTTTAAGCTAAAAAGGATTACTTATAAAGCTATAAGGTAATAAACAGCTAGGTTAAAGTTAGAATTTAGAAAGCTAGTAATAATTAGATTCTTAATTACTAATAGGTATATACCTATAAGTTAAATAAGTATAGATACCTTATAAAGCTAAAGGCATGCCTTATTATTTATAGTAATTAGTAACTAAAGGATGTAATCTAAGATATATATATAGTAATACTTACTAGATTATTATTTAGATTACTAATTATAATAGTAGCTAAGTTAGATCTTAAGCTAATTTAATTTAATATAGTAAATATATTTATATATACTAATATAGATAAAATAGTATTTATAAAGCTTCTACCTAGGTATCCTAATTATAGCTAAAAGAGAATTATTAAGTTATAAAAAGCCCTATATAGTCTATAATAATTACCTCTATTATAGTAAAAGTACCTTAAAAAGGGACTTTATAAACTTAGATTTACTTTAGTTATAGGTAAGCCCTACTATTAGTAGAAAGGAGCTATTATATTCTTCTTCTATATTAATAATTACGTCTTTATATTCCCTAAATTATAGTAGTAAGAGGCTAATAAATTAATTAATAGGATAAAAGAATAATACTATCTAGAGGGTAGTAAAGAGATATAATAGTTCTTAGGTATAGAGATACTATATAATTAAGATTAATAAAAGATATAGTTATTATAGGTAGTATATATTAAGAAAACATTAAAGCTGATTAATAATAAGAACTACCTACTACCAGATAATATACTAATAGGTAATAAAGAACTTCTTCCCTTAAAGAAGACAGCTATAAACTTTAAAGTAGTAAGATACTAGTAGAAAGTTAGTTTAATCCTATATATAGTAATAATAATAAGACCTAATATTATATTTATAGTTAGTCGCCTAGTAAGATTTAATTATAATCTATTAGCTACCTACTAGTAAGTAGTAAATTATATACTATAATACCTTTATTAAATAAAGGGACTTTACCTTAAATTTAGTACTAATAGATTAACATACCTATATAGTAAGTAATATATTAAGGTAAGTAACATACCTTAAGAAAAGTAGGGTATTTCTAGGTAGACTATACATAAAAGTACTATTATATAATTACTAAGGAGGTCTAATAATTACATAACAGCACTTTTATATATAGTCTACCTAGAAATACCCTACTTTTCTTAAGGTGTATTACTTACCCTAATATGTTACTTACTATATAGGTATGTTAATAATAATTATATCTAATATAAGCTTTAGTAATAATTTAATTAATTATAAGAGCTTATAAGTATATACTATTAAACTATTTAGAGGCCTTATTAGATAGAAGGTAAATAAGTAGTAAATAGTTATAACTTTAATAATAGAAGTAGAGCTACTTACTCTATTATAGGCTATAAAGGAGGCTATATTTATAAGCTAATTAATTACTAAATTAATAGCTAGTAAAGAAATAATTACTTTAAGCCTAAAAGTTATAATCTAATATAATAATTAATAGACTATTAGATTAGTTATAAAAGAGCTAGTTTAGCTCTAAATATAACTTTACTATATAGATATCTATTACTACTAGTTATATTAAGAGATTACTAAAGGATAAGTTAAGGTTATCTATACTCTATTAGCTAAGCTAATAGTAGATAGATTAATAAAGGCACTACTAAGGTAGAAATAGGTAACTTTTATAAATTAATTAGGGATAGTTAATTAATTTAAATAGTTATTATATAACTATAAAGAAGAGCTTATAGTAGATAAATTACTAATAACTAGTAGTAATAAATTAAATAATAATAAAGTAAAGAGAAATAAAGTAATTATAACTATAGTAACTATAGTAGAGGAGGAATAACTAGCTAGTATAGCCCTAACTAGGATAGTTAATTAGTATAGTTATACTAGATAGATAGTTAAAGTAGGGTAGCTATAGGTATACCTAAACTTTATAATATTAAAGGTAATTAATTAGCTAAAGTTATTAATAACTTTAACTATAAATATCTAAATAAATATATATTACTTATAGTTAGTAATTATACTATTATAATTACCTTAATTAGGGCTATAAGTTAATATTAACTATAACTATAAAAGTTAAAACCCTAAAAGATAATTAGCTAAGAGATAATTTACTAATCTTACTAATTACCTTTAATAGAAAGTAGTAAGATAATTTTTAAAGTCTATTTACTACCTTATATAATTAATAGACTAAAGGAGAGGAATTATAATAAGGGTAACCTTACCTATATATTATAGTTATTAAGGCTTAGACTTATATATTAACTAACTAGTAGGATTTAATAGATATAACTACTATTAAGTCTTTTTACCTCTACCTAGGATTAAACCTATTAAGCTTAGATTATAAGTTACTATTTTATAATTATATTTTATTAGTAGTAGGCTAAACTACTTAATATACCTATATAGTAAGTTACTACTTATAGTAAGTTACTACCTTTCCTCTACCCTTCTACCTTATGTATAAGTAAATTCAGCTATAACATATAAAATTAATTAAAACTACTAATTACCCTCTTCCTTATTACTATCCTAAACTACTTTATAGGTTTATACGTTATGTCTAGCCTTTCTATAATTGCCATATCGTCACGCACGTGGTTTAGTACCTTCTATACAACCCTCCTTCTAAGGGTTATTCTCCCCCCTAGCACTAAGACCTTCCTTTTCTCCTTATAGTACCTCTGCTTTAGTAGTATTAAGTAACCCTCTAAGATGTAGTCTAGTCTTTTTTACCCTCTAGTGCTTACTTAGTACCTCTATCCCTATATAAAGCTTATAGTTCTTAGCCTTAATAATAGCAAGCCTATAGGCTAACTTACTAATACTTTTAGCCTAGAAGTTAATTACTTTATATATTACTAATAGTAAGCTACCTTAATATACCTAGATCTTCTTTTTAAGGGAAGTAGTATTTTATATGCCCTCTACTGCTATAGTTAGTGTCTTTAGGTCCTAGGAGCCTTAGCTGCTTGGCCTTAAGTTTGATGGTGTTGGAGTCTTTAGCTTGAAATCTAGTCGAGAAATAACCACTTTAGGGTTAAAAGGTATAAGGCCTACCTGTCTAAAACCAGCTTGTATGTTATTTTTACCTATAGAGGTAAAGAATGCTGCTTTAAAGGTAGGAAAGAAGTTATCCTTTATAATATATAAAATCTATATCTATATTATCTTCTTAATTTCCTTACCATATAAGTACTTTAATAGGCTAAAACACCTAATATTAAGAGGCTAAAGCTTATATAATAAATAGGGAGGTATATAAAGAGTAATAATATTCTCTTTCTTATAGTATTTATTAAAGTTAGTTAATTTATAGCTATTATAGCTATTAAGGATTAAGAGGCGATAAGTACCCTTTATATAAGACTTTATATATTAATAAAAATGATTTAACTAATCTAGGCTAATATTATTTATTATCTATCTATTTTTACTTAGATAGATACGCCATATAGCTAGGAATTAGCTATTTTAGTACTAAGAGAGGAGGTAATATTTACCCTTTATAATAACATATAGAGGTATTACCTAGCTATCTATATATATACCCTAAATAATAGAAACCTATTCCTAATTACTAGGCTGCTTTATATAAGGCCTTCCCTTATAGTTAGAGGTTATAATAACCTTAGTATGTAATAGTATTCCTATTAGGAAGCTAGTCTTATTAAAATTATAGATATTATAATCCTATATCCTATACTTTATAATTATATTTTATATAAGTATAAACTAGCCTTATATAATTATAGGATCTTCTATTAAGGCCCTCTAATAGTTAATTTAACGTTAAAATTGTATTTTTAATTTAGGGACGTGTTATATAAAGTTCTCTGCCTATTAGGGTCTAGTATACGTCCTGTTACGTATGTTAAGGAGTTAGTCGGCTATTTCTGTTAAAGTGAGTATACGGCAATTATCCTTGTTCAATTCGTTAATATGTATGTGTGTGTGTATCTAGGCCCAAAAGTACCCCCATTTCAATTGCCTAAGGCAAAATGCACGCGTCATTGTTTTTCCCTTATTTTAGGTGGGGACGCCCTATACCCGAAATGCGCCCAACATTTTCCCTATGGGCCCGGCCGGTACCCTACTTCGTGGCCTATTTGTTACCCATACTTTAATACGCCCTCTTAGATTAAAGCTATTTATAGATTAAATCCAACTATATTAGTAACTTTATTACTACTACCTAGCTGTAACTATAACTTCCCTTAATTGCTACTCCTACCTATATATAGAGGTAATTAACTAATAATTAATAACTAATACTAAAGCACATATAGTTAAGTAGTTTAGCCTACTACTAATAAATTATAATTATAAGATAGCAACTTATAATCTAAGCTTAATAGGTTTAATCCTAGGTAGAGGTAAAAGACTTAATAGTAGTTACGTCTATTAAATCCTACTAGTTGCTTAATATATAAGTCTAAGCCTTAATAACTATAATATATAGGTAAGGTTACCCTTATTATAATTCCTCTCCTCTAGTCTATTAATTATATAAGGTAGTAAATAGACTTTAAAAATTATCTTACTGCTTTCCCTTAAAGGGGATTAGTAAGATTAATATATTATCTCTTAGCTAATTACCTTTTTAGGGTTTTAACTTTTATAGTTATAGTTAATATTAACTTATAGCCCTAATTAAAGTAATTATAATAGTATAATTACTAACTATAGGCGACATATAGTTATTTAGATATTTATAGTTAAAGTTATTAATATTTCTAATTAATTAATTACCTTTAATATTGTAAAGTCCAGGCGCATCTACAGTCACCCCACTTTAACTATCCGTCCGGCGCAACTATGCTAATTAACCATCCTAGTTAGGGCCACACCGGCCGGTTATTCCTCCTTTACTAAAGCAGTCGCCACAATCGCCATAATTACTTCAATTACTACAGTTACTTTAATTAATTCAGTTACAATAGCTTCATTTACTTTCACTTCGTTATTATCACCCTTAGGCAATTTATCAGCTATAAGCTCTTCTTTACAGTTTCACAATAACCATTCAGATTAATCAACCATACCTAATTAATCCATAAAGGTAGCCTATTTCTACTTTAGTAGCGCCTTTGTTAATCCATCTACTATTAGCTTAGCTAACAGAGTATAGATAACTTTAACTTATCCTTTAGTAATCTCTTAACATAACTAGTAGTAATAAATATCTATATAGTAGAGTTACGTCTAAAGCTATACTAGCTCTTTTATAACTAATCTAATAGTCTGTTAATTATTATATTAGATTATAACCTTTAGGCTTAGAGTAATTGTTTCTTTGCTAGCTATTAATTTAGCAATTAATCAGCTTATAAATATAGCCTCCTTTACGGCCTATAATAGAGTAAGTAGTTCTACTTCTATTATTAAAGTTATAACTATTTACTACTTATTTGCCCTCTATCTAATAAGGCCTCTAAATAGTTTAATAGTATATACTTATAAGCTCTTATAATTAATTAAATTATTACTAAAGCTTACATCTAACACAATTGTTATTAATCTATTAGTACTAAATTTAAGGTAGAGTCCCTTTATTTAGTAAAGGTATTATAGTATGTAATTTACTACCTACTAATAGATTATAGATAGGTTGTAATTAAATCTTATAAGGCGACTAACTATAAATATAACGTCTAGCCTTATTATTATTATAGCATATAGGATTAAACTAACTTTTTACTAGTATATTACTATCTTAAAGTTTATAGTAGTCTTCTTTAAAGGGAGAAGCTCTTTATTACCTATTAGTATATTATCTAGTAGTAGTTAGCTCTTATTATTAATTAGCTTTAAAGTCTTCTTAATATATACTACCTATAATAACTATATCTTTTATTATTTATAGTCATATAAGATCTCTATACCTAAGAACTATTATATCTCCTTACTACCCTCTAGATAGTATTACTCTTTTATCCTATTAATTAATTTATCAGCTTCTTACTACTATAATTTAGGAAATATAAAGACATAGTTATTAACATAAAAGAAGAATATAATAGCCCCTTTCTACTAGCAGCATAGCTTACCTATAACTAGGGTAAATCTAAGTTTGTAAAGTCCCTTTTTAAAGTGCTTTTGCCATAACAGAGGTAATTATTATAGACTATATAGGGCTTTTTGTAACTTAATAATTCTCTTTTAGCTATAATTAGGATGTCTAGGCAGAAGCTTTATAAATACTATTTCATCTATATTAGTATGTATAAATACATTTACTATGTTAAATTAAATTAGCTTAAGATCTAACTTAGCTACTATTATAATTAGCAATCTAAATAATAATCTAGTAAGTATTACTATATATATATCTTAGATTATATCCTTTAGTTACTAATCACTACAAATAATAAGGCATGCCTTTAGCTTTATAAGGTATCCATACTTATTTAACTTATAGGTATATACCTATTAGTAATTAAGAATCTAATTGTCACTAGCTTCCTAAATTCTAACTTTAACCTAGCTATTTATTACCTTATAGCTTTATAAGTAATCCTTTTTAGCTTAAAGGAAGTTATCTATAAATAGATAATCTTTTAATTTAGTATATAATCTAGGTAGTCTAGGTAGTTCCTTCTAATAAATACGTCTACTAGCTATATTATCCCTTTAAGGGCTTCCCTACTATCTTAGCTCTACCTTATCTTTAGAGCTTTTAGAGGTTACCTCTCCTACTAATTAATCCATATACCTGCCGTCCTAAGGGGGCTAGCCTATAGGCCTGTCAGGCAACTTAATCCGCCTTAAGGAATAGTTATATTTTAGGCGGTATAGGCATATAACCATCCTAGCTATAAAGGTAGCTTTCTATAATTTATATAGGTATATATATCTTTATTAGTTAATATAATTAGCATAATAGACTTTATTATATATCTTATTTATATATTACCCTCTTATAGTAATAGTATCTAATAATTATATAATAAAGGACGCCTTTAGTAACTCTAGAGGAGTTATTAATATAAAGTATAACTTTATATAATTATAGGCTTTATTTATAGATTCATTAGGTAGTTAACATCAAATAGTATTAATAAAAGCTTCCTCTATATTAATACTATTAGCCATATCTATAAAGTTCTTACTTAATGCTTTTATAATCTATTTATTAATAGCTACTTTATTAGTATTTACTAATTTATTAACCTATTTATCTTCCTTACCTAAGAAGTAATTATCTTTATTAAAGATTATATTACGTAAAGTAATTACTTTATTCTTTAGGGGAATATATATATAATACTAGTTAGTTAACATATATCTAATAAGGTATCTAATATGCGCCTTAGCTTTAAAGCGCTATAGGTAATTATAATTTAATTAGGTATCTAAAGTTATTACATATGCCTAGCATCTAAAGACATGTAAGTAGCCAATATACAGCAGTAATAGTCGCCCTTAAGCAGCATGCTATATCTTATATAGTAATCTCTAACTATATAACTCTACTAGCATACAATTATATAGATATACTACTACCTTAAGGATTTCTAGCTATAGATGTAATAGTATCTTTAACTTTAACTATAGCATAGTTCCCTTTTATTTAATAACTGCTACAGTCCTTTTAGCACCTCTATTTTAAGCTTGCATGTTAGGCATAGATAGCTTAAACAAGATTCCTAGACTTTCTATAGCCTCTTTTACTTATAGATAGGAAGTTATAATCTTATTATTATACTTAAACACCCTAACTTTAGTCGCCTTATAAACCTTAATTATCTTAATAAAGTTAAGAAGTATATCCTTAATAGCTTTAGTTATCTATTATTATATATAATAGTCCTATATAAATCCTAACTTACAGTTAGTTAATAATAAGGCTAACTTATATCTACTATAGCCTTACTTAAATAGGTAGAAATTAAGTACTACTCTATTACCTACTTCTGCCTATTTAATTAATTCCCTTAGCTGTTATGTAACTTAGTATTTAATCTTACTTATTACGTAGACTTTATATTAGTAAGTAAGTATTTCTAGTATATCCCTATATATATAGGCTCCCCTCGCCTTTATTATAATATAACAAAGTACATAGCTACCTAGGTAGCTAAGGCGGTTATGCTAGTAAGTAGCCCTAACAGCTTGTAGTCGCTAGTACTAGCCTAGATCTACTATGCCTTTTGCCACTAGGTATGCTATATAGGCGCTCTTTACTATACTACTAACTTTAATAACTTATTAGCCTATAATTTCCTCTATATTAAATACTACTAAATAGTTGTTTACCTTATAAATTAAATTATTTAATAGGCTGTTATCCTACTACTAATTATTATAATTCTTTAGCTATGCGTATAATACTAAGTTATAGGATAGTAATAGGCAGTAAGCAACATTATGTAAGGTAATCTTAACTACATAGCTATTTTGCTTTATTCTAACTATTACCTTTCCCTATCCTTTAATTAGGATTGTTATGTTACTAGCCTAGATAAAGTCATCTAAATTAGCTAGAGATATACTAATAAATTAATAATACAAATAGAAGGTATAGAGGGTAGCCCCTAAATTAAGGATAACATAGTCTTTAAGTAGATATATAGAGGCTATAAACGTAGCTAACCATCTTATTAAGGTACCTCTACCCTTTAGCACGTCTTTTATTAATTGTTATTTTAAAGGTATTATAGCGTTAGGCTATAATCCCCTCTTAGTTAAATCCACCTCTTCTAATTTCTTTATAATTGTTGCTATTAATATATCCTCTTCTCTAAGCTTCTCCTTTACTTATAGGTTATTAAGCGACTTCTTTACGTACTTAATAGTCTCCTATTTTAGCCTCTAGATATACTACAGCTAGATCTTACCTATAAAGAAGCACCTTTTTAATTTATAGCCTAGTATGCTATAGAGGAAACACTTATTATATGTCTGCCTTCTACTGCTGTTACTGCTACTCCCATACTATCTAGCAGGCTCTTTTCTTACTTAGTCCTTAAGGTCTACTATAGTTGCTATAAATACCAGCCTAAATACTCCACACAACACTTTTACCTATGGTTAATCTAGCTCTGCTACGATATAGGCATGTATGTCTAAGATCACCTTATAATAGGTAAGAATCCCTTCTATTGCTTAGTCCTTCTTACTACTCTTATATACCTCTACCTATATTACTATTAGGGTATATCTTAATATAGTTATTAGAGCTAAGAACTATTTACTAGACTCTACTATAGTAGTCTACTTAACATAGATACTATAGAAGATAGTATTCTCCTACTCTATTACCTATTGTTCTATATCTTTTATATTAGATATCTTATAGTTAGAAGGCTGGCTTATAACTTTATTATACTTTATAATTACTTATGCTTTATCCTCTTATAGCTAAATACTAATATAGGCTTCTAGTTGTTTAATCTATTTATAGATTAGGCTTACTAGTTTATAGTACTAAGACATTAATATTAGGTTAACTATTACTCTAATCTAGTTAGATATATTATAGACTACTTTTACCTTTTATTTATATTACTTATTATTAGCCTAGTATTTTTCCTTTAATATCTTAAAGTGCTTTAGGTTATCCTTACTTAAGTAATAGATCTGTAATGCCTTTATATTATCTTATAAACGTAGTAGCTAGCCTAGTATAGTATTCTTAGCTACCTATTTATTAATATAGGTCTGACTAAACATTTAGAACTAGTTAAGCATAGGATAGGTAGGAGGCTCTAGTAGATGGTTTGTTATAACATAAATTAATCCATCTTGCAATAGGGTAATAGATTCCTATATACCCTATATATATGCTTTTTACTTAAGTTGTTAATACTAATTAGGCCAGTCAGTCTGGCTCTTTAATTAGGTGTTACTTATAAGCTTATTAGCCATAGTGGTGATAGTTAATAACATATATATTACGTATAAGCTGTATATTACTTCTAGTAATATTAATTGGTGCTTTGTGATTCAGACTGTTAATTATTAAAGTAAGTATACGGCGATTATCCTTATTTAATTTGTTAATGTGTATATGTGTATGTATCTAGGCCTAAAAGTGCCCCTATTTCAATTGCCTAAGGCAAAATGCACGCGTCATTGTTTTTCCCTTATTTTGGGTGGGGACGCCCTATACCCGAAATGCGCCCGACATTTTCCCTATGGGCCCGGCCGGTGCCCCACTTCGTGGCCCATTTGTTGCCCATACTTTGACAATTTCTCGTATGTCTTCTTATCGCGGAGGGAACCCTTAATCAATTAGGTTAATAACTTGTTTAAGAATCACCTCCTCTTCTAATATAGTCATCTTTATTGAATTCAGTTGTCTTTTGCCTTGTGCGACGCGTCTAGCGTGTCGGTCGCGAAGGGTTGTTTAGGGGACCTCATAAATAGATGCTGCTTTTTTTACAGACATTTTTAGGTCTTTCTTAATAGCCTGGAGGGTAAGGATAATACGACTTTCAATTGAGGTAGATTGCATGTTCGTACGTGGAGGAAAGTTAGTATAAAGGTCAAAGAGGTAGAAAGAAAGGAAAAGTAGCGACTCGCTATAAGTGGCGACTTGCTATGCAGGTACGTTAACTATATATACTTTAGTATTAGTTATTAATTATTAGTTAATTACTCTTTAATATAGGTAGGAGTAGTAGTTAAAGGAAGTTATAATTACAGCTAGGTAGTAATATAGTTACTAATACGGTTAGGTTAAATCTATAAATAGCTTTAATCTAAGAGGGCGTATTGAAGTATGGGCAACAAATAGGCCACAAAGTGGGGCGCCGGCCGCATCTATAAGGCAAATACTAGGTGCATTTCGGCTATAGGCAATCCCCACTCAAAACAAGGAAAAACAATGACGCGTGCATTTGGCCTTAGGCAATTGGAAATAGGGGCACTTATGGGCCTAGATACACACATACACATCAACGGATTGAACAAGGATAATCGCCGTATATACTCACTTCAACAATTATGGCCCAGCCAGATACACATAAAACATCAACGAATTGAACAAGGTTAATCGCCGTATATACGCACTTCAACAGATGCAGCTGGTACCAGCTGCATCAGACACGTAAGTAGGTAGGTACCGACCTTCCTTACATGGCATGTACCTGACAAATGAGGCGCCCGGAAAAGTTCTCGGCGCACGGGCAAACTTGCCCCTCCGATGGCAGCCGCTGGGCTGCCCGGAATTTCTCATCGGCAAATTCCCCAATCGTGAACTGGATTTTTCTAGATTGTGAGCCAACGTCGGTCCTCCGTAACAAGCCAGCCCTCAACGCGCGACATCGCATCCCGGTTTCCGTCCAAAACCGCGCGACCAGCCAAACTTCGATTCTATAAACCCCGTTCGTACCTTTAATCCCTTCCGTGAACTGCGTTTTAATACCCGCAAACATGGTGAGTCCCTTAGCTCCGGCCCCCCCTTCCAATGCGATGCGATGCGATGCGCCTCCCGAAGCTCTCCGCTTCATGTCGCTGTCTTCGAAGCCTCCTAACTGACAAACCTTCCATCATAGGCCTACCGTCTCATCACCCAGGTCCTGTTCGTCGGCACTCGCATCGTCGGCCGCTCCTTTGCTGCCGCCTACAAGCAAGCCCAGGCCTCGTCCGAATACCAGCGCGCGCAGGCCAAGAACGGCAACGCGGCCACCGGTGCCAAGGGCAACCTGTCGTCCGGCATGACGCTCGATGAGGCTTGCAAGATCCTCGATGTCGAGGCGCCTAAGGACGGTACCCAGAGCGCAGCCAATGTCATGGAGCGCTTCAAGAAACTGTTCGACGCCAACGATCCCAAGAAGGGCGGCAGCTTCTACCTTCAGAGCAAGATTCTGCGCGCGCGAGAGAGGCTGGAGAAGGAGATTGGGCCGCTGGTCGAGAAGGAGGAGGTCGAGTCCGAGGTGAAGGAGGGGTTCAAGCCCAAGATTTACAAGGACCGGTGAGGGGGTCGCATTGACAGTGCTGGGGCGGCGGGCGAAAACGTGACCGACCTATCGACCGACGTACCGGCGGAAGCGAACTCGAAGGACGGAGGGAAGCGAGGCCAGAGATTGGGTGGTCTGCTAACGCGGACCTCCTCGCTCGAGAAGGAGGACGACGGCCTTGGGTAAACAACTGTATTGGAACAAACTTCACTCGACTCCGCATGGCATGGCGTTTCTGGGGTTGGATCTCTTTTTTATTTTTCACGGCGCGGCACCGCCAGCATTGGCATGGTTAGACGATATAAAAAGAGGGCGGTGCCTGCGCGGGAATGTGTTAATACTGTATTATAAGACACGAAAAGAGCAAGGGTGTGGAGTTGGACTGGTGAGTAGAGAAAAGAAAGGTCGGTTTAGAGAAAGCGGACCTTGTGTACTAAGTACTCAAGAATGAAGTTATCAAACTACTGGTGGATGGGCTGGGGGTGGGCTCTTGATCGGCTTTAATGTTGGTCGTTGAACCTGCCCACATGCTCTAAATATGGTGTGAGCACACATTTTATTGTATGCCTCTTCTCTACCCATCCTCAGCCAATTTGATCAACTCTCACCCCACCTCACCTACCAAGTTTCACCTAGCAAACAACCCAGGCATGGGGGCGAAGTGAATCCAAGTCACACCAACAACCAAAAAGAGAGTCCGACCACGATGATCAATCCCAAATTTGCCCAGAGGCGGATTCGAACCGCCGTCAACACGGATCGCTGTATAGAAGAACCACAACGTATCATCCTAACCAACTAGACGATCTGGGCGAATTGCTGCTTTGTCTCCCTGGTGGGGAAGAGGAGCTGTTGGCAGTCAGGCGGAGAACGGGTTTATGTTGTGGGCAAGGGCTGAAGCCGCAGTGGAGCAAACTTGTGCGGGCTTGCATGAGAGCGGAGAAAAGAGGAAACGTAGATGGGAAAAACAAGTAAGTTCGTCTCCGTAACCAGGATGAAGTGGATACTACATCTGCGTGCCAGTCACAACTCATGTCAATTGAACAGCCAGACCCTGATGCGTCAGTCCATCCTCAACTGCATGGCAATGGATTGAGTAATAAGCAGCTGCTTGAACTACTTTTTGGTCGGCAAGGTTCATTACGACTCAATAGAGGGCCTGGGAGAATGAGCGCGTCGTTCGGCTCCTTGGTGGCCTTTGCCGTATATGCTTGCTAAAGCCTGGCTTACGCGCCTCCTCAAAGACATGCGGTTATATTCACCGCTTAATATGGCAGAAGTGAAGGTGGTGGCAACAGTACTGAACGGAGGGCAACGGGGACAAGGGTCTTTGTCGTCAGGATAGCTTCAACTATATATCCCAGGACTGGTCATCAGTATTGTCATGTGCTTTCCGAAGTGGCGTTTCACTTATTACTCGCGATACTTGTGTATATATAGGATCTCTCTTTTAACATCTATACTTTCTTAGAATTAAGCCTTTCTGATCTATATGCCCATATGCCCTGCTATGTACTCTAACTTGAGACAGGTTGTGTCGTTCGTTATCGTATTAATGTGACGCTCAATGGACTTGATGGACTGAATGATACCCTCCAGCTCCTTGTTGCCGGCACTGTTGGCCTTGGCACACTCAGATTGGCTGCAGCATTCTCCGTAAGACTGAGCTTCATGGATAAGCTCTCGGAACCTGAGTGTAGATGGGAAATGAGAGTGGCATAGCTTTTCCATGAAAGGATGATGAGGGTGGTCCCCATCGACTCACTGCTGCCTCATCAGAGCCAAGAAACACAGGAGATGGAAACGCCATTCTCTTTTTGCTCAGAAAAAGCGCCTAGCAGAACAAAAACAACCCAAAGCGGCTTGGTGACGGTCACAGGAGCTGGCAAACATACTCAAATGCATCGCATGTGCTGATATTACTTTTATGAAAGCATGCAAGTATTGGCAAAAATACGGCAGAAAAGTGGGACAAGGCCGAAGACAGGGAAGACAGGACGTCACCACCCCCACCTCTGATAAAGCTCATCACGTGAACATGCTGTTATCGATAGCCGCAGGGTGCACAGGAATTCTCGTCCTCGACGTCGACCGCGACCGCCTGAATTTTAAACTCAGTCGCTTGAGCGTCTTAACGCGTCAACACCAGGATCCACAACCCAACGCGCCCACGATGAGTTCATATAGACCTTCGTATCCGCCTCGCAGAGGCAACGGCAGTCACAGCAACGCGCGCGAGAATCGCAACTACGGTCGCTACAATTCGCGCTCATCCCATCACCTACCGCCGCCACCTGGAACTGGAGACACCTGGCGCAATCCATGGCCTGAAGACCGTGAGTACCGACGCCATTCTAGCAGATCGCGATCCCCTTCGCGTCATCTCGGCCATTATGATTCTTACAGAGAAGCCGGTTCAGGCCGTAGATCCGGTGCCCACGATGACTACAGACCCGATGCCCGACCGCCCCAGGGCGACTTCACTTTTCGGATGGACAAGCCCTCTGGTGTAGGCGAGGCTGCTACGGGAGATTCCTACCGCCCTTATCCGGGTAACGACAGACGCAGGACTGGACGGACCCGTGGAGGGCCCTACCGTGGCCGCGGCCGAGGCGGATACCAGAAGATCATCCCGGCAGAGCGTGAGCTTTTGCGCGAGCGGCGCGACGGAGTGGACGAAAACCTAGTCGCTGAGAGCGATGCCGGCATAGTGTACAGAGACATTGACGAGCTATCGGATGACGAAGAGGCCGACATGGAAATTTCGGACAATTCGGACGATGAGTCAGGCGAGCCTTCCAGCAAGCGCGCCCGCCGTTCTGGCAACGACGATTCGGGCAACAGCGTCCCCAAGTGGTCCAATCCAGACCCCTACACGGCCCTGCCCCCACCTGATGCTGCCGAGCGCAAGAAGAGGGACATGGTCAAGATGATTCGGAAGGCGCGAGTGGATGATACTGCTGCCGATAAGCTTGCCGCGAGCACCGAGGCAGAAGATTTTATTTCTTTTGACCTCGATGAACCTGGTGACAACGACAAGGCCGAAGAAGCAGAAGAAGAAGAAATCATTCTCCCACCTTCCGAGCCACCGTCCCCTCCCCCTCCCCCGCCCTCTGATCCTGCCCCTCCTGCGCAGTTCTCTCCCAATTCTGCTCGAGACCCTCCCTCTGGACCCCGGGCAGATCGTGACAAAAGACCTGCCGCCAACTCATCGGCTGCCTCGACAGCTCCATCCACGCCCGCTACCAGCAACAAGCCTGCTGGCCTACCTCCCAAGCCCCTTGTCGCAGACGACGCTCTGGGCTCGCGGAAGCGCACTGCTGACGATCACATTAAGCCTCCGACGTATGGCCCTCTGAAGAAGGTCAATAAGATGCCAGTCGGAGGTTCCATCCTGCCGGAATGGCAGATCACCAAGGATGAGGATCCCACACCCTGGATCCAAGCCGACCATTCCAAAACGTCCGACATGAGCGTCTGGTGAGTGAGACTATTTCATTTATTTATATACATATACAGCATGTATGTAAGATACACCGTCTAATTTTCCGCAGGCTTCACAAGGAAATCATCGACTTTTACGAAGTTGTTCGACCGCGCGACTTTGAGCATGAGATGCGAACCCAGCTGGTGGAGCGACTGCGCAGATCTCTTAGAACTAGTCATTTCTACAAAGACTGCGACGTCCGCCCCTTTGGCTCCTACATGTCCGGTCTGTACCTCCCCACAGCTGACATGGACTTGGTTGTCTGTGCCAAGAGTTGGCTCGACGGCGCGCATTCCAACTTCTTTGGTATCAGGGCGTTGCGAAACTTTGGCAGGTTCCTCGCGCAGAACAAAGTCACCCATTATAACAGCATGGAGTTCATTGCTAGCGCCAAGGTGCCCCTTGTCAAGTACATTGACAATATTACCGGTCTCAGAGTCGATATCTCTTTCGACCGCCTCGACGGTCCCCAAGCTGTCAAGACGTTCGCAGAATGGAGGAAACAGTATCCGGCCATGCCTATCCTTGTCACCATGATCAAGCACTTCCTAGCGATGCGTGGCCTGAACGAGCCCGTCAACGGAGGCATTGGCAGCTTCACCGTTACTTGCATGGTTGTGAGCATGCTGCAGCTCATGCCCCAGGTCCAGAGCCGCAACCTTGTCCCTGAGCATCATCTTGGCGAGATGATGATGGAGTTCCTCGACCTCTACGGAAACAGGTTCGATTATGTCAACACGGCGATTCGCATGAATCCACCAGGCTACGTGCACAAGGTACGTCCAAACCAGTCAACATGCCGTTCGTTCCACCACCTAACCAGTCCTGAACGCAGACACGAGTTCGTGATGTTGTCTACAAGAACATGGATCGTATCTCAGTCATTGACCCCAACAATCCTGCCAATGACATCTCCGGCGGTTCAAGTAACGCCGGTCGAATCCTCGAAGAGTTCAGCATCGCTCATAAGATGCTGAAGAAGAGAATGAACGAGCTTGCTCATCAGGGCTCCCGCACCGACGGACCCGCTAGCATACTCGAGACCATCTTTGCCGGTAATTACTCTTCGTTCCGCCTCCAGCGTGCGCATCTCCGCAAGCTGTATGACTCCAGATAATGGAGTAGTGCCTGTGGGTAGTGCCAGTCTTGTACAAGATAGTCCGAGACTACCGTTCGCAGCATTGATACAGGAAGGATGGACTTGACACAATGCGTCAGAAGAAGCGAAACATCTCAGGGTATAGGAATTGTTACTTTCATTGCTTAGAAGAAGGGCAGCACAACTCCAGCCTGGAAACGGAGTCAAGGAGAGGCGGTTATTTCTTTGATATGATACCCACCCCACCATTCCCCCATGGTCGTTGGACTCGGGACTGCGCTGTCGAGCTGAACTTGCGCACATTTCAGAGTTCTTGTTCTTGTTCTTATCCTTATCCTTTCTTTCTTTTCTCTTTTTTTGGACTTTTCTTACTCTTTCGAAATGAGTTGTATGATAAAAAGAAAGCGGAGGTTTAGGGCGGCTACGAGGATTGACATTGCAGGTCCGGTCTTTTCCGCTTGTGCGTCACTACACGGCCGCCCTTTACTCTCCCTCTACGCCAGCTACCACAGCATCGAACCAGGCCTAGTGGGCCTATCTCAATGAACATGGACTTATTTTATACCACTCAGGACGCTACGAGCTAACCTGACGCAGTGATACCGTTTTTCAGAAGCGGGGTGCTGCTTGAGCATGGAGATGTGCCACCCGCCTTGGCCTTGGCAGCTCAAGGCTTGTCTCACTTTAATGCTGACGATTCGCAGATAATGACGTAGCTCACTTGGAGCCCGTCCGCGATGAGGGAGGGCCTTGCGTCTCTGGTTTACGGGATGCTTGGACCTAGTACGAGGATTCGCACAAATTTAAGCCAGTACTCTTCGGGGTGCTGGTGGCTTTTCTCACTGCATGCTGTGCCTTGGGCATGGGTGTGGGGAGGAAAAAAAGCATGTGGAGAGGGCAAGACGAGCAGACCGAGAAAAAGTTGCGGCGGCGGCTGCAGCGGTTGTGTCGTAGTTCACCCCGGTTTTCAAATCTTGGCGGCAGCGTAGAAAGGCCTTGTAGATGACGACTCGCATATCTTAAAACACTAGGATATGACGGATATACTTAAACCAGGATTACTCTTCCATGATCGCCTATTACTTCATAGACCGTTGTACCGGTCACTCCGCCATTCAGCATAAAGCATAACTTACTATGTGGTGTCTTCACGACTTACCAACGACAACCCACTAAATGGACCGCTACAATTACTCGAACGTTTACCATAACACTCGGCTCACGGCTGCCTGTACCATATTTGAACAGCGGTTTCTATCTTGGTGTCTATCATAATGGCAAGACATGGCTTCTTGCGTCGAGAGATCCGTCAAGGTGTCCCAATCGCCGTGCTTCCGCCTTCGAGTTGAAATAGCTGGATGTGGCTCGCTGGAGCCAAGAAAAACATCAGATGCCGAAAAGTCTTTAGGCTGGCGGTATATTGGCTCTTAGAGTCATTTCATCGAGTCTAAAAAGCGAGTGGAGGGTGACCAACGGTGGAAGTGATCGGATAGAAGATGATTCTAGGTTGGCTTCTATCTGTTGCAATGCTCGACGTCGCTAGCTATGTCTAAAACGGGCCACCAACACCTACACTGTCTTCCTGGGCAGTAATCAAAGCTTGTGGAGAAGGGAGGATAGGATGCCGAGAAATATCGCGGCGGCGGCGGCTGGAATTTTCCGCGAAAATACCATCATTGTTGTCACGTAACAAAACGATACCGTTAGTTACGTGGGCAGTACCTAACACTTATATATCGTATCCCTCGTGACAATTGTTCTGTATAATTGCTCCTCGATTGCTTATTTATATTTTTAAACTACACTTGACAAAATACACTTGAGTACTTATTGATATGTCTGCAGACTGGCCAGTTATTAGATAGTTCATCCACAGTTAATTAAATATGCCCAGCCAGTATGTCATCAACCATGTTTTCCTTGTTTGAGGTGATCTCTCCCCAAAGTCAGGAGCTTAGGGGCTGCCTCAAACGCCATTCTGCCCTGGGACATATGGTGCTCTGTAATCGTACGGTCGTGGATTGTGGTCGTAATACGGATCATAGGCCAGGAGAACAAAGCCAGGGTCGGCGGGTGCGATTGCACTTGGCCAGCAGGGATTGTCATTCAAGCCATCGTTTTGGGGCGGGTTGCCGGAATGACCCCATTTAGAGATGGTGAATTCTGGTCGTTTCGTAACTGTCACAGAGGCATATATTTTTGTAAGATCCGCAACTTTTGTCACCTGTTTGGTTGGCGCGGCTGCGTGCATGTTCTGAAAGTCGACATCGGGTATGTCTCGAAGAACGGACCCAAAACACGCCCCCTTCCACATCTTCCCTGCTCCCGAGTTCTCTCGTTGGGGCAACCACCGTACCAACTGACCTGTGCGGTCCAGTCCGGAATTACGAGCGGCTGGGTCATTGGGACCCAGGAGATACGCGGGTGGATATTCATCGCGGTCGCATTGGCCGAAAGCCCGATGAGCGTTGTCTGTCCAGCCGGCGCCGCTGTGCTGAGCGTTCCATGTATTAGTCGCAGCGAGGGTCTCTCGATGGGCAGTGGTTGCGGCTTCGGGTGGACAGGTCACTGTTGCCCATTGCGGATTGACGCGGATAGCTGAGCTGTAGTGAAAGCAGGCTTGTGACTAAATCTGTTTACATTCCATAGCAATTTGGGTCGGCTGGGCATTAGGTGCGTATACGACAGAAGTAACGACTAAATCTTTCCTGCTGGTTACATCACGCACGCAGGACTGAAGCCTCAGCGTATTCTTAGCAGGACCCATTCGTCTTGTTTCTTTCCATTTTGGGATCCTGCATTTTCTCGTCATCTTCTGGGTGCGAGCGGTGACGGGTGGCCTTGGTGGGACGGTACCGGGCGGGTACCTTGGGACGGGAGCTGGTTTCGGGGGGCGTGGGGGGGCGACGGGAGGCGGGGGCCGGGCTGGGGGCGGGGCTGGGGGCGGGGGAAGGGACTTGTGCTGTCGAGTGGCCCCTTTGAAAATCTCTCGTATGAGTTTCTCGAGCAACTTAAAGATCGCCCCGAATGGCACGTTGCGTTGCCTTATCTCGGTAACTGCCGTTAATGATCTGTCTTCCTTCGGCCTATTGTCGCAATAGCAACCCCCAGTGGTAGCCCACACTTCTGGTAGTAATAATTCCCATGTAATTGGAACGTCGGCCACACAGTAGGAGATGGATGTCTCACTCTCTCCAAACACTTTGCGGCAGAATTTCGCACACTCCGGTTCCAACGTTACCCGATGCTCATGTTCCTTGTAGTACCAACATGTTCGTTCACTCTCGTCGTATGAGGGATCGGGGGGGCCAGACATATCCGGGCCGTCGATCCGATTGGTGCAGACGTCCTCTGGGCAAAAACCATACTTGCAGCTGAATTGGCAAAGATAGTTCATGTCTGTGTTTGTATCGTCCCAGGCCACGACGGTCACTGGGGTGTCCACGAGTTTAGGCACCGCTTCTGGTACGCCTCTAGCAGTGCACTGACACAGAGACTCCAAACAGAAACCATATCTGCAGGAGAACTCACAGAGATCACCTGAATTGGTGGTCTTATCTTTTCCTGAGATGCATAAATCTGCTTCTCGTTTGATGTTACCACCGGTGATACTATGACCAGGTATCTCCATAACTTTGACACCGGGAAGAATCGATGTGTATCTGGAGCCTCTGTCCATGGCACACTCGCCTCGGCTCCAACCCATGGCTATCTTTTGGACCTGTCTCAAGTTTTGAACAGTATCAACTGCGATGCCAAAAATTCGATCCGGGGAGCGGCTACTGTCGCAGAGCTCGACAACCGTCTGGATCGACACAGAACCTGTGGCTTTCATATATGTAGCAAGGCTGTGGAGTGCCGATACAATCGTGGACTTTGCCAAAGCATCTCCAGTCCATACGCTAACGACAATCATTTTTCCCTGAGAGAAGAAAGATCGTTGAAAACAGTTGTAAGGGTCTTCAAAAAGGGTCTGTAAATCCTGGAGCAACGTAGCGGCCTCGGAAGCATGCGGCCATCCACCAGCACTGCCCTGGGCAAGCATGACCTTGCTGGGCATTTTGATGCCATTAGATTTGCAAGCTGAGGCGGACTCCTTGCCTGATTCTTGGTACTCCGCGTATAACCTCTCCATCCGGTGGGTGGCTGGGCGATTTTCATCCACTGTGCAACAGTAGATGGTGCTATTCGAGATGGTATGATTCGTGTCGCCCAAAAGCTCTGTGAGGGGAAGCTGAAGTAGCATGCGTCTCTGGCAACGACGCAAGCGTTCGACAGATTTATAAGAAGTCCATGTGTGCGGGTTGGTGTGACTGATACAGGGTAACGGGCAGTCATGTTGATTGGGGTTGTCTGTAGGTGCGACGTTTATCGTCACACGGTGAAGAGCGTTGACTTGGGTGGTGTTATTGATATTGATAGAGAAAACACCACTTGCCATTGAGGCTAGGAGGATAGCAATGGAGAGCTTCATTGTCAATGTATGTGCGATGGATACGCTGCATATGTGAAAGAGACGGTGAAATGATAGGCATGAAACTCGAGTTCTGGACTTGTGTAAATGAATCTCTTCCTTCTCCCTGACTGACTGTGACCTCTCTATATATATCTATTCTAGAGTTAGAAAGGTATCAGTTTCTTCTCCATGAGACAAATTGGCTCCCCAGCTTTCGTGGTAGACTCAACAGACCATTATCAACGCCAAAGTTGCCACCGTTCTGCCTTCCTCTTTTCACCGTCATCCCAAACTTTGGAAAGCAACCGTACTGGAAAGCCATCGGTGGACAACCACATTTTGAATAAACTGAGACACCAGTAGCATCATTAAAACTCGTAACACTAAAATGGACCGTCAACGAGCGAGGCAACATTGTGACAGTTGCTCGTATAGAGTCCGACAAAACCCTTGTTTTGGGCATGCAGACCGCTCCATTCTTGAACGACTGAATCGTGGAGACCACATGAACATACAACTGTCTATACGAGTGCGGCACCCGACTTCACATCCACAACGGCTAGCTCCTCGCCCCTCCTATCCTATCCCAACTTCCGCACTATTCGAGTCATTTTCGAAAGCTTTGGTTGATAGGTGGGTTTAGTTACGATATTTCATGGTATTGTGGTTCTATCTAAACCTTCTATTGTGTTGAGTATCAGATATGATAGTTATCCTGTGCTGTCTCCGATTGCTGAACTATCATTGTGTACCTGTGCGCTCTTAAGAGAGGCCGCCTATACCTTGGCAACCTGCGGTAGCTTCTTTTCTTCCTTGGATACTTAATTACATGTAATAATAGCAACCAAAATACCGCCTTGTGTTCAATATTTCTGAAAAGTCAATACCATGACCAAGTCCCAGAAGTACATTGAGGTCCGTGTCTACATCCCCTGTATACGCAGTCACGACCTTGATGGAAGATTCGGAGCCATCATCGGTACTGTGGCTGGCCGCGAGCCCGACCTTGTAGGTTCACCAGAGCCAGCACCGGTTCGTCGCGTGACTCCGGAGTCATCGCCGGCGCCGCGAATCTGCCCGACCTTACTCCGCCGTCAAAGCTGCCACCAAGGTTGTTCATGCCGCGGCTGAAGCGAAGTTATGACCTTTGAATATACCGCTTTAAGAGACTGATGGCACAGACTAAAGGTGCCCGTATTAAGGTTATTACGTATTAAGATTCATGTACTGGGTTAAGTGCATTAGACCGCCTATAGGGGTCCAAAGCAATATTTCATCATCAATATCCCCTGTATTTTGCTTGGCCAGCCACGGCCACGAGAGCATATTCATCACCTTGGAAGAACAAGCCACCCAAATAAACCTCTCAGATTCTTTGGTGCCAGACAAACCGCCGAGCACGTGTGTGGGGCCTTTTATGAGAGGTGTCTGGTCTCTTAAACTGTGTTTGCAGATCAGGCCTGGGTAGCTGCATTTCGGCCTTGGTCAATGTGTGAAGTGAGACAGATTGTGTATGGTAGCTGCTCATCTGCCGCCGCTTTCACGAACCAGAGCCATGAACGAAGGAAACGAAAATCCCTTCAGAGTAAGGATTCGAAAGATGGCTTGTTCATCCCAGGTGAGAATCCAAAACTACCGCCATCATTACCATATCTCTCCCTTCAATCAGATCTTCTGGGCTCGGGCTTTTCTAATTCTTGCCCCGGTTTGCTTCTGCTCTTATTTCCAACACTTCTTTTTTCAAGCCGATCGCTCGCCTGACATGAGTCCTCTCAACAACACATAGGGCTAAATGGGGCTTCCTTCCCATAGTAAAGAGAAACAAAAGTTAAATACCTGCAACTGTCGTCCTGTCGCGGGAAACTCAAAACAAGAAAAAAAAAAAAAAACCAGTGAAAGGTGATGGCATTAGCCTGCCCTTCGGTAGATCAATGCCCCTGTACAACCAAGACTATGCTTGGTATCTAACATAAAAACCTTGCACCCGTAACACTGTTCATGTGTCATCCAAAAATCTCCAAACTGTGACGTTTAGTCACTTTTTCATGACGTAATAAAACTTCTCCAAAGCAGATGTGTAGAATATTAAAGGACAAATATGCTCTAGAACCTGCTGTCGGGAAACTTTTTGGCGTTACGAGATCCTAGACGTATCGAGTTGGGGGCATGGGCACTCTTGCCACGGCACTAAGTGCCCTCCGGTCGCTCCTTTGCATTTCTAGGAGTTTGCGCTGCAACAGCTGGATGTTGCTTTTATGTAACTGTGTCCCGCCATTTCGAACTTGGTGAAGTCCGGCCTATTGTTGAGTGGGGGGCAGAAAATTAAAACAAAGCATTCCGCAACGTGATTATCCAGGGCAACTGATAAAGCTATAGGGGGAAATCTGCCAGGCCCATATTTCTTGCGGCTTTCTTACAATTAGTCGACTACAGCAGACGGCGAAGGAGGGCCGAGGGCCTTCTTGTTGCAGTCGTAACCTATCCTGCGCAAATGGGGAGTGATACCAGTGGTTGAGATAACGCTTGATGGAGCTGATGGATTGAATGACGCCATCTAGCCTCTTGCTGCATGGCCTTGGGTATGCTCATGTCAGGCTGAAGGCATCCCAGTAACAAACACCCTATCTTACTCTTTGCTCTACGTTAGACTAATTAACTAAGATAGGAGTGAGATTGGAGACATATAATAGCGTGAGGTGTACTAGCAGGTGTTGACATCCTTTCAGGTAAGCTGTCTGATAAATGGTATAATGATAAGGATAATGGTAATCAGGTGAGAGATGATAATAAGACCGAGAGCAGGGTTTTGAGGGGAGATGTAAGTGAGACGCAAGCGTTGTGTTGTAATGGACTCCACCAATATCCAAAGCCCGTCAAAGATTAAGACCACTGGTGGGAGGTGATGGGATAGTGTTGTATGTATGGCGATAGTGTTTTTTTCTTCTCCTTTTTTAGGGGGGCAGGGGGGTATAGGATGTAAAGAAGTTTAGCACCTAAGCTAGAGAAAAGGGTGCAATTAGCAGCCAGAAAGTTTAGACTAGCAAAGGAATCTAAGTGCAGAGGGCTAATAAGGTAATAGTAGGTAGGAAACCTCATAGGTAGGTAAAACAAAATAAGTAATAGCTCTGTTGTGTTCCTAAGTTATAAGGAATGAGGTAGATGAGGCGAGACGACTTATACGGGGGAGGGAAGGAAAGACGAGATGAGAAGGTGATGTTCGTGGAACTGATCAAGAAACGGGGCGAGGAAGAGAAAGAAGATGTGCACAAGTTTCAGACCAATGACTAGCTTTACTCTATGTTCTCATCTCTAAAACTGAAAGACCGATAATTGCTTATTTGTCTGAACAGTTACCACCGCAGAATCCACCGCAGAATCAATGACATGATCCATTAATACACTGAGCGCCTCCTGGCCGCATTTGCAAGTTCCGTACGCAAACGTCTGTCCTACAGAGGTTTGCCAAGGAATTGGTTTGTCAATTGGCCAGGAGCCCACACATATCCCTATGCTATCTTCCGTCTCAGGCTTGTTATCGCAAATCGTTTCACATCTGCCAGTCTGAGCCCGAGCGTTCCAGTGCTGAGGATCCTTGTATACGAAACATCTGTTTTGCTGGGCCTGTTCTTCGTGGTCGACGGGGTGGTCGCGGTTGACGAGCCCAGGCCTGTCCGGGAAGCGGAAGCCGTCAATAAGACCCTTGCATACGTCCTCCGGGCAATGCCCATACTTGAAGCTGAACTGGCAGAGCTTTTTCAAGTCTGTAGTCTCAACTTTCTCCAATGGATTCAAGACTTTATCGCCCCTGATAGTAATGAGGCCCGGCGTCAAGGCTGGTGGGTCTTTCTGTTTGCCCTTGGCAGTGCATTCACACAGAGTCTCCAAGCAGAAACCGTATTCGCACGTGAACTGGCAGAGATTGTCTAACTTGGGTACTCGGTCTCGCCCTGAAATGCAAACTTCTGGAGGCGAGGGGGGGTTGCGGCGCCTGCTGCCGCTGCAGTAACCTGCCAACAATGCCAGGAGCAGAAAGATGGTGATTTGTTTCATTGTCGATGACTATGGTAAAAGGTGGAAGCGAGATGTGGGGAGGGAATAAAGTGATGTGAAAAGATGCGTATAAGGATCTAATGCAGGAGGAAAGTATTCGTTTGGTAGAAAACTGAGCTCCCTTGAAAGATGCAACACGATCTTGAAAATTCGAGATTCGGCGAGACCTAGACTTCTGGATTTATAGAATTTCTGTCAAGATGTATGTGGCAAACGTTTTGGTGTCTCTTACTGTTTGGCACTTAAACGGCTTCCAGAACCATGGTCAAACAGATGTTTCTGCCCTCTAAGCCAGAAAACCTTCTCAAGACCATTGAGATAGTTGTTATTCTTTCGGGAGCTTTGGAGGGAACTTGAACTATAGCACTCTGATTTGGTGAACTCTAAATTATCTAACTTTTGATCAATCAGAAAAAGGAAAAAAAAAAAAAAAAAAGGTTGAGGGGGGGATTGTGGAGCAGGCTACAAAACACTGTGGGTGCGAAGTGACGCCTCAGCCACGCCCTTAAGGTCGAACAAGTGCAAGATTATCCATACACGCTTGGATCAACACCATATGTGCAGGCATCATGCTCGGCTACAATATACCATGGAGCTATCCAGGCATCTACTTTGTTTTTCAAGAACGTCTAAAAGTATGGGTACAAGGGTGCAAGGCGTCTCCCCGCAGGGTCGCACAGGTGTCAAGTACGTCTACAGAGACATGGGCTAACAGAACCTTTAGGTGTTTGGATTCCCCCGATCTCTGGTGACTGGATGGCTATCCATTCAGACTTGGCCCCATTAATAAGACTCCATGCCCCTCCGGAGTTTTGCATTCTTTCTTCACCACAGCAACCTCGTACTCATAATTTCTCAACTTTTCACCAGTACGACAGAAACGATGACCGAACTCGACGATATAAGCTATTCGCGCGAGGAGTGTATCGCGGTAATTCGTGATTATTACAGCTTCCTTACCAAAATGTATCTTCGAGAAGAAGATGTGCTGCACCCTCCAGAAGGCGGCTGGCCTTCCATCACGCCAGAAATCATGGCAGGGCTCGGCAAAACAGACGAGGTTATCTCCCTTCTCCGTCGCCTGCCTTATATCAGAAAATCTTACAGCCATGACAGCCCACAGGCGGCTGGATCCAGCTACTTTGCGAATTGGCAATACGAATGTCACTTGGTTATGTACAAATCCGGGACGGGTGGCGATTTGAAACTCGTATCAGAAACCGCCGAGCTTCACGACGACGTCCCTCCCCATGTCATCAGTCTTACCTTGGGCAGCCACAACAACCACACCTTTCTGCTCGACACGGAACTAGGTATCGTGTACTGGCATCAGTGTCCGGGCGAGATTCATATGAACACCACGCGCGAGCAAGTCTGGGACGACCCCCACGAATGGGCGCCGGAGAACGAGGCCGACTGGCGCGGCGACGCTGCTCGCTGGTCCGTGAAGGATTTCTTTGAGCTTCTTAAGGATCAGTTCATCGCATTGACCTTCATCCCGATCAATTCACAAACCGTTCATGAAGTATACGCTAGACGCCATCCTTCCTATGACGGTTGGATAGAAAGGGTGCAGGCCATATATCGTCATCACGGCTGGCCTGACCTGGAGAACTTCTGCAAGGATGAGTGCTTGGAGGACATCAAGACAGCACTTACAGAAGAGTTCCCGGGGTTTATCTAGGTCCTTATGGCTGGTGGAAATCACAGAAAAGATACTCCGTTGGAAAGCAAACAGCATCCCCAGGCCAGCCTCCAAGATGTGGCGGGTTGGGGGAAGAAGGAGCCTTTGGAGGACAGCTGAGAGTGGACCAGGACTAGTGTTGATTGACATAGTGAGGAGAATGTAGTCGTTTTTCAAACGGAGTGTTTGTTCTTTTCTTTGCCCTTCGTCCAATCCCTCGGCCCACTCTGTCCCGTTACTTGCAGAGACACATCCAATGAAAGCAGCAATAGGGTAATGCGGTAGGCCAACTTTGGATGCGGGTGGAAACTGGCAAATGCATGAGAGATGAAGCTGCCCAGTCAAAACCAGTTGGAAAGTAAAACTTCAGGCACTTAATTAGACACTCAGATGACAAAAAAGAAGAGTGTAACTTATTCCTTCATCAACTCTGTCATCAAGACTTCAGCAGCTGTCAAATGCAATAGCCATTTCAGTGTTACACTAACCTATAACCTATTATGCAAATCCAAGGGTGTCTATGTAGACGCCTTATTTTTCATCGCGCACGAACAGGGTGAACAGCCGCAACAGGCCCAGAAATATCGAGAAGGTCGTTTCAACGATCTCCTCGTCCTCCTCGTCCTCCTCGTCCTTCTTGCCCTTCTCGTCCTTCTTGCCCTTCTCGTCCTTCTTGCCCTTCTCGTCCTTCTTGCCCTTCTCGTCCTTCTTGCCCTTCTCGTCCTTCTCTAGAACCCTCGGGAGCATCAGTGCCCTCGCGGTGCTTGCGGGCATGATAGTTAGCGTCGGTCTGAATACGGTGGTGGTCGCTAAGATCCTCCTCGTCCTTCTCGTCCTTCTCGTCCTTCTCGTCCTTCTCTAGGATCCCTATGAGCGTCGGTGCCCTCGCGGTGCTTGCGGGCATGGTAGTTGGCGCCGGTCTGAATGCGGTGGTGGTCGCCGCCAACCCACCTCGAAAATAGGGTCAGCGCCGTCTCGGTGTTCCAGTGTGCTTTCTGCTCGTGCTGGGCTCCAGCAATCCAGTGACACCTTATCAGACGAGGATAAAGATGACGAAGATAAGGAGGAAGAGAATGGCCGAGATGCTCGAGTTGCCATAGAGCAGTCTTCATCATCTGAAGATAAGAGACATGTTGGGCGGCGTTGAAGCTGTTGCAGCCGCTATTAAACAAGGGTTGGTAGGTCGAATGCTTCCTTTTACCAGGTACTTTTGATTGGAGTCCGATGTCATGCGAAGGATTGGGTATCTTCTTCCATATATTTCTTTGAGGTATGCTTGTCAACCGCAATTGAGGTGGGCAGTGGAGAGCAGGTCATCGTTGCTGCCGAGTCTTGCCACGACATCCACCTCGGTGGAAACTGTCCGACGTCGAAATACAATTACGAATAAGGCTGGATAACATCCTTCTATGCTGTATATGTACCATGTGGCAGGTGCCCTTGTCTGGGCTGGCAGCCCTCACCAGGGGTTCCCACCCGCCGGCACCCTGGCTTCTTTCTTATCCAGCACATCCTTGCCAGCCAGCTTCTTCTGAGCTTAACAAGATTACCAATACACAGTCGGGCACTATTGCCATCACAAGTTATGCCCATCGGTTGGCTTTATCCTCGTTTTTTCCCCTTCGCGATAATTCGATTACTCTACGGAGGCCGGTTATTGCTTCTTTTTTCAATTATCGTCAGCTCTTTGTAGCCCGATTTTTCTTCCTCCCTTAACCTCACTTTCGCCAACCAACAACCTTCAGGCGCGGCCCGGCGATTTTTCCACCTTCAACCTGGACATTCCATCCGGCGGCAATGTCCTCAATGATCTCGCAGCTATTGTTGTTAAAGGCCTGCGTGTACCGGATGGGGTGCGCATCTATAGGGATCCCCCAGACATCAGACCTCGCGGGCGCCCTCTAGGCGTATAGTCCGGGATTGCAGAGTAGTGCGGCAGCGGAGGCAGGAAGACAGCAAAGGAGTACTGATAAAGAAATCGATATTAGTCTTGATATTCTGGCAGTAAATCTCAAGGGTCTTCTGCGTACTGAGGAGCGATGCATTGTTGCCAACAGCATTCCTTAGCTGCGGGTCCTGCAACAGGCGATTGTAAGTTAGGAATAGAGGTTAGTTCTCTGTGTTGATATTGAGCGAGAGGATAATCTCTGGGAAAGAGGTGGCAGATAGCCCACGTCGGTGTTGAGGTTGCCCTCAGTTTTCTATTCTCAAGAAAGCTTGCTCTTGGCTGTTCGGGGAGAGACATGGACATAAGAGGGTGGAAGTGAAGCCGAGTAGCCAAGAGCAGAAAGACGATAGGCTGTTGCAGGCCGTTTGGCAGGTTGCACTTGTTCGTCCGTGTGGCCGCAGCTGTCAAATGCTGCTAAATACTCTAGCTACTTCAACAGCAGCGCCCCCCCCCCTTTTCCATCTCGACCACCCTCGTTACCTATCTGTAAGGTACGTAGTGTACCTCTTTACTGATTACCCACAACACATCCTACCTATTTGTACTACTTCGGCCCCTAGAGGAAGGAGCCATTTGCGTTTTGTGCTTCCATGAGTACCCGTCCCAGCATACCTACCTCTTGGACATTCTCTTCCCCTGATCGTCGCGTCGCCATCCTTGTTGTTAGCAACATTCTCATCACTACCTCATTTGAGATCCCAGATTTCATTCGGTACTCGCAGGTCTCCAGAAACTCGGCTCGCTTCATATGCAGAGCTGTTGAATGTGCCATACCCGCAACCCGCCCCAGCTCCAACTTCGACAGTAATCAGAAGGTCCTTAAGATGTATCGCCAGAACGTTAAGACCAGCAATTTCTTCATTCAGTACTCCTTTGCCGTCTTCCTACTGTCTTTCTACCTTTGCTGCCGCCGCCTTCGCTGCGCCGCTGTATTCACTGGTGAATTTAGCGGCGACCACCACCACCGCATTCAGACCGGCGCCAACTACCATGCCCGCAAGCACCGCGAGGGCACCGACGCTCCCAGCACTTTTACACATCTAGGGCTCCGCGGCAATTCGAGCATCTAGCAGCCTCTCCGTCGACGAGGAAGATCCTGGAGAAGGATGAGGAGGATCGAGGCCGTCTTATCACGTGGTACAAAAGGATGGCGTTGAGCTTCGGTTCCGGAATGGGAAGCTCGAAGCGCATCTGTTCTTGCCTTCTGCATAGCTACTACTGCTCAGTGCGGTTATTGGTACCGTAGAGTTTTCATCGCCACTCTAATTTGTTCTGGAATCAAAGCTCAAATGTTGAAGCAAAATTGGTTAGTCTAGAATAACAGGCCTCGAATTGAATGTCTGAGGATGTTGAAGGATTGGTGCCCACTTACTTTTCGCTCCCACTTTGCTCCTTTCCACACACACACCCCTGCTTCGTCAAAACCTTTATTAGATCTCCATACCAGACACCATTACTACTGTATTACTACTGTCCACATCTAGGAACCTCCCTCTCTAGATGTCGGGTTTGACCTTGCGCTATTCCCTCTCATCCATCCGTGCTCTTCGCCATCCCCACTCTGCGCCTGGAAACAAGGACCTTGCCGATGCGATGCGATGCGATGCGATGCGATGCGATGCGATGCGGTGCGGTGCGGTGTGGTGCGGTGTGTGTGGTGTGGTGAACAGACCAACCACCGCTGCCACCGCCACACACACATCTGCAGTCATTAGATGGTCTGGTTGGGTTCGCCCTGATTTTCCCAGCTAAAATGGGATAGTACTAATAATGAAAACCCACGATATCAATAGCCATAACTTATACGCGCCACTGCTGCCCTAGAACTCCTCCCACTAACCTGGCTTGCTGCTTCATCTATTACTTTTAGCACTTATGAAGCTTTAGTGCTAGCTGATGGTTCTTGTCTCCATGCTGCTGCGCTAAAAGCCCCTCACAGATTGAGTTTTACACTAACATACTTTATATATCTGTGTATTCTATTAGAGAACCTGTGCTGTCCTATCGGGACTGCCTTGAACCTAGTTGCTCTAGACCCCATAATGAGTCTCGTGCAGGTCACCCAATGCAAAAATGTCTCCATGCGTAAAGCCTCATTACGGGCACCTCTTACCCGCACAGTATATTAATCTCTTAATTTGTATTAAGTATCTGATAGAACAGAGCAACCACCGAATCAGATATCACTTGAACCATGGCCTGGACGTCTTCGCGAACGGTGAGCTCCAGAACGTTGGCGACAACAGCCTCGTTGCTGACTTGGCGTGCCGGTGATATGGTACTGTTAAATAAGGTTGGGCACATCCGCGGCTTCAACACCGCACCGATAAGGGTGGCGGCTAATGTACCGACGATGATGGTTCCGGAGCCTCGAACGAAGGTCGAGCTGACGACGAGCCACTCTGAACCGGCCATGGTGTCTCGTTACATCTTAGGAGGGGGCGCTATATTTTAACTTTGCGCCTTTGTTTGAAACCGCAAATAACTTTTAAGGACAAGTACGTGAAAGCTTTAATTTGACGTTCACTAACGATATCAGATGGTTTATATAATAGATGTCACATCACAAAATAATACCGTTAGTGACTAGGTAGTAACTAATGCTTATATATCTCGTGACACACCCCCTAGATTTGACCTAGTACATGTTACGAGTCAGATCTACACCCTTTTGTTATAGGAGACCTAAACGTAGGTGGTGTAGACCGTGCGCTCCCTTAGACTCTCTAGGATTTTAGCCAAGGGCCCCTCATAGGAATCAAACCCATAGTGTTTACATGAGACTTTAAGCTTATTACTATAAGGGAGCACTAGTACTATTATGGTACTAAGCAGGTAGAAGCTAGGCTTATAACTGTCACGTCACAAAACGATACTGTTAGTGACTAGGCAGTAACTAACGCTTATATATCTCGTGATAATAGATGTCTCTTCATAAAATCTTCAAATTTTGTCATAATAAAACCAAATATAGTAATGAAGATAATGGTCAAGAAGATAAAGTAGACAGGATGGATGAACGTGAGTGATTGAATGTTCGAATTCTTTCCAACAGGAATGACAAGGTGTATTTCATTTGTAAAGGCAAACTATTAACGTTCAATTTTATCGCCTCTATAACGGTCTGAGTTTTCTCCCATCTGACATACGCGTAGGGGTGAGAAGTTACATTGAATAAACTTCAACTTAACTAATTACTTTCTAAATCATGACTCGTGACTAGCCGCAGGCGACCATCATGCACGTTAGATCTAACAGACAAGCACCTGCTTTCTTATAAGTCATGCCAAAAGCATTTAGAGACTATTAAATTCACAATCGTAAGCCTTGCGTCTGAAGAGCTATTGCAACAATTTGGCGGCTATTGGCCTTGCTAGATACATCGTGATTCGCTCACTCAAATTTGGTTCTAAATCCGGTGATGCCGAATCCCATGATCTCACGTACCACATCCGGAACACGTTCACGCTCACCTACCCGCCTAGAGCCCTTTTTGATATTTCTTTTCATTCAACCATGGATTTCTCTCACGTGGGGCTTCGAAGTTCCAGACTCAGCTAACCTCTCGTTTTGGAACATGCCAGCATGCTATGTAAGCTTACTTTTCCTTTGAGAATTACACACCTTTATCTACGTTACTGACTCTCATTATCCTAGGCACCATGTCTTCGGCTATGGTGTGGCCGTCCCTCGGATGGTCTTGGGATAATTAATGACACGAATTGCATCTGCTCAAAGGCCGCTTTACACGGTATAGACGCAGATACTAACGAATGCCTTAGAGGAGCTTGCAGCTACAAAGACTATTGGAGTGCGTTCCACCATCCCTACCTTTGCCTATTTCCATAGTCTTGCGCGTGTCCCATCTCTGGCAGGTTATAAATTAACATGTGGTTACAATCGATTTCTAGCCGGGAACCGTGTGGTATGTGTATTCCACTTTCGGAGAGACCGAACCATTACTTGAAGTGGGATTAACACTAAGCTAACTATACGAAACACAGCAAGCCGACAAATGTGGTATACCAAAAGTGCCTGGCAAGTTTGATGGACATATCAGTTACGTTCCTCACATTAGCAGCGCTTTGTTTATTGAAACCATCTGTCTGAGTCTTCGTATTGCCTGTAAGGCATACCACTTCGTACCTTGGGGCCCAGAGGACTTCCTCATTATAGCAGCCTATGTAAAGCCCTTACTCCCGTAAAACTAATGAAGATCTATAGATCTAACTTCAGAGTATTTTATTAGGTTACTTTTATTCCCGTTTTACCACTTTCTGCTATAAGTACGCCTTTCTCTTGCATTTGGACAAAAGCCCCTTTGCGCTTTTACTCTTTCCTTGACACTCCTACAGCCGGTTTAGGATATATGCTAACAACGATTGTTACCATGTAATATTAGAGGCTAAAGTCCAGCAGCTTCCTAATTATTGGAACCTTAACTTCGACAACGCGGATATCTTCATGAGAGCAAATATTGCTTTTAACATACTTTGCGCTGTTTCTCTCGGCCTAGTCAAACTTTCTTTCGCATTCTTTCTACTGCACATATTCGAGACATGTAGTGAGGTTTATAAGCGCTACCTGTGGGGAACTGTTGTCTTCATAGCTTGTTTTACTTGTTCATTTGTCCTCACACAACTTTTTATCTGTATGCCGCCCTCGTGCCTATGGGACAATTCGGGTGAATCAAGACAAGGATGCCGGTGCCGTGATTTTTGGGAGGGCGAAGGAGTATATCCGGCTATCAATGCAGTATTGGATGTCTGGTGTAGGTACACACACATTTCCGCCCTGTCTTTTGTCTTCGTTATTCAATTTACTTCCTACCATTTTCCATACAGCATCCTCCTTGCCTCGGTGTAGTTTGGTCTAACCTTTGCCTTAGTGATAGTCCTGCCGGCGCTACGTGTGTTACAGAGCCACTGGCGATGGAAGGCGAAGTGGCATGCCGTTGCGATGTTCGGTCTTGGATTCCTGTAAGTCTTGGCTGTTTGGTGTTCACACATGTTGCAACCTTCTTTTTCCTGAACCTTTGCAAAGTCGCCGAAAATAACATTAACTAGAACATTCGCCACGGCAATAATGCGAGTTGTGAGTGTGCGGGCCCGCCTTGGTGTAGGTATGTAAGCCTTTCTGATCGCCATTCGTTCTAGAGAAATACCCATCAGATGATTCTAGATAATATTACTTACACTATTGACTTCAGCCGGACCAGACCCTCTTGATTTACAGCTATGGTACGCTTTAGAGTCTATCACAGCCTTCATAGTGTATGACAACCTTCTATTACCTTATGAGCCTATATGCAGAGTTTACTTTTACACTGCTAATCAGTCTCTTCACCTGTTCTGAACGCTTTTTATTATAATACTAACTGTAAAAATAGTGTTAGCATACCATTTTTACGCCTTATGATGGTTCGTAAGATTATTCCCTACACAAAGGACAAATTCATCACCTGGTTTATGCCAGACAATCCGCCACCAACCTCACAGCAATCCATGATTCGGCCTGAAATGCGGCAAGATAGAGATATGGAAGAGATTTGGCTGTCTCGAGATGACGAGTTGCCACAGCTTATCGATATCTCTGGGCTGCTTTCGAATGGAGGTAATTCACAGCATGTTCAGCCCTCAGACACAAATGAATCACCAGAAACAGAAGCATCCCGTCAAGTGGCTTCTGGCGTCGAGAAAGACGCCAATGGAGGCCGAGATGAGAAGGATATCACAATAACTGCTCTAAAGCCTACAGCGCTACGGCGATATGGCTTTGTTAGCAAGGCTGTAATGATTGATGAGATGCCTTTAGCGTGGGATAGCAAAGGTGGGGAAATGAAGCAGCCTAAAGAGATAAAGAGACGTTCTTTATAAATGTCAATGACAGATCATGTATATATTTGTATAAATAAATGTAGACTGTACCGCGAGACTGGCGAAAGGCTTCTCCTTCATCAAAGCATCAACTTTCCTGCCCTAGTTACTGTGCCTTTACCGTCATATCGGCGCATTGATCTGGGAGTAGGAGCAGAATAGCGAGGAAAGACGACAATCGCTCCCGGCAGCTCTGGCACGGTGGGTCCTCAAAGAATCGTTCACAGAGACCACATCGCTTTCAGGGCGGCATTGGAACACTTATAACATAAACGCTGCATATCAGCACATGACCGGGCGCGTATGCATGTCCCGTCCGTCCCTTTCAGTATCGTTCAAGATGACGCGCAAACGAAAAGCACCACAAGCTTTAGTAGACCCACTCCGTCTTCCTCCCCTAACGGCGAATCCCCCTTCCTTCTAAAAGACAATACCGCCGCCGTCGACGACCAGGTCGCTCCCGTTGAAGTAGCTCCCCGCGTGCGAGCAGAGCATGACGACGACGCCCGCGATCTCTTCGGGCATGGCCATCCGGCCCATGGGGTTCCGGTCCGCCCAGACGGCGCGGGCCTCGGCCAGGCCCTCGCCCTCGTTGAGCACGGTGTCGACGTAGCCCGGGCTGATGCTGTTGACGGTGATGCCGTAGCGGGCCCACTCGGCGGCGAGGCTGCTCTTGAGCTGCAGCAGGGCGCCCTTGCTCGCGTTGTAGGCGACCTGGGGCTGGGGGAAGTTGACGCGGTGGGCCGAGATGGAGGCGGTGAAGACGACGCGGCCGCCGCGGCCGGCGCGGACCATGGCGCGGGCGGCGGCCTGGGCGCAGACGAAGGCGGCCGTCGTGTTGACGCCGAGGACGCGGCGGAACTCGGCGACGGGGGTGTCGAGGGCGTGGGAGCAGCTGACGACGCCGGCGAGACAGACGAGGTAGTCGACGCCGCCGAGCGTCTTGACGGCGTGGTTCACGGCGGCGGCGACGGCGTTCTCGTCCGTGACGTCGACGGCGCGGGCCTCGATGGTCGCGGAGGGGAACTCGTCGCGAAGGGAGGCAACCTGGGCCTGCGCGGCGGGGGAGGAGACGTCGAGGTCGAGGAGGAGGAGGGCGGTGAGGCCGTGTTGGAGGAGGGCGCGGGAGACGGCGCGGGCGATGGCGCCGGTACCACCGGTGATGATGGCGGTGCCGGGGACGGAGAAGCGGGATGCGGCGGTGTCTTGGGCGGAGGCCGTGCGGAGGGCCGCGCCGGGGAGGTCGGCGAGGCCCGTGGCCAGGGTCATGACGGGGAGCTGGCGCTTCGTGAGGTTGGCGCGGGCGGCGGCGGGGTCGGTCATGTTTGGATGTTGGTGGTGTAGTCTGTGGGATTAGGATGAGGTGAGACTTTGTAGGTTGACACGGGGATATGAGATGCTGTGAGGAACAATCAATTCAATCGGTTGAATCGACAAGATGAACTGAATGCTGCAGAAATTCACGTTGTTCGTTTTTGGAATGCCTCAACTCTTGTTTGGTTTAATCCGCCCGATGCTGAACACCATGATTTCACTGGGGGGGGGGTCATCCGGGTTATCAACATGTCGGCACCGCGGGGGTGACAGGACGCCGCCGGACGGTGGACTGTCGTCCGAGGCGGGTCTGGGTCTGTGCTGGCCGGCGGCGGCGGCGGCGGGGTTCCGAGTGCGGGGGTGGTTCGTCTGGGATGACTTTGTACGTCACGACGCGTGGGAAGAGGAGAGGGGTTGAGACGCATGTCTCGGGATGGATGGGACAGAGGGACAGTTCGGACCAACGAGGGTCGAGGGGACGTCTGGGTAGAATAGCCACATCGGGGCATTGTCAAGCGAGTGAGGACGGCATCGTTAATAGTTTTACCCCAGCTTAACTTGCGCTTGCGGTATGGTGTGGTGGTATGTACCTGTCGCGAAACTGAAAAAGACATGTGATTCTCGTTATGTAGACACGTCCTTTGTCGCCGCGTCTATTACATTACGTAAACTAATAAAAAAATCTAAAATGTGTGTACTAGTTGGGGACAATCCACGATTGTCATGCCTTATCCCTTGAATGCGCGCAATGAATGCTATCTCTAATCGCTTTGCGTTGTTGCAAAAAATACCAACACGCACCAGAATTATGTTGCTTTTTCGATTCCCCATTCCCTCCATTTCGCCGCACCTGGACTCTGACAGAAAAAGAACCGTGTCCGACGGCCGACTAGGCCTCCGAACGGTTTGATGGATGAGGGAGAAACCCATGCCGATGCTTCGAAATCAACAAACAGTAAAGAAACGCGTGTCCATTTCGGACTGGGTATGAATGCGATTATCTGCGGTTGAAGTTCAAGAACTTGCTCTATAGAAAACTGTTAGTTGCTGCTTGAGGAGGCACTCAGGCGACAAAAAAGAGTGCTGGTTTCCAAGAATCTTGTCGTCCTTTTTGGTGTATTCAATACTGGATAACGTAGAAGTAGTGGTGGAAACCGGCACCGGCGCTCGTTTTTGTCACCTGAGTGAGGGGGAGACGTAAAAATGGGGAACTTACAGCCATGAAAAGAATAATGACGTTGCTACCGACAAACGCCGCAAAGATACCAAGGTCCCTCCAGCGGTGGTTGAAATCAAAACCCAAGGGCTGGTAGAACTCATCGCCGACCTTGTAGGCACAGTACTCGCAGCTCGACGTGTCGTTGTTGGCAAGATACCCGGGCCCGCCGTTGTCGAAGAAGGGTTGCATGTATTCGCCGCAGGTCTGGCCCGGTGGCGCCGTGAAGGGGTTGAACTCGGCTTTGGAACAGATGACCTTGAGGTCATGCAGTGCCGTGACGACCATGCCGCTGATGAGGCGCGTGAAGGGATCAAGCTGGTAGAGCCAGGCACGCCAAAAGCCAGGCATCTGCGGAGCGGGGATGGTGACACCGCAGAAGAGGGAAAAGGTGATCATGAGGAAGGGGTCGAACTGCGACGAGATGAAGGGGGTGGGCGTCAGAGAGGCAACCGCCTGGCCCAGGGAGACGGAAAAGAGCTCGGTGATGAGGATCATGAAGAACTGATAGCCCGCACGGGACGGCTCGGCCTGGAAGCCCGGCATGAAGTACAGCGGCAGGAAAAAGGCAACGGCGCACATGATGGAGTATGGGAGCTCGGCGATGGTCATGGCGGTGGCGAAGACCATCGGGTTGTACATCTTGGACGACGACTCGCGGAAGAAGAGAGAGCGCTTTATGTGGAACATGATCTCGACCTGGCTGATGATGAGGGCCGGCAGAACGGTAACCTGGAACATGACAAAGACCTTGTACTGCAGCGAACTGCGGCTTTGGTCGAGGTTGAGATAGGTGAGACCGGTGATGAGGGCGACGACGACGTGGTTGAATAGACGGGTGAAGAGGTAGTTGGGACTACGCCAGAAGCTGATGTTCATACGCTTCACAACCACCTTGAGCTGGTGCCACGGCGGGCTGGCGTACTCCTTCTCGAGGTCGTGGTTCGTGGTCCGGCCCGCCGCCATGCGCTGCTCCTTCAGCTGGCTGATGGTGTCCTTGACGTTAGCAAGCTCGGCACTCTCTTCCCAGATGTCAGCCCAGTCCTTATTTCCGACGCGGGGCGCGGAGCCGGCGCCGATGGCCTCAAGCATGTACTCGGCGACGTTGTCGGTGGGCTTGGCAACCGCGCCGTGGCGCTTCAGGTAGTCGCGCAGGACGACGGCGTCCTGGCCAATCTCGCCAAAGTAGACGGTGCGTCCGCCCTTCTGGAGGAGCAGGAGACGGTCAAAGTTCTCAAACAGGGCGGCGTTGGGTTGGTGGATGGTGCAGAGGATAGCCTGTCCAGCGGCAGCCAGCTTCTTGAGGAAGCGCACGATGTTGAAGGCGCTCTGGCTGTCGAGACCGGAGGTGGGTTCGTCGAGGAAGAGGAGGAGCTCGGGCTTGGCGGCCAGCTCGACACCAATCGTGACACGCTTGCGCTGCTCGACCGTCAGGCCGAATTCGGGGGATCCGATGATGCAGTCGGCGATGTGCTCCATCTCGAGCAGGGCGATGATCTCCTCAACGTACGAGTACCGCTCGGCAATGGGAGTTTCGTAGGGCTGGCGCAGGAGGGCGGAAAAGCGGAGGGCCTCGCGAACGGTCTGAGTAGGGTCGTGGACATCGAGCTGCTCGGCATACGAGGTGCTTCGCTGGAACCGCTTTCCGGGCTTGATGCCGTCGACTAAAATGTCACCGTGGATAACACCAATGTTCTTCCGGGCCGCAAGCACGTCGAGGAGGGTGGTCTTGCCCGCACCGGAAGCGCCCATCAGGGCCGTGAGCTGCCCGGGCTTGACGTATCCATAAATATTGTTGAGCAAGCGACGGGTTCCTCCTGGGACAGGGACATCGTAGTTGAGGTTCTCCCAGGTGAGGACGGCCTCCGACTTGATGGTCAGATCAGAACCCTCCTGCTTGTCGCCACGGCGCTTGGCGTTTTGCTTCTCAATGAGAGCCTCATTGAGCTTCTTGCGCTCTTCGTTGGGCTTCTGGTAGACCTTGGCCGAGTTACTGTTACCGCCAAAGTTGATGAGTTCACCGAGAGTGACGTTCATGATGAGGAAGAAGACAATAAGGGCAAAGATGATGCCCCAGTTGCGCCACAGGTCGCCCTTGAAATAGCTGAACGCAGCCGCAATGTACGCCGAACCGTCGACAAGGGTGGTCCCGGGCTGGGAGCCAGGAAGGGTGCAGACCTGGTGGTTGATGTCGCCATAGCCAGGGCCCGACGGAATGAGCGACGTGCCACTGCAGGTGAGTTGCTGACGGCTGAACTCGTTCTGCATCATGGCGCTGAAGGCAAGGCCGAGTGCGTTGACCCAGTAGATCCATCGAATCCACACGTGCTCAGACTGGTACTGGATGAGGTAGCCGGATGTGACGATGAAGAAGGTGATTAGCACGACGGCGTACTTGATGGCTTCATCGAAACCCTAGATCAGTGTCAGCAGTGTATCTTGATCTACTTATCAACTTGGGAAGCTAGACCTTGGAGATGCAGCCCAGAATTCGAAAGAACAGGGTCATGGCGATATTTCCGGACAGAATCATGAGGTAGAACGTGAAGAAAGCCCCAGCGTCGCGGACCAGGCCCTTTATATAGTTAGCTTTTATCGAATTTTATCCTCCGTATAAGAATAACTCACACTCATGAAATAAACGATGATCGAAAAGACGAGAATCTGAGAAGCCGAGAAGGCCTGGTCGACGATGATCTGGGCAATCCAGAGGGCAGAGGGTCGGTGGAAGGCGTACGCTTTGTGCTTGTTGACGATGGTACGACCAGTCATGGTACTTCCCAGCTCCGCGAAAGCTTGGAAGGCGTTGAACAAAAGCGAGACGAACATGAGACCACCCTTGCTGAAGGCGCTGGCGGAAGTCGAGCTGAGGCGGAAGTAGAGGGTACCGAGAACGATGGCGATGACGATGGAGCGGACCCAGGAGAGGAAGAGCGAGAGGCGGTCCTGTAGCTTGAGAACGAACTGGCGCTTCATGAGGGCCCATACCTGCAGGTGGAAGCCGACGGCATAGACGGACTTCTTGGAGGATCCACGCTTGGCCTCCTTGACAGCGACCTGGAAGTCCTGGTGCTTCTCCGTCTCCTGCGCGAGGCGGGCCTTGTACTCCTCCATCTCGCTGTCGAGCTGCTTCTTGAACTTGGACGCCTGAAAGGCCTGAGCGAGGGTCTCGGGGCTGTGGGGCGCGTTCTCGGGCGAGCGGCCAGGGGCGTACTCTCGCTCGAACTCATCGGTGCATCCGGTGACATAGTCGGGGGTGGTCTGTCTGGGGCGGGGTGCGAAGCCGAGGCCCTCGAAGTAAGCGCGGGCCTCCTCAGCGGGGCCTAGGTAGACCTGCTTTCCAGCGTCGATGACCATAACCTTGTCGAAGAGGTTGTAGATGTTCTCGGAGGCTTGGTATAGAGAGACGAAGGTGGTGGTCTGATACAGGTTCGTCTGGACGCGCAGGGACTTGACGAAGTCAAGGGCAGTACTGGCATCCAGACCGCGCGTACTGTTGTCCCAGGAGAGGACGCAGGCATTGGTGATCATCATCTCTGCGATGGAAACACGCTTGCGCTCACCACCAGAAACACCGCGCACGAAGGCGTCGCCGACGATGGTATGGCGGGTGTGCTCAATGTTGAACATCTTCAAGAGGGTGGAGATGACCTGCTCCTTGAAGTCGCTCTTGGACAGGCCGGCAGGGCGTTTCGCGGGGAGCTTGGTGTCGAGAGCAAAACCCAGCGTCTGCTCAACCGTGAGGGTAGCATGGTGGATATCGTCTTCCTGGTTATAGACGGCCTCGCCACGGTACTGCTTGAACTCGTCGGCAGTAAAGGGGCCATAAAGCACTTCACCTTGGACGCTGGTGTATCCGCCGCGCCAGTTGGCGATAGTCTTGAGGAAAGTACTACAACCAGAACCAGGTTTACCGAGGACCAGGACCATCTCGCCGGGCTTGCAGACGCCCTTGAAGTTGTCCAACAAGGTGGCCTCGACGCCCTTCTTGTTGAGTCCCAGCAGGTTCATGACCGGGGTAACGTAGTCGACAAAGTTGACAAAAGCATCGGGGAACGTCTCAACGTAGTTGGTAGTGCCGCCCATGCCCTTGACGGTCAGTCCGTCCCAGTAGACACCGATGTGCTTCGGTCTGATGCCGGCCTGGCGCTCGGCCTCGACGCCGCCGCGCAGGACGGCCTCGAGGTCGAACTGCTCACCCTCGGTGTCGGAGGAGGGCGAGGAATTGACGTTTGCAACGGCTTTCTCGACATCTTCGGGCTTGTTGCGGCTGTTGCGACTGTTCACCTTGCTTGCGCGCGACAAGCCAGAGAGCTCGCGCTGGAGCTCAGCGAACTCGGCCTCGGCCTGGTGAACCGAGACACCGGCGTGGATGGCGCTAAAGCCATTGGGGTTGTTGCGTCGGGCCTCCTCTCGCTGGTCCTCGGAATTGTTAGTGGCAGTGGAAGTCGATGATCGCGGGGTCGGGTGCCCGTCGTCCGTGTTTTTCTCGTTGACGGCGGAGCTGCCCCCGGCGACAGCCTCCTGCGTCTTTTCAAAGGCCTGGTCGGCCATCACTCAGGTGACAAAAGAAAAAGGAGCCGTGTTCGTTTCTCGTCCTCCTTTTGGTGTATTCAATGCCGTGTGAAGTGGTAGTGGTAGTGGTGGAAACCAGATGGATGCGTGAGAGGTCAAATATTTATTATAACAAGAGCGGTCGATGATCCAGACGGAAGTGGCGGCAGTTGGCCCGTGCCGATGAGACGGTGTTGTGGTGGAGGTACGGGGATGTATACCGTTGAAAGGATCGCAATGGAGTAAGGGACAATGAGTCGGGGAAAAAGCGCGGTTTCAAAAAGATGAAATAGGCATCAAAGTATTTGTGTGGTAAAGAGAGAGAGGGTGAGCATAAGGGAGTGGTAATGCTTTGGACCAGAGAGTCGTCGTCATTCGGCGAAGGAGAGGAGTACCTATTGGCCGATAGACTCACTCACAACCACCGTTGATGAATCGAACGACAGGAGATGGGGAGGAAGAGAGGGAGGGGGAGAATGAGAAGAAGCTTGTTGATCAAAGAAACGAGTTAGCAAGGGAAGCTTAAGCAAAACATAGCAAAGCGGCGCTAGGGGGGGGATAGAGTGCACTTCGTAGGATATAGGTGGGGTGGGGGGGAAAAAAATAATAAAGAGGGTCCCCCTTGGCATGCTTGGCCATCCATCCGTCCTCGGTCGGATCGACTTCGGGAGCCAAAACAGATGGATAGATATTACCAATCAAGCATCCATGACAAGCCGGGTTGCGTTGTAGTTCTGGCCCGGATGTAGCACTCCTTAAGCCCGCGCGGTGGGCACTCGATGTGTGCGGGAATGAACAACTCCCCGTCTGTACTCGACCAGGGAGTGGACTGCATGCAAGGGCGCAAGGCAAACCAAGGAGGGTCGACTCTGCTCTACAACATTACCTACCTAGGTAGTTACTATGTCCTATGTAGACACCATCCCATACATTAAGTATACTTTTCGATACCGACAGCGGGCATCCTGTCTGGCAGGCAGGTTTCCGTGTTCTAACTACTGTGTATGTACGGTATGTACGTGCATGTGTGTCCGGTTGCTCCCAGCACCACCAACGACGGCATACGGATGGATGCGACCAGGGCAAGCAAACACGGAATAGAGGGTTCGCAGCTGGTAAATTGTCGCAGACCCTTGTCGTGCCTGTTGGTGTGAGGGTGGGGTGGCCGCCACTAGGTATGAATGTGTGTGTGTGTGTGCGCGCGCGAGTGTGGATCATTGACCACCATCCTTGGAGCTGGGATGGCCAAAGGCATGGTACTGGACGATGAGCCATGTTGAGCCATCGTGATGAGACGCAATTCTTGCAGCATCTTGGACTCTAGGTAGAATGAAACGAAGACAGTGCGTGGTGACAGACAGCGCCGAATACCTTGACAGATGGGTGGTCAGCAAGGGCATTGGGGTAAGACGAGAGAGATGGGATGAATTGGGGATGGATCCAAGGGTTTTTACCGGCTCTCTGTGCGCGACAGTATGTACATAGGCGGATGGCATTCTCGCTAGCCATCCGACCGTGTATCTCAGTGGTTGGATACACGTATTCCTTGGGTAGATCTGTCGTTGGTTGGCTGCTGGCTACTAATCGCCTGAACGGCGCCGGCCTATTCGTACGTAGTATGCTGCCCGTCATAGGAGACGAGACATTTCGGCAGATCCATGGACTTGGAACTGGACGTATCGTGTAGTCAGTCATGCGAGCCAGTAACCGGTTCGAAACACAAGTAGGTATCCAGCGGATCGGTTAGTTAGTAGGTAGCCCATACTGAGGTGCATTAATACTTGACGATTCGGACAGTCGGATAGGCATGCAAACCCCCCCCACCCTCGGAGTGCCTACACGACCCAAGTGCAATGCAGCTTAGGTACCTAGGGTAAGCCGCGAAGCCAACAAACAAGTAGGTAAACAATGTTGCGATGGAAAGACTCGACGATGTGCCTGCCCCCACCATGGATGGACAGGTATCTATCTACTGTTGTGAGTACACAGGCAGGCAGAAACAGAGCAGGTCCACATTAGATAATGCACATTTGCTGCGCGAAAAGGCGGCAATTGAAGGTGCAGGTACGGATACACCCCACTAGTACAGTAGGACCGGGGTTCCGCTTCCCGTTGCTGATTGACCATGTTTCACCTATGTAAGATCATTGCCAAGTCGAGACGGTAGGCAAGAAGGTGTTTCCTTCACTTTGTCGCCTTCTATCCACATGGGGTAAAACAAACTTGGGGGCACTTTCCTATGCCTGCAACTTGCCTGCCGTTGTCGCCCGGCCGGGGAGGAAGGAAGGTGCAACGCTGACGGGTGGAGAAAGGGGAAAGGTGGCGTTGCTTCTCCACTCGTTCTTTCTCTTTCTTTTTCTAACAGTGTAATTGTCATTGTGTATCCGTACCTGGGCAACCAACCTCAAGAGAGAGCGACCGCCCTGTAACAGTGCCTTGGCAGCTTCCTCTTGGTGTTGTTGCCTCTCACGTTGCTCTTTCTTGCCTTCCTTCAAGTTACACACCATACCTGAGGCAGGCAGGTACGTACGTGCTCAGCCTCATTGACCAGTCAAAAACGTCTGTACAATAAATACACCGTAGGTACTGAAGGTACTGCACGCACTCGCTAGTCAGATATGTGGGCTCTTGCTATCCGTATTGAGTCATCCGGCCGGCAAGACACTGACTGCACTGGAGCTCTGGCTGCCTTCCTCGCTCGTGGCCAATCGAATCAATGCCGCTTACTCAGCGCTTCTGCCTCAAAACGAGAACCCGAGCCACCGACGGATGGGTTTGGTGGAAACTTGTCCCAAATCGAGTCTGTAGTCAAGGCGACCATTGGGGGGGGTACCTGACCTGACCCGACCATTAAAAATGACCTGACCCGACTAGGTTTGTAGGTAGGGTAGGGCCCTTACTTAAAAATTTTAGTAGGGTAGGGATAGAATAAATTCTAGAGAGCACATAAGGGGGAACTAAATAAATTCTAAATAAAGAGTAAATAAACTACTAAAGATAATTTACCTTAAAGGGAAAAAAATTTCTACTAACTTTTTAAACCCTCCGAAATCGTACATCCAACACTCCGCCGTCATCCAAAACTTTCCTGCAGTTCCATTAGCAAATCTTCTTCGCTAACCTTCCACCTGATACTACCCGCTACCCAGGTACACCTGGCCCAGTATGAAAGTCTATACCAACCATCCATCCCTTCACCCCAATCCCACCCCATCTTGAGTTCCGCCCGCAGATCTGACAAAAAGACAACCCTCCCTCTCAGGGACCACCAAGGTACAGGGTCGGTCTCCAGGTGCGTGCGAAATTGCGGTGCGGTTCCCCATCGGGCAAGCCGCCCGACATGCATCTTGGCGTCCTCTTTGCTCAAGCTTCGCCTTCAAACTTTACGACCACCCACCCAAACATGGCAAGCCAGCCATGCCATGCTCCCTCTCTGTCTCTCTCTGTATACGCAAGCATCATTTGCTGAACCTCTTCTCTCGTCCGTCCGCCGCACCGACGAAAGCTTCGACCTCCGGACCCGTCGTCGATGGGCCGTCGCCCTACCCGTAAGCAGACCCTCATCAAATTTCCTGGTCCACAGCTCCCCCGCCCGCCTTCAAGCACTCGGCACAACTCTAGACTTTGGCACGTTGCCAAGCCCGTCTCTACGTGTGTCGCCACCGCCGGTTGTGACCGCCGTCGTGCAGGACCAATGCCATCCAAAAGTATGATGCACTACGGAGTACACAGGTACCGAGATGGGGCGGATGGATGGAAAAGAGAAGAACGGTCTCACTTTCTCAAAGACTTCCCCTTGCGAATTAGCCTCCAAGCCCAGGCCTCCCGCCCGTCCTTCCGCCGCAAGTCACCCGCTACACTGCAGCAAATTACCACACGTGCAGGTGCCATCTTGGCCAGTCAAAATCAGCAACACCGCTGCTGCACTCACTGTCTTTTTCCCCGACTTTTTTAACTGCCGCGGAACGCTGGACATTGGACGTGTCATGAGGGTTCGCCAAAACCCGCCGATGGCGCCCTTTGACAGATTGTCCGTCCATCTTAGATCTGCCTGACGCCGCGTGGCCCATCGCCAACGAGTGAGCACGTGTCCCCAATAGACTTGCACGCCCAGCCTGCTGGTCAATCCTCGGTCCCAAGTGTTGCGATGCGAAACATGGACGCGAAAGGCAACTCTAAAACATCCGTCACACGTTGCACCATGCGCCATGCACTCTCGACTATCTAGAAGCAGATGCGTTGCCTCGTCTTTCATCCACCCAAAACGTCAATTCCCGCTCTTTTGGTTCAGCATCCGAGCGATGGCCCGGCATTGGCACGTTGCCGAACGACACCTCATCGTTGGAACTCAGGCAGGGAACACTCTACCTACCCTTCCTTGGCGACTGACGGCGCCCCGAATGAGTCATAAGAAACCTGTGACGTGCTCAAGATGATGTTTCCGGCCCTGACACCCTCTACCTATTCCGGCCTAGATAAGTGACGCTGACATGCACTTTCAATACGCTTCAGAAGCGTGATATCCCTGCGTGACATGGCAAACGAAGAAACTACGCGCGTAGCTACCCAGATAGAGGCGACGGCGCGAAAGTAGGTCCTTTGGTCAGGAGCGCGATTTGCGACGCGCACTCCTCCCTCCCAAAACGTAGTTCTCAATCGACGAAAAGCAATTCTGTCATCTGGAAGCAAGCTGGCCCTCCACTCTCGTCCCAAGCAAGACTGCCAGGCGTCTAATCAATGCCATAGCCAGATGTTCCGAGCGGCTGATTGGTCAGCAACAGGCAGCCGACGACGCTTTGGTACAGGGCTCTCAGCGTGGCACTGGCAACGTTTCGATACCACACTCTGGGTTACGACCCTGAAAAACAGCGACAGCCACCGCGACGCGATGGGCGTTTTTGCGCCATTGAATGGCGACCGGGGGCAAGGCTGCGAAACTCTCTTTTATCAAAAAAGCAGGTTGCTGGTAAATTGACGGCCTCATTTTGGTAATTTGACGGCCCTCTAAGCCGCATTTGGTAAAGCTAGCCAAATTTAGCAGCAGGCGCCACAGTCAGCCACTTTCCGGAATAACTAGAAATACCATATTCCGTCACCCTAACTCTAACTAACCCGAATCCTAACTAAAATCCTAACCAACCCTATTACCCTAACTATAGACTAGATTTATAAAGCAGATTTGTAGATTTTTAGTAAGAATAGTTAGGGTAATAGGGTTGGTTAGGATTTTAGTTAGGATTCGGGTTAGTTAGAGTTAGGGTGACGGAATACGGTATTTCTAGTTATTCCGGAAAGGTGGGGGGGCCGTCAAAATACCAAAACAGGGCCGTCAATTTACCAGCAACCAAAAAAGCAACCTCGGCACTCGTCCAGAGAGACCCCCCGAGGGGGTTACTGTAGCAGATAGATCACGACGGCCCGCATGGTTTGCGCCCCACGGTTCTACTTCCATCCAGTGGCCTGCAAACATAACCTCCGAAAACCACAATATGGAGAACGTCACGGCCCAAGGCAACTACCGGGATGTCTCGGGGCTTTCGGGAATCTAGACTTCCCGACGCAGCAAGCATCTATCGTGATATGTAGCCGACTCATAGACCTCAAAGAAGGCAGTCTTGGCTTCGACGTTTGTGGGCTCGATGAGATAAAGTTAGCCCTTGCAACAGTCCTCATTAACGACATAGAGCCGTAAGGTATTCGTCTTCTTCAAAAACGACTTTGGCTATCAGGGCCAGGACGCGCGGATGGGGTCGGATCCGTTCTACCAGAGCGGCCCCATACCATCCGTGGTAAGGAGGTAAATCTTGTAATCGTCCGGCAGCGGCTCACTTACCAAGAGCCGTTTCTCCAAGTCGGCAATGTCTTGGTACGAAGGCGACCAAGCGATACTGCAGCGTCGCCGGTGGAAAGACCTGCTCGTCGAGGTCGAGCGAGCCCAGTGCCGTCATGTTCCAGAACATTGAGGAGCTCGTTCGTTTCTGGGTCGTTGAACCACCCGTAGCGCCAGAAAACCCTCCATGCTCCCTTGCATCGATATTTGGTTTCCTGTGCATCTTGTTGTTGCGCTATATTCCCCCTCGGTGTTCGTCACCTTCGAAGCCTCTTTCAGACGTGGTATCACCATACTGGGACTCACTTCCTTCCTCTTCCTCCTTTTTCGGGATGGCATCATCGGCAATAAGCTCGTTAATGAGTTTTTCCTTGGACTGGTCTGTCATATTTTGTCCATGTTACCAACCCAGCTCTGGCCAGGTTCCTTACGGGGTTGAATAGCCGTACGGCAAAGTCAAGCGTCAAAACCCGCCCTGCCGCCTTGACAATCTGGTTCATGAGCCGAGGTGCAAACATAAGCTCCAAGAGGATCCAGATGCCATGGATGCGAACCGGTACTGGATCATGCGGGTTCGCCTTGTTGTCCTGGAGCAGGACCAACCCCTTGGCCAGTTCGAACGTCTCCAGGTCCTCGCACCAGGGGTGAGCACATGTACTACAAACAAGGGTACGGGAGTACCGCTCCAAGCCGTCCGGTGTCGTCTCTTCACTGGCCGCTACCGCCCCCGGGTTGGCGGACTTGGATTCGAGGGGCTCGGGCTTCAGCGTCGCTCATCCAGGCCATCCGCCGACGGGTCCCCACACAAAGGAGAAGTCGACTCGGGTGAACAGATCTGATCGCCGGGGATGCGCAGGAACGGCGTGGTCCATCCCGCCCTTGACCAGCGTTTGGCATTGTGCATAGTCCGCCGTACAGGTCTCTGGCCCTTTCTCGATCAGACCCAATGGCGGGATGCCGTGCGGGGAGAGGGGTGCTCAAGAGAAGGGTGTCGTGCTCGACATAGCTGAGAACCGCGAAGCAGATGGGGGTTTTGCGGAACAGATGAAAAGATGAGATGATGGGTGGGGGCCCAAGAGAAATACACGAGACGAGAGACGAGATGAAAGACGAGGGGTTCCACGGGCTCGCAGAAAGCGGAGCCGGGAGCCGAGAAAGAGACCGTGGGGAGGCCGGAGAGACTTCTGGGACGTCGTCGTCGAGTATAAGTCTGACGACAACTAAGATGTCTCGGCTGGCACGCCTCTTTGAGCTGAAACCGACGCCGATGCTGGATTTGACGACCACCGTTTCCTTACTCCACACCTAGCCGCAATGCTACTATGGTGAGATGTCTTAAGTCGTAAACGCCGCCGACCTCCTACTTCCGTCTTGTGTGGCTAGAAGAGCCCCTTTTCTCCCCTCCCTCCCGACTTGCTTGGTCGTCTCTAGCCCACCTCGACTTTCTTTTTTCTTGTTCTCCGCCTCGCGCCTTTGCTAATCCTGTGGCCTTGTACCGCTCTTTACGATGTAAGCCCATATTATTGATGCGTGGGCTGGATACCTGTAACTCGTGGTGATGGAACCGTGGACTTGTTGAGACTTGGGTCACGCTAGCATCCTTACCGAACCTCGCTAAGTCTGTGCGTATGTAGGGACGACGGGACTCCCTCTTCGCTAGGACCATACTTCTAGGCTCTCTTTATCTGGAACGATAGTCGCGAAAGAGGGGGTAAAACGAGAAAGAATCGCAATCTCTTTAGGAAGGCGTTTAGGGGAACGAAGTGAAGCTCCGACGCCCACCGCCAGGCATCCCTCTTAAGTTTAGAGAGCTAGATATAAGGTGAGTACAGCTGCCACATTTAGTACTCTGGTGTTTCACAAAAAAGTCGTCAGCCTTCGTACGCTTAGGTCTTTCGTCTGAGCACAACAAGCGTCGCATCCTCGTTGACATCAATTCTTTGAGAATTGCCAGCTCCCTGGTTACTTGTCAGAACGCGAAGGGTTTCGTGAAAATCAATGTGTAAGTGAGCTAGGAGTACAACGGCCAGTCATGACATGAATTGTCTCGGCAAGCCACAGGTTTCTGGAGATGGTTGTTTGTAGAAGCTTGGCCGGGTATTCCGGAAATATTATCGAATTGATAAAGTTATAAAATATTGGTGGACGTGGGGGTTGTACAGTGCGTTGCCATCTTCTCGCTGTCATGGACTCGCGATGATAAAAGACCGCAACGGTGGAGAGGGCTTGCTTCATGAGTGTTGAACAACCCCCTCGTTTCAACATCCAGCAATGGATTCAATCCGAATAAGGCCGGTTGGCCCAATGGCAAGGCGTCTGACTACGATAAAGTAGGGTATCAGGAGATTCTGGGTTCGACCCCCAGGCTGGTCAATCTTTTTGGAAAAACTCTTCATCGACCAGTTTGGTGTGTGATTTTTGCGGATGCGGGCCCGACTAAATGGGTCTCCGGGGCCAGGGCTTTGTATCCCGGGCCGGGGTTGGTTGTCAACGAACGAAAATCACAGAAAGATGCCTGCCTGCATTGACTAGTCACTGGTTTTAGTCATTAGAAAGACGACTTATGTATGCATATTAACTCAAAGGCCATGTCCTCCGGTTTTTCTCGATCATACATGATTTTGCTTTACCGATCGCTTGCCGGGCCCGGCCGGCGCTCATCGGTCCCATGTTCCACTTGGCTCCGAAGCTTAACTCCGAAAAATACGTACTTCCTTCCAAGCGACTCAGTCTCACATGCAAAATATTTCCTCGCTTACTCACGAACAACATCAAGCCATTAATTATTATGTCCAACTTCGGGCCAACAACACCGGCGCCGATATCCGATGCTCTGACACTCATCGTCACGACGTCACCAACACCCTCGGCCCCCTCTACTGATCTTCTAGATGCGGTATTTCGATCTATCCGCGTCTGCTGCGGCGACCTGCTAGCATGTCGCATCATTGTTGTCCTCGACACTTTTGAGCGCGTTGGTGAAATTGCTAGGTTGAAGAAAGGCCAGGTTACAGAAAAGGGAGCAGCGGCATATCTCAACTACAAGAAGAACGTCAAAGACCTGGTGCTGGGAGTGTATGACCAACCCGACAGTAAGGACGAGTTAGTTCAAGAACAGGGGGAAGCCGAATACGGCTACAGCGGCCGAGCGGCATCCGTCACAAAACACCTTGCAACGTACACCGTAAGCCGGACGAAAGACGGTCGTGTTTCTTTCGTCGAGCCCTCGGAGAGGTTGGGGTTCGGCTTGGCTGTGCGAACGGCTCTGAGGATGACGACAACACCCTACGTTTGGATCCATCAGCACGACTGGACACTCGTCTACGACATCCCTGTTGCGCCCATCCTGGACGTCATGAAGACCAACGACGCGGATGAAGAGGGCCCTGTGAAGTACATCTGCCTACCGTCCGTCCGGATGCTGCAGTATGCCGAGAGCGCCCACGTTCAAGAATTTCCGCATCTACGGGCATTGACAGCCAAGCTGAAGCATGACTTCGTTCCGCAGTCACACCCGACGACCAAGGTACCGCTGACGCCCATGTTCTTCTGGCATGATAAACCGCACATCGCGTCCACGCAACACTATCTGTCCAGAGTGTTCCCGACACGGTTGGCCATACCGAGAGGCGGCTTTATCGAGGATACAATCGGACACCTCGCGAGAACCCAGATGAAAGAACAGGGCATGTGGTCTAGATGGGGCTGCTGGCTGTTTTATCCCGGTCAAGGGAAGCAGCTATGCCTTAGACACCTGGATGGACGACGATGGAGGGGTGCGGAGGCGGAAATGAACATGAGAGAGATGTATAGACAGGCAAATAGAGAGACCAAAATAACAGACACTGATTAGACTGATGTTGGTACTGAGCGTATTGAAGCATTCGTAAAACATAAAAATAAAAAGGGAGCGGGGGGTAACAACAAATCCTACGGTGAAGCGAACCATGTGGAAAAAGACTATCCCCGCGAGTGACATTGTTACTTACCAAGGCGAAAAACGGAGCATGGCTTCCTTGGAAAAAATGATCACCTGTTTACAAAGCATCATTCAGAGTTGTTTCCGACTCGTCTTCCTCATGGTTTGGAATGTCGTCAGTATGTATACATACGTATCTTTAAACCCTTGGCCTTGATTTTCACCTGCTCGGATGTGGATACATCGATGCACCATCTTTTGCGACCTGGTTCGCGGGGCTTGTATCACAGATAACGACGAGCTTCGGGGAAGAGTGCAGTTTATACAGAGAAAAATTGCCACTTTGGGTAACTTAGGCGCCGGGACACGATAGGTGCCTGGAACCCCCAGTCAAGCTGAGGTGGCACTGCATCCACGTGATATGCAGGCTGCAGCCCGATTGATTGCTCAAAAAGCCTCGACGATGTTCGGCATGAACTTGACTCCTGCAACACAAACAATCATGTGGAACTCTCAAAATCCACCCTTCGAAGTACAACACCAGTTGCTGCCGGGCTTGGGGGTTGCGAGCGAGACGATAAACCATGTTCCTGGACACCCGAGCGTTCTTCTAGATGACCAGGAGAAGGTCCGCCATTTCTTGACTAAGGAGTTCTGCAATGACGATTTGGATACAGTGGCCGATAAACTCTGGTGGATGTCAAAGCAAGACAGCCGAAACATCTCTCCGCTTCACCGTCAAATTGTGAAGCGCCGTACAATCATCATCACGGAAGACCCGAAGCTCCATCTGGCGTGGATCAACGATAGGATCTTCATCAAGCCGCTGCCGCGATATGTTGGCTCGTATATCTTCTGGAGAGATCACATTAATACTGAGCCTGGGTCCAAGGGAAATGAAGACCGGATCCGGCGGGCGGCGTTGGGGTTCATCCGGACTTATTATTACCTGGTCAAATACGAATCTGACTTCCGCATCGCACAGGACCACAGCCTTAGTCTCATCCCTGCCGATATTACATGGACGCAGTTCTGTAACTTTACGTCGCGCCTTGCCGACATCGAAGACAGAGATGTTTCCCTGAGGTACAACTACGGGGAGATTCGCCTAACGCGGCTCAATTTCTACGCGCCCCTCTTGCTCCGGAAATCGCACTTCCAAAGAGTGGAGTATCAGTACGGACCGTATCTGGCGCGATTCTACGTCCCCATTCTGTTTATCATGGGCGTCGTTTCGGTTGTCCTGAGCGGGTTACAGGTTATCATTGCCGTCGGTGAGGGGAATGAGGGAGGTGATGGCGGCCGCGCTGACAATGCTGCTCTTTGGTTCAGCGTCCTGATGATTCTGGTATCCTGCGGCATCCTTTTGGCTCTCGGGGCACTCGTTGCATACAAAGTAGTAAAGGAGTGGAATGTAGCGATACGTGATCGGCGCCGGCTGATGAGGGAGCGACAAATGGATAAGAGACTGACAGGGGGATGCCCTTGAAGACTCAGAAGAGAGGGGATATCAGCGCGGCGGTTCTTGTGCGGCCATCATCGACACTGGCGACCTGGTGTATTGCTCATCAACACAGGCAAACGTACCAAGGAGTCTCGAGCCTAGTACGGTGACTCGTAGGGAAGTGGTCATTACCAACCCCAACTTACACCTGTTCGTGCCAAACATTTCGGTGAAAAAAGGGCATTTACCAACCAGTCAGAATGCATTTTTGCCAACATGTTGCATGTGCTAAGGTTAATCGGCAAGCCTCCACCGCCAGGTTGAATGCACGCTAGTGAAGATGGTTTTGATTTTGAAGATGCAGACCTCGACAGCGACGTAGCGACGTAACCATCCTCGTTGACTTCGAAGGCGTGTCTGTTGTACCATGAGTTCTTGACGTAACAGTGAAAAGCTGGAGGGCCAGATCACGGTGGCCAATTCTGGGTTCGATGCCAACAGCATAGCATCAAAGCGCCTTGGAGACTGCATTTTCATGACTTTGATTGCTGATTCCTGTAGACATTGTGGCCAGTACCCTGCCTATCGGTACATGACACAGCTCTGCAAAGCCCCGCCATTCAAGTGGAACATCGTGAGTTCTCAACTCGCCAAGCCCTGGTGGTCTAGCGGTATGATTCTTCCTTAGGGCTGTTCTCTAACAACCCGCATGGAAGAGGTCCCAGGTTCGATCCCTGGCCAGGGCCTTTTTTCTTTTTTTTGTTTCGCCTTGCAGCAGGTTAGACTATATTTTGCGCAATTATCGTAGAAAACCTGTCGACTCAGAGCGCCGGCCCGTTAGGACTCACATGCCTTTGCGTGATTGCTGGAAATATCACTCCCGTCCTACTGATCTTGCCTAGCTTGTGACCCACCACATGCGCGCCGAGGGGTGCGCAGCTCATTCATTAATAGCAGTGTCTTGCTGTGGAAAAAGGGACCTTCGGGCGACGGCCGGAAATACCCCTGTCCATGCTCGGCCGGTCTCGGCCTTGGATGCGGGGGAATCGGATCCAGATTCGGTGCGGATATCCGACAGTAACCCGTGTTATCTGACCATTGTCCTATCTGACAGATACAATTCCGCCTCTGGGAGCAAATCAGCCTCGGCCTACATATCCGAATCGGTAGCAATAAAGTCTTCTTGGATCATTGTCGTGTTTTCCACATCTCATTCAGAAACCACCAGCCATCATACTCGTCTCACTGCGTCAACTCATCAATCCGTCCGTACCAATCCGCCATAATAATGTCCCGCACCAAGGTTCCTCCCAGCGGCATTTGGGCCCCCGCAGTAACTCTCTTCAATCCCGATACCGATGAGCTTGACCTTGAGGCGCAAACGAAGTACTACTCCTACCTCTCGAAGACTGGTCTCGCTGGTCTTGTCATCCTCGGCACCAATGCTGAACAGTTTCTCCTGACCCGAGAGGAGCGCAAGGCCCTTATCGCCACCGCCCGCAAGGCGACCGGTCCTGACTTTCCCATCATGGCCGGCTGCGGCATGCACTCGGTCAAACAGGTCCTCGAGCTCCTCAACGACGCCAAGGAGGCCGGCGCCGACTCCGCGCTCGTGCTCCCCCCCGCCTATTTCGGCAAGCAGACCACTCCAGCCGTCATCGACCGCTTCTTCAACGAGGTCGCGGAGAAGACTCCTCTGCCCATCGTCATCTACAACTTCCCCCTTGTCTGCAACGGCATCGACCTGGACAGCAGCACCATCGCCAAGCTGGCTAAGAAGCACGAGACCGTCGTCGGTGTGAAGCTCACGTGCGGCTCTGTCGCCAAGATTGTCCGCCTGTCCGCCGAGCTGCCGGCAGACAAGTTCGCCACCTACGGCGGCCAGTCCGACTTCCTGCTGGGCGGCCTCGCCTCCGGCAGCGCGGGCTGCATCGCGGCCTTCGCCAACGTCTTCCCTCGCGTGACGGTGCAGATCTACAAGCTGCACACCGAGGGCAAGACCCAGGAGGCGTTGGAGCTCCACAGGAAGGCCGCCATTGCCGAGCAGGCCACCAAGGCGGGCATAGCGACCGTCAAGTACGCCGCCTCCGTTTTCACGGCGCCGCGCGCCGGGTTGGAGGGCCAGGAGAAGCTGTTCCAGCCGCGGAGTCCTTACTCGCCTGCGAGCGAGGACCAGAAGAAGGCGGTGCACGACTTGATGGATGAGCTTAACAAGGTCGAGGAGGAACTTGCGGGTTCCAGTTGAGTTGGACTGGCTTTCGACGGTTGAGAATGTGTCTGTCCCGAGACCGAAGGGGCTCTGCACGGTAGCTCGTTAAGGCTGGGTGGGCGTCAGACTATTGCCAAACAAAGGTCAACCTACGTCGTTAACGAGAGGGCCGGCAGTCACAGAGCGGGCCTGACTAGCATGCACGCACTATTAGGTATATAATGAGCTTATGATATCACGGATATATACACCATTGGATTTCATATCATATTGTGGCAAAGTTTGATGCCGAGCTGATCAACTCAAATTCAGCTTGGCTGACAGCAATGCGAATGAGAATCCCCAAATAACGCCAGGTGTGGTGGTATCCAGGGAAACAATCAATATCCCCTCCAACGAGCCAAGGGAGTCGCGCCAATATCTCGGGTCAAATTAAGCATCGGATTAGCCGGCTGTAATTGGAGGCCTTTCAAGCCGGCCTCGCGGGTTCTAATTGCTAGACATCAGCTATGCAGCGGGAAACCTTGTGTCACACCACGACAGGTCGAGAGAGAGAGACACAGGCAATGCTGCAAAGCCAAAATCAGTCGGTGGCACAAGCTGAAATAGAGCGTATGCAGACTGTCTTGGATGGTCAACGTGCAGGGATGATAATCATGAACTTCTCACCCCACGATCAAACGATGCATTCCTCGCAGGAAACAGTCAAAGAACCCTTGGAGCTGCACGAAAGCACGAGCCTCATAATAGGCCAGCCACAGCGCAGCGCTATTGTAACAAACAAGGGAAACGGTCCGCAAGGTAAGACCAGCTTTGCGAGTTCGCACAGAAGCTATGCAGGACAATTACGATCATGGTGCGGATAGGGGCATGTCAAATCATCGCATGCGTCCGTAAGTCATCTAGAACTCCTCGTCATAGCCACAAAACGGAGGGGGTGTCGCAGCAGGATACCCATCCGAAAACGTACATTAATCAGTGGCTAGACACGCGCTTGGATGCGATAGCCGTCTTTATCCGAATAAGAGGACGTGTCTCGCCTTTCCAGGAGTGTAAAGTTGGCTTGGCCCAAATGAGGCGAGGTTCCGGATGAGCCGCCCTAACCTAACGCAGCCGCCTCATGGGGCCAGCCATCCATATCTATTGCCGCTTGCGTCAATAGTCTCCTCTGGCACACGTCGACGACCCAAAGGCTTGGATTTAGCCGCATCTACCGAGTAAGGCAGTGAGGGCCTCGCCTAGGTGAAACGGTTCTCCAGCACCTAGGTGATCCTCTTTCCACACGCGCGAGCGCCCGCCAGAGTGAGACATGTGCAATGAAGAGGGCCACCCGACTGGTCTTTCTATTTGCCAGCCGGGACGTCGCTTTCGAGCGACAATCGCGCTTTGTGGCGCTTGTGTTTGCTATGCCGAATGCACCCTGACAGCTGGATCGATCTGCGCAAACACAACGGATGGTTCCATTGTGTGATCTCATAAGGGCCTGGGGCCTCCCACACCTACCCGCCACTCCACACGAACTCGGCTTCAAGACTTGGTAATACCCTCTTCCCATGCTTGCAACCCCATCAACAATCAACTCGGACCTTACGTCAATAGCAAAAGGACACATTGATATGCAAGTGGTCTCGCGCACCCCTGCGTTGCGTTTCTCGTGGGCGTGATTCGGCCAACATGACGTCTTTTTACGACATCGTAGGAATTGCCGACAATCTCCACGATCCCACACCGGCATTGAACCACAGACCGGTGATGCTTGCTGTTGTGATTTCATTCCTGGTGAGTTACAGACGAGCTTGGATGTTGGCTTGTGCTATCGTGCTTAATCGCCGACGCAGGTTTTCACGTTATTATGTGGAAGTCTGAGGATATGGTGCCGTTTATTCATCGTACATGCCTGGGGCTGGGACGACTTCTTTCTTGTTCTTGTGATGATCTCGATATCTGTTGGGACCATTGGCGCCTGCATCGGTATGTCAAATCCTCCCCCCCCCCCCCCTTTTTTTTTTAACCAAGAAGACAACAACTAATACAGCCTGAATTCAGCAACTAGCCATGGACTTGGACAACATCTGCTTTATCTTGGCCTCTCAGAGCTTAAAGATTATATGAAGGTGATTCCTCTCTGGTACCTTTCTTACCCAGTCGCACTCTCTGACACATGAACAGATTTTTTACATTTGCAACGGGACCCTGCCCATCTCTACTTGTTTTATCAAAGTTGCCATTCTTCTACAATACCTTCGCACCTTTGAGCGCGGCACCAAATCCCGCGCTGTCACCATCGTCGTCCTGATTTTGACGGGAATGTGGGGTACTGCATATACCTTCCTCGCATGGGTTCCATGTGTACCCGTTGCGTCCTACTGGGATTGGACCATACCGTCCCGCCATCGTTGGGGGTTCGGTTCGCAGACTGCAGAGGGTTTGGTCCTGATATACGGATTTCATGCGACCTCCAATATGCTTCTGGACTTCGTCATCTTCGCCATACCACTACCATTATACTTCAACCGCGAAGCCAACAAAAAATCCCGTAAAAGCGTTCTCGGCTTGTTCCTGCTAGGGACCGTGTAAGTTGGGGGACACCTGGGTCGATAATAGGCAGAACCCAGCCCGCTAACCAAAATTCACAAGTGTTTTGATGCTATCCATCTGGCGCCTCGTAGCACTGATGAAATCCCGGGTCGGCACATATCCCACACTCGACGTGACGTGGTACACACCGCTGCCGATGACCCTCGCCATTCTCGAGATCGATCTTGCCGCCATCTGCGCCTCGCTGCCCGTCTTCTGGCCCATGCTACAACACAGCATGGGAGCCATATTCGTCATGCGCGAGGTAAAGGTCACGACGGAAACCATCGAAACCCATGCCGAAGACGACGATTGCTTCGAGACGGCGGACCCCATTTCGCTCTGCCACAAGACGTCGACGACGATGTTGAACGACATGACCAGCCCGGCTGGCCCCGGGGCGAACGCACCGGGTCAGGCGGGCCCAGAACCTAGCCAGAAAAAGGAAACAGTGATATTTGGGGCTTACATGCAGGGGAAGACGACGTGCGACGTGGAAGCATTGAAGGTTGGGTGAGCTGATTGCTCGTACGAGCGGTAAATAGGGGGCGTACGCTTGGTAATGTACTATCTTACGACTTTTCTAGCACATCTTTGGCAGTTTCATCGCTAGCGAGAGACCATTGTGTTCTGATCGGAATTCCGAGGTCCTGGTTATACGAGTCGGAGTACGGGTGCTAGCCAGGGCGCCCAGAATCCAATAAATGGAGGACCCAACGTTTGAAAGGAAGCACGCACCGGCTTTCATGTGATGATTTATAAACCCATTCCATTGCCGCAGGGTCTTTTCGTGCACACAAGCCTCATCACCGCATACGGCCAAGCCATGTCAGCAACCAAAAACCCGCGCTAGCCCTGAAGCGTTGCGCCTAGCCTGCGTTGCAACCTCTTTGCCTTTCACGGGGTGAAACATTGACAATGACGCCCAGATGAACGAGCTGCTAGGCGGTAGGGGCTGAATAAGACAAGTGAGCCCAATGGTGGGACGACGTCTCGTGAGAGCGGCGAAAGTGGACAGCAGATGAGGTTTGCAACGCCATCCACATGACTCAACTAGTGCCTCTGGGGAAGAAGGAATGAATAAATCGACCGCGGCTCGAGAGCGCTGAGAGCTTTTTTCTCTCAAGACATCGATGTCTCGGCAACGGGTTGACCCGGTAGCTCTGCAGAAAGGCCATGTATTTTTTATTTTATTTATTTTTGGGTTGCCAGAATATGTCTAGGACAGAGAGGGTTGTGTCCGTCGAATCCCCAAAACTCCCAATATGCTTCAAAATATCGTATGTCCTTGCTCGTCTAGTTTGCCTCAATGGGTGCTCCCCAGGCACCTCCTCCAGGTGACTGAATGATGACCCTCTCGCCCGTACGAAGCTTTGTCGTCGCCTTTGCACCCAAATTAACAGTCCTATCTTTTCCTGTCATATCATCCCGAACGATCACCAAGTTCAAGCCGGCTTCTCCATCGCCACCGCCCTCCATGCCGTATGGCCGACGGCTTCGCCGCTCGCTCAGGATCGAGCACTGGACTGGCACGCGGAACTCGATTTCTCGGATGGTGCCGTCGCCGCCCCTGTTACGACCCTTGCCACCCGAGTTTTCCCTGAGCTGGAAGCGCCTCAAGATGCAGGGGTACCGCTTCTCAAAGACTTCGGGGTCCGTGATGCGGGTGTTCGTCATGTGGGTGTGAACGCCACTCTGGCCGACCCAGCTCGGGCCCGCACCGGCGCCGCCCGCAATAGTTTCGTAGTAGCCGAAGCCGTCCTTGTGCTCGCCGGTGACGGGGTCCTTGCCGCCCGTGCCGAAGGTCAGGTTGTTGCAGCAGCCCTGGCTCGCGGCGGAGGCGCGGAACGCCTTCAAGACCACGTCCGTGATGCGCTGCGAGGTGAGGACGTTGCCGCCGACCACGGCAAGACCGGCGCCGGGGTTGAGGATGCTGCCTTCGGGAATGATGATGTCGATGGGGGCCAGGCAACCCTGGTTCAGGGGGATCTGGGAGGAAATGAGGCCGCGCAGGCAGTAGATGATGGCGGAGTGCGTGATGGCAATAGGGGCGTTGGTGTTGCCAAGGACGTGCGGACCCGTGCCGGTGAAGTCAAAGGTAGCGGAGCCGTCGGAGGCGATGGTGATCTTGAGAGAGATTGGAGTACCGTCGTCCATGTAATCCACTGCAAGGAGCGGCTCAGAACCGAATTTGGCAAGTGTGGATTGCATCAATTCACGCACAGCGTGCTCGGCTGTGTGCTGGATTGCGTACATGTATCGGTGGACGGTCGCGAGGCCGTTTTCCGTAATAAGAGCCTTGATCAGTGAGATGCCCTTGGCGTTGGCAGCAATCTGTGCGTTCAGATCGGAAAGGTTGTCTTGCAGCCGACGGGTACCCGAGCAACCCTCGTATTGCGCGGGCTCCTCGAGGAGCAGGCGACGGACCTCATCCTCGTTGAAACGGCCTTCGCTAACCAACTTTGTGGACTCAATAGCAGCACCTTCTTGCCAGAGAGCGTATGATGTCGGTGGCATGGAGCCGGGCAGGATACCGCCGATATCGGCATGGTGCCCCCTTGAAGCGACGTAGAAGGCCAATTCTTGTCCATCAAAAACCGGAGTAATGACGGTGATGTCAGGCAGGTGGGTACCGCCGCAGGACGGGTGGTTCGAGACAAGAACATCGCCGTCCCGAAGCTTGCCCTTCCAAAGCTCGTGCTGATAGCGTACGGCAAACTGCATAGAACCCAAATGCACGGGGACGTGAGGAGCGTTGGCGACAAGACCACCATCGGGACTGAAGATGGCGCAGGAAAAGTCAAGTCGCTCCTTGATGTTGGTCGACACGGCGGTCTTCTGCAAAGTGCGTCCCATTTGCTCAGCAATCGACATGAAGCGGTGGCCAAAGACGGTCAGCTGAACAGGGCTGAACTCCTCCTGTTCGCCATCTGTCTTGGCGACCCTCTCTTCAGGCTCACGGTCGATAACAACGTAGCTCTCGAGTACCGTGGCGGTCGTGAACGGGGTGACGAGAATGGTCTGCGTGTTGTCAATGATCAGGGCCGGACCGGATATGCGAGCGCCGACGGGGATGGTCTGAAGTTGGTAGACGGAAGTGTCGAGATGCCCGTGACCCTCGAAGTAGACCTGGTTGGTGGCACTAGGCTTGGGGCTGGGGACCGAGGAGCCTTCGACAGCCTTCATCTGGGCAAAGGGGCTCTTCTCCACCTTGGCACGAGCCGCGCCAGTGGCTCGAACGCGGATGTCATCGACAATGATTGCCTTCTCGGGGAAGTGGAAGCCAAATCCACGGCGGTGGGCATCCTCGAACTCGGTCTTGAAGTCCCAGTCGGCTCCCTTCAAGATCATGAGAGAGCTGCTTGATCCGGCGTATCGCATGTTGAGGTAGGTGTCGTGCGTGATGAGGTCTTCTGTGAAACCCTGCTTCATCAGCTCCAAGGAGGCCTGAGAACAGAGCTCTTCGAGCTGCTTCTGGATGCTGCCCTTGGTCTCCTCGGAGTAGGTGATGGCGGATGGCTTCTGGATCTCGTGGACAACGTCTGCGAGCGACATGCCATACGCCGAGAGGATGGAGGAGTACTTGTGGATGATGACGCGAGAGATACCGAGAACGTTCGCGACAGAGCAGGCATGCTGGCCGCCGGCGCCGCCGAAGCAAGCCAAGTGGTGCGCACCAGCCTCGTAGCCACGAGCTTCTGTCAACGCACGGATCGGGCTTGCCATGCCCTCGTCAGCGACCTTCAGGAATCCCAGGGCAACTTCCTCGGGAGACAAGAGTGAAAGACCGGCAACCTCTCGATCCTTGTTGATGTCGCTTGTCAACTCCAGGAATTTGGCGGCGGTAACCTCCCGGTTGAGAGGCTCGTTTTCCTTGGGACCAAAGACTTTGGGAAAATACTCGGGAAGCAGTCTGCCGAGAAACAGGTTTGCGTCCGTCACGGTAAGCGGGCCACCTTTGCGGTAGCATGCAGGGCCGGGGTGGGCTGAGGCGGATTCGGGTCCGACGTTGAAGAGACCGTTCTTCCAGGTCAAGATGGAGCCACCTCCGGCAGCGACGGTATGGATGTCGAGTTGTGGTGACTGAATGGCGATGCCGGCAGTCGTTGTCTCGAAGACGTGGTCGTACACACCTGCGTAGCGCGAGACGTCGGTGGAGGTTCCGCCCATGTCGAAGCCGATGACCGGCTTGCGCTCTTGGTCGTCCCACGAGGTTTGCGCGTACCCAACAACACCGCCGGCCGGACCGGAAAGGATTGCTTTCAGGCCGCTGAACTTGCGGTAGTCCACTAGACCACCGTCTGATTGCATGAACTCAATGCGGGTTGCGGCTGCACCGAAGCCGCCTTTGAAGTTGGCTGAAATGGAGTCGATATATTGTCGGATGACGGGAGTGAGGTAGGCGTCAGCTACGGCAGACATTCCGCGGGGAACGACGTTGATCATGGGCTGGACCTCTGACGAAAGAGTCACTGAGAAGCCCATTTCCGAGGCTACTCTTCCGACCAACAGCTCGTGTTCTGGGTAGGCGTATGAGTGGATGAAGACAATGGCAATGGACCGGAAACCCTGGTCCCAGACCTTGTCGAGCTGCGTCTTGACCGCTGCCAAGTCTGGTCTCTTGAGAACGCGGATGGTCTCTCCAGTGACTGCCGTGACAAGTTGTGTGTCATCAGGCGTCGGGGTCGTCTTAACAGAGGCAGGGTCCTCGGTGTAGTCTTCCATCGTAATGCGCTCATCTACTTCAACAACCTCGCTGAACAGTACTTCTGGACGCGTGACGGATAGGTCGAAAATGTTGGGGCGTGATTGGTTCCCAATTGCTAGCAAATCACGGAAACCCTTGGTCGTGATCAGGGCCACACGTTCGCCTTTCCGCTCAAGAAGGGCATTTGTGGCTACGGTGGTGCCCATGCGGATCGACTCGACATGGAATAAGTCAAGCAATTGACCTCTGGGTAATATCTCTCCGGTGACCATCTCCAGAATCCTGCGAATGCCTTCTGTCGGGGCATCTTGGTAGTTGGCAGGGTCCACTGACAGAAGCTTTAGAATGATGTCCCCTCTGCCGGGGATAGAGGCGTGGACATCGGTGAAAGTACCGCCTCGATCGATGGAAATGCGGATGCGATGTGATTTGACCGTCATGATGTGTGAGTGCTGCCGAGTGATGCCGCAAGAAGACGTGTCAAAGATGAGGAAAGGTCAGTAGGGGTATAGAGAAGACCCGAGTAATATGTAGTCAAGATAGAAGCCAGGGTGGGGTCAAGAGGCCGGTGTGATTCCGTCCCAATGTTAATGCCAGGTAAGGCTTGTACGCGTCTGTCGTGATCATGTAATAATATGCCGCGACGCTGAAAAGATCGGGAAATGGAGACTCGGAGAAGAGCTGCGATCGGATCCCCTGCTTGGCCCTGAAGTTGCCTCTCCATTTTGCCCCGTCCCGGAGGGTAAATGCATCCAAACTGGAGTCCATTGAGCAGAGCCAATGCGATTGGTGGCTCGGGACCGTTGCACCACAGTCGGCTTTTTGGACACACCACCACCCAGGTTCCCAAAAAAAGAAAAAAAAAAAAAAAAAAAAAAAAAAAAAAAGGCCGCCTGTTCCTACACCCACCTACGAATACAAACAACACACCACTTTTACTCTTCCCCTTCTTACACAGAAAATTCTATAAAATACTAAAAAAAATTTCATCTACATAAATACAGTATTTAGCACTCAAAAGACACTATTTATCTATTAAGCGTAAAAGGGACATCATAAGCTGCTAAGATATGAGTATGATTAGTGTTTTAGCGACATGGTTGAGACAGGCCAATTTTTTTTTGGAACCCGAGTGACCACTCGTCGCCAGATTGAAGCAACACAAGTGAGAGGTGCACCGGAGTGGGTCCCCGATCTCATATGTATCGAATGAGAATGACAGTCATGGTCGATACTTGATAAGTAAGACATGATTGTGAGGGATGGGAGGGTCGGGCTGGAATCGCGAAGACGAAGTGGAGTTGCATACCGGCAGCCGCCCGACTGTAGCCGTCGGAGTGGGTCCCCGAGCTTATCATCTTATCCCGGACTTTTGATTGGCTTCGGTGACAGCCATGATCGGTACGTACCCAGCTGCGGATCAACATAAGACCGATAGACCGGTTTTCATGAGGCACGTACTCGTCCTCTCCAGCTAATGGTCCGTCGGCAAGGGCAACCTGACGATTCACAATTCGCGATTTGCTTGTCGACGGCTGTCTCATTCTCCGGTGTCGTTAGCCGTAGTGGAGGATTCCCCATACATGTACAACCAAATACCCCATGCGGAGGGGAACATGATGTGTGTCGATGCTCCAAGAGTCTCCTGCATCGCATTTTCCACCCTGGGCTTAAAACAGGTTCCACGGCCAGAGACTCCAACAACCTGCGTTCCCCGCGTCGACATCCCCGTCGTCGAGGTGTTTCCATTTGTCACCGGCTCCATTCTGAACTTGGAGAAGACCAAAGGAGTCCCATCCATCACCAGAATCATCCCTTGCCATGTCATGGGGGTCGCCACCTCCACTTCATGAGTGACAAAGCCGAAGACATCGTCACATCTCAAGCACATGCCGCAATATGGCAACCATTTCACCATCTCCGCCTCAGGCTGCTGATTTGGGAAACTCGAGACCAGTAGCGTAAGCTTTGGACTTTCGTCTTGCCTGCTACTAAAAGTGTGTTTGCTGAGACCTGTGTGGCAGCTGTGCCAACTGTCGACAACGACGATCTTACTGCTCGAAAGAAAAGCCAGCTTGTTCTCGATGTCGAGACGGTGGTTTGCGCTGCACCTATGAAGAAACTAGGAAGATTACCATCACCGAGGCGTTAGTTCCGCAACCGTCTCCATCGTGACCGCTGGCTGATTGCACTACACAGCTACTTGAGAGAGCTTGAAGCGAAGGCGAAAGCTTATGATGGTATGGTTCGAGACCAAGCTTCCTGAAGGCTGGATTCTTGGCTAATGACATATTGCTAGAGTCACTTGCTCGGCAGTCTCAAGTTGCCACGACCTCAAAGGTTCATCGCAACGCGCCTGAAGAACATGACGAAGAGTTCGAAGATGAACACCCTTTGCTCGAACCGTTCAACCAACTTAGCGTTCACAAGCCATCAACGAGTTTCAAAGGCCCAGGCAATTCCGATAACTTCTTGCGCAGTGTGAGAAATCTTTCCGGTTTCTACGGCGATGACGGAAGCCTGGATGCAAACACCAACTTCTACGAACCCAGCGCTTTGCCTTCGCGGCGAGAGCAATCGAGAATCCAGGTGCGGCTGCCTCCTATTGACATCGCCCGACGACTCTTTGCCGCGCAGTACACTTACATCGGCACCATCTTCGCCTTCACGGATCCCAAGGCAGAGTTCGACCGAGCACTTGTCGAGGCGTACCGTGGGCCGCCCGATCCTTGTGACAAAGACGCATGTCTGTCGTACGCAAAGGTGCTCATCATTCTGGCCTTTGGCCAGCTCTACTCCGTCAACCAATGGGTTGACTTCAGGGGCCCGCCTGGCTTCGACTACTTTACCCATGCACTGAACCTATTGCCCGACACGCACGAAGAGGGTTCGATTCTCTGTGTCGAGACCCTGGCCCTCGTCGGGTATTTCATGCAGAACATGAACCGTCGCGACGTCGCGTTCCTCTACACTGGCATGGCCCTCCGTATGGCCATATCGCTCGGGTTGCATCACGAGATCGGCTCCGGCCCGGTACAAAATCCCTTGCACGGCCAGGAAGCAAAGCTGGCGACGCTAGACGACGCGACTCGCGAGCACAGACGGCGGGTTTGGTGGTCTGTCTACAGCCTGGACCGCATCATGTCGGTGAAATCGGGCAATCCCATCACCATCCAGGACGAGGATATCGGCGTTGACCCGCCTTCAAGATTGCCCACCGAGGCAGAGTATTGCCCGGCCGTGGTACTGCGGCACTACACCGAACTATCTCGCATCCTCGGCGAGATTCACAACACCATTTACCGCAAGACAAGCAAGACGGCCCCCATGTCCGGGAAACGCTTGATGACTTCGGTACAGAGCATCCTTTTCAGCCTCTCGAAATGGAACCGTGACTTGCCAGACGAGCTGCGCTTCGACCCTGCGCGCCTCAGTATCAGTCGCGAGAGCGTTTCACTTCTCGCTCATTACTGCCAATGTGTGAATATGACCGCGAGGCCGTTGCTTTTCCACGTTGTCCAGAAGCGGCTACAAAAGATTCGCAGCAGCAATGACCCCGGCGAGAAGGAGCGGGACTGGAAAGAAGGCTTGTCGTCTGCAACGGTAAGGGTCATCGACATGTGCATCGGTGCGGCGCAGGATGCCATCAACATCATGGCCGTTGCAGCGCAGAGAGACCTCGTCGGTGAGTCATCCGGTATCCCGATGCATTCCGTGTCATTGTGTTGACCCATTGAACCCTTCAGCAACGTACGGATACATGGACGGAGAACATATCTTCTCGGCGGCCATCGTTCTTGTAATGGTCTGCGTGGCATTCCCTACCGACTCTTCCAACATCCTGGCCATGAACGCCGGGCTTGATCTCCTCAAGGGAATGGGAGAACGGGGTAACAGTTACATGGGCGCCCGATACGAACTTCTCGCCAACCTTCGCTCTACAGTCATGCCGGAAACGAATGGTCAGCTCGAGCCACCTCCTCCATTCCCGACAGACTTTTCACCGACTGAGTCTGCGATGCCGACGGGGCTTCTTCCCGCTCAAGTGACCATGATGCCGGCGGGCATGGGGGACAGCCATCGGAATTTCGGTGCGATTCAGATGCAAAGGAATGTTGGGAATAGGGTCCCCTTCCCGGTTGTTGACAATAGCTCCCTCGGCGAGCCGTTTTACGATGAGAGCGTAAGCACGGTGATGGACTTCGGGCTCTGGGAGGAGGGCTTCGCCGACCCGGCCATGGACGCAAGCTTTGATTTCTCGCAATGGACACAAACGGCTGGCATGACTCAAGCCGATGATAGGATGGATGTATAACATGGTCTCACTGGACGGTGCCGAATTGCGACCCTGGCTGTCCAAGATAATCGGCGGGAGAAATACGTAGTACAGGTGCTAGTGGACGTGGCTTATCATGCTTAGATGTCGAATCATGTCATTTCACAGGGATCTGCAGGCCTGCCTGGCACTGATATGTAGGGATCATATCTGTACCCAAATCGGTTAATTCCCGACGTGACGGACCACTTGCCCCGGGGTGTCATCCCTACATCCCGCCGGGTAGGGTAGTCTGGAAGATTGACCGCCAAGTTGGCACCAGTATGTAGCCTGAAAGAATTGAGAAGAGCACTATGGTCTAGTATTCGATTCCTAGTTCGTCAAGTATAGCAACCTGTACAACAGCCCTTGATCTCGGTGCATCATTCCGCTTGGACTCCCATTCCCCAGCATTATAGGGGTGTCACTCCGAGACCGCTCAGTGGACCTGCGCTATCTGCGCTATCACTCCCCGGTGGAGAATGTTCCCCGCACACAACAGGGGTCGGTGAGGTCCTCCGATCTGACGAACCGTCGTGTGCATCCCGGGTTAAGGAGGCCGGTCAAGTAGCTCTCGGCATGTCACCTTGCGCGATGTTACGTCTGATACTGCGGACCAGTGCGTACGTGCCTTGCAGAGCAGCTCGGTAAGAGATAGGCTCATGGACAAGACGCAAGGGGTACTGTCACATCTCCGGTGGCATGGTACGCGTTGCGTTGGTCGAAGATAAAGGCGGTGTCTCCCATCCCAATGTCCAGCGTCATGGCTGATTTGCAGTTTATGACTCCTAGAAGTCAATGTTTAATTGGAAAACTAATATCGACCTCAGCATACATTCCGGCTGTATCATAGTGCGTGTTCTTGACGGTTTTCCCAGACCTCGACCGAGGTTACCCGAATTCGGCGATGGCTACGACCACGACTCCTGGCGATGCCTCCGGCGGCGTCACTGAAAAAGGACTTGGAAGCGATATTGACCGTTCCGAGTCAAACAATGGAACGATGGCAATGGAGTCACTAAACCCCGTGGCAGAGAAGAAGCTCCTGCTCAAGGTTCGTTGATTCCACACCAATGAGGCTGCGCAAATGGCGAGGGATGTGGAAAGTGTCGCAGCAGTTTCGCCTTTCTTCTTGTCTATCATACTATCAAGAGTTTTTGGTCCAGAAGTAGGAACAGACACTAACCGTTTCATTCATATAGCTTGACGCGTACTTCGTGCCCATTATCATGGTTGTTTACCTCACCTGCTTCCTCGACCGCACCAACATCGGCAACGTCAGGGTCGCAGGCATGCCCGAGGACATCGGCGCGTCGACGCAGGAGTTCTCGACCGCCATCTCCATCTTCTACGCGACCTACGTTGTCTTCGAGCCGCCCTGGACCATTATGATGAAACGCATCACCCCTCGCGTCCTCCTTACCGGCCTGTGTATCATCTGGTCGCTGTCCACTGTCTTCTCCGGCTTCATCCATAACATCGGTGGCCTCTACGCCGTGCGCCTCGTCCTCGGTATGTGCGAGGCCGGCCTGTTCCCCGCTCTGAACCTGTACTTGACCATGGTCTACAAGCGAGACGAGCAGGCCAAGAGGGTGTCGTATCTGTTCGTCTGCTCGGCCATTGCCGGTGCTTTCGGCGGTCTGCTGGCGTATGCCCTCCTGAAGATGGATGGGGTTTCTGGCTACGCCGGGTGGTCCTGGGTCTATATCCTAGAAGGGATTGTGAGCATCCTCATCGCGCCGATTCTCTGGTTCGGTCTGCCCAACGACCCGTCGGAAGCGTACTTTCTCTCGGCCGAGGAGAAGAGGATGATGAAAGTGCGTGCTGCACAGCGGGCCCAGTACATGGGAAGTGAAGAGTTCAGCTGGGAGGAGGTCAAGATTGAGCTCCGCGATCCCAAGCTCTACCTGAGCGGTGCCATCCAATTTTGCCAGGACATCTTGCTCTACGGCTTCAGCACCTTCCTTCCCTCCATCATCGTCAGCATGGGGCGTACCAGCATCGAAGCGCAGTACCTCAGCATCCCCGTCTTCCTGTTTGGCGCCCTTGCCTTCCTGGCGACGGCCTACGTGTCGGACCGGATGCTCATCCGCGGACCCCTCGTGTTCCTGGCCAACATCCCCGGCATCATCGGCTACATCCTCATCATTTGCCCCACGAGCAGTGGCGTCAAGTTCTTCGGCACCTTCCTGTGTGCCATTGCTGTGTACAACGGCCCCGGTCTCAACCTGACCTGGCTCAACGTCAACGTCGCGCCCCAGTACCGCCGCGCCACGGCCATTGGCATGCAGCAGGCCATCGGCAACTGCGCTGGAATCGTAGCGGGGCAGATCTACCGGAAAGCGCCCTATCTACTCGGAAACGCTTTCTCTATTGGGGCGCTGGGTGTCGCGCAGCTTCTCGTGGTGGTGAAGTGGTTCTACATTCGCCACTGCAACGAGATGAAGAGGAAGATTGCGAGCGGGGAGATGGAGGACAAGCGGAAGGTCAAGACTGGTGACTGGGAGTTGGACTTTCATTATCACTCTTAAAGAGAGCTTCTCGTCTCTCGCCTCGGGAGAACAAGTACTATGTAGAAAATACATTGGCGATTGTGTTCTGACACCCCCCTCACCTAACCTCGTCCATCTCGATTATGCACTCTTTTGGAAGCCATCTTCTTGCGTAATTACTTGTCGCCGAGTTGGTGATCAGGACTTTGAGTACCACGCCGCGATCTAGCTGGTTCAACTCGTTGACGAGGTACCACAGAAAAGAGACCACAGCCCCAAGACCTTGCACATGGCGTCTCACTTCCATCCATGAAACGCCTTCCAAGATGACAAACACCACTTTTCCAGTCGTAGAAAGCAGGAAGAGTCGGAAGAGTGTGCAGAGAGCTTCCAGCTGCTGGCTCCTGACGCCATCTATGACGTCCAAGGTGATTCCAGAAAGATCGACCTCTCGTGGCGTCAGAGAATGGGCAATCTGAGCGCTGAGGCAGCGCAGAATTCCGTTGGGCCCCGTGTAAGGGTCGTTCGGGTGGTTGTGCCTGCCACAAAGATAGACAAGAGGCAGACTGCGGCCGGACTGTCTCATGAGTCCTTGTACGAGAGTGCACGAGAGCAATGTCAACGGCGATGCTGCTTCCTGCTCAGGAATCAGGTCCATTCGCCCGTTTATGTACAGAATCTGGGAACTCCTGGATTGCAGCCATGCGATGAAGCTGTTGTTGCGGGGGACGAGCATAGCGCGATGGGTCATCTCCTCTGTACAGACGTTCTGTGCGTCGATCATCGCCGTAACTAGGTCTCTCTGGATGATCTGCAAGTCAACGTTGATGCTCATACGGAGCTGGTCCAGAGTCACAAAGGATGTTTTGAGTAACCTTGCTGCTTGTGGATTTTCTGATCATGGAACAAGTATCAGGTCAGAGGTGCTTTGGCATATGAATTTGGGACTCATTGCAACTGACCATGCATCCACTGCGCCAGCTTCATCTGGTCATTGAGTAGCTCTTTCAATGCCTTCACTGACTTATTGAAATGTTTGTGCAAGCTCATCCTGACAACGTTACGGAATTTATCGACATTGGCTTCGATATTGCCTTTGATGGTTTCTTCTTCCAAATTCTTGCCGTAGGTGACAGGCCGCAGAAGTGCGTTGAAGGCTCGTTCTTTTGTCCTAAATTAGTCAAATTTGAATTCAATCTTACATTGGGGGAAACTCTCACCGAAAGCCGACTTGTCAATCCACTGGAGCATGCCTTCAACGCCGTCAAGGATTCCTAGATACAGATCCTCTGCCGCACTCCAAACCCGAGGGTCTTCGTCATATATCTGCACATACTCTTCCGTCTCCTCTACAATGTTTGGCAGGCTTTCCAGACAGTTCATGATCTTGTTTCGAACCTCATCCAGGCGTTTCGCGGCCTGCGACGGTATGTTAGCTCAAGAGTCTGTGGGCGATGCTGGTGAGGTTTCGCGTACGCAGAAAACGAAGGTCAACGCCCCGCAGAGAATGCCCGTGAAATCCCCATTGGGAAGAAATGCCACCAGCATCTCGAGATTGGAGGCGTTCTGCTGGAACGATCGGCCTGCTGCTCTGAAAGGATTGTGCCGCCATTTTGTCTTGGAGGCATCCTGCTCGATGGCGTCTGACGCCATAGCTCTCACGTCTTCCCAGACGAACTGGCGGTCGACGTCGAACCTTGAGAGTTCATTACGCTTTGTGTGCTTTACAAATACGCTTACAAGCGTTTTGAAAGATTTTGTGCGCTCGTCGATCCTGAGATATGTTCCCAAATCAGATTCTCCGCGACGTGTGAAACTTTTGGGACTAAACGTTAGAATGAGACAAGTTTACCTCTTCGATGCTTTATGCTGTATTTTATTCTCTGAAAACTTTTTTCTCGCCGAGCTCTGCCAGCTTGGGTCAATAACTCCAGCTCGCGTCTCCATGTAGGATTCGACATAGGCAGACATGTCTGGAATCTGGAAGACAGACAACTTGGGCAGCTTGTTTTGGGGATCTTTGGAATGAGATGACGAGATCATTGACTTCGCATCCTTAGAAGCAGGCTCTGCTCCATGGTACAAGGCTGCGGGAATGGATGGTCATGTGTGCATGGTGATCAGGCGGGGAAGATAAGTAGGCTGCAACATTGATGCATGAGCAGCGGCTATGATACAGACCAACTCATAGATATGGACACACGTCAACCAATTGCGTCCACTTGCCCTTTCGAACGTTTTTCTGCGTGCAGGAAGGTGCGTCAAAATAAATATCCATTGGATGGTTCATCGGTCAAGTCGGCGCGTAGTAGACTATGTTGGGATCTCACATGCAGGGGGGGTTGATCCTGAAAGAAACAAAACGCTTACCCCTGAGTCTTGAAAAATCAGGCTGACCACTCAGAGCGAATGACCAAATAACATCATGGCAGACCCCTTAAGATGGAATGAGTTTCGCTCGTATAAAGCTGCCATGTGCTCATAATTTCTTGGACGTATTTCCCGGAGTCTATGCTGTGTTTCCCATTCGGAATCAGTGGCCTGACAACATCTAAACACCTGTCTCGGTCCCGTCCTTATTATTCCATACCTGGATGTTTCTATTGACAGACATTTTCTGATCGTCACAAAACCCCTCCCTGTCGATTACAGATTATCAAAATTCGCATCTATTCATCGAATATTTTACCCCCAGTCCATTCTGCCAGCAGCGAACAACAGCCTTATCAGCTTCCTTCACAGCTCGACAAGCATGTCTTCAGCCACGCAAGAACCGGTACATTCTCTAGGAGGCGGTGTATCGCATGAATTACCGCATGGCATTACTTTGTCTTCCACCGAAGTTTCGATGGTTTTGTCGGAGAACGATGCTCAAGATGGCACCGAGAGCAAAGCAACAACACCTTCTGCCACACCTGTAGGTTTTCTAATCTCTAGAAAATGCAGTTTTATTTGTATTACTAACCCTCCACAACAGAAAAAGGAAGACACTGGAGATTTACCGAAATCGTCAGACCCGCAAGATGCCGCCCTTGATCTCTCGAAGGAGAGGACTGAAGGTGGTCCCAGCAACGGTTCACAGGATTGCAGTCTGTCCGATTCTGGAAGCGATAACTCCGAGGCTTCGGGGAACTCTGAAGGAGAGGAGGATATCCTTGGCATGGCTGAAGACTTCCGCAAGGCAGAAAAAGGATTGCTCGATAATGAGCAGTGGAGACCACAACTAATGGCTTTAGTTAATCACGTGAAAATGATGAGCTGGCTCTCAGAAATTCTAAGAGCCGAACCGTCATCATCCCCAAAGATCAAGGACTATGTCAAGAGAACGCCCTCAATTCCCAGGATGCGAAAGATGACTTGGAGCGAATACCAGTCTAGGGGACTGATTATGGATTCTGAATCAGTCATCGATTTGCTGATAGAAGAGGCACCTGCCCCATACCGAGGGGTCGCTGATCGACCGAAGCCTACGATACTACGAGCTCGATCCGATGGGCCTCCGATATTGCCTCCTGAATTGAGTATCAAGTCAACACCACTCAAGAGAATACTCTACACAATTACCAATAGAGCGTTAAACATGACGGAAATCTCATCCGTACGGATTTTCCGCCCTTACAAGATGCTCGCTTGTTTCGAAAGCGAGATACGTCACCAACTTTCGGAGATCCAAGCACTTTGTAATGAACCTGCTGGTCCTCCTCTAGTAATCGACACCGATCTGGACCTGGACAGGCCGACAAACACGGTTGACGTCACGGAAATCCCTCCTAGGGAAAACTTATCAGAATTGGGAAGGGACGGCATCATCTTCACTTCAAATTACGACTGGAGAAATCTGACAGCAGAGGAGCTAGAAGAGGCGGCTTCAGATCTTGGTATTTTGGTCTCATTCATAGATGAGTATATCTCGCCTCTTCGAGACGGCATTCGGGAGGCAAATGATTTTCAGCTTCATTTTCAGGAGTTATGGTATTTATTCCCTCCTGGGAGTATAGTATACGTAAAAGATCCGAGCATCCCTCAAAAGTTATGGCGGGTGGTACAGAGTACAGGCAAGGCCAGGGTCCCGCCTGGTAACTTGAATCGTGGCTACCGGAAATTAGGAGGCATGGCAGGCGGGGTTATTCGGCTACCTCTCATGTTGGATTGTTATTACTTGGACTTTGACGGCGTCAACTTCGTTCGTGTCATCAAGACGTTCCAGATTGAGTATTTTGGGGAACTATCAAGCGTCAGCGCTCTCCCGATCATTCCTCTGAACTTCGCCATAAGGAATGGTTTTATTGACGTTGACGCCATTCCAAAAAGAGGAGAAGAATTCATCTCTTACAACAAGTGGTCGTATAGCTATTACAGAGGTCGAAGCCTGATACACGAGCCTGAGGGGACCACCCTTTGTCATCCGCAAAAGGGTACTACAGGCTCCTCGATGGTCCTTTCGGAAGCCATTGAAAGCCCAGTGGTTGTGGATTTTGAACGTTGCGCGCGGGAGGTCCCCGCTTGGAAACCAGCACGAACATCCAGGAACCTCTCAAAACTATTCGATGATCAAGTGGAAGCCCCTCGCCGGCCATCCAATCCGTCACCTGGCCCGCCACCTGGTATCGATGACGATAGACTTTGGGACGTGCGATTAGCAGAAAAAGTGCTCAACTACACTGACCAAACACAGCCTATCGAGCTGCACGGTCAGGATGCGCCTTCTGGAGACGATGTTTTACTTTTGCCGAACAGGGTCTTCGCATTCATTTTGCGCACTCGTAAATGGGGTAATCAGACCCCTATTCAAACCGTTGTTGGAAATTTGCTGATTTGAGACACCTTAGCCTGCATCCCACTCGGATCTGGGATTTTAGACAACCAAGCTCATAGCTTGTCGCGGATGAAAGAAGACCATCAAGCGTGGGATAATCTCCAAATAGATGACGGACATAAAACGATCATCAAGTCCCTGATGGCCACTCACTTCCGCAAGAAGAAGTCGGAGCGGCGACAGTTTGACATCATTCAAGACAAGGGTTCGTCAAGCCGACCCTCTGTACTGATAGAAATGCTAATCTGTAACACCAGGCAAGGGACTTATCATCTTGTTGCATGGGGTTCCTGGAGTGGGAAAGACATCCACAGCCGGTGAGTACTCCGCGATGATACTGATCCCGTACATTTGCTCACAATTATTGCCAGAAACGGTGGCTCAATACTACAACAAGCCGCTGCTGCCCATTACCTGCGGTTAGTGCCTACGATACCACGTGGACATTGCGATAAGTTTGCTGATCCACAAGTCTAGGTGATCTGGGCATGACTCCTGCTGAAGTTGAAAATAACTTGCAGTCATCATTCCAAATGGCGCAGGCCTGGGATTGCGTCCTTCTCTTGGATGAAGCCGATGTGTTCCTTGCCGAGAGAAGCCATGACAATATCGAACGAAACGCCTTGGTATCTGGTAAGTCAATCCGCTTGGTGGTTGCGCGGAAGGCGTGGCTACAATATCGTGTGAATAGAATGTTAATTCAGTCAGTCTTCCTCCGGGTGATGGAATACTACGAGGGCATCCTGTTCCTCACGACGAACAAAGTCGGTTCGTTCGACGAGGCCTTCAAATCGCGCATGTCGATGGCTCTCTACTACCCGCCCCTCACTCAGGAGCAGACGAAGAAGATCTGGGAGATGCAGATGGACCGCACGGAGACGCTCTCCAAGGAGGCCGCCCCCGGGGACGAGACCCAGCACGTGCGGTTCAGCCGCGACGAGATCACCACGCTGGCCACCACGCTGTGGAACATGCAGACGACGAGGGACGACTGCCGTCCCGTCTGGAACGGGCGGCAGATCCGCAACGCGTTCCAGACGGCGGTGGCGCTCGCCGAGTGGCACAAGCGGGAGAACGGGGTACCCGGGCCGATTCTCGTCCGGGGCGAGCACTTTGAAAAGGTCGCGCGGGTGTCGAACGAGTTTAACGCGTACCTGTACGAGGTGAAGCACAGACGCGACGATTACGAGAGGGCGCACGTGCGGGAGCACCGATTCGACGACTTCAACCGGCAGCAGTTCGTCTTCGGCGGATACCAGGGGGCGGGCTTCGGGCTGGGACAGCAGCAGCAGCAGGGGTACGGGATGCCTGGCGCGTGGCAGCAGGGTCCGCAGCAGGGCAGCAGCGCGGTGCCCTACGGTGGCGGGCAAGCCGGGGCCACGATGATGGGAGGAGGCGTGCCGTATGGGAACAACATGCAGAGCCAGGGCGCTTTTCTCGCGAATCAGGGTTATCAGCCGGCATACGGTGGCGTGAGCAACACGGGGATGGGCGGGTTAAACATGGCCGGGCCTTCTTCCATGGGACCCAGCGGCGGGGGGAACAACATGGGATCCGGTGTGTCGCCTGGCCCAGTCAATGTTCAGGTCCTGCCGGGCCACAGCATCCAGGGTCAGATGAACAACCAGCAGCAGCAGCAGCAGCAGCAACAAGCCGGTTCTAGTATGGGCCCTGAGGGTCCGATGATACCTGGCTTTCGGTAGAATCTAAAGCAACACAAGATACCTCACCTAATCTTATCTTCTTGTGTTATTACTTATAGCTGCAAATCGACATAAAAGACTGTCATAGTTCGATCAAGTGAAGCGATCAGGATTGAAGCTGATAATGAAATTTCGCTGAGCCTTGCCTGGTTAGGAACAGATGTCTGCTTCCTTATCTCTCTCCAATCTTTAGACCGTTTATAGTCCAAAACATGTTGTCGAATTTGGCGTGAGAGCGGTCTCATGCAACTCGCGTCGCGAGGGTAGGCCGGCCAGGGTAAGAGAGCAACGTGCCTCCATGCCTGTCAACTGAGGTCACACCCAGCCAGCAGGGTGATCACTTCAAGCTTCGGACGAACTCCCCCCGCGCAGTTGCACGGTTACATGCACTCGACAAGGATGCGGTGAGCTTACCAGCCATTAAACAGTTTAGATTCGGTGAAAGTATGCAGTCAGCCGAGCTAAGCGAGGCGAAGGAGGGGGTAATCTCTTGTAAATGACGTTGGCCATAAAAAAAGGGTCATGCCAGGTTGTACGAGTACTTAAGAGACCTCATGGAAGACTGGCCAGAGAGGATTGAAGACGAACGACGCCCAAGCATCTGGTCCAGGCTGTTGAACAATCACGCCAACTCCGCATCAGCAACATGGCCGTCCTCCGGGCCATCACAGCCCTAACGGCTCTCCTTCTCCTCCCATTGGCGACCATCGCCCACCCCGCGTGGTCTAACCACTCTTATGACTACATCGTCGTCGGCTCCGGCCCCGGCGGTGGGACACTGGCCTGCAACCTTGCGCGAGCGGGACACTCGACCCTCCTTCTCGAAGCGGGCGACGACCAGAGCTCGGACATGCGCACCTTCATCGCCAACGGCGGCTACATCCTGACGCCCCAGAACGGCTGGTTCTTCTTCGTGAAGCACCATTCAGACGAGGAGACGGAGCGGCGGCACAACTACCTGACGTGGAAGTTCTCCAACGGCTCGTACTGGGTGGGCAACGCAGCGAGGGCGCCGGAGGGAGCGGAGCTGCTGGGGGTGTATTACCCCCGCGGCGCGACGATTGGGGGGTCGTCGTTCACAAACGCGATGGCGACATGGCTGCCTAGTGACAGGGACTGGGATTTCGTACAGAACGTCACGGGTGATGCCTCGTGGAAGTGAGTTGGACATGGTGGAGAATCAGCAGGTCGGCTGGGTGAAGCTTATGCTAACGCAACGACAGCCACAACAGCATGAGGCGCATCTTTGAGAGGATCGAGAGGAACAATTACCTTGACAGGGGCACGCCCGGACACGGGTTTGACGGTTACTTTGAGACCAACCTTGGCAACGGTTCGCAGTACGTCAGCAACCCGGGCGTGATGGAAGTGTTCAAGTCGCAGGTCCGATCAATCGGGCAAGACCCGGAGAAGGTCATTGAGATGCTGGGGAGCGACGGCAACTTCCTCGGCGAAGACCGGGACACGACAGAGGGGCTCTGGGGGCTGTCCTTACATGCGACTGAAAAATGGGAACGGTACAGTTCCCTCACTCTCATCAAGCAGACTCTGTCAGCCAAGAACCCGGACGGCTCGCCCAAGTATCCGCTGACGTTGTCGCCCAACTCCCTGGCCACGAAGGTCTTGTTCGATGAGACGAGCGTAGAAAAGCCTAGAGCCATCGGAGTGGAATACTTGGTTGGTAGTTCCACGTACGGCGCGGACCTCCGACGAAATGCATCAGGCACAAGCGAGACCCGGCAAGCGTTCGCCTCTCGCGAAGTCATCGTGGCAGGTGGGGCCTTCAACTCGCCCCAGATCCTGCAGCTTAGTGGCATCGGAAACAAAACGGATCTCCAGGCTCTCGGCATCAAGGTCGTAGCGGACCTACCGGGTGTCGGTTGTAATCTCCAGGACAATCAGGAATTCCCCATTGTGGGACACTCGCAGCTCAATCTGACAGCCATCCCCAACCCCAACGAGCCGAAATGCGCAAAGGGCACGCCGGGAGACCCGTGTGAAGAGCTGTGGCGGCAAGGCAAGGGGCCGTACATGCGGCCGGGATACAGCTCAAACGCACTCGTGCTGAAGTCCAACTTCTCGCTAAACGGCGAACGGGACGTCCTCATCTTCAGCTGGCCGAATGCGTTCCGGGGCTTCTGGCCCCCTGTGGAGCAGCCGGAGCTCGACGACCCACCTACGACCATGGGCTTCTCAACGGTGAAGATGCATCCGCAGAACACGGGCGGGTACGTCAAGCTCCGGTCGGAGGACCCGACGGAGCCGCCCGAGATCAACTTTGACCTGTACAAGGAAGGCGCGGAGACGGACCTCGGAGCATTGGCGGAGATTGTGGCATGGACACGGCGAACCATGAGCAACGTCCAAGGTCCGTGGGGTCCGTTAGAGCCGGCGGAACCGCCGTGTTCGCAGGTCAGGAGCGACGGCGGGTGTGGCGACGGGGACCCGGAGTCAGACAAGAAGTGGATCCGAGAGCAGACGTTTGGGCATCACCCGACGGGAACTTGCAAGATCGGGGCGGAAGGAGACGGCATGGCGGTGCTAGATTCCAAGTTTCGGGTGCGGGGGGTCGAGGGGTTGAGGGTGGTGGACGCGAGTGTATTCCCGCGGGCGCCGGGGCCGTTTCCGGTGGTAGCAACCTTCATGATCAGTCAAAAGGCGTCGGATGTGATTCTGGACGAGGTACGCGGGTCAGGCCAGTGATGCGATGAGGGTATCCACCTGAAAATCGGGTGAGACGGAGTTTGACTAGCCGGGACTCATGATATCGAGCTTGCGAATCTGGAATGGGAGAGAATTTGTTTTCTCAACGCATGTGTTGGGCATGCCACAAGCCGCGTCGCCCTGCTGTCGCGTCGCAATCCAGGAAGGATGTACACCAATGAGCAGTGTGTGGTGAAAGAGACGTGTCCATGCTCGGGTACCGGCGTAGGTACTCGTGTCCGCAACGAGCAGCGTCATCTGATGTTGGGATCTTGGGGCCGGGCGCGGCATGGGACGAAAGAGTCTGCACATAGACTAAGTCTCTAAGAGGAAGGGAGGAAATTTCAAGGTTGCCGCCGTCGTCCCATATTCCGGAGGGTTCTATGATGTCGGTAGGAAACCAATCAAATCACCTAATAGGCAAGGTAAGCGCGAATGCATGTGAAGGTAGCGCCCCTGCCAGATTGGCTGGCAAAGGTACGTGGCTGAAGTGTGGCTCTGCTAACGGGGCCAGATGTGGTCCATGCTCCAGCTCAGCCACCCCCACCCGCCCTGGCACGAGCTCCTCACATTCGCAGCCGATGACGTTTGACAGTCGCCTCTCCCACCTAGTTTCCGGAGATGCTGCTTGGTCCAGGAGAAAGAAAGGGGAGTGAGGAGGCCTTGCATTCCCCTGCTCTGCCTGCCTAACCTCCCTTGTCTATGTAGGTAATGTAATGCGTCGGTCGGGTGGCTCCCCCAACAAGATGAGGGCCCCCTGTCAAGCAGCGTCACTGTGAGTTGGAGGCCGCCCCTTCTCTCTCTCTCTCTCTCTCTCTGTGTGTGTGTGTGTGCCACCAGAAGCTGTGCTTTTGGCTCGAAAACGTAAAGCGCTTCCTCGTGACCCTTCGTCTGATCATTTTGCCTTTCCTCCGACATTCCCATAAGGACTCGGCTAGATTTCACTACATAAAAAACCATCATCCACACAATCCCAGACATACGCCGCCACTTTACCAATTCATTTGTTCAACAAAGCCCAACACACACGCTAAACACACACGCATACACACCGACTCGAGACAGCCTGCATTTGCTCCCTTGATACCCCCCATCCACCACTCTCTCCTTACCCCTCACAAACTTCCCTCCTACAACGCACACTTCTTTCTCCCTACAATAAACCATATCACAACTCGCCAATCGCCATCATGTCCAACACTACCGTTCACGTCAAGAACATCGCTTCCGCGACCGATGATAAGGAGATCAAGGATTTCTTCAGCTTCTGGTAAGTCCGCTCGCTACCCCGCCATTTCCGCCATGCCTCAGACTGCCATGATCTGATTCTCCTACACCACCCGCGCATCATTTCTTGACCACGTGCTGACTGACGCTCTACAGCGGCAAGATCACCAACATCGAGGTCACTTCCTCAGGCGAGACCAAGGATGCTGCCGTCACCTTTGAGAAGGAGACTGCCGCCAAGACGGCTCTCCTCCTGAACAACACCCAGCTCGGCACTTCTCACATCACCGTCACCAGCGCCGGCGACCCCTCTGACGACGCTCCCCACCACAAGGAGAACGCCAACCGCGACTCCGATGACATTACCCAGGAGGAGAAGCCCCGCTCCCGCATCCTGGCCGAATACCTCGCTCAGGGCTACGTTGTCGGTGATGCCGCTCTCCAGCGTGCTATCGAGCTCGACAACCAGCACGGCGTCTCCAGCCGCTTCTTCAGCACCCTCCAGAACCTCGACCAAAAGTACCACGCAACCGACCGCGCCAAGGCCACTGACCAGTCCTACGGCATCACCGCCAAGGCCCAGGGCATCTTTGGCGGTCTGAGCTCTTACTTTGAGAAGGCCACCAGCTCCCCCACCGGCAAGAAGATTGTCGGTTTCTACGAGACTGGCTCAAGACAGGTGCAGGACATCCACGCTGAAGCCCGCCGCCTCGCCGACCTGAAGAAGGAAGAGCATGGCGGCAGTGCCCTCAAGGCCTCGGGCCTCGAGAGATTCCTCGGCAAGGAGAAGTCTGTCCCTCCTGCCACTGGCGAGACTATTGGTACCCAGTCTCCCACCAACCCCGACCCCACGACGGCTGTGCCTCTGTCCAAGCCCTCGGCTGCGACCGACGAGAAGTCGTCGTAATGGAATCGACAATGTTTGTGGGACGCAAAAAGGTTATATGAAGGCAGGCGTTGGCTGGGTTTATTAGGCACGGGCAGCACAAGGACTGCTTCGCAAGTGGTTTCTCCCTCGAGCGCTTCTAGGTATTTACGACTTTCAATGCAAGCTTATGGCAGAGACGATCTGTTTCCAAGTGAGCACTGCGATGGTGCGTGACATGTAGCAACAGTACATACAAATCTCGCTATCAATGAATGCCGCGTTTGCTACAATAATGTGAAGGATTGCATGCTTTACTAATGGCTCTGGCATTTTTAAAATTTGCTGTAATTCACTGCATCATCGTCTCGAACATGGACAAATGAACATCAACTGGCCAAATGTGAAGAGGCGGAACTTGGACGGATGACAGCATGCAAGAGTAGAGTGTATTGACCAGATTGATTCACAGCTGCCGAGTCACTATTGCGCGAATATATTTAGTTGCCAATGCAATTCTCTTGGTATTGCTAATGCTCTATATAGTACAGTACAGCATCACGGCTCGTGATTTCATTGCTAAAAAATGCGTCATGTCTTCGTGTCGTGGTCCGGAGCTCCCGACGCCCTCCTGGTATCATGCCTGATCTCCCCGCCATTCGTCGATAGTAGCAGAGCGTTTACTGTGTCTTGGAAAACTTCTCCTTCAGGGCGTCGTCCATGGGACCCTTAGGGTTCGAGGAGAGGTTCTATTGAAAATCTGTCAGACCCTTTCCCAGGCGGCGAGAGACGAATGGAGGGTGAGACGGGGTGTATCAATACGAACCTGGAGAGACTCCTTGTTGGTGGTGTCCTTCTGGGAAGCGTCGTCGGTACCCGTGCCGGAGGCGGGGGGGTCCTGCTGCTGGGCACCGGTCTGGCGCTCGGGGGAAGGAGATTGGCGTCCCTCAGGCATGTTTGGATTTGTGTAGTTTTGGTAAGTGAAAAGGGGGGTGGGAAGTGATGGTTGTACGGAGAGCGAAAAGGATGTTATGTTTTCTTGTTTGGAGGAAGCTTGTGTAGATCAGAGGAAGAAGGAAGACGGAACTAGAGAGACATTCAATTTAAATAGGAAGCTACCTCTACCTAGCTGGAGGGGTAAGCACGGACAGCTGGGAAGCTTGCTCGAGAGAAATTCCGAAGAGGGGCACACAGTCTCAGCTCGGAGGGGGTGGGTAGTTGCGTCAACGGGCGAGGGAAGGACAGGACCACCAGCTTTTGCCTGTATGACACGAGTAGAGCAGAGGCATCTGCAAGCTATGGTGGCGGAGAAAAAAAAAGGGGATTGGCTCGGCGTAACCTGCGAACGATTTGCGGGCTTTCGGGATGATTGCGGCGATTGACATCAGTCTGTGGTGGTGATGCCGTCATGCGGTTGTGCGTCTGGGGCGAGCTCGGGGGAGCGGTTTGACGTCACTGCTGGGTGTTGTTGAGGTCGGTGCATCTGCATCGACGCACCTATCGTACCTATCGAAAAGGAGAGCTTTATCGATTGGAGGTGCTCATCCGAGATTAATAAGCTCACTAATAGGCTAAAACGCACGGTACTCTCAGCTGGACATGGGGGGGACATTATCAGCTTGTCTGATCACTCCCTCTGCTCATCCCCATCTTATCTTATCGATTACTTCATGTCACTGTGGGTCTATATCCTATCTTATTGGTGCAGAAGTGACTGCCGAAGCTAAAGCACGGCCAAACAGTGTCCCCGCTCTTGACACCATCTGCCTCACTGTCGTTGGGCATGTCTGTTTGACATGGGTGGGACCTGGCCGGAATGCTGCGCCAGCAATGGGCTGAGAAAGTCGACGAAGGAGCTCAAATCCATAAACCCGAATGTTACAATGATGGAGATTTGAGAAGGAAACCACGAGGACAATACGCGCTGGATTCGGTTCATGTGCCAGTAAAGCAAGAGCCACAAGGTAGGTTAATTGGCGTGTAACTGTGACATAAGAATGCTGGCAAACAAATGAGGAAACTCTTTCGGATCATGGTTTCCTGGGATCTAGTGTCAAGCATTACACCAATTGCTGCGTCACGACGCGGTTTTGTCTGGTGAGAATTTTCCTATCGGTCGCAAGTAGTTGGGACTATGGCTGTAGCCGATAGATATATTCCGGGGTCTAGCGAGGCTTCCAACACGTGATCTGGAGATGTCCCAAATCGACTTTGGCAACATATCAGAGTCAAATACACATAATGCATACTGCGCACACCAGAAAAGTGGATGTCCTCTCTTATCTTTTGGTGTTATTTGTACAAACTAGATAAGGTGCCGGGTGATCTACGTCGTACCAGTGTTACCTTGCCCACATACTGGAGGGTTTATAGTTGTTCAACGAAGCCCACCTTCAGCATCTGGGCGCTGGAGCGACAACGAGGAGTGATTATACTACTACAACGTACGGATAGTACGGGCACCTATATCGACAAAAACTCGTCTTGACTGCTGAAGAAGGCCTGGAATAGAATACGAGTCATGCTAATTATGGCCCGGGGAATCAATAACGCGGAAAGTCTAAATCGTGGGGCCGGCAATGTGACGTTTGGGATATGGAAAGCGCGAAACGCAATCATCAACCATTGGCGGTTTGTTTGTTTGTTTGTTTGTTTTTGGGACCGCAAGAGTTTGGGGCTGCGGTGTCTCATTTTGACTTTGGCCCAAACGTGATTCACGATGGCCGCGGAGGGCAAGGATGGGTTGGGATGATGGGGCGGAAAGCCACATGGGCTTCGAAAAGAGACAAGGGCATCGACGATGAACCAGCCCCATCCCCGTCCATACTTGTGACCTGTGCCCGACTTTGCCTGACTTTTTGTTAATACTCATGGGTGCGCGTGAATGTGATGAAAAGAGCGGATTGCGATCAATGCCAAACTATGGTTCCTGCCTGAACTCGCCGGAAAGGTCGCACCCGCCCTAGCTTCTTCCGTTGATGGCGCGCCTCCACTTTCTCTCACCTTCACCTACGTACGTACGTACGTACGTACGTACGATACGAATGACAGCCCCCAACCATCATCCATCATCCGTCCTCAATCCCATTCTCCATCAGTCCCGTCTACTGGAACAAAAAAGAAAACGACCGAAAAGAGAATCCATCAAAATTCGTCAACTTCGTTTCAATCACATACATCCCTCGTCGAGGTTCGGGAGGGGGGGGGGGGGGGTTTTCCCCCTTCCGTGTTTTCTACTTTCCTATTCTAACAGACATACAAAGACGAACCTTACCATGTCGCAAACATCAAACAGTAAAGGTTACAATCATCGGAACTACAAACACAGCTTTGGCAACTTTTTTTCTTCTTTCTTTTTCTTCAAAAGTGGTCGTTCAAATTGATGGCTGAAACTATCCAATCATACTATTCATACATATTCAACCCGACAATTTTGAAATCCAAACATAAAGACGTACGCCGAACAAAGCTTCCATTAGTCCATCGAACCCCTCATCATCATTATCCAATCAGAAACATGGTACAAGAGATTCGAGTCTATCGTCATGAAAACCGCTTATTTCTTCTTGCCGCCACCGAGAGCAGCGGTCAGACTGCCCAAACCAAGCCCATCGAGCAAACGGTTCAGGCCCAGAGTACCCAAGAGACCATCAACAATCTTGCCGAGGCCGAGGCCGTTGAGAAGACGACCAACAAGGTTAAGGACACCGGTCAAAAGCAGGCCGACGGCAGCAAGAATCTGGAAAAGGGGCTCGGTGAGAAGACCCCACAGAGGGTTGAGCTCCTTCTTGGCATGAGGCATGTCCTCAATCTTGCGCTTGGCGCCCTCGACAGTCTCGGTGATGGTACCAGTCAACTACAAACATGTCAGTTTAGCCTCAAATGTTGTCTATATCGCAAAGATCAAACTTACCTCCTTCAAACACTCTGCAAGGTGATGCTCCTCGGGGGTAGCCTCACGAGTCTGCGACTTGGACTTGGCGTTCTGCTGGATGCGGCCATCGGGGTCCAGGGCACGAACAGCACCGTTCAACTCAGTCAGGATCCTGCCACCCTCTTCGATGAGGGGCTTAACATCCTTCACAAGCTGCTCCTCATCCCGCTCCTCCTTAGGCTTACGCTCCGCGGCCTCAATCTTCTGCGTAATCATCTTGCAAAGAGGACGGAGACGGTCGAGACCCTGCTCGATGAGTCCGCCAAGGCTTCGGGCCAACTTGCGGTCAGCCTCAGCTTCCTCGCGAGCCTTCTTCTCCTCTTCGGTTTCGGTAGGCGCCTCTTCCACTTGAGGAATGTCCTCGAGCAGGGAGACATGTCCAACGACACGGTCCTTGGAGTCGACAACATCGTTATCGCTGTTGATCTCCTTGCCGGAGCAGATGGAAACCTCACCAGTGGTCAGCCTCCCGATTATGTTTCCGTCTTCATCGACAACTTCACCCTGGCGGTTGACGCGACGACCCTCCATGGGACCCTTCTTTTGGGGAAGGTCCTCGAGTAGGGTCACATGGCCAACAACACGGTCCTTGGAGTCAACGACGTCGTTGTCCTCGTTAATCTTCTTGCCGGCGCAGATGCTAAGGTCGCCGCTCGTAAGCTTGCCGAGAATCTCGCCATTGTCACCGACGACCTCGCCCTTCTTGTTGACGGTCTTGCCCTCCATGGGACCCTTAGGTTCGGGGATATCCTCAAGGAGCTCGACATGACCGACAATGCGTCCCTTGGAGTCGACGACGTCATTGTCCTCGTTGACGGGCTTGCCAGCGCAAGCCTTAATCTCGCCCGAAGTCAATTTTCCGATGACATCGCCATCTTCGCTGACGACTTCGCCGCTGCGGTTGACCTTACGACCCTCCATCGGGCCCTTCTGCCTCTCAGGAGCGGCCTCGGGCTCCCAACGCTCGGCCTTGCCCAGAAGGTTACCGTTACGGTCGAGAATATCGCCATCCTCATCAATGGGGCGCCCGAAAAGGGTCTTCGCATCACCCTGGATAAGTCGGCCAACAATGTCCCCAGAAGGAGTGACAATGGTACCATCCTTGGCGACGGTGCAACCAGGAAGCTCGGCGAAGGGACCCTCTTTAGCACCCTCACGATCGCTCTCGGGAATCAGCTCTGCGCGGCCGATAATGTCTCCGGACTCGCTGCGAACGTTACCCTCCTTGTCGCACATGCGTCCAATCAATTTCTTGACATCACCCTCGACAATACGACCATAGATGGTACCGTCCTTGTCGACGACGTTGCCAGCCTTGTTGACACGCTTGCCAGCGAGAGCAGAGTTGTCAATGACGACCGGCGCTTCGGGTTCAGGCTCAGCCTCAGGCTCAGGCTCCCAACGCTCGGCCTTGCCGATGGCATTGCCGCTCCTGTCAAGGATATCACCGTCGTCATCAACCTTCTTGCCCTTCAGCTTCTTCGGATCACCCTCAACGACGCGTCCAACAATGTCGCCGTTGAACAGGACATGACCATTGGACTCCACCGTCGCACCAGGGAAGTCTTCGAAAGGCGCAGGCTCCGAAAGTTCCTCACGCTCAGTCTCGGGAATAGGCTCGGCCTTTCCGATAATCTTACCAGCATCGTTCCAGATCTCACCACGCTCATCAGCCTTGCGGCCCACAAGGTGCTTGAGAATGCCAGAAACGATACGGCCAACCGCCTCACCCTTGTCGTTGACAAGGTTGCCGGCCTTGTTGACCTGGGCGCCCTTAAGGATGGAGAAGTCGATGGTGTCCTTGAGGAGCTCATCGGCAACCTCGGACTTGAGCTCGGCCTTGCCAATGATGCTGCCGCGCTCGTTGACCACATTACCCTCCGCGTCGATGGTCATGCCAACCAGGTCGGCAGGATCACCCTCAGCAATGCGACCGATAGAGGCGTTATCAAAAATGACCTTGCCTTCATCATCAATCTCGGCGCCAGGGAATTTTTCGAATGGCTGAAGAAGCTTGTCGCCGGCGACAGTGACCGTACGCTGGTCTTCGGGAATGGCGGAGCGGACAGTGCTCAAGACGCTCTTGATGTCGTCCTTCACGGTGGACTTGGGAGCAGAGTCAGACGCAGCAGTGACATCAATATCGGGAACATCGCCAGTCTTTGCGTCTTCGGCGGTTTCAGGAACCTCGCCTGTCTCGGCGTTCTCGGGAACCTGAGACTGGTTCGCAGGATCCTGCTGGTTGGCCCAGTCCTCAGTAGTAGTATCCTGAGGAGTCTTGGTGCCAGTCTTTGCGTCTTCCGGAATCTGAGAGCCCAAGTCTGATGGAAGCTTGGACGCCAGATCTGTAGGGAGCTTGGACTGAGCGTCGAAAGGAATTTGAGAAACGGGGATGTCGGCAGTTTGAACATCCTCAGGAAGCTCGCTCTTCAAGTCATCGGGAACTTGGGAAACGGGGACGTCGATGGTGGCGATGTCGTCAGGAACAGTACCGGCCTTTTCTGTGGCGTCATCCTTGACGGTCTCGGCACCTTCGGTCTGCTCGTCGATGGGCTCAGCGTCCACCTCTTGCAAGTCATCCTTTCCGTCAACAGTCGATTGCTCTGTCAAATCTGTCTTGGCGCCTTGGGAATCTTCAGTCTCTGTCTGGGTGTTTTCGCCACCAGTTGTGAGCTTACCGTCGTCTGCTTGCGACTTCTCAACATCCTGCAAGTCGATGGGTGCAACCTCTGATGTTGTGTCGTTAACTTCAAAGAGGTTCTGCTTAGCGTTTTCGGTCAAAGCAGCCTTGTCGTCAACATCTGACTTCTGTTGAGCGAGCAGCTGGGTAAGCTTCTCGTCCTTGTCGGTGACGGACTGGTCACGCTCCAAAGGCTCGTTGCCTCCGAGCACGCCAAGAGGACCGCCGCTCTGACTCTGGCCGAGAACACCTCCCAGGAGGCTTCCCAGAGGGTTCTGTCCCGAACCTTCCTTCTCAGATTGACCACCGCCGAGGGCACCGGTAACACCACCGAGAAGACCTCCTTGGGAACCTTTCTCGTCCTGACCGCCGCCAAGGACTCCGCCGAGGACACCGCCTTGGCCCTCGCCCAGACCGATGCCTTTTGTCAAGTCACCGACGAGCGGTAATGTGCGGTTGACGGTCTGGACTGTACCATCGACAGTGTCAACGATGCCCTTGACACCCTTGGTAGCGCCCATGACGGAGAAGCTACCACCACCTTCCTTGCTCTCACCACCCTCGGTCAATTCACCGAGAGGAAGCGCCTTGCCGATAATGCCACCATCTTTGCCGATAATGTCGCCAGTCGCGGTGACAACGTTGCCGACGAGCTCTCCGGCCTCGCCTTCTGTGACCTTGCCGACAGTCTTGCCGGTCTCATCTACCACCTCACCCGTCTTGCCGATAACACCGGCAACAAGGTTCTCGCCATGGTCGTTAATATCTTGTTCGACCGAATATGCTTTTGAGAGTCAGCAGCCTTCATCATCGGCATCCTGGATCATGACCATGTAAGTGCACTACTCACTTGACTTCTGCTCAGTCTCCTTTCCACGACCACCAAGCATGCTGCTGCCAGCCTTTGAAGCAGCGCCGACCATGTTCGTGTTCTTGTTGTTGTACTGTTGTAATTGTTGTTCGTGTTTGGATATAAATTCGTTATACTCAGCGCTAACAGGGTATCTTAGAAAATGTAGCTGTTCATGAGATGATTGCATTGGAATGGGAGACAAAAAGTCAAAATTATTTGCTAAAGCCTTCCGGTCAGACGTCTTATACCTCCAAATCTCTGGCTCAAATCAAGTTTCTAGCTCCTCAGTCGCTCCTGAACTTACGTCAAGGGGAGCTCCAGCTCGAGGAGCTCCCCCTCGAAGCTCTGGTGCCTGCTCGCGCCACACAGTGACTTCATGGGGAGGGGATGGATGGCCAGTTACAGGGCATCCATCATGACGCAAAGCCACAATCGTCCGAGCCCATGAAGGGCTGGATCCTAGGTGTCATGACGCAACTGCACTCTGCAGAAGAAAGCTGCACCTCGGGGGAATGGTGTGACAACTAGCCAACCTGGGGAATTACCATTGGCATTCGGATCGATCGCCAACAACCTTTCTTGGAGAAGTCCAGATGGTGTGGCTAATGTTTCCAAGGGCGCTCCCTGCTCTGCATCATCCATTCGTCAGTTCCTCCGCAATCAACCCCCCCAGTTGCTCCAACACTTTCTTTTCGCAAAGCGGGTTGCGAAGCTCACAAAGGTTGGACGTGCATGCAGGACAGACGTCATGACGCCCTTCGAAACACGAAAAACGAAATACCATTCGCCACGCGTACCAATGTTCTCAAATCGACCGCCGCGTCTATGCGTACTCAACTATGCCCACTTTTCAGCCTCACAAGGGTCAACGGGGCCACGAGTTATGCAAATCATTTGCTGCTAAGATTGGGTTTGTTGGAACTACGGTACACATCCTAGCCTATCACAACCCTCACACCATCGTCTGAACGCCGCCGCATGCTACCTTCTATCGAACCCGTTCCAGAACTCCAAGGTCGATCTCCATCCAAAATGTGCAAATTCCATCTAAATCATGATCCGGTTCCTATGTGGATATTGGGATTTCCTCCGCCGTGGAAAACCGTGGGTATCTTAATGATGAGCTGAATTCCGTCATTGGTCGATTTGACGTCCATGAAGATCTCTGAAGGACTGGGAGTTGTAGAAGATGGTTTAGGCTGATGCGCAGTACACTGCGGACAGCTTGTCCGTGTGTCTGGGATATGGCCAGGACGGGCACCATTAGACTGTCCTGATTTACCATTCTGGCCAGTTCGCTGCAGGGACTTGGCCAGAGGGGCGCCGTCGAAGTGGCCGACGACGTTGTTGTTCTTGTCGAGAATATTGCCCATGTGGTCTACCTTCAAACCATCGCCCATACCTTCAATGGGCTTGGGCGAGGGTGGCGCCGGGGGGATGGTGTCATTCTCTGCTACATAACCAACGACCTCACCGTCCTCGCTGAAGACCTCACCGGTTACCGCGACTGGTCGTCCGACCATGGACGGCAGATCTCCCTCGACACGACCAAGCACCTGACCGTTCCAGTCCAGGATGTTTCCGAACTCGTCGACATACTTTCCGTCCAGACCTTGCGCTAACTGAGCAAGGTTTGGTGGCAGCGTGAGACCAGAGGACAGTGGTGTAACTTTGGGTATCTGGATCGGGTCATTCTTCTCTTGCGGCTTCGGGGTGCTTTTCGAGGAGGACTGGGCATCAGGTGATGATTTGTCCGTGCCATTGTCTGCAGACTTGGTTGCCGACGGTGGGGCTGTCTTGGGCGCACTTTGATGTTGACTCGACGATGTCCTGATGGGGATGGGTATCTCCCGCGAGCCCTGCAGATGAACAGGCCCGCCCTCTTGCGGCTGTGGGGAGCCTGTGTTGCTGCTTCGACGAGGGGGAGGCCGCGGTGGGGGGGTTTCATGAAGAGGCGCCGGCGAGGGAGATGCTCGTGACTGAGAATTCAGACGAGGCAGAGGCGGCTTAGAGAAGGTACGCCTGGGCTCCTCCTCCGGTCTAGCACCATCATCCTCGACTTCGACAACCTCATATCCGTCGTGCCGAGGGGTATGTTCAGGATCGCCTGCTACTGTCGCAGACTGCGGCTCGGTATGCTGCATAGTGTGCGAAGAGGGTTTCGGACGCGCAGGCACGGAGCTCTGCACAGATTGCTGTGAAGGCTGCTTCAAGGCTGGGCTTTCAGGTTCGTTGCGGATTTGGAGTGGAGTCGGCCGAGAAGGAGAGATTGCCGTCATCGGTGGATGGTACTGTGGTGGAAAGCATTCCGCGTCAGCTGAGCCTCGCTACTACAAAGCAAAGAGGGGGAGGGCGAAGCAATGGCTAGAAAGGCCAGCCAGGTGGAGGAATGGAAAGCGGGCACCCACCTGAGAATGGCCTTTACTTCAGCGAGTCGGGCGGTTGCGAGAGGGAGACAGACTGTGCCGTTGTGTGCTGTTCTCTCGGCGCATCCCTTGATCGATACAGTCGCTTTTCTGATAGATGAGCGACGCAGGCAGCAGGTCTGCAGAGTGTGTGCAAGGTCTGCAAGCCAGAAGGGAGGGGGGGGTTGGATTGGTTGCTGTGACGTCAACTCGACGAGATGACCGAGAGTGGGTTGTCTGAGTCTGCCGTAACGAAGACCGGGGCAGCTTTGGGGGTTCCAGAACGGGCGAACGGGGCGACAGTTCACTTGGAAACCCTGTCAGGCCGCTGTGCAAGGATAATGGGATCAAAAGACTTGTCGAGCCGAGATCTGTGGACTCCACCAGGGATCCAGAGACACGCAGAGGTCTCCACTGGGTACTTTCGGAAATGGGATGCAGCGAAGCAAGAGAGGGGAGGGATCATTGACGGCTAGTGAAGTTGGCAGGATGGAACCGAGACAAAGACTCCAAAGATGGCGCCGCAACAGCGCTGAGATTGGAAGCAAACTTACGACCGACGAGAAAAGCCTGTTTCCTGTCGAAACACGAATGACTGCGAATGGCTGTGTTGCTGACTGCTCTCGGTTGGCGCTTGGGTTATTGTGCAGACGGAACGCACGGCTAGCCGTCAACTCTTTGTTGAAGGGGCACGGTAAGCATAGTGGACAGACAAGTAAGTGCCTCAATATTTGGAAAGAAGCTTCAGAGCCTATCGATGACCACAGACTCCCAGGGAAAGGTTCCAAGCACGGATGTGCTTCGTACACCGAGACAAACCAAGTTCAGAGTGTGGCTCAGTAAGGGGGTCTGCTTTCATCAGATCGGACTAACCAGCACGTCCCGAGCAACTTGACCTGGGCCTCAGAAACGTCTCGAGTCCGCTGAGGATAGGATTGCAGAGGAGCCCACTTCAACGCCACAACCGACGCGGCCACGCAACGATGATCTCAATGAGTTTCCTGAGATGGCAATGAGCTGCACGCGGTGCAGAGTCCATCGAAGCCCAGAACGTGAGAAATGCGACGGCAGCGGCGCGATCGACGGGAAACCGGCTATAAACTGGTACAGGAGTGGTTAACGGTGAAGATCACTCGGCAGACATTTCCAAGCGAAAGGGGAGGTTGGAAGCAGCGGATTGCGAGTGGCTGAAGCTTGTACCCAATGCACCGGGATGCGACGCAAAAGTTTCCTGTTCAGCCACGGTTTCCCTGCGTGCTGGGCGTTTTGAACCGTTCCCCGCATCAAGATCCGAGACGGTACTGTGGGTACCGTTTTCTCAAGAGCTGGCATCGCGCGTCACATTGGCTGTGGGGGCGGCGCAAACAAGGGGGGGGCGTTCCACCGTTGCATCTGGCAGCGTGCGCGTTACTTCGCGTCATGTGGCGGCTGCGACGCGCTGACATTGGACGGACAAGGAAGGTTGAAGCCATCCTGTGGCTTGACTAAGTGTCTGCTATGAACAAGGGTGGGCAGGGCTGCGTGAGAGGATTTTTGCTTTTCTTCCCCTTTGAGGGGCGTTCTCGGTGAGTCCTTTGGAAGACGCAGGATGAAGTCAGGCTTCTGGCATGATCCCGTCAATGTGTCTACATAGTAGCTCTTGAAGCGTTGTCTCGTCTCAACTCTTGAGAGTTTGAACAGCCCGGAAAAGGCTAACGCCAGACCAAGCCCAGGAAAATGCGCACGGAAAGCAAGGCAAAGCAAGAACTTCCCGCAGTAGCCTCGGACGCCGTCGAGTCTCAAGTCAAGCGAGATGCCACTTACTCCCTGGCCAGCCCTCGTCGCCCGTTAGGTCCCGACGGCACTAGGTTACTAGGAAAGGCAGCCTTTGGAAGCAATGGATCATCGATCGACTTCGCCGTGGCTGGCAAGTTGCGAGGGTGGATTTGACCCCACTGGTGACTAACGGGAGACTTGCCTCCCCCGTCCCCCGTTTTCCACGATTTACGGCGCCAAATGACCACCCACTATGAAAGCTATGGATGGTCATGTACCACTGTTTCCGTCTAGCCTGGCGGGAGCCCGCCCGCTTCCCGCGTGGTTGACGGCGGTTATCACGACAGTAACGACGGCTAGGCCCATGTTTTGTAACGCTACTCCACTCGAGCTTTGAATGTTAGCACTGATGGTGGTGCTGAAACCGACAGCATCCGCTAACATTGTTGACGGATCTGCATGGAAAGTGACGCTACGCTGATGAGCCGCTACAACATTACTGTACGCTGCGCCTTTGCGGGGAAGCCATGCTCACTACTACAAGGGGAGGAAAACGTGTCTTGATCATGGCCAAGTGTCGATTCGAGGGAAAAAAAAAAACCGGTTTACAATGCTTTGGCTAACGTCGAATAGGATACCCATAAAATTTCCCAAATAGCGTCCGTATCTCATGATGACGATGATGCACAAGTCTTTCATAATACAAGCGGTAGATGGATACCAATATTCCATCTGTCCACCAAATCGTCCCCCCCGCGCGCCCCCCTTGTCGAACCCAAACCGTTTCTTTTTACGGATGAATGACCATGGGGAATCAACAAAAGAAAACCCGCAAATTCCGGCAAAATGTGTCGAAGACATTTTGCCCACCACGATTTCCACGACTCCGTATAATAATTAAAAGATAAAAAAAAAAAAAAAAACCGACCCGGCGGAATGGATTGCGTTAAGATTTGTCCCTGGGAAAACGTCTCTCAGTTCCTGATTAAAAGACGAGGAGAAGCCCATTAGCCCATTATGAACTTGGCCTAACTAGCCCGTCCTTGTCTGCGAGTGAGAAAAAGAAAGACAGAACGGGTATCTAGTCGGAAGAGATGGAGACGGGCCAGACTGGGAGGAAAATCGGGGTTCACTTACAAGAGAGCCAATTCAAGGTCACCGTGGATACGCGCTTTCAACGTGATCTCAATATCGAGGTTGAGATCCAGGCGCAACCGCAGTGTATCGCTCTTGTCGCCGCCGCCGCCACCACCGCCGCCCAGGGCACCACCGGCAACGTTGCCTAGTGTGTTCTGGACACCGTTGGTGACACCGCCATCCGTGAGGCCGCCGAGGGGACCGCCCTGTTGCTGACCCTGCTGACGCTTCTGCATCTGCTTGCTCTTGCTACGGTTCTGGCGACGCTGGGGCTTCTCCTGCTGCTGTTCGCTGGGAGCTTCCGAAGTCTCGTCATCGGAGGCGTACTTGGTGTTGTTTCTCTCGCGAGGGGATGCCATTTTGGTGGGTTCGTTGAGCGACTGACGACTCTAAATGTGAAAGTTCAAAGATGGGCTAAAAGAACTTCTCCTGTTGGAAAAAAGGGAAGAAGGAACTGATATTAAGGGCCTTTTGTTTTATTCTACCGGTAAGTTAGAGATGCTTCTTCCAAAAGTCTGTTTCAATCCGTTGGGCTGGATGAGGACGGCAACATATAAGTGATTCTGGCCAGGAGCCGGAAGGGGGGGGGGGGGGGGAGTGAAGGGGGGTCAAAACAGGATGAAAAGCTTACACCCTCCCTCTCTTCTGATGAGATCATGTTGGACCCTGGGGAGACCCAGGTTCTCTCATCTCTCGCGCACCCCCCTTTGCGCATTTGCGTCACACCACTCGAGTCCCGAGATGTTCTGGACCGAAATGACGTTGAGAGGGCCAAGCGGCGTGTGGAGGAGGGGGCGGGTATACTGGGGCGGCCAGGGCGTTGGACGTGTCTCATGCTCCTGGTTTGGCCCCCGATCTACGCATGCCGTCCAAGGAGGATGCACGTTTTCCAACCCAACTGCATCGATGCCAGGCCATCACAAAAAAAAAAAAAAAAAAAAAAAAAAAAAAAAAAAAAGGAAAGGAAAAAGAGAGGAAAGGAAGTACATAGGTATGTGAGAATGGAGTCCAACATCCCTGTTTCTCATTCAGATTTCAACCACAGGCATACATACCTACGTACATATCGGTACCTAGGTACTCATATCCAATGCTGCGGTCCGGATGCTCATGCTAGAGGCTGATTCGATGATCCCTAGTATTTTCAATGCAAGCATGACGCACAATCAATTTACCTCTCGCCATCAAACAAGCTTCGTGTAAGTCAGTTTAAGCTCACAGGCTTGTCAAATGCTGTTTTGCACTGAGCTCACGGGGCTGGTTACAAATGTAATTTTCTAAACTCGAATCCATGCAAAAGCCTTTCCAGAAACGCCTCGGCACCTGAGCAGCTGCTCGTCCCAATTTGCATGTCGGTCCAGAAGCTCCGAGGCTCCTCGAACCTCCCCCCCTCCCCCCTTTCTTTCAGGTTATTCCACGGCGAACACACCCTCTTACCCATCTCTCTTTTTCTCTTCCCTCCTTCTCCGTCTTGGTCGATCTCCCTTGCTGACGCGCGTTGTGCCTAACCTCTAACGTAGCCACTTTCGATGCCTAGCGCCATCTGTCTCTTGAGGGAGATCTCGACGCAGTCCTCCTCCTCGTAACTCTCACGCAACCTCCCGTCGGGATCCCAGTAGATGGCCCACTTGCCGTTGTCTTCCAGGACGGCAACGAAGCCGAGGCCGCTGCCACGTAATGAGAGATACTTTTCGTCCTCTGTCCAACCCCATGGGCCTATGACGTGGTCGACGGTGTCCTTGCGGCCTCCGTGCCGCATGGCTCTGGTGTCAGCATCGACGTAGATCCAGTTAAGCATGGGCGGGTCATCGGATATGGTGGAGACCAGGCCACGGTACTGCTCCTCGCAAGGATAGTTGAAGTAGTACCCCGAGAACTTGTGCCCCGGGGCCGGTGCTAGGCTGTGGTTTATCCAGAGCTGTCGGTTGCGTGGGGGAGAAGATGTTAGCCTACCGGCCAACGGGGACGGAACGCAAGGTTTCGGTGTGTGCTAGTGTAAGCCAAGACAGACATGCAGACAAACTCGGGGCGAGGTTGGCCAAGCGGATGTGTCCCCAGTCGCCGGAAAGAAGGGGGATGTGTGAAAAGCACAGAATCAGGGAAAAGAAGGTGAACGTGCAGAAGCGGCTGCACAAACTGCAGAAGATGCAGCAGAGGGGGGGGGGGGGGGGTGGAAGAGGATGTGAGAAAGTCGAGGGCGAAAAAAAGAAAAAGGGTAAGGGAGGGAGGGGGTGAAGCGAACGAGGGCTTGCGGACTTGCTTGGGGGGAGGGGGTTGTTGGACTTAATGGGCGTACCTTGTTGTCGACGAGAACGACTGGACACTCCTCTTCTTTACCGTCCACGTCGAGGACGGTGGTGAGACTGAACTTGGCCTGCTCCTTTGCTGCGGCGTTCTGTTTCTTCTGGGCGCTGACAGCTTGTCCCGTGCCGATGACTGTGGGGATGGCGGTGATTGCCAGCAGACCGATGACCATGTTTCGGGTTCTTGGGAGGAGGGGGGGGGGGGGGGGGGGGGGATGAAATTTTGGTGAGTGGAAAAAAGATCAAGTGATGCAAATGAAAAAGTTGGCGAGAGAGGATCCGGTATATCGAGCGATGAACTGGACTGATCTCGGGAGGGAACGAGGACCCTCGTGCCCTCTTCTGCACAGCACGCTGTAGCGGTTGTTGGTGATGGCGGTTTGTTCTCGATCCGTCGTTCGGGACTCTGAAGTGTCAGAGTTCAGCAGGGGAGATCCGTGGGCGGCCCTTGAACCGCGTGCGTCGAGTTAAAGTGGAGCTGCGCAGCGCTGGGATTCCTCACTTCACGTCTCTCTACTCTTCGATATGTCACTGCGCGCGTCTCGAGAAGGGAGAGAGATGGTGGAAAGATGGCAGCGAGGATGGATCACTGGGGGACGAGGCAACAGGACAGGTTCCAGAAGAAACAGGTTTCCACCTGTGGGAGTGTGGGAAGGCCCGCGGTCATCATATTCAATCTCTGCTTATTTTCCTTTCTTTTCTTTTTTTCTTCTTTTTCCCCCTCCCGTACAGCTCACCAGCAATGAAGTCAAAGCACTGTACAATACGAATATTCAGTAGGTGGGAATCTAAGAGAGAGAGAGAGAGAGAGAGAGAGACAGAGGCACAAGGATGGAGATGCCCGCTTCGGGAACACCCCTGTCTGGGAACTTTGGCCACTCCGGGGTAGAGAGAGGAGCGGCGAGGTGAAGTGATGTGATGTGATGTATGTTATAGCCCAGCCCGCCCCGACCGGCCCCACAGATGTGGCTAGGTCACTTAGTCCAGACCGTTGGTTGTTCCCGCCCAAAAGGCTGAAAGAGGTGGAGGAGGATGCGACCGTTTTGGAAGCTCAATGGGTCTCGCATTCGCGTCAGTAAGCTTTTCGACGTCATTACACTCTACCGTCACCGTTTGGTCTGCTTCGACTGCTCAGTACACCTCATCCTAATGCCATGTCCGCGTGTAAGTGGTTGGACTGGAGCTCGCTTCCACACCCCCCTTTCGACCGTGGGTAGCTTCCAACAGCTCCCTCCTCCCTCTCTTGCATACCGTGACAGATCAGATTTTGGCCACTCCTCTCTCACAATCTCTCTCTCTCTCTCTCTCTCTCTCTCTCTCTCTTTCACACACGCATTCCTCCCAGCTCCGACGACGTCATTCTGCTTTGCTCCCCCTGCCGGGCCACACCTGCATGCCATCCCGCCCCCATGCCGAACAGGCTGGTGCGCGGCGCTTGCTCTGAAACTCCGATGGCTTTCTCATGGGACCCTGCTGATCGATATAGCGGTGTCTCTTACACTAGGTAGGGAGTTCGGACTGGGGAAACCTGCTTCTGTTTGTGCTTCTTCCCCCCCCCCCCCCCCCCCCCCCCGCCTCCCCTTCCTGCCCTCGTCCAAAACCTGTATTGGAAGTGATATCACAGCGCAAGCTTGCTCTCCCTCTCGCTGAACTCGAGGCACCGCGGGGCCGCAAAGGCCTAGACCCTTCGATGGCCCGTCTTGCCTCTAATTATACCCCCTCCTCAGGTGACAAGCGGTTACTATGTAACTGTCCACAATATCCCACACCCTATTGCGTCACAAAGGGGTCCCTTGAGCCCTGGTTTAGTTCAGCCTTGCTGGGGGAAGCTGCTCTTTTTTTCCTGTTTACGCTCTCCATGAGAAGAGGGGGGTGTGAGCGGGTTGCACGGTGTGTGAGGTAATGAATGCATGACTTTCTTGATGTATGAAGCTAGGGGACAAGAAAAAAAAAGAGGGAAGACATGGATTTAACTATCCAAGCCCGAGCCTGTACCATAACCTCCTACCTCTCCTCCCCTTTCCGGATGGTCTTTTGTCCCCCCATCTTTTCAGTTTTGGTTATTTTATCTCGACTACATTCATACAAATCGTAGACTGCAGAAGGAATCACCGTGAACAGTACTGTACCTTGAAAACTCTCACCCGCCCATATACACCACAACCTAGTCCGCCCGCTAGCTTCCCGCTGAAGATTGAACCGGGGGAGCTCGCGTAAACAAACCCCTTCTCACACACGAAACCCCATTCACATTTATGGACGACACAATGGCCAGGAACAAGAACAAGGTGAGTCTCCTCTCTCTCTCTCTCTTCCCGGCGCAGGCGCGCGCGGGTATTAAGCATTGGGTGTTAATCAGTAGTAGAAGGGCCAAGGCCAAGGCGCCGCCGGCAACCAGCAGCAGCCCGGCAGCAGCAAGCCGGAGGAACAACAGCCACAGGAGCAGCAGCCCGAGGGACAGCAGCCCGAGGGACAGGAGAAGCCCGAAGAGCAAAAGCCCGAAGGCACGACGCCCGTCGGCGAGTTCGGCAACCCCGGGGACGAGGCGCAGCCCGGCGCCGACAAGGACAAGCCTGACGATGCCCCGCAGCCGGAGGACGCCAAGCCTGAAGAGTCAACAGAGGACAGACCTCAGGACCAGTCATCACAAGACGAGGAGAAGAAGCCCGGCGAAGACATGAAGCCCCAAGACCAGCAGCAGCAGGACGCGCCTCAAGGCGACGAACAGAAGACCGAGGACGAACAGAACCTAACGGAAGAAGAGAAGAAAAAGAAGAAGCAGCAACAGAAGCTCGAAGAGGAGCAGAAGCAGCAGCAGTCCCAAGAACAATCAAAGACGCCCGGCCAGGAGACAAACGACAAGAAGCAGGAGCCGGCTTCGTCTTCGAACCAGCCCGGTGTCGAGGACGAGGAGGATACCGAGTCCAAGTCCAACCCGGCGGCAGCTGACAACAACAACGAGAAGCCCTCGGCGGCGGACCAGGCCACCAAGGACCAAGAGCCCTCAAAGCTGGACGGCAATGACGAAGAGGAGGAGGGTGAGGACCTCGAGGGCGAGTACTACGATGACGACGACGCCGTCGAGGATGAGGAGGAGTACAGCGGAGACGACAACGACGAGGAAGACTACGACGAGGATGAGGACGAAGACGAGGACGAGGACGAAGATTATGACTCGGAGGAGGACGATGAGGAAGAAGACGACGGCGGCTACCAGAATGGCCAGATGACGCGGCAGCAGCAGCAGCAGATGCAACAGCAGCAACAGCAGCAACAGATGCAGCAGCAGCAGCAGATGCAGATGCAGGGCGGCGGCGGCGGCGGCGACGGCGGCAAGAACCCGCTGAAGCTGCGGCTCGACCTGAACCTCGACATCGAAATCACCCTCAAGGCCAGGATCCACGGCGACCTGACGCTGGCTTTGCTGTAAGTGTCTTAACCCCCCTCTACCTACCTTCTCCATATCTTCCACCGCCCTGTTCTCTCTTGGTGTTTCTCTTCCTTTCTATTCGACTCCTGCATCCGAATCGCACCGAGTCACACTTCCCGTGCACGGGCAAAAGCTCTTTTCAAGGGGCTGCTCAGCTGCGAGTCTGTGCCTTTTTTGTCACACCCCTCTCCTTGCCCATTGCACTTCCCGACCTGCCTTACTACTTACTGCATGTCCGAACTCTATCGTGTAATGCGATCCACTGATTATCGGTGTCTATCGGAACGCGCGCGCGCTGTCTCTTCTCTCTCTCTCTCTCTCTCTCTCTCTCGGCAGCGAGTCAGCCAGCCCCGGCACGAAAAAGAGAGCGCTGGATGTCGACATCCGGTTCTCTCCGTTTTTCTCCTTTTTGGTGCAGTGGAGCGAAAAAAGGGAAAAAAAAGTCGAGTCCACAATTCCGTTTTGGACCTCTCCAGTTTTGTTGTCTCTTTTCAAGAGTCAAGAGTCAACAGACTGGATCCTGCACAACCTATCCCCCTCTGGCCACGCGAAAGTTCGCTGGCCGTTGTAAGGAGAAAAAAAGAAAAAAAAAAAAACGGGGGCGCACCGTTTCCGAGCGCCTCAGCTTGAACCCGAGCGAGCGGTTTCTGGAGAACCGATTACAACGCCTTGCCCCCCCTGGTTGTATTGGTTCCCGCAGTCATTGTGACGACACACTGAGCAAAGCTGCCTGTCCTTGTCGTTCAGAGACCGAAGAAAAAGAAGGAAAAAAAAAAAAAAAAAGCCCGTCCAACGCTCTGGGTATTTCCTTTTGTCATGCCGATTTAGAAAAACACAAATCGTCTTTCTCGTTCAAAAAGCTGACTGCATAGGGACATGGATTAGAGAGGAGATGTGAACCGTCCGCCTGTCGACCAAACCTTTACTTGCAGCTTTTCGCCAAGGTTTTTTTTCTTCTTTTTCCGAGTCCCCTCCATCAGCATCATCGAGTCCGTCATCACTTTAATGATCGAAATGTTCCAACATACCAAATCAACGGCATAAAGGCGAAAACATGTGCGTTGCGGAGGCGCAGCGGCATCTTTTTCTCTCTCTTTTTTCTCTTTCCGTGTAACGAGTTTCCTTTGTCACGCCCTCCCAAAGATCGGAGAGAGTAAGACGGCCGCCTCGACGAGTTCGCTATTCTCCCTCAAAGATGGTGTTTTATTATTGGCTGGCTGGTAGGAACTGTGTATGCCTGGTGTTGAGCCGAGTCCCGCAGCGAATCGAACTCTGTTAGGTCAAGCGGAGGATCTGATCCGATGCCCAGTGTAATTTTAGGCGCTGAATAAGATTTACTTCCCATCAATCATCCGCAGCTGTGCGCAAGGGGCTGTCATCGGTCTGAGGTAGAGTATGACAGTGGCTAATCGGTGTGTGACTCTGGGTTTCCATCGCAAGCACATGGGCTCCGGCCGCATGATCTCACATCTCATCTCTGTCGTGATCGTGTTCTTTTTTTCGGCCACATCTTTTGGGTTGGTTTAGTCCGTTTCAAATGCCTAACAAGTTGTCCGTTTAGCTCAGTGTCGTGTAACTTTGCTTCGGTCTCGGTGTGCTCGCCTGACACTGGTGAGCGAGAATCACAAATCCACCCCCACCGCCAGCGAGCTGCAATCTGGCGAAGCTAGGTAGCTCGCATCCATGCCTTGAAGTTGCCAAGCACTAATCTCCGTTTGGGGAGGCCCTCCCTCGGTTCCGATAGTCTTCACACCAGGAGGGAGTGTGCTAAAGTGTGGCTGGTGAAGCACCTAGTCCGAACGCGGGGCTTGTACCCGAAGCGAGAGGCGGTCCCGGCAATCACATCATCAATGGAGACGGCAATTCGCCAAAGTCGGTCGAGCGAGTGCAGTAGGTATAACGATGTAGTAGCGATGAAGTGCCTATGCGGCCGATGTCCAATGATGAAACATTTCAGCCTCATCCGGAGCCCACCGAGGGGCGACCGGTGCAGGGGGGAAAACCTGTTTTTTGCACCGTCTCGACATCGGGCGATCGCTGTCAGCGGCAGCCCTCCCTCCCAAAAATACGCAACGGGTGGTCCACGGGGATCCAGAACGGAAGGAGAGTTTCTGCTCCATAAATTTGAGTCATGTTCCGTACCGCTCCTTGGGCGCCGCCCGCCCTCCCGCCCACCGTCGTACCCGCGGGGATCGATCATATTTGACCGTGCTATCGAACCAAGCTGGACAAAGCGCTGAACGATGGTGGTCGGGTGGTTGCAGCTTAAACACCACTCTGTTCGGACGACGCGTGACTGGGTAAGTGCGTCCGTGCCAGTACAATGGAATTGTGTTACGGTTCACCCGACGCCAAAACGGCGTCGGGTGCGCCGTGCCACCGAGAGATGTCAGATGCTTGGTGCATAGTACATTGCCAATCGAGACGGCTATCTGCCACTGGCTATCGACGTCGGATCTCGATCACTGCTGCTGGAGCCCGGGTCAGATGGGGGGAGTTTCTCGAAGCGGATAATGAGCGACGGGGACAAGATTGCGCTGGGGGGGCTGTCGGTCGACAGGGGGCCGCGTGGCAGAACCGAGACACCCGGAGGAAAAGCGCCGAGGGAGGACCATGACGGTGATTCTATCTTGTATTTGTGCATACCAAACCATGTCCATGGATGAGAATGGTTGGTGCCGAAGATGGTGTGCAAGGGGGTTGCAGGTGCCGCGCACTTGGCGGCCCATGCGACGTCAGGAGCGGGGCGGAAGAGGGGTGCCGTGTAGCGCTGGCGCCAGGAATAAAGCCACATTTGGCAAAACGGTGGGTGATCTGGAAAAGAAAACGGTAGAATGGATCCGTTATCGACGTATTGCTGTCTTTCGTTCACAATAAGAGCAAAAGTTGATGTTGTAGAGTATCGGACACGATACTTTTACTGTGGTTTTCCAACGGAGCAAGTATCATTCTGTACCCGCGCGATCTTAAGAAGGGACCGCCTTGTATCAGTGCCTCAATTGTAGAGAATTGACGCCAACTCCCGCTTTCCAGGGCACACTCCTACCTGCAGGCAATGGATGGTACCAGTGGAGTTGGCAGCTGTATGCGAGGATTGCAGGCTTGCGACTCTGGCAAACAAATTTGCGACTAAGCGAGATGATCCAGGGCAGTATTCTACCACATGTCGTCGTTGTCGATGCAGTCAAGCTTAGATGACGGTGGCGGCGAGGTGGGATTCGTGCGGATGTCGACTTCTGGTGTGATGGGAAAGCATGTTTCGGTGTTGGGCTGTTTGTGGTACAGTTGACTGGGTTGACGTAACACTGCCGGGTAAGGGAACTTGTGGTTTCCACCGCGGCGATACGACATCGGATCGCAATGGCGTGCTAGTGTTGTGCAGCTAGTTTACGATATACCGGTAGATTAGGTAGTCCAGCGAGGGGAGAGAGGGACGGACGGGCACGTGTTGCACAGCCAGGAAAGCAGCAAGCCTCGGAACCGAGCATGTTCCCGGCCGAGAGGATAAGATACGATAAGATATGGATAAGAAATAGATATGATATGATAAGAGTGGCGGTGCTGAGTGTGGCAGAGGCGGGGTTGTGGCTGGACCTTCTCTTGGGAAACCATAGTGGGGGTCCGGGGAACAACGCATGAAGCATGACGGAGCTCCAAACCAAGCAACCCGACTAGACTCCTGGGCGTGGTGGCCGTGACTGACAAACAAACAGACGCGTCTGATAATAAACAACCACAACCACGATAACCACCGCCAGACAATCTCTCCATCTCTTACGGAAACAGCGGCTTCGTTTTCCCATCAACATCCAGAGACCAGCGACACCCACCCTCCATCCGCCCCCCCCCCTTTAGCAACACGTCCGCCCGCAATGCCTGATATCAACTCCGTTACCGCCTCGCCACATCCGCAAAGCACATCTCGACGCTCTTCCTCTCACCAGATGCCGCCTCCCCCGCCTCCGGGCCAGTCGTCCGACTCTTCCTCACTCAATATCCTCCCATCCAACCAGAACACCGTCAATCACTCCAACCCTTCCATCGGGTCTCCGCCAATGGCCTCGTCGACCCTCGCATCAGCACCGGCCGCCCCCGAGCCATCCGTTTCCGGCCCGGGCCCCATCCGCCACCCGCGACCCATCACGGCGTCCGATCTCCACATGCAGCTCGAGAAGGAGCAAGAGGCAGTGGTACGTCTCCGAGGACCCGGGCTCACTATGCTGCTACCTAGGTAGATAGCTAACCCGCGCATAGGTGAACCGTCTTACACGAGAGCTCCAGCTCCTCCGCACGGCCCAGAACGCCTCGGTCGTCTCGAACGCCTCGTCGACGTCTGCCTCCAACACCACCGAGGGCCCCGACACCCACCTTATGTCCGGCGCCGCCTTCTCCACCCCCTCCGTTCCCTCCAACAGCTCCCGCCGACACCACCGCACCGCCTCAAATGCGAGCTCCCGAAGCCAGACTGCTGTTGCCGGCTCGTCTGCCGCCTCTACAGCCTCCATGCCAGTGCCGAGACCTACCAACCCCGCTCGCCAAGACAGCATTGCCTCGCGTCACAGCCTGTCCTCGTCTCCCGCACCATCTTCGCAGCACCATCTGGACCCGAGCGGCGGCGGCTTGACATACTTTCAGCAGCAGCGCCTGCCTCATCAGCCCACGGGAGGCACGTCGGTCTCCCACACCCCCGGGGGCAGTGAGTTGCAGCTGTCGCCTGGTCTCATGCCCACCACGTCGAGGTACGAAGAAACGGCGCTGCATCGCCAGGAGCTGGAGAACGCCAAGAAGGAGAACGAGGCGCTCAAGCAGCGAATACGCGATCTGGAAAAGCTCGTTCGGGAGAAGACAGCTGGGCGGGAGAGGAGCGGGAGCACCGGCAGTGCTGCGGCTGGGATCGCCACCACTGTGGGTGTGACGACTGGCGGCGCCGGCATTGCCGGCCCCAGACGGCCGGGAGGCGACCGGGAACGGTCTTTGACCACGATGAGCGTCGCCAGCAGTGTTGCAGTCGGTGTGCCTGACGAAGAGCTGCAGGTGGGGGAGAGTGCGGCAAGCTCTGGGTTGAATCCTTGAGCTGCTTTGTTCTGGGTTATTTCTTTGGACTAGTATTATTAGCAGCGATCAGATGACAGTAATGGGTCATGGCTTACGACTGAGACGGAATGGCGTTGTGCTTTTTCTTTCTTTCTTTTTTTTTTTTTCTCTGTATGGACTTTCGAACGGAGAGCACTTCTCTCCTCCGCATTAACCTGAATACGAGGTCCAACATTCATAGTAATGAGAACAATTGCCAACAATATGATTCTCGTGCTATGACGACCTTTGTCTGCATGGCATTCAGTGACTAGTTTTTTCACTTCGATGTTCTCCACAAGGATAAGTTAATTGGAATAAGCTCACTGACTGTTTTATACAATTAGTAAATCAGAATATTCTCAGCTTTCATTGTAACTGAAGAAAGGCTTTGTGATATATACCAAAAAGGGAGTGTCATTCAATGAGATACAGAAACATCCCACATTTGACAATATGGCTGACTAGCTGGGGACCAAACATTGACTTGGGCTACAGGTGGTCAATACTTTAAACGGTCTTGAAGTGCTCGCCATCTCCACATGCTAGAGTAACTGCTTGCTGTTCTTTGGTCACGTTGAACTCACTTAAGGGGAATGCGTCTAAGCCCTGTTCTAATACCTCTAGTTGCTCTAGAAGCAAACCCGGATGAAAAATCTCACCAATACCCGGAGCCCGTCGACCCTCCAACGACATTCCTGGACCACCACAGTTTGGGCTTCGCGGTCCTCCTGCATCTACCAAGCCAGGCACTGGCATTCTTTGCCGCACCAAAAGCTCTGGCACCCGAAGACGCACTTGGGCACCATGCCCCGCGCGCAGCAGTGGTTGCAGTCGCCGTCCGAGCCGCACCCCATGATCTTGAACGTCGCCGTGCACCCTTTGCACACGCACTTGCCCCCCCCCCCCCGCAGCGCAGGTTCTCCTCGCTGCCGCACGCCCTGGAGCTCGAGTCGCAGTCCCTGTCGGAGCCGCACTTCCAGACGCGGCACCGGCAGGCGTTGGACAGGCAGAGACCGCGCTGGTTGGCGGTGCCGCAGGAGAGGCCATCGCAGTGGGTATCCACGAGGCAGGTTGCGCCGGGGGCGACGGGCGCCGCGTGACACTGGCAGACAGGACCCGCGCCTGGGAAGTCAATCGGCCCGCCACAGGTCGGGGTGTGGGGGGTTTCGCAGTCGATGTTGGCGCAGTCGGAGTCCGCAGAGCAGGCTTCGAGGAGCTTCCTGGGCTTGCCGCCGTCCTTGGAGCGGCAGTCGGGGCGCTGGTTGTCGTGGCACTTGAGAGATGAACAGTCCTCCTTGATGGTGCAGTTGTTCCCTGGATGTTTCTCGGGATTCCAGGCAGAGATTGTGAGCGTGAATATGGATGAGACTGTCTATGAGACGCTCGCGGATGTCACTGTGAGGTTGCTCATAAAGACCGCTGTTGAAGAGATGCGTGGTAATGAAGACCTTGACGGCGAGGCGCCTGTAGAGCTGCTCCTCGAGGTGCTTGACGTCAGGGACGGGTTCATAGACCGCGCAGTCGTAGTAACGTCGGGAAGTAGCTTTGATACGGGAAAGGTAGGGGTTTGTGAAGCACTCAGAGTCGTTGTGAAGGTAGCAGAGATCGTGACAGTCAAAATTCCGGTGTTACTCGGATTCTCAAGGATGACGCATTGACAGAAGCCGCGGTAACAGGCACTGAAACGGTCCTGGGGATAAGAGAGCGAGCTGCATGCAGAATTGTTGAAGCAGGCAAGCGTAGGCTCTGGCAATGCGGCCGTCTCGACTTTTGTGGCCGAAGCGGACTCTCTGGAACTGACGACCATCCTGCAAGCCTCGATATCATCTTGTCTACGACGCACAGGTGCTTTGCCTCCAGACGCCGCCATCTCCGCGCCGGATCTGCACCAGGACTTCTCAAAGAGTATTTCCTTTTCGAAGCGGACGCGAAGCTTCCTCTCCTCGTGATTGCCCTCCCTGTGCTTGGGATGGTACTGCCAACTGAGGATACCCCAGTGCGGCGGGATCTGCGGACCGCCGACGGCGAAGTCCATGCGGGCGGGGTAGGCCTTGACCAAGATGTTCTCCGGGTTGACGCCCCAGGAGACGAACCTCTCGTACACCTGCTGTATCTGCCAGTCGTATTGTACGCGCGGCATGGCAAGGTTCCTGTAAGAGCGCGTGACAATGCCCACCCAGACGAACTCCTTTTCCTTGACGTTGAACGCACCCTTCTCCATAAACATGTCCTTGAGCCCGGGGTTACGCCCCGGGAACTTTTGCTCGTACTGCTGCTTGAAGTGGCCCTTGGCCTTTCCGTCTTGGAGGAAGTCGAGAAACCCCTCCTGGAAGTACTCTACCGTCGGTCGGGGGTAGTGCTGCTTCCAAAAGTCAAAGGTCGTCCTGCCGTGGGCCTCGCCGCGGGCGTGCGAGGAAATCTCCCAGACGTGGCTGGTCCAGACCGCCTCGGGCGACGCCACAACGATCACGGAGCAGCCCCATATGGGACCGGAGCCTCCGAAGCGGGGCCGGTCGGCCACGGTGCCGTCCATCTCCTGCTTGAATGCGACCAACGTGCTGGTGGCCCAGTTCTCGAGGGTGTCAGGATGGCCACCATAGCCGGCTCCACGCTCGTTGACTACGTTCCGCATGCGGTCCCACCACCAGGTCTCGCCCTCGACAGCATCTTTGGGGTCGATCATGATGTCTGTCGAGAGTTCTCTCTCAGCCCTGCTCGGACCGTTGGCTGGGGGCAGCTGGCGCTTCTGCGGTTGGCCAGAGAGGGGTGGAGGTGGGTATTTGCGGTAGTCGCCGCAGAGACCTTCCGGGCCGCCGAGTCCGCAAAGAACGAACCTCCCGCAAGTGTCATCTTCTTGCCTGGAACGGAGAGGGGCCGGCCGGAGACCGGCGGGCGGCCTGTTCGGATTCGGCTGGAGATCGAAGTTGGACGGAGGAGCATTCGGGTCAGCGCGTCCGCCTCCGCACCAGGCCTCACGATGAATCACGTTCTTCTCATAGCGCATCACGAGCTCTCTCTGGCCGCTGGAACCCTTGGGAGTGTACAGCCAGCTAAAGAGGCCGTCCCACGGGTGCGCGGCACGGATAACTGGCGGCGGCGTGGCCACGCCAAAGCCGACGTCAAAGTCCTCGCCCAGGTCCAAGCGAGGTTTATACCCGTATATGGTGATGTACTTCTTCTCTATGTTGATCTTGTCGGAGAGAAATTTGAGCAGCCTCCTGTTGCTGCTTTTGTATGTCATCTCTCCGTTCTCTTGGGTCGGGAGGAAGACGATGGTACGAAAGAACCCAGAATCTTTGGGGTGCAGAGGCCCGCCAGCCTGGACTAGGGGCGCGAGGGCAGGATACTGCTCCTGGTCAGGGAAGTCTGTGGACCCCTTCTGGAAAAAGTTTTTGACGTTCTGCTTGAAGTAGTAGTCTATGTCGATTCCGTCACCAATGTAGAAGAACTCCTCATCCTCCTCGGTCATGAAGAAGTTGGGGATCTCCCACACGTGGCTGGAAAACACACCTTGGGGAGAGAAGGCAACGACCATAACACACCCCCAGACGGGCCCGGCGCCGCCGCCAAGCGGCACGTTTTTGAACGGAGTCCAGGAGGACGAAGAGTCCATGCGGTCCTCGCTGCCAAGGTGGAGGCCAGGGCCGTAGGTTTTTACGATGCGGCGCATCCTCTCCCACCAGTCAAACTCGCCCTCCGCCCAAGTATCGGGCTCCGTGATGGTGCCTTTGAGGATGTCCTCGTCCCCACGAAACCTCGAGCTTCTTGAGGGAAGATTCTAGAGTGTCCCGCTGGCAGACAGGGCATTTTTTGGGCATGCAGGCGGCGGTACGCTCCGGTCTCTTGGTGGTGAAGGAGGTCGTGGTGGTGGTCCGGATGCTGGTGCAGACCTGCGTAGTCCGGCAGGTCGCGGTGGCGCAGCTGGTGGTGTAGCTGCTCGTGCCGAGACTCTTGATCTGCGAGACGACGCATGGCTGAGTGCAATGGGGGGCAAGGGTGTAGGTGACGGTGCAAGACGAAGAGGTCAACTCTGACGTGGTGATGGATTCTTTTGGTTTATCGGGCTCGGTCTCGCCGTTTCCGCCGCCGCCTCCTCCTCCTCCGCCGCCGCCGGATGGCGAGTTTGTTCCAAAACCAATGCTCACGCCAAAGCCGAAAATGTCGCGGAGAGCGGTGCTGAGGACGCTAGTGCCGAAGCCGTTGCCCAAGTCAATGCCAAAGTTGATACCCAGGTCAATTCTCAAGCCGTTGAGAAACGAGTCTTCATCGTCGTCGTCGTCGTCGTCGTCGTCGTCGTCGTCGTCACTGTCATCTCCGTTATTATCACCATCGTCATCGTCCGAATCATTATCATCGTTTCCGCTGTCATTATTCTCCCCATCGTCATCATCGCTACCATCATCACCATCTTCACCATCGTTATGATCACCATCGCTGCCTCGGCTACCGCCCGACCTGGTAATAGTAGTATGACCAGACGAGGGGTCAGTCTTCGGCGCTGTCAGCTGAGCAGACGACGTAGGGATAGTTGAACTATTATCCGGGGAAGGTGGCAGCCGGGGCTTCTCTGGCCACGGGTACCCGTTCGAGTTGGATGATGAATTGGGTAAGCAGACCTCCTCGGGGACAAGACAGGATGGGCTGCAGAGATCTAACGAAATGCAGGCAGGCAAGTGAGTTGCGATACTATTGCCGCTGACGCTCGTGGTTGTAGGAATTTCGATAGAGAGCCAGGTCACGCTGGTAGTCTTATAGGTCCCATCAGCCTCAGCTAAGGTCGCTGTAAGAGGTTCAACAGTAGTGATACCTCCAGGAGGCACAATCACTGGGACAATGGTGCTTGTAGCTAGCGTACTGATTGATGAGACCTTGCTGGATGTTCTTCGAGTGTTGGGAACAGCAATGGTGGAGGTGGTCTGAGCTGGCAGGGTGCTTGATGCGGTAGGAGTGGCAGCGGGGGCTGAGGAACTAAGCGAATCGGGAGTCGTCGGTTCTGAGAGAATCGAAGAAGAACAGACCAAGGGCTGTGTGTGAATAGATGACACGGGGCTTCTCAAAGAGACAGTCGTATTGGCACCACGATTACTGCCCGGGGTACTAAGCAATGAAGAGAAAAGGCCTTTGGTTGTGTTATCCCAGAAAAGAGTTCGTGAGCTGATCTTCCCATCTATCATTGTGCTAGGACCAGTCCAAAACACTCCAGAAGACGTACTTGTATGGTTTAGGTGAACAGAGGACGACTTGCCAGAGCTGATGGTTGCGTTGGGGTGGTGAAACCAAGATATTGAAACGGAGCTTGCGATGGTACTGACGATGCTATCGAGAGTTACCGTGTTGGAAGTACCAGTATGTGAGGCATTGGACAGTGTGGTAAGCTCAGAAGTCGACGCCAGGCTCTCAGAGATGATGGGGTCGTAGATGGTGAAGACGGTGGTGAAGGTAGCTGGTACAAGAGTAACTTTGCCGTAGGAGCAAGGACAGATGGGAGTAGATTCATTGTGGAAGATGTGGGGAGCGGTACTGAAGCTCTCACAACTGCATTCAGGAACAGACTTGGATGTTAATTGAGCACCTAAATTGCCCTGGTTAGTTTGGCATTTCATAACCAAAAAGGAACAACAGTGAAGCAGTGAGGAAATACTCACACGAAAATCCCAGAAGAAATAGATGGCATAAAAGCATCATCCATAAAACAGGGAGAGTCCGGTTGCGCCAGACAGTGCCCATACTCACCGCTGGTGTGTGGGCAAGTGAACCGGAAGAAGTAAGCAATAGTGTTTGCTGGAAGCTATATAGAGAAAGTGGGGCAATAAACCTGGAAGAAGTACGGGGTACGCAAAGGTTTTGTGTTTCCGCGATTGCTGCTTTCCCCTGTGGTGGTGAGAAGAGGCGAGAAATAAAGACGGTAGAACTTTGGGCGACAGTGGATAGAATCAATGCACTCAGTGGAAAAGGACAGAAAGGTAGACTGAATAAACATACCTTCTCTCACTTGGGAAGAACGCTTGAAAGCATTTATGAGGAGTAGGGGGAAACACAATATGGACTCTTGACCTTTCTTTGACTCGTATCTGCATCTAGATGTATTAGGACACCCAGAGAGTGGGGGCAACTAGAAACCATAGATCTCGGGAAGAATGACATCCACCTAGACTGAGTTCTTTGCAGCATTTGATTTCCTCATCCTAGAATCAGAGTGTTGTGTAAAGACAAGGCCTAGGGCACCTCTGATCTAGCTACTGATCATATTCGTCAACTTGTTCTCTCTCGTGAAGCATATGTTAAAGAAGTCGGGGTGGGGGGGGGTTTCATGAAAAAGAAAATCCCATCTTGTCTAGACCGCTTTGCTTGCTGGCTTGACCATGGTGTTGGATCGAATTAGTCGACCTCTTAGCTGACGGTTGTGGGCCAATATGAAAATAAATGGCATCATAGGGTCTATTATCCAGTATAGGTGGTTTATGTACTATGTGGAACAGCAAATAGGCTCGCTCAGTTCAGTTTAATGATAGGTAAACATAATATGTGTCGCGATGGCTTCACATACCATCGTGGATCCGGGTGGGGCCGGCTCCGGAACCGGATCATAGTTATCCCGGCACTACTCGGCCGGATCCACCCCACCAGGAGCGTATATATACGATCCGCCGCAGAGTCCCTACTCGTGCCCCGCACCCGCTGACTAACGGGATTTCGGGCAAGCTACGGCAGACTGCAAGGCCAACTCCGCCAAAACCAAATTTTGGCCTGTTTTTATTGTTAGGTAGGCCCCTACCCCATAAAACTTTACACCCTCCTACTTTAACGAAATTTAAATTATTGAATAATGCATTTACTAGGTAGCACGCCTATTTACTATTATGTATTGTAATAACCCTACTTTCTACGGGGCCGTACACGCACGTACAAAACCCAACATAAATAATTATTATTATTCTAAACTCTTCTTCTTTCTACATCTCTACTTATTCCTTTATCCTTTTACTATGGGGTTAACTACCCCTTTTTGCCCATCATCAGGCAAGAACCACTATGTCCTTAAAACTACTAACAATTGGAAGGCGTGTGGGCATTGTGGTGCTGACTTACAGTCTATTACACCTTATGAAGATACTTGTACAGATCCAATCGACCTCACGTCTTCTCCAGAAAGACCTATCTCGAAGCGTTCAACTCCAAGACCCTCTACACCAACTTCAGCCCTTTTCGTACAAGGTTCAACATCTTCAAACCTCCTTGACTCACTCCATACTGGGTCGCAAGAACGAGAACGGAGTATTCAGCAAACTAAGAAGGTCAAGAAGTCTCCGTTAATTGAGTTATCTATTACTCTTTACAACGCAACATACTTTGAGACAGACGTATACGGCATTCAAGTCCCAACATACACTAGTGTTCAGCCTATCAAGAAGTTTATCAGCAAGATACAGTTCAATCTATTCACAGTCTTTCCATCACATACAAGTATGATGAAGAGTATTATCTCTAATTTTACTACCCAACAACAATTCCTTAGTAAGGAGTGGAAAGCTATACCAATCAACACAAAAAACCCATGCGATATCTCAGAGTATCGTGACGCTGCCTATCAAGCTACTACACTTCAGTTATTTCTCTCTGAGGCTTCAATCTCTTACGAAAAGGATACATACCACCTGACTATTGTCACACAAGTCCAAATCGAACCGCCAACTATTGAACCTCAAGTATCTCGAAAAGGCAAGGCCCGTACAAAGCCAAACACTTCTAATCAACAAGATACGGCAACTAATACACCCCAAACAACATCAAAACCAAAGACAAGGTTATCAACAGGCACTATAATTAAACCTACAGTAAAGGTCAAGGAGGAGCTAGAGAGCAAAAAGGCAAAAATCAAGGAACAAGTCCAAGAGGAAAAAGAGGATATCAAGGAGGAGGTTATATGTAAGGGAGGAGAAACGTACCAGAGGGGACACAAACGTACACACTCGCATGTTGATTCTTAAAGAAAATAGAGATATATAGTCCTTATTCACTACTGTCTTCTTCCTCACTTTCTACTAGAGAAGTATTTACACTTTCTAAACTAATACCAGACTGTTGAAGTTGTTCTTGAACCCATGCAATTCCTCCTTGTGGCTTATCTAGAAGGGAGACCTCTGGTTGGTGTTGTTCTTCAATATACTTATTTAAATAGGTCCGAAGGTACTGGTACGCATCAAGAGACGGATATACAGTATCTCCAACTTTTGTCTCAGGTGTAAGTATAGACTGACAAGAGTCTATAATTTGTGTACAGACCTGTATAGTGTCTTGAGGAAGGAATTCATCAATATCACTATTGCCCTTTACAAGAGTAAGTAACTCTTGTACTTGCTGTTGATCAATCGTCTGCCCAAAGTCCTGTGCTGTTTTAGCGTCTGGTTGATAATAGAGGTACCATGGTTGACCAGTAATAACATGTGGTCTCCCCTTTTGACGACGGATTCGATGCGAGTTCCAGACTTGAACAAACGTTGTAAAGTCCTTACGGACAAGTGGCATATAGATAAATAAGAGTGCAATCTGATCAGCTAGTATATGTGAGGAAAAGAGATTTTGTAGCTCAAGCAACTGGAAATATTCCTATACTAGTTAGTATAAATATATATAAGATATAATATAAATACTTACTCTCCAGTACGCTGACTGCCCTTGGCAGAGACGGTTCCACCAGCTCTCAATCTTAACGTTATGGATACTTTTCCCAAATATCCAACAGTTACGAAAAGTAACAGGTGACTCTAATGTTGAACGTTGCTGTGCAAGGTGGTAATGAACACCAGCTGTAAGGACAGTCTCTTTACCCCGATCTGACCGAATTCGTAAAGGTGTATACCCACGTTGTTGGATAACAGTAAGGTATTGGGCAAGAACGTTCCGAGACGTATGGGCTGAAAAGCCAATATAAAACCATACAATAAACCGTGAATAGGCGTCAATAGCAGCATAAACCTCAAACCCAAATGGTAAAAGCTTATCATATGCGTCAAGAGACCAGATATAATTTGGGCCAGGAGTTGTCCAACCTTTACGGCGGTATCGTATCTCTTGAAGACGGTTATTAACTTGGGTTGGGAATGTTTGGCGATATAAGGTAAATAACGGGTCTCGGCTAATGATGTGCCCTTGCTGGCGAACCCACGTATATAGGTATTCACGACCGTACCCCTCAACACGGCGGGTAACCTCAGGTGAACTTAAGAAGAATTCCCTAAGTTGTTGTTGTACTTGAGTAATTCGCTCGGGTGGCTGTCGTCTCCAAAGCTGATTATGCTTACGGATAACTGTAAGGCCATGAGGTGTAATTATAAACCCCTCTGATTGAAGTGTATGTAGGATATTAGTGTCGTTTAGGCCAATTTGAAAGAAAAGCTCTTGAATACGGGCAAGTAATTCTTCTGAAAATATTGTACGCTCTTCTCGCCGGATGCCCCATTTTCTAAGCTGCCGTTCAAAGGTACGCTTTGCAATTTGGATATTATGGGTTTCTGATATATGTGTAAGAATAGCATCATAAGTCCACTGTGCTTCCAGCTTCTCAGTAATTAATGGGCGGAAGGGTAAAAGATTAATAGAAGGACGCGGCATCTTAGTAATAGAATGTAATGTTCATAAACATCTGTACGGGGGTGTAGGGCTCTGTACAGATATAAATACCTATATACACACGAGTCAGAAACTGTCACAAGACCGTATCAAGTTTTTCTAAATTATGCATGAATGTTAAAGCCCGTACGGGGGCGTACGTCACAGAGCAGGAGAGAACATGAGTCATAAGTACTGTATTGCCTTATGAGTGTCTGTACGGTTCCGAAAGCCTATGTAAGGGATTGTGGCTGCCAATTGCCCGCCCTGCCGATGTGTACGCCAATGTACGCCAATGTACGATACCGCGTACTATCCTATGTACCAAAACTGCTATGTACGTGGGTGTATGGGTTCGTATCCATCTAAACCTCGCTGTCGAGTTCTGTAAACGTTAGTATAAAGGCCTACAAACCTGTACACAGCTGTACATACCAGATTCGTGCTCCTCGACATCGTCCGCGATCGACTCAAGAGCCTCCGCCATGGTACGGAGGTGTACAGACGGGACCTTGCTCAGACGGGTCTGTAGATCGCGGGACATGCCTGTACGGCGCTTCTTCGCGATACGACCGGTCTTGACCGGGGTCGTACGGGCTAGTACAGGCAGTTAGCAGAGCGTACAGGTCAAGGTCAGTGTGTACGGAGACGTACGGGTGATATCGGAACGGCTCGACTTTGTACAAGTATGGCCCTCGGACGAATAGTTGCAATTGGTGCAGCACATGTCCGTAAAGGACACACACTTCTCGAACAAGCCTTTACCGTTGCGACACTTGGTGCACATGTCCGTACCGGTATTCTCGGTACCGTACACGTACGTCCAGATGGCATCACAGGCTTGCGGGCGCGAAGTGTTGATGTCCGGGACCGTACGGCCCAGTCGAGTGATTCTCGGGCGCAGTTCGATCATGCGCTGGGGCTGTACGGGTCAGTACTGAACTGTAGCGAGTAGAGCGGGAGTGTACAACGTACTACGGCAGTGGTAGTATCGCACTTGCGAATGAACGTGCCTGTGACGTTTCGCTTCGCCTCTGTACGGGTGTGTTAGCGGGTGTATAGGGGTGTAGGGGAGGGTACATACCTTCAAGGAGAAAGGCGGTCATGTCCGGGGACGTAAGGTCCTGTGGAAAGCTGTGCGGCTGTGTATCGGGGGGATCGGGAAGGTTCACTCCCTGAATGTCCTGGGGAATGGTGGTCGCCATTGTGCTGATGTGTACGGGATTGTACTGTCTTGTCTTCTGTAGAGTCATGTTAGCTGATGTTCTGTACGGCTGTGTACGACGATGTAAACTCCGCGACGAGCTTGTACAGAAATCCGTTGCGTTTGCCATTTTCGCAACGAGAATTAGCCCAAAAGTGAGCACACTTTCACTGTCAATTGAGACAGCAAAAGGGCCAAATCTGGGCCAATTTTCGCTGCGAAAAAAACCACTTGTTCACAAGCTTATTTTCAATTGAAATAAAGCAGTAAACGGCGTACAGCGGTATATCGCATTGCAAGGATCCGTGCTGCAAGGTTCGTGGCGGCAGCGGCGCGCGGCGCGCGGCAGGGGGGGGGGGGCGTAACGTACGGCGAAAGTTGTGTGGGTTGGAAGGGAAAAAGAGGAAGGGATCGGCAGAAGAAATTGGTAAGGCAACTGGCAAGGGTGGGGCAGGGGGGGGCCGACGACCCTCACGTGACTTCAGATATGTACGTTAATAGATATTACTATACTGTCTTGTATGGTATTCTACGGATAACATAATATTCTATTTGTGGGTAAAAATCTAGTAGCCGAGACCCACAACTATAATCCCACGGGGGCAGTCACCCAAGTAAGAAGGAGGGTTTTGGCGGAGTTGGCCTTGCAGTCTGCCGTACAAGCCTACACCCGCGCCAGCGGGTGCTCACTGGCCATATGAACAGATCACCCAAATGAACACTTTTATGATCACTACTTTCTACACTTCAAAGAATAACCACCTCAACTATGGGCAAATATAATAAAAATACAGAGGCGCGTCTCCAAGAGGCTGTTGAAGCTATTGCCAAAAACAAGGACCTCAAGATTGCAACTGTGGCTCGAGCATTTAACGTACCACGATTACAGCTCCATCGCCGACTTCAAGGTCAAGGATCTCTGAAGGACCGCTTGACCACCAACAAAAAGCTTACAGATGAGCAAGAGTATGCTATCTGCTCCTATATTGATAGGCTTGATCGTATGAGCCTTCGAGTGCGTAAGGAGCTCGTCCGAGATGCTGCCAACTTACTGCTTTGTGAGACTGCTCCTCCTCATGATAGTGGTCCTCCACTAACAGTTGGTATTAACTGGGTTCATCGCTTCCTTCACCGGCATGGGTATAGCTCTATTAAGGATAAGGTTCTTGATGCAGCTAGGCAGCATGCTGAGAATGTTGAATCCTTCCAGGCGTACTTTGAACAGCTAAAAGAAGCTGTAGAGAAGTATGGTATCTAGGAGGAGGATATATGGAATATGGATGAGACTGGGTTCTGTATTGGGGTTGGAAAGGACTAGATGGTTATTACAAGGCAGAAAAGAGAATCCTACTTCGGCATACCAAGTAACAGAGAGTCAGCAACAGCTGTTGAAGCTATCTCAGCTGCCGGTAAGGTTATACCCCTATTCCTTATACTAAGCGGTATCTGCTATATAAGTAGATGGTATGAGGTTAAAGAGCTGGATGATGATACTATAATAGGGGTATCTAGCTCTAGATATACAAACGATAAGCTTACTCTTTAATAGATCTAACACTTTGAACAGCATACAAGGAAGTATAGGCAAGGAGTATATTACCTTCTTCTAATAGATAGATATGGATCCCATCATATAATTTAATTCCTCTAGCACTATAAGGATCACAATATTATCTGTTTTGGATTTCCGCCTTATTTAACATATCTTTTATAACCTCTAGATATTATTGTCTTCTAACTACTTAAGCACTATTATTTAAAGGCAGTAGAGACTAAGGTTTGTGATGGTTATATAAGCATTATAAAGCTAGAGTTTCTTAGATTCATTCAACAAGTCAGGAGCCAGGCCTTTAAGGCATTAACTATCCGTTTAGCCTTCCATCATACTAGTATCTATCCCTTCAACCCAGATATCGTTCTCCAGAAGGTGATCCAACGTCAGGCCACTTAAGGGCCAGCAGTTAAGACTCCTCCTTACCAGGATAGCAATAGACAGTACTTATCTTTAGAGAGTACTCCACATACCTATTATAAACTTAACAAAGTTGCAGACCGTCTTTTCTTAACAGTAGAGAAACTATATCACTAGTTAGAACGATTATCAGACCTACAAGATGAACTATTAGAGGGGATGTCAAAGTTTGTACGTGGTGCACTCTCTCAATTAGCAGAGCTTGTTTAGACTTGTAATGACCTCTCCCATACTAAGTTAGCAGAGCAAGTACGCCGGTCACAAAGGATATCAAAGAATAAGAGGTTACAGACTAGAGGAGTAATTACAGTACGTAATAGGAGGAATATAGTGGCCCAACAGCGACTTAATCCTATATCACAAGCAAGAGCAGTGGTGAAGTCTGCAGACGAGAAGTATCACAAGGCCATTAGCAAAGTGTATGCTGAAGCAGCCAAAGAGGCAAGGAAGTGGTATATAACTAAGAGACTGCCACCAGCGAAGATATACAAGGCTGGCAAGCTGCCACGTAAGTTACGGCGATTTTGATAGTCTGAATAGTATCAAAGTGTTCATATGGCTGGTTTGTTCATATGGCCAGTGAGCACCCGCTGGCGCGGGTGTAGGCTTGCCCGAAATCCCGTTAGTCAGCGGGTGCGGGGCACGAGTACACGTAGAATAACTAAGCTATTTTCCCTACGTGTTTCCATACCTATAGGTGACTCTACGACAATATGCAAGGGGAAAGTTGCATGGCTACCATTGAACAAGCAGGAAAGCCTAACATGTTGGCTTTCAAAGAGTTTTAGAACTCACCAGTCACTCAGTCGGGAAGTTTCAAGTTCCTAGAATCTGCTAGCGAATGTGGGAGCACAAGTTTTGCTCTCGCCTTTGAAGGGCAAGATCTCGGGCTGACCTAACATGACACTATTATTTGCAAGACCAAATATGTGACGGCAGGAAAAGTTCCTATTGATGGGCTTTAACCGAATCGATTATTGATTATTGACTCCTAGGAACCCTGACCCTATCAGCATTGCCGCGGACAGCCATTGTACTTGTACGGACACACTTTCTACATCATCCCGTTACCGCCTCAGATTCTGCTTCTGCCCCGATTATCTTTGACGACGTCAAAACCGGTCCAATTGTCTAATTTCTCCCGGATTTCACTTGCATACTGCGGAATCCCCCCTGCGAAGTTGACCTGCTCAAATGCCTTACCCGGCAGCGACCCGCCCATGTACGTTGAACGTGTGGTGGGGAATAATGTCGCATCGCTGAGGGCGTTGATTCTTTGTTTCCAGGCCTTGGTCGCTTCTGCGGTGGGGTTGATGTACTTGATGTCCTGTCGCTCCATCTTGTGGATGCAGTCCGCGATCCAACGACCCTGCACCTCGACGGTCGAGGGCCCATTGCTGAGGAGAGTTGGGCCATGAGGTCCATACATGTGGAACATGTTGGGGTAGCCACTAATCGTTGTGCCGAGATAAGTGTTTGCCGCCGCTTTCCACTCGTCTTGGAGGTTGGTATTGTTGATGCTCTTTAGACCCATGTTTGTCATACCTCCAGTGGTGATATCCTAGCATCTGCAAGTCAGCTGATACATTCAGGCAACGTTGCTTGGTCAAAGTCGAGATTTTCGAAATAGCGGTAAACGTTGTCCCCAGTCTCGTGGGACACTGCTGCTAGCAGAGATAAAGAAAAGCAGGTGCCTTACAAACCCAGTGGCAATTGCAACCACGTCGAACTCGTAGTGAGTCCCGTCCTTCAACTTGATTCCAGTCTCTGTAAAACCCGAAATTTCATTCTTGCTTATGTCGATTACGTCCACGTTGCACTTGTTGAACTGTTCGTAGTAATTCTGCTCCAGGCATGGCCGCTTGACGCCAAAGAAGTGAGGCATATTCTCGACCGTGGGCGCCAAGATGTCTCTCTTTCTAGCATCCCCGATCCGAGCGCGAACGTTCCGAGACCAGAAAGCGTAAGCTTCTTTGTTTGCGTCGGCTTCGAGCAGCATATCTCTGTAATTGCCAAGCCAATACCTGAACCCGCCATAGTCCCATAGAGACCTATAAAATGTCTCACGCTCCTCTGGGGTGTCATCAAATGTTCGTCGCTCGAACATCCCGTAGAAGAATCCGCCGAAACATTTCTCGCGGAGTTGGAATAGGCGGGGGTACCATGCCTTGCCGGCGTTCTGTTCCTGCGGTGTAAGGGGCCGCTTGCCCATAGGCAAAGCCAAGTTCGGAGTCCTCTGGAAGACTTTCAATTCCCCGTGATCGCCGACGGCTTGTCCCCATTCTTGCGCGATCTGAACACCAGAAGCACCAGTCCCGATGACGGCGCATCGCTTGCCGCGGACGTCCACATCTTCTTCGGGCCAAAATGAGGAGTGGTGGACGATGCCGCGGAAGCTTTCGATGCCAGGCCAATCAGGAATGTAACGCTTTGAAGCCTGTATACGTACTCGGGTCAACTCTTCCGAACCGTAAAGATATTTTTTTCTGAAATCGCCACTCACAAATCCTGCAGCAACCACGAAGTACTTGCTCTTGGCCAAGCGGCCGTCGGCAGTCTTGACGTGCCATTTACCTTCGTCGGGCTGGAACTGGGCGCCGACCACAACCGTCTCGAAAGAACAGTCTTTCGATATGTTCAAAACCTATGGGATGTGACGTCAGTCATGTTCGGACTTTCAAACCGAGTCCGGTACAGGGAGGTCTGTGACCAATCTTACTCTATCAACGTGGTCAAAGTACGCTCGGAGCTCCTGGAAGTTGGGGTAGTTGGTCGACCATGTCCAGTCCTTGAAGACCTCAGGCCATGAAAACTCGTATTCCGGAACCTCGGAGTCAACGCGCGCGCCAGGGTACCTATTCCACCTCCAAGTGCCTCCAAGAGAAGTGCCGGCTTCGTAGATGATGACTCGCAGGCCCATCTCACGAAGGGTTTTGAGCATGAAGACACCCCCTAAGATCACATACCGACTTTAGTATAGACGGGATACCTGACTGACATGAAACTAGTCTTACCAAATCCACCACCAACTATGAGAACATCAACATCGAGGTTATCAGCATAAGGGCCGTCTGTCTGATGTCGCGAAGCATAGTCTGTGAGGTCGGTCGCGAACTTTTTCTGTAGCTTGTACACACTCATGGTTGTGGGGTTTTAAGGTTTTTGTTCGGGTTGCGCGAGTTCTATGATCAAAAAACGAAAGGACAGAAGGCGTTCGAGGACGTCACATGTGCTGAATATCTTCTTTTCAAGAAAGCGAAAGAGACTGGAGCAGATCTAAAGCTTTCTTATAACCCAATGAACATGGCAGGCGCAGAGCCCCCTCTGTTTCGTATGCGGCGATACTTTGTTGGACATCAGACGATGGGATAACATTACCTGCCGACTGCCTAACACTACACCACCTTCTTCTGCCCATATTCTAGCTAAGCAGACATGGTGTTTTGAAACGGAGAAAACTCCGACCCCGATGAATGCAGAAGTCGCGGGTAGATCCTCAGTTACAATGTTCCACAACTTCTGGTCTAGGCCACAGAGAGACCCGAGATGGAGCAACGTCGGCTTCATCGCAACATATAATAACCAATCACACGTCTACCGGTGAACCCCGGTATGCAGAGAGGCTCAGCGTGCACTCGAACGACACCGGCCTTGCACCTTGGGCCAAGAAAATAACTTCAACAAATTCAATAGTTCTGCCGGCTCGCAAGCGCATCGCATTAGGGATGCAACAGGAATGCGGAGACGCACATGTAGCATCGCTACACTATTGCGGATCCGCAACTGCTGTGTAACCTCAACCCCCTCATGGAGGTCGTATCGCGGCTTATGGGGGTAACCCCATGAGCAACAGCACAACAAGCCAATTAGTTACGGCTAGCCATGAAGTCGGTATATACCGGGTGTCGTCGGATGGAAGCTGGGCGCGCACCTTGGCGAATGTGCGAATTATGCAACTTAAACAAAACATAGAGCAGGCATGAGAGTGCACACCGCGGGAGCCGAAAATTTCGCCGACGTAGCTCGCTCATAACACGCCGAGTGTGTCTGCTCCAAACTTTCATTCCTTTTCTTACAACCCACTCGCCTCAGCTTTCGTCTCAACATCGTATAACCATCGTCCGCTGTAGCACTGATTTCTTGAAACCACGATACATCGAATGAATCATGCAATTCTCAACACAAACTATCGACGAGCTCAAGGCTATAGTAGAAAATGCAGTGGCGACAGGCTCCAAGGGAGTGCCCGCCACGACTGTGGTCGTCGTCGACCGTACAGGCGCCGAGCAATTCGCTTACTCGGCAGGGAAGAAGGGAATATCTTCCAAAGAGGCCATGACCCTGGACAACGTATTTTGGATTGCCTCATGTACCAAGATGATAGTTGGCATTGCTTGTATGCAGTTAGTAGAGAAGGGGTTGCTCAAGCTGGATGATTCGCACCAGCTCGAGAAATTGTGCCCCGAGCTGGCCGATATCAAAGTCCTCGACGCAGAAGGGAAACTCGTCGATAAAGTGAGAGGAATCACTTTACGCATGTTACTGACGCATACCGCTGGGTTCGGGTACACTTTCTTCAATACAAGACTCCGTGATTGGAGTCTTCCGGCCGGGGTTGACGAGTTCTCCGGAAGCATCCGAGACATGGTACAGCCTCTCTTATTTCAACCAGGGGAAGGATGGGAATACGGGGTAAGTGGCAACCGCGCAGGTACATTTACGGGAATCATTCCTAACTCAACCGCAGATTGGCATCGACTGGGCCGGCATTGCCCTTGAACGTGTCACGAACACTAGTCTCAACGAATACATACAGACCAACATTTGCCAGCCATTGGGGCTTCAAAATGTCAACATGTTTCCAACACCCCAAATGAAGGCACAACTAGCGTACATGCACCAAAAACGACCCGATGGCAAGGTTGTTACCCGGGACCACATTCTTCATCGCCCGCTCATCGTTCAATCGGAAGAAGAGATCCGTGGGTGTTTCAACAGCGGTGGTGCCGGCATGTTTGCAAAACCACAAGAGTATACCCGTGAGCATCTCCCCCACATCTACTGCTGCTGTGCCATGCTGACGCAAAAGCTCGGTAGGTATACTGTCAGTTCTCTTAAACGACGGGACTTGCCCCATCACCAAAGCGCAAATATTGAAGAAGGAGACGGTGGACGAGATGTTCACGAACCAAATATCCAAGTTTCCCAACTTCGCCACGCAAGGCCTTCAGGATGCCAAGCCGGACTTGTCCAACTACCTCCCAGGGCTTTACCCAGTTCCCGAAAACATACCGCAAGGTTGGGGACTGACGTTCATGATCACCGGCGGAACAACGGGACGATCCGATGGAACGGCTTTCTGGGCGGGGCTGCCAAACCTCTACTGGTGGTGCGACAGAGAGCACGGGGTGGCTGGCATGGTGTGCACTCAGATTCTTCCGTTTGGGGACCTTTCCGTGCTCGGACTGTGGGCAGAAGTTGAGACTGCTGTCTACAGAGGACTCGGGATTTCTAACAAGAGAACGTAAATGCTTGGATAAAGGCATGGCTGGGTTCTGTGATGATGGGAATTTCTCGCACAACATTCGGGATGCTCGATACGTACCATATATTTAGATATAGAAGCTTCTACTACTTCTTGCCCTGCTCAATGAGAGCCACTGCAACTCGATCGTGAAGGTTTTCTAGAACCAACACGAAGAAACCCTAAAGGTTTTGAGGCAATCGCTCGATTGCTGGACGCATCGATATCTCATCGTGTAACTGTGCAACCCTACGGGGGACCGCTTTGCATCAGCACTTCAGTACCAGTACCTCGGTACGAACCCATCTCGGGGTGGAACTCGAGGATGGTCTGCCTTATCTACAGTAACGGTGTACACAACAGGGTAAGATACTTCAAGAGCACCTAGCGACCTCAAGATTGCACACCTTGCTTGTACTGTACCTCGGATCTGCCTTATCTACTAAGGCACTAATATAAGGTGGTCCCCCGTACGGTCACACACGTAGTCAGTCGCCTTATCTGTACCAGCAAAGCACATGCTTCGTAGTAACGATGAGATTCAGTTTGGTATTTTCGATTGAGTTCTAGGATATAAGCAAACTATCGGCGGGGACGAACCATATCACATAGATCCCTCTCCCTGGAGGGGACGCGGGGTCAGCAAGGACTCCCTCGTAACAATGTTGTTTCGGATGACTGGAGATACGAAAAGCCACGAGAGAACTAGAGGGGGGTGGGGGGGACACAAGAGCCACTCTGTGAGCAGATCACTGTTCCAATCTCAGCTTGACTAAACTCCTCTCTGTCATATCGCGGGCTCTCTGGCGTCCTCTAGCCAAATGCGACCATAAACAGGCGTGATGAGAAAGCAGAACAGCAGCTGCGATCAGTGCCGCAAGGGCAAAAGGGGCTGTGATGCTGGGGCACTCAAAGACATTCAGCTATGTCTGAACGCTGATTCGCAGTGGCAGATTGGCAAGTTTCACCCAAACGCCCGACAACAATAACACACGCACAAAGAGAGAGAGGCTGGGCTAACTCTTGGCGGTAGACTGGCAGAACACAGTCGGGTCGTGTTCCAATTGCACAAAGACCCGGAAGCAATGCACGTTCAACTGGGCTCGGTCGCAGCAAGTCCAGATCCGCGAAAGGCGGCAGGCTTCTGAGAATACCACTCTGCCCGATCGCAAGCGGCTCAAGTCGGGCGATGAAACGGAATCGCCCCTGGCAGGGGAACAGAGCAAATCCCATATCGGGGGGTTTCAGCCGGTCGCTTCCGGCAGTAATCTCAACTACTTGGATGCCGAGTTGCCTGGAATTCCTACTTTCCCGTCGATGGACTCTCAACTATCCCCCAACTTCTTTTCGTCGTGTCCTAGTGCCCTGTCGTTCGACAGCTCTCCGTCGGTATTCCCGTCCTCTTCGGCATCAGTCAGCGGTTTCTCGGACGTATTCGACCTGGACCAGGCCGAGAGTTCTTCTCCCAATGCCACCTCAATTTCGGGTCTCAGTCCAGTCGCCAACGTAGACATGGTGAAGAAGACACGAAAACGGTCTTGGCGCTCGCAAAGGTCTCCCACGTCTGCGTACTCCGGACCATCCGATTTTGCGCTTGCGCAAAGACTGGTCGTTCGAACAAACAGCGGCCTGATGACGGACAACCTTATGCGGCTTTACCACGATGTCATGGAAGGAGCGCTATCGTGCTGGTTGACGGAGCAGAACTGCCCTTACCTGCCTCTGGCCAAGCCCGCGAGACTCCCGAGTTTGACAGACGCTCCGTCACAAGGGTCCATCTCAGCACCGTCGAACCTACCAAACAGGATTTACCAACGTGTCGTCAAGCTCGACAAGTCTCTGGCGTCCCTGGGGATCAGGCCGTTGAGCAGTGTAGAGGATAAAAAAGCCACAAAGGCGCTTCACCTCGCGATCATGGCCTTCACCGCACAGTGGGCCCAGGGAAGCCAGAGGAGCCAGGAGCGGTACGAACAGCGAAGAATGTTCGGCGAAGACCTGTTTGCGAGTGGTTTCGGAGAAGATTTTGATACGACCCTCCAGGTGTCGTTCTGGAACCAGGCCAGGAGGTGTTTAGACGACTGCGCCGGGATCGGCTCATTCAAGGTTGCTCTAGCCGAGTTGATCTTCGGCCTCGCTCAGAAGCACACTGACGAGTCGGAGTGGGATGAACATGACCTCGATCCGTTAGGGCCGGGCCAGAACGAAGAGCCAGCGGGTGAGGGATCCTTCACGGCAAATAGGGTCAAGAAGATTCTGGACGAGGACGGGCACCCAATGTACCTCGAACGTGCCGCCCGAAGGCTTCATGTCCTCAAGAGCCGGTGCGAAGCTTTCGAAAGAAAAAAAAAGAAACCAGAAGAAAATCAGGCGGCCGGGGAGGACGAAAATGCGGAAGACAAAGCGACCATGAAGATGGTCTACTGGATGGCCATCATGTTCGACACGCTCTCGGCCGCGATCGCGGAGAGGCCGCCCACGATATCGGACGAGGACAGCAAAGAAAGCAACATGCAGCTAGCTGTGACGGGTTCGAGCGAATACTTCTCTTCGGTATTAGACGAACGGTGGAACGATCGGTACATCATCAAGAGAGACCAAAACCTGGCCCCGCTGCGATTGCCCTGCTCCGAAGAAGCCATTTCCAAGGAGCTCATTGACGCGGCGCCCGTCAAAGTTCTTTTGTTCCGCAAGATCACGCGGATGCAGAGCCTCTTTTCTCGAGGGGCCAGCCAGAGCGCGATCGAGGACGCCATACAGGAGGGCCTGGCTGTCCATCGCTACTGGGACATGACGTACAGACCCATGTTCGAGGACTGTCTGCAGAACCACAAGACGCTGCTGCCAAAGATCCAGAGTTGGTACGTTCCCCTCCTCGGACACTGGCTTCTCGCCGTCATGATCATGGCGGACTGCATCAAACTTCTGGACGACCAACACATGAGTGTACCGTTGCGCGCCGCGGAGCGTGCCCAAGCCGGAGTGGTGGGCCATCTCCGGCGATCGGGCATGTGGGCGGTGTCCGATCTCGCAAGGGTCTCGACGCCGCGGGACGACGATATGGGGCGGTTGGCGAGCTACCACCCGGCGGTGAACGAGGGCGCCCTCCTGACCGAGCCTTGGACGATGGTCCTGACCAGATCCTTTGCGACGGCCGGCAAGTTGTTTCTCAACGACGCCGCCGAGGCCGGCAAGCTGACTCTTCCCGGGGACGGCTCGCGCTTGGACCTGCTCGGCAGGTGCGAGGAATGCGTCAAGGCTCTGTGGTACCTGGGTCGCAAGTCGAGCATTTCCAGGCAGGTCGCCGGCATTTTGGGGGCCGGATTGGACGCCGAACGGTCCAAAACATTCAATCTCGGAGCAGGTGTTGCAGCGTATGAGCCGTTGGCACCATTTGATTCTGTTGGTGGCTTCTGACGGAGGCGGAGAGAACGGAGTTTCGCAAATGGAGATAATAGGAGTGGTTTCAAAAAGGTTGAAGGACTCGGAGGCAATGATCCGAGGGGTCCCCTTGATTGCCAGGAATTTCGTTCTGTTATGTTGTAACTTCATCATTGACCAACCTTGAAGATCCAGTATCGACATCTCTAGGAGAAAATTGCCACAGAGCCGTATACTGCTCACGACATAGGGTTGGTGCTTTGTTGAAGAAAGCAAGCAGTCCTAACATTCATCCCTCATATTAATCGAACATTCCTGCTTGGCTCTTCTTGTATTGGAGATTTTGTGCTTGAGTATGTGATGACAGAAATAACAAGAAACTTGGAAATGCCTCGATGCAACGGCAGACGGAAATGGTGGTGGAGGCTAGACGCTCTGCTTGCCTCCTATGGGCGAGATGCCCCTCGAGGGGACGAGGATGGCACCCGCGTTCGTGGGGAGCAAAAAAGTGAAGACGGTTCTCTGATTGCGGTGACAAGTTATCTGGAAGACGCAGCTGTACAGGCACAACGGCTGGCTAGGTAGGTACTTAACGTGCAAGACAATATTGTGTATTGTAGAGTCTTGGAGGTATGGCGAAAAACAAATCGTGTGTGTGGGCTGACTTTGGGAATTGTGAACCATGTAATTAAATGCGCTATGTATAATAGACTGAAGGCAGATAGATGCTCCGCTCACAAAAGAGCGTGCAAGCACTGTCTCTAGGCAAGTCTCTGTTCTAACAGAGGAAAAACAAACAAACAAAACATGGTAGGCTATCCATCATACCTCATGGCGTCCTCGCAATGGGCTCATCCTCTCCACCTGCATTCCACCTGTCTCACACCGCAGTGGGCGGAAAGAATGCCTGCTGATCCACGTCGAATCACCGCGGTTGCTGGGCCTCGTTGTTCCGAGCAATGCTTTCTGCTTCCGCGGCTGAGCGTAGCGCGTCCAAGATGCTTGCGCCAATCGTTGCGAGGTTCATGTTGCGCCATTGATGAGTAAAGTTGCCCCTGCGGGAAGGGGGGGGCCGATTCGTCTCCGAAGATCCCGCGCGTCCTCGGCATCATCTCATAATGGTGCGATGTTTCGCCCTTTTCCGTGTAATCGTTTCATGGTCCATCTACACCTGCAGCCCCGAATTCGGCGGTGTGTTATAGCGTTTACTGGCTCGATTGGGCGATGGGGCGAATCCTTGGTGCTTCCTCTCAGCTCCGATGTGGCGGGGTTTAATCTTGCTGGTTGTTCTCGTGTGGGCGGCGCGTAGATTCCGTGTTTTCATGCCGGTCATGTCGGGGTATCGTCGATCGTGTCATGGTTTCGTTTGTTTGCTGGAGATGACCGCCGGTCACTCGGACAAGACACACTCAAATGGCAAGCGTTCATTACAAAGAGGTATATTCATAACGGCCCTCAACTCCATAAATGCAGTATATGTCGGCATGATATGCCTTGGTATGTAGCAGTGTGCTAGGTCCTCGGCAAACCGGGGGCCTCTGATATGAATAACAAATGGGGGGTATATAATAAGAATGCCGACAACAAATAGAGGCGAGAGAATGTGGACCTAGTTGGTCTTCTGCTTAGGGGAGCCTTTGAACTTGCGAGTGATGGCAATACCGGCAACGCCGGCAACCATGAGGGCCTCGACGCTCAAGAGACCGACCCAGATGATGTTGAGAATTTGCTCCTCGTAGCCGCTGCCAATGTACATGGTCATCTTGTCATGGAGCATGGGGTAGGCGCCGGAGACGAAGAGGAAGACTTGAGTGACGTAGAAAGTGTACCAGTAAGGGCTGGAGGGAGCAAAAGAGCGACGACGTTAGTACAAACTGAAGACGACGGGAAAAGGGCTGGCGGAAGCGGCAATCTTATACAACGGGGGTGGGCGGAGGAGGGGCTTGCGCTTTGTCCGCCGTTGTGTGAAATTTGTTATGTTTGCAGGCGTCCAACGGTCGCGTGGATCTGGCCCCAAAAATAAAAAGGAAGAGATAAATTGCGGGGGGCACTAAAGACTGCCCGCATGGGAGAACCATGGGCGCCAAGGGGGTGGCCCTGCGAAGGGGACGACGCACTTGGGCTTGAAGCTGGGGACTGATGCAATGCGGGTTGAAACGGCGGGCGCCAGGGTTTGAATGGAGAAGAAAGCAAGGAAACAACGGTGAAGGGAAAGAAAAGGATGATGGCATGGGACGGGATGGTGTCAATCAATGGGGGGGTTCAGACGAGGTTCCAATGTTTGGATGATGCCTCCAGCGCGCCAAGCGAGGGGATCCGTGGGGTGAATGGGGGGAAAAGACAAAAGGATAAAAGACAAAAAAGGCAGACTCACCGGGTCTGGTCCGTCAAGCGCGTCCACTGAATGCGTCGGCGGTCGTCTTCGCCAATTTGGGATGCCTGGACTGCGAGAATGATTCCGGAGAAGCAAAAGGTGACGAGGAACATCATGCGCTGGAAGAGGGTAACATGGCTATTAAAGTCGAGCAGGGTCTGAACAAGGGCGAACATTGCGAAGGAAGCTTGTTTGGAGGTGCGTGGCGGCGGGGGTAGTGTGGTATGTTGGCGTCAGCGGTGAGACCTTGCCTTTTTAGAAGCGAAGAGGCAAAGAGAGGAAGGATCCTTGGACACGTCGACGTAAACTACCCAGGGTAGGCAAGGTAAGCGGGAAAAATGCTGGAGCTGAATGCGCCTTGGTTGCAGAACCGGGCAGAGAAGTTGCAGTAGTGGCGTATTTGGGGGGACGGATAGGCGCAGTAGTTGCGGTGTGACGGCGTCGAAGAACTGCAGGCGTGACAAGGCCACAGGGACAGGACAGGACTGAAAGGGGATGGGGGCTGGGCGTCTTTGCCGCGGTTGATGTGTGGGTGTTTGGGGTGTTTCTTGGTGGCGGTACTGGTGTTGCAGGTTTGAGGCGGGTTGAGGTGGGATGATGCGAGTAGCGTAGAGAGTTGATTGCCGTTACGCGACGGTTTCGGCGACAGGAGCGAAGATGCTTGGTGGAAAAAGCAAAGGAGAGGTGTCAAGCTGAGGAAGCGAGTGCATCGCAATCAAGACAAGATGGGAATGGAATGTGAACAGACGTGGAGCGGGGTCGTCAGCGAGACAAGGAAGAGAAGGGATGGGATGGGAAGGGGAAAAAGGCTTGAGATTAAGCAAAATTAAACGAGGGACCCACTCCATGTCTTATCGCGCTCCACGTGTCCTTATCGGCAGACGCCAAAGTGGGCTATACCAGGTGCTCGGCTGGCGGGCCTAGCGAGCCGGCCACCCTCATGACAAAAAAGATGGCCCACCTTAATTTCGTATACCCGTCCACCCCCCCTTTACAAAGTTCGGGACTGGAAGACACGAAATGGCCTGGAAAGCTACTTTAATTGTCACGATTCCCCAGACCTATCGCCTATTGAGAATTACTGGCAGCTACCTAAAGAACTCGTACGGCAGTATTCACATTAGTTAGAGGGCGAGGTTGCAGAGCTAGCAGTTGAGGGCTGGGGGCAGTTATCGCAAGAGACTATTAACAATTAGGTTAATTTAATACCGACCTAACTATAAGAAATAATTAATATAGATAGAAAACGTATATAATAGTAGATAGAACTGCTTTATATAGAATTTAATTGAGTTATATGGGTATATTTGAATTTTAATGCTGTGCTGTTTGCGATACATAGGTGTGGTTTTTTAAGGTGGGCCATCTTTTTTGTCATGAGGGTGCCGGCCTAGGGAAGTGTCCACTGACGCTGCACTGCGGTGCGGTCCTGGCTGCAATGCTCAGCTCAGGTCCACTGTCCATCCGCCCAGGCCATTTGTCCATTTCGAGTCCAGCCAGGAGGAGCCTTAGGCAGTAGGGTTCAAGCCAGTCCCTCCCTCCTCCGCAACCTGCCTCAAACGAGGGACCAAATTTCCGGCCAAATTGGATGATTGCCTTCCTTTATGCAGACACGGTCCGGCCGTCGGCATCTACTTTAGCCACCAAGACTGCGGTTTTGGCTTGCGCTACTTGACTAAGGGTCTTGAAACTGTGCTTGGTGGGCCATCTCGTTGCTTCCGTGGCCTACACGCGGGGTAGACACCGGCCTGGGTGGGGCACCACCGCCGATGTGGGGCTCCCGGGACCCACCCGCATCCGAGCCGCAACGCAACTGCCTCGTTCGTGTCGTGCTTACTTACCGTAGCTACCTATCTACTACCTATCTAGGTACCTGAGGCAGGTACTTGCCGAGGTAGTGCTTGGTACCTTCCATCCCCTTCTCACCTAACTTCCCTTCCCATCAACTTTATTTGGAAAGCGCACTCGCCGTACGTCTTTCCCATGCCCGCAATCGGATTCAATCTTACGTGCTATTCCCGGGCATACCAAAACAACAACATCCACCGTGTCGAAAGCACCTCTGCCAAAGCCCATTCTATCAACCACCATCTGTCTGGAACGTCTTGCTTCACGCGTGTCCATCGAAACATGCTTCTGTAGCCAGAATAAGAAATGCGTTACACCGCCTTGCTGAACAACAGCCGTTCCGCGAAGAGAGAGTTCCATGACGACGCCAACGCATTCGACACTATGGGCTACATTCGAACCCCATAGCAATAGTTTCCAAAGACCTCTCTCCCGCCTCTTCAGATCCTTCGTCGCCCAGCGTCATGGTTCGGCTATTCCAGGCGGAGTCCATGTCTGCCCGATGGAACATCGCTGGACAACGGCCGTCCCACGAAGAAGATCCATTTCATCGGTTTGACTTTCCTTGTCGCACCTCTCGACCACAAACATGCCGCTGTAGCACCGCCAGCTCAGAGACGTCCTACCTTCGGCGGCTCCTTCAGATCCTTCGTCGCTACTAACCATTACTGCTAGTTAACCTTGGATATCGTCTCAGATGGGGTACTAGATGTGTATAACTCCCCATTGTCCCAACACTCAGTTGTCTATTTTGTCCCATCATCCATTCTTCTTCCACTTGCCTTTCTCCCTCTCTCACACACCAACGCACACAACCGTTCCATACCGCCTCAACCCAATCGAAACCATGCGGATCACTCTTCCGACAGTCGCCCTCATTGCGGCAGTCTGCGTGCCCCAGGTTGTCCGGACCAACTTCAACGTCTACTGAGTCGAATGGATCTGGATCAACAGACCTGCCATAGTCTGGCAGGTCTTCGAAGCTGAGGCCGATTGCGACGAGGCTGTTTACAGCCCCGTCTGGGAAGACCATGGGGATGTCAGCGGCTCTAAGATGGGCGTATGTTGCAAAGGGAGCGGCTGCGCCCCGCAAAACCCCGCCAACGCCATTGACGAGCTGAAAATGCACTTCAGCAACAACCCGCTGTACCATTGGAGCTAGTCACACAGAAGCCTGTGCCAAAGACCATGGCTGACGGCAGTGAAATCCAGCCATCTACAAGAACCGAGGCCGCTCCATGATGGGACGTAAGTCACGAAACCTGTTTTCCTCCCAGTTGTCTTTCCCTGCTCTTCCTTGTCTCTAACAGCAAGTCCAAAAACCTAGTGGACGGAAACGCCTATAGAAACTGCATCGTCTTCCCGAATGGCGACTACAACTGCCCCTTTGGGGGCGTGAGAATCGAGGGGCGTCGAAAGTTCCGCTGCCTCACGAGGTACACCGCTAACGATCTTCGGGCCAATGTCAGGCTCGCTGAGGGATCCACCACACTTTCCGAGTTCGCTGAGGCTAGAACCAATCGAGATATGACGGCTGTTCCTCTCACGGTCTAACGGCCGAGCTGGTCTGGTTTCTCCATCGTTTTGTTGCGGCAACAGTTTTGAATCGACCAGCTGTTGTAGTAGCAACGTGGGTGATGGGAGGGAGCTGAATAATAGGACAGTAGTCCTGGGCCTACTTCTTGAATTGAAGCAAGCCTCTGGCCTCATAGGAGCCGTTGGCATGGTGAGGACGTGGAGATCTCCAAGGAAGGTCGTGGTGCGCGAATGGACAGGGGCCTGCGCCTGTCTCTGCTATGGGCATCTTTTGTCCACCACGGGATATGAAAGCGGCTCGAATGTTAGGGTTGGATAGATTGATCTCGACGAGAGAAAAGTAGAAACAGAGCTGTGAAAAATAAAATCTTTTAAAGTATAGTTATACTCATCTGGAAAATATTTGGGCCTCAACTTTCAAGGCATGGTCATTGTTCAAAAACAGAGTACGGCAGACTCGCGGCCACGGCAAAGTTGGGCATGTCGACGGCTTCCGCAATCTTCAAATCGGCTGCAACACTGCACAGCATATACGCTTCCTCCCGCCCCAGACCCCTCGTCGCGACAATATGCGCAATCAACGACCTCAGGGCCTTCCTGCTCGCCTCCAGCAGATCCGGGTCGATCCCTAGCACCGCGTACACCGCCGGGTCGCTCTGCGCGCCGCCATGCACCGACCCGCGCGTGTCGTAGTGCGGGCTCGTCACGTACGGCATGTCCTTGCGGAGGGTGAACCGCAGCACGGCCTTGATGGGCGTCTCGATGGCCGTGCCGCAGACCTCACCGTCACCCTGCGCCGCGTGGCCGTCGCCGCAGGAGAACATGGCGCCCGGGACGCGCACGGGGAGATAGAGCTTCGTGCCCTGCGTGATGTGCCGGCAGTCCATGTTCCCGCCGGTCTCGAGGGGCGGGATGGTGGAGAACTCGCCCTCCTCGGCCGGGGCGACGCCGGCCCACCCCAGGAAGGGGCGAAGGGGCACCCGGACACCCGGCGCGAACTCGATGTGCGTCGCGTCGGGGAGCCAGGTGTAGTGCTTGAGCGCGTGGTCGCGGAACTCGTCGGCGAGGAGGCCGAAGCCAGGGATGATGCCGGTGAAGCCCCAGCCCGAGGTGGCAAGGGAGACAAACTCGACCTCGAGGACGTCGCCCGGGACGGCGCCGGCGACGGCGACGGGGCCGAAGATGGGGTCAAAGGTGGAGAGGTCCAGGGCCGCGAAGTCGGACGTCGTGGAGGCGGGAGTGACCTGGCCGCCGGAGGAGTCGTGGAGGTCAAAGGTCACGGTGTCGCCCGGGGCGATGGTGATCTGGGGCGGGGTCGCGCGGGACCATTTCAGGCGCGAGTGCGTCGAGGGGATGTGAAAGCTGCTGGGTGCCATCTTGAACGCGGTCGGTCATGCGTTAGTCGAGGTGAGCTGCCGTCTATATCGGGCGAAAGTGACGGCGTAAGTTTGGCCAAGCTGGTGAGGAGAGAAACGGAGGAGGTAGGGCCTCAGGTTCCGGTATCAAAGTCCCTTATCGGCCGTCGGGTGCGGGGTCCTATCGTGACGTACCCCCCCGGCCTGACGGGGCGGATCCGATGCGGTCGTGTCTTGCCGAGCTCCCAAAGTGACAGGCTTCGGCGTCTCATGACATTGGAATGCCTACCAAAGAACAAACGGTGGCAGGAAAGTACAGAGGAAGCAGTCATTAAGAGAGAGAGTCTATTTGGTTCCACCCTTTGTATCTATGCAGCGTGGATGCAGTAAGTATCACCAATTTTCTGGTGTGGCCACCCTGTAATATTATCCCGTACCTAGACGCCCAACCAAGACAAAGTCAAACGCATTCAACTGGTTTTTCCAATCCCGACCGTTCCTATGGCTTCTCATATTCCATGTCACCACTATGGATTCGCCACTCTCACCACCTCCTCCTAACAGTTGCTGTTGAATTCCAGGCTCCTGTTGAATTCCAGGCTCCTGTTGAATTCCAGGCTCCTGTTGAATTCCAGGCTCCTGTTGACTTCGAGGCTCCGCACTGCAGTACGTCAGTATTAGTGAACATTGTCCTTTCGCGTTTCAATGGGACTAGGCTTACGTAGTAAACGAGCAGGGTGCCTCCGTTAGATGCTGACTCAACCGAAACATCCGCGGGCTCTTCGCGGCCGATCATGACGCTCTTTCCTGTGTTCCAGCGGATGGTTGCAACGGAACCCAGCTGTCCGTATCCGGCCACCACGGTGGCGTTGGCATAGATGGGGGGCTGCCCGGTCGGCTGGTCAAAGACCTCGATGACGACCTGCTGCGGCTGGTAGGGCGAGCCCCAGCCTACCGCGCCGACCGGCTTGACTGCCAGGCTGCCGTTAAAGGGCGCGGCGATGCGGAAGTCGGTGACGTTGGTCCTCAACGAGAACTTGGCCTTTGCGTCTTCGAGCACGGCCTCGAGCGGATATCTTTTGTCGCAGCCTGGAGTTTCCCTTCACGTTAGCCAAGTTACATACTTGGGTTTCAATGATTTCCGCGCGCTCCGACGCTGTAGCACGCCGATTTCCTTTTTTTTTCTTTTTTTTTTTCTTTTTCTTTTTTTGTGGAAACGCGAAGTTTCAACTTACGTGAGTAATCAGCGCGAACGGCCCAAAACCCTTCCGCGACGACAGCGTAAGCGCCGCCCACGGCGGCCAGAGAGGTCAGCAGAGTCGAGAAGAGCATCGTGGTTTTCGGTTTCTGCTTCGAGCTTGGGTGGTGTGCTTCTCAGTTCCGGCGCGCAGAGAGCCGGCGGCCACGTAGCGCCGGACGACTCATATTTAATACTTGGGCCGCCAAGGGGGAGCTGCTCACCCACGCCCTCCGCCCGGTAAACAATGTTGTAAAGGGCCCTCGTCAAACCAGTCGGTGTTTTTTCTCATGTGCCTGTGGTGGGCCCGCTAATCACTCGTTTCCTCGATCGTAATCTAGATATATTACGTATATAGAGTTAGGCAAGTCATGGGCTCATGAACGAGTCAGTCGAAATTCACACTTTGCGAAATTTTCCTAAATGGGCATTATGCCTGTGGTATTTTTATTGTTAATTCTTAATCCGTAACTCCCTAATTCATAGACACTCAAGCTCGTTCGGTGATAGTCGTCCTTGCAAGATGAGATCGCCAAAAAAAATAATTGAGAGCATTTCCTTATTCTTCACTTTTCAAATGAAGATATTCCGTAGACTGAAGACGCAAAGTTCCAGACTCTAGACTTGGCACGGAATGCCCGCGACGATAATGAGCCCGTGCTCTTACATAAGCCAGATGACCAGGTGGTGCCTGAATTGCAGCTATAGTACAAACCTGGAGGTATATTACATTCAATCTAACAAACACAGGGGGGCAAACACCAGATATCAAGGGTATTACCGATTTCCAAGCGAGAACAAAGGAACTGTACAGCATTTACTATTGCCAGGTAATTATAGACAGCTTAGTTAATCTAATAATAGCTAGTAGACTAAGATAGGCGTTTATTTTTTTCTTCTGTACTTAATATGCAAATGAGCCATCTCATAACTCAGCGCGGCCACCCCGCCGTGTCCATCGCTCGATACTTCTCCTCCAATGCCTGTTGGACACTCTCGCGCCTTACGATCCGCATGTTCCACTCATAGCACCGTGGGAACTTTTCCTTCCACTCTTGCTCAAAGTCATTGCTGACATTGCGCATGAGTTTGTCTGCAAGGACCAGATGGAAAGGGATATACATGAGGTCGGCATACGTACACTTGTCACCCACCAAGTACGGATGCCCCGTCTTGACGAGCTGACGTTCCACAACCCCGAGAACCCACCGCACCATGTTCCCGTAGTGCTCGTGAACGGACGTGATATCCTGATCGGTGTGAAACTAGTAGATATCATGTTAGAGATGACTCTAGAGGAGCTCGAGGGGGGGGTGGCGCTGAGGCTAATTACCATTGTGAAATAAGCTTTTTGCCCCAAGAACAGATCATGCCCCGAGATTAGATAGTCCTTCCAGTTCTTCTGGTGGTACTTCTGGGGAAAAGTGCTGTACTTCAGTTTGTCATCCTGGTCGTACATGTCTTCGAGATACTCGATGATAGATTCGGACTATTTTTTTGAGCAGGGATGCGAGCGTCAATCAGTCTGGCAACCACGTGCAACGATGTCTTGACATACCTCCCACAACGTGATGTCATGGTTTGGGTCTACTATGGTAGGAGCTCTACCATTGGGACAGATGTCTATGTACGGAGCGACTTTCATCTCCTCGGCAGTGAGAAACTCAATCTGGTAGGGTACGCCGAGTTCCTTTAGGAGGATGATGACCTTCCACGGATGTGGACCCTGCAGATCGTAATCATCAGTATTTTTATTTTTTCGACGAGACAAACGCGGACTGCAAAAGAAACCTACGGCGACATGCCCATAGATCTTGATAGGCTCCATAGCGACTCGCATTATCACTTATTCGGGATACTTCAGGATCATGTCCCAAACCCCCGCGATATATCCTTGCTTGGGCTCCCCATCTTAATCACGTTCCCTGTACGGGGGCACCGGGCTACAACGGACCAATGGGAACATGCAACCCCACCCCGATGCGATCTCGGCGTTTGCGAATCCCGCTTCGGCGCTCCGGACGGGTGTTCCCCGGTGGCTCGCTGAGCGACTGTTCCGTGGGCAACCGGAGTCTGCAGGTTCCATGAGCCTCGTAAGTGGAATCTGTTACAGTCCGTACCCAAAATTTGTCCCATATCCACGCATTGTATATTGCTTTGCGTTTGTTGCAGTCCCTTCTCTAGATGCTGTGTTCATGCTGACATTCGGACAAGTAGCTGGAATATGACCAATAAGCCAATCCTAATAATCGGTGGCGGCATCGCCGGCCTGACGGTGGCTCGCATCTTGAAGCAGCGAAAGATACCATGTATAGTGTTTGAGCGATCTGCACCAGACACCACTCAGGGCTACGCAATTACCGTTCGCGACTGGGCCTTCAATCCTCTCTTGGCGGCGCTGGACGGCGTGTCTGTCGATGCTTTCCAGAAACAAGTGGCCGTGGACCGCCTTCTCGGAGGTTCTGGATGGGTTGACCTGACATTCCGAGCTAACGACACCGGAGAGCTTTTGTTCAACCCCGAACCTCCCAGGGCTGGGCACGAGGCCGCCCTGTTCAGAGCGAACAGAAGCGTGTTGCGGAATTGGCTGGGGCATGGTGTGGAGGTCCGTCACGGTACCAAATTGACTGCAGTGAAAGGGCAGCCTGGTAATGTCACTGCTGTTTTCGAAAGTGGCGAGGAGGTGACTGGATCCATGATTGTTGCGGCTGATGGCGTGCACTCAAGTGGTGATATGTCACGTCACAAAACGATACCGTTAGTGACTAGGCAGTAACTAACGCTTATATATCTCGTGACACCATGCGATTCTGGATGGGGTGGAGCTGACGACAGTCGTGGTTGGGAGAGGTTGCGGCGCATCATTGAATGCTGGCGATGTCAAGGCCATCATACGCGAGTTCAATGACTGCGCACATCAAAGAGGCCAAGCCGCCGTGAGGCGATGCACGCAGCGTTTCTCTCAATTCCACCAGTCGATGGAAAATTGGAAAAATGTGGCGGAGATGGCCGCAACGGTGTAACTGGACAACATGAGACCATGGTGTTATTTCTAGTTGAATCGAAAGCGGTCGATGAACAAGATAAAAACTATTCCAAATGATCCCAACCGTCCGCAGTTGTGTTTGGACTCTAAAACCTCGCTCCAATCAACTCTTGACGAATAGCCAAAGACTCTGATGAGTGAACAGCTTCATTGATGATTTGTAGGATGATAACCTCAACATTTTTATGAACATTTTTATGATCTTTTGATTAGTTTGCAACTTTCCTCAACTAGATTTGCAACTTGCTGGGAACTGAGCTTCAAGACACGAATTTATCATTCACTAAATACGCTTATGAAATCCCACCTCAATGACGGAATGCTGAGACCCCTCCGGCCGCCGGATCCCGCGAATAGCCACTCGCTCGTCCACAGCCGCGATGAGGCTCTCCCACTCAGACGCCTCCCTTTCCCTCGCGTTGAAGGTCTGCGTCATGGCCAAATCCTTCTGCCGCAGCGCCGCCTCGAACAAGGACGAACCGGCACCGGAGGCAGGCAGGACCATGTCCATGATGACGATGCGGCTTTCGGGCTTCATGGCCGCCACGAGACGTTGCAAAATCCTGACGCACTCGGCATCAGGCCAGTCGTGGAGGATGGTCCGGAGGAAATAGACGTCCGCGCCAAGGACCGGCTGCTCGTCGAACATGTCGTGCTGCTGAAGGCTGATGCGCCCAGTAACTTCGCGAGGAAGAAGAGCGAGCTGCTCTCGGGCGTTCTGGATGGGCCCCGCGAGGTCTTGCAGGACGATACGGAGGCCCGGGTGTGCCATGGCCAGGGTCTTGGCTGCGGCACCAGCGCCGCCTCCGACCTGTGGTGGTGGTTGAATCGTTATTAGCAAGCAGATCATGATTTAGTCTCACCTGAGATGGAGAAAACGTTACTCACATCGACGACCACGGCCTCAGCTTTCAGCGTCGCCCAGTCGAACCCGCGCAGGACGTGGTCGACCCTGGCCCCCGAGTGCGCCACGGCCTGGCTCTTCATGTACGAGTCAAACTCATCGCTGAGGTCTTTTCGAGCCTTGAGGTGCTCGAAAAAGGGCAATTCAGTGTCGAAAGCGAGGTTGTACGCCGTCTGGTTCGGCGCCTTGGTGTCGCCCCAGAGCTCCGTCGCCCGGGTGAAGGCGCCCATCAGCGGGACCGTCTTCTCGACCAGATGCCGCAGCTGGATGCGCATGTGCTCGTTCTCTACAAAGTTAGCAGAGAGGGCGCTGTGCTTCAGGCTGCTTCCATCCGGGGCCTCGGCGAGGAAGCCGATCGTCATGACCATCCTGGCGACGGCCTTGAGCCTCGCCTCCGGCACGCCCGTCCGCGCGGCGACCGTGGCGTACGGGGCGCTTCCAGGATTCAGGGGCACGGCATCAAGAATGCGAAAGTGGTCGAGGAACTGCAGGCAGTAGTATTGCTGCTGCTGGACTAAAACCCGGGTTATGAAGAGGCTCGCGTCGTGGAGCGAGTCTTTCGGTCCGGCCCAGTCTCTGTCGGTGGTCGCCATTACGTGTGTGGATAGCTCCAATATTGGTTCTCAAGCTGGCAGAGAAGGAAAGTTTAGGGAGTGGGATGAAATCTTTGACAAATGGTCGTCCCGTTCGCAAAACAAGGGGTTCAGCATGTGGAGGTGTAGGCCTCCCGACCGGACCTCTATTACCCGGCCTCTGCCGAGCTCAACGCCGAGCAGATCGCGTGAATCCCGAGAGACCCCATGACTTCAGTTACTGGTAGGGGCTACTTCAATACCTCTTTTGACAGAATATAATATCAACCAGACCCGTGTTTCTGAAGGCATGTCTTCTGCAATATTGTACTTTGTAACATCGCAGCCACGTCCAACATGCTAGCGTCACAGCCCTCTACTTCCATTTTGGCAAATATGCCCCTAACAGCCGCTCTTGTGTTGCTTCTTCTGTTCGTTGCGGTCCTTCCCTGGGTGCTGGTCGACCGCTGTCTGCGAAGAATCCCCGGCCCTGCCCTGAATCCCTATGTTGGGCTTGGGATTCAGTTGCCCCCAGACACCTTAACCAAGTTTCGCCACTGGGCAACGCAGTATGGGGACGTCTTTCGTGTCCAGGTCGGCTGGCATCATTGGGTGGTCCTGAACAGCCCAGAGGCCGTCAAGGCCGTGTTCGACAAGCAGGTATGTTGCAATCGTGCGGCAGGTTTCAATTATATCCAGACCACAGCCGGCTAACTCCCAACCAAGTCTGCCTCAACCTCATCCAAGCTGCCCATGCCCATGTCTGAAGTGGTCGTCGGCGGCAGACGCATGCCAACCATGTCTTACAGTCCCAAATGGAGGGCATACCGCCAGCTCTGCCACCGCATTCTGACAGCCAAGGCTGTCGAGTCGTTCATCCCATACCAGACTGTAGAGATCTCGCGTCTGCTGCACGACCTTGCAACGGACAACACAGACGAGGCCGCCTTCTACAAGCACATCCACCGCATGCTCTTCTCGACCCTCATGCGCACCGTCTACGGTCGTCCCGCGACCAATGTCGACGACGAAGACATTCGCTACACGGAGCAGAGCGCCACGCTGCTCTCGAAGATCCAGCAGCCGGGTTACTTCATCGAGGACATGATCCCCCCCTTGGCTAGCTTGCCGATCTGGGCCCAGCCGTCGTACAAGAGCGCGGCGCGCGACGCCGAATGGATCCTCTGGGTCAAGATGCGCATGTGGAAGCGCCTCAAGGCGCAGTTCACCGGCGACGCCGCTGCCGAGACGTCTTGCTATGCCAAGCAGATGATCGCGGCTCGAAGGATTCAGGCACGTTACTCCGGAGTGGATGGCAAGCATCCAACAACGAAGACTTCGGCGCCCGAGTTCTATCGGCTAGCCTCAGATAGATAATCGGCTAATCTTGTTCACACCCATCTGCAAACTCTTTCACTCGAAGACAACACCTCTCCTTCACCCTCCTTCAACGAAAGCAAGCATGCCGTCCGCGCTCGCAAATCTGAACGAGTGCGTCTGGGGCGACTACCTCTCGGCGCAACAGGGCCGCCTTGCACCCTTACCGGATATCTCCCACCCCACCTCGCGCGTGGTCCGCATCATGGGCGGCAACGCAGGCCTGATGCGTCTTCAGGGGACAAACACCTACCTCGTGGGCACCGGCCGGCACCGCCTCCTCATCGACACGGGCCAAGGCTTCCGCCCCTGGATCGACAGCCTGCTCCACGTGCTGGAAGACCTCGACGTCGAGCTGAGCCACGTTCTACTGACGCACTGGCCCAGCGACCATACAGGCGGCGTGCCAGACCTCATAGCCCGCCGCCCCGAATACGCCGACCGCATCTACAAGTGCGACCCTGACCGCGGCCAGCGGGCCATCTCTCATGGCCAGGTCTTTTCCGTCGAGGGCGCCGCCGTGCATGCCGTTTTCACGCCCGGCCACGCCCACGACCACATGTGCTTCATGCTGGAGGAGGAGCACGCCCTATTCACTGGCGACAACGTACTAGGCCAGGGCCAGAGCGTCTTTGAGGACCTTGGTACGTTCACGCAGAGTCTGGCTGACATGGCTGCTTTGGGGTGCCGCGTCGGCTACCCCGCCCACGGGCCTGTCATTATGGACCTGCCACGCAAGATGGAAGAGTGCATTCGCCAGAAGGAGGCGAGGGAGCGGCATGTTTGGGCAACCCTTGAGGCCGGCAAGGTCGTATCTTTGCCTTCTTCTTCTTCTTCCCCTTCTTCTTCATTCGGCCTTGGCGGGAAAGGGAGCTTAAGCGTCGCAGAGCTCGTGGAGCGTATGTACGGCGGTCTACCTGGGGGTGTGTCCCAGCTGGTTGTTTGCCCTAGTGTGTTGGCCATCTTGGATAAGCTAGCAGAGGAGAGGAAGGTTGGTTTCGAGATGGTTCAGGGGGAGCAGCGGTGGTTTACGCGGGAAGCGACAAGGCCACGACGCTTGGGGGGGAAGACTGCGGCCTTTGCCTGGGGCGCGAGCTACGACAATAGCGTGACCTTGTTGAGGTCCCCGACATTATTGAGGCCTCTGCGGCTATGATATGTCGAATTCATAGGGTGGGATGATGGGTTTTAGTTCCTTAGATTTGTTTACGTTACATTCAATTATGCTGACCAAAGCTTTTCGCGCGCTTTTGCTCCAATTAAAATGACTAGATTGCAGAACTCAGTATCTCATCCAAGAGCGTATAAAGATGCCCATTTGGTTTCATTAGGTGCTAAATCAATCATAACCCATAAGGCTGGTATCGTTTCATTACAAACAGCAGGTTGAGAATGCCAGCAACCCTACAAGAAAGTATACCCAAGCATCATTGCGCTTTTTGGCCGTATGCTTCAGCCTAAAGATCATTGCCAGGTCTTGCTTCAAGGATAACAGCCGGTGTACAACATCAGTCCGGGGTTCGGAAACGTTGTCAGCAACACATCGCCGACGCTCCTTGCCGACGCTCATCCCCGGATCCCGGACCTAATGCCGAGACCCGGAAGACAGACGCCGAACTCCTAATGCTGAATCAGAACACCCTATCCCAAACCTTTGAGGGGGCTTAACGTGAAGAGACAACCAAAGTTCAAGGTAAGTCACAGCGGATCTTCCACTTGCGTGTTATACACCCTGTGAACCCCATCTCTCGTTTACTATTCATAGAGCCCGTTAGCATCCGGCTCAGCTCAACAATGATTCATCGTCATGATTCGTTCTAATCAGACAGGTACCGCACCCAAAATGTCATCAACACCTTCCTCCAGCTCTTGGGATCACACGCCCGAAGCCGTGTCGACCCGCCTGCTGTTCTTCGGCAACGAATTTCCAAGTGACCACATAGGAAACCTCTTCCGCGTGCTCTTACGATCTAGTACGCACCTGAAGTGCACCCAGCTAGCGCATTTCATCGACTTGTGCAACCATGTTCTCAAGGACGAGATCTCCAAGCTACCTAAGCGGTGGCGGGATGACGTCCCGTGCTTTGACAACGTCCTCCACCTGATAGACGATGACAAGTTCCGCAAAGGCCCGCTCGGCGGCGCCGTCGAGGGCATGTTTCTCATCATATTCCAGATTGGCATGCTCATCGGGTAAGAGAACCCCAAAAGATTTCCCAATCCCCAGAAACTCTTTGCAATAACGACGGTACAATCCAATTCTAACACGCGTTTGACAGCCATCACGAGATCTCATCAACACCGTACGAGTTTGGTCCACGCTCAGTATCGACGCTAGCCGGCTTGGGCATCGGTCTGCTCTCAGCCGCCGCCGTCTCCGCGGCTCCGCACCTCGCCACTCTCGCCTCTACGGGTGCCCAAGCCGTGCGAGTGGCCTTCCGGCTCGGCATCCACGTTTACGACACCTCAGAGCAACTCGAGCCCCAGCAGACTGATGCCGGCGATCCGTGGGCGTTTGTCGTTCCCGGCTTGAGCGCCGAGGACGTACAGACAGAGCTTGACGGCTACAATGTCAAGACGGCCGCGCCGGTGTTGTCCCGAATCTTCATCAGCGCTGCCGATCGAACATCCGTCACCGTTAGCGGGCCGCCGACGCGTCTACGGAGCTGTCTCAAGAGCTCTGGCGCGCTGCGGTACTCCAACTTCTTCCCGCTCCCAGTCCATCACGGGCTATGTCACGCCCCCCACATCTACCACGCCGACGACGTCCAGTCCGTCATGTCGGGAGAGCCCGATGAAACGGACAAGCTGCCGATAAGCAGCCCCCTCCTCTCCTCCGATACGGGACGGCCATACGAAGCGGACAATTTTCATGATCTGCTCGGCCAGCTTGTCGTAGAGATCTTGATGCACAAGATGCATATTGACAACATCGCCAAGGGCATCACGGCGGCGATCGAGCAGCCGCCGTCGCCCGGCGATTCACAGCAACACCTGAAGTTGTGGACCTTTCGGAGCTCCATGTTGCTCAAAGCCATCATCAGGAGCGTCGAGAGTCTGTGCGAAGGCCGGGTCGTCGTGACCCAGCACGACCTTGTGGAGTGGTCCAAAGGCGAGGATTGCGAGGTGGCTCACACGCCGCGGTCGCCGAAATCCTCCAAGCTGACCGTCGTCGGCATGTCCTGCCGACTCCCTGGGGGCGCCAATGACACGGAACTCTTTTGGAAGCTCATGATGGATAAGCGGGATGTCCACACCACGGTGCCGCCTGACCGGTTCGACCTGAGCACGCACTTTGACCCAACGGGGCAGACCGAGAATGCCACGCAGACGCCATTCATGAACTACATGGAGAACCCAGGCCACTTCGATGCCGGCTTCTTCAACATATCGCCCAAGGAAGTATGGCAGCCACCCCATTTTCTCCCGTCGACTTATTTTCCCCCACTTTTCCAGTACCTCTACAAAGACCTTCCTCTCGGGGGCGTATATCATGCTCCTCCCATGCTAACTTGGCACATCAGGCAGAGCAGATGGACCCGATGCACCGGCTTGCGCTCGTCACCGCATATGAAGCCCTTGAGATGTCTGGGTACGTGCCGAACAGAACCAGGTCCACGGCAGGCCCTCGCATAGGGACCTACTACGGCCAAGCGAGCGACGACTGGCGCGAGCTCAACGCCAGCCAGAACATTGGTACGTACGCCGTACCCAGCGGCGAGCGCGGCTTTGCCAATGGGCGCATCAATTACTTTTTCAAGTTCAGCGGTCCCAGCTTCAATATGGATACGGCGTGTTTGTCTCTCCATTCTTATCTTCCTCCTCGTTCTCGTGGTTTGGCTAATAATCTCCAGGCTCAAGCGGCCTCGCTGCCGTAAACGCAGCCTGCTCCGCCCTTTGGGCCGGTGAGGTTGACACGGCGCTGGCGGGCGGGCTGAACGTCATCACTGACCCGGACAACTTCTGTCAGCTCGGCAAGGGCCACTTCCTCTCGCTCACCGGCCAGTGCAAGGTCTGGGACGAAGCTGCAGACGGCTATTGTAGAGCAGATGGTGTGGGCAGCGTCGTCATCAAGCGGCTGGACGACGCGTTCGCCGACAATGATACCATTCTCGCCACCATCCTGGCCGCCAACACAAACCTTTCAGCCGAGGCCGTCTCCATCACGCACCCGCACGCGCCCACTCAGGCTGACAACTATAAGAAAGTCACGGCGAAGGCCGGCATCTCCCCGCTGGATGTGAGCTACGTCGAGCTGCACGGCACCGGTACCCAGGCCCGAGACCGCGAGGAAGCGCGATCCATGTCGGACGTCTTCGCCCCGGCGGGCCCCGGTCCACGCCGCAAGAAGGAGAACCGTCTGCGCCTCGGCGCCGTCAAGAGCAACATCGGCCACGGCGAAGCCGCCGCCGGCATCGCCTCCTTCATCAAGGTCTTGATCATGTACCAGAAGGGTGCCGTCCCACCGCAGATCGGCGTTGCCAAACTCAACCCCACACTGCCGCCGGACCTGGAGGAGCGCAACATCGGCCTCAACTGGGAATACTCCGAGTGGTCACGCTCCAACCGGGCGGCCGGCCGTCTCGCCGTCGTCAATAGCTTTGGCGCTCACGGTGGAAACACTACTGTCCTCCTGGCCGACCCGCCGGACCGCCTCGTAGCCGACACAGACCCCCGCTCCGTCTTCCCTCTCATTCTCTCGGCCCGGAGCAAGTCCTCTATTAAGATGAATGCCGAAGCGCTGTTAGCTTGGCTCAACGGCGACGGTAGCGATGCCGACATTGGCCATCTCTCTTACACCCTGGCCGCGCGGCGCATGCACCACCCGTTTCGCACGGGGGCTACGGTCAAGGACTTGGCCGGGGCAAGACACTTCCTATCCGCCGAGGTGGAAAGGATGACAAAGCAGCCGCAACAGATCAGCTCGGTGCCGCTGAAGAGCCCAACTGTTGGATTCGTCTTCACCGGACAGGGCGCCTTCTACGAAGGCATGGGCGGACGGCTGTACACCCACTGCGTAGCCTTCCATGAGGCCGTGGACCGCCTTGACCTTCTGGTTCAGTCGCTGCACCTCGACGGTGTTGGATCGGTGGTACCTATCATCGAGGGCTCTGTCTCTCGTGATCAAATTTCTCCGGTCGCGTCCCAGTTGGCCATCGTCCTTATCGAGCTGGCCCTCACGCACTACTGGGCCGCCCTTGGCGTCAAGCCGTCTATGGTCATGGGTCATAGTCTCGGGGAGTTCGCGGCCCTAGCAGCTGCCGGCGTACTATCCGACCTAGACGCGCTCTATTTGGCCGCTGAACGCGCCAAGCTGATGGTCTCCCACTGCGTCGCCGACTCGCACGGCATGCTGGCTGTCCGGTGCACCCCCGAACAACTGAGTGAGCACCTCGCCGGCAGAGAAACTGAGTACGAGGTGGCTTGCTTCAATGGCGACTCCGGCCTTGTCATCAGCGCGAGCAGGGCGCGGCTAGACCTTGTATGCGGCGTGCTGACCGCCGCCGGGGTAAAGTCTACCGTGCTCAAGGTTCCGTACGCGTTCCACTCGGAGCAGATGAACCCCGTCGTGGCCCCCTTTCTCAAGCTCGCTGAGCACGTCGTATACAAGGCGCCCCGCATCCCCGTCATCTCGCCACTGCTAGCCGAGTGCATCTTTGACAGCAAGACGCTCAACCACAATTACCTCGGCCGGGCAACGCGAGAGCCTGTCGACGTTGTCGGCGCCTTGGATGCGGCCCAGGAGCTCGGTCTGGTGGATGCTGACACCATATGGATCGACGTCGGACCTCATATGGTTGCTGGCGCCATGGTCCGTGGGATCATGGGCCCGTCCACCGCCGTCGTGGCCTCTCTGCGGCGCGGTGAGGATGACTTGGCCGTCGCTGCCTCATCTTTAACTACGCTGCACCTGGCGGGTGTGCCAATCTGTTGGGACGAGTACTTCAGGCAACACGAGCGGGCACACCGAGTTCTCCATTTGCCGGCGTACCGCTGGAACAACAAGAACTACTGGATCCCATACCTGGGCACCTGGACCCTCGACAAGGCCCACATCAAGGAGACCTTGAAGAATCAGCAGCGCAGCTTGTTGCCTGGCGTGAGCATCCACGAGTCCAGACTCAAGACGTCCACCATTCATGGCATCGTATCTGAGCATATGAACAACACGACGGCACGCCTGGTGACGCTATCCAACTTGCTCGACCCGGCATTTCTGGAGGCCGTCGAGGGCCACCGCATGAATAATCATGGTGTCGCCTCCTCGTCCATCTGGGCAGACATGGCTTTCACCGTCGGCAAGTACCTCCACGAGCTCGCTTTTCCCAAGGACAAGGACTTTCACATGAATCTGCTCAACACATGGAGATTCTACACGCGCAAGTGGCCAACTCGCCCCAGGACGGCCCACAGCTCATCCAGCTCGAGGCCACGCTCAACATCCCGGCGCGCCACGTCCAGCTCTTCCTTTATAACGTGTCTTTCGACGGGACCCGGGCGGCCGAGCACTACGGCAGCTGTGAGATCCAGTTTGAAGAACCCGCTGTCTGGGACCGGGAGTGGAAGCGCGTCGAGCACCTCGTCGTCCAACGTATCGAGTCGCTCCACCGTCTCGCAGGTGAAGACGGCACGGCGAGCCGCGTAAGCAAGAGCATGGCGTACAAGCTCTTCAAGAACGTGGTTGACTACGCCGATCACTACCGCGGCATGCAGTCTGTCGTGCTGCAAGGCTACGAGGCCGTTGCCGATGTGGTCCTCGACCCCGGGGAGCGCGGTGTCTGGCACACACCGCCGCACTGGATCGATAGCTTGTGCCATCTCGGCGGCTTCGTGATGAACGGGTCCGACGCGTCCGATACGGCGGGGTACTTTTACGTTACGCCGGGTTGGGAGAGCTTCCGCCTCCGGGCGGCGCCTATGTCCGGCGGCAAGTATCGTAGCTACGTCCGCATGCTGCCTACCGAAGACGACTCCAAGCTGTGGGCTGGCGATGTTTACATTCTCCAGGACGACGCCGTGGTGGGCATGATGGGCCAGATGAAATTCAGGCAGATCAATCGGATCCTCATGGACCGTTTCTTTTCTCCCGGATCGGTACACCACGGCAGTAGCAATGCCGTCCAGAGTACCAAAGCTGACCACGCCCCTGCCACGGTGAATGCCCGGGGAAAAGCCGAGCAGAGAATAGCGACAGTCGATAAATTAGCTCCGGCTCCAGCTCCGGCGGTAAAGCAAGCGCAAGAAACCATGACGCCGCCAGTTGTTACGTCTGCTATAGCATCCGAAGAGACAACAGCAAGCAAGGGACCCAGTGGCGATAGCCCCCTTGTCGCCAGCGCTATTGCCCTCGTGTCTAGTGAAACAGGCATCGAGGCCTCGGAATTAACGCCAAACACAACCTTCGTACAGATTGGCGTCGACTCGCTGATGTCATTAGTGCTAGTGGAGAAGTTCAAATCGCAGTTGCAGATTGAGATCAAGAGCTCACTTTTTATTGAGTGCGAGACACTTGGCCAGTTCAAGGAGTGGCTTGAGGAGAACCGATAGGACTGGATGTATTACGACGGTCTTAGTTAGTTCATTGTATTGCTTATCATAAATTGATGCAGACTTATATGCTATAAAAAGACTTGTTGCCTCTGGCCTCGTATCATATTGTTTTTAGACCTACTAGCGACGACTCTCATTGTCATCGACATATTCGTCGCTTTCGTTCTCATTTCAAGCACTTTTATCAGATCCAGCACGTGAGCTACATGCTGTTGAACCTCAATCTACCAGGCTCGTAGACATGTTGAATAGTGCGTAATGCTCACTCGACTGAAAGGCGCTGATATGATCGCGCAAAGCTCCGCTCGAAACAAAGCGTTGAAAGCATACTTGACACTGTAGATGTTCACCTTTTTTTTCCTTCCTTTTTTTTCTTTTTTTTCTTTTTGCGGTCGTTATACCCTGTCCGGGCTTACGTGTATGAATTGAGTCTGGTCTTTGTGCGACGTCAACAGTCTATGTGAGCTTGTAGGGAGGAAAATAGCGTTGGCAACGACCCGGGGAATCCAAGACTGATCGCCATGACTTGATGCTGGCACATTCCTATCAGCAAGGATTATGAAAGTATTTAGGGGAAGCCAGTGGGGTCTGCATCATGTGGAGGATTCGGCGATACCCTACGACGCTACGTAAGAAACGGGTATATAACCTCGGAAGAGTCGCTGTCTCCTATCCCTGTACGACCGTTGGAGAAAACCTCCAAACAATCACCCTGCGGCTGCTCTAGTTCTATGCTTCGGCCAGAAACTCATCTGCTAGACGCCGGTAAAACAATGGTTGGTACCAACCCATATGCCAAGGACATATAAGATCTGCCATATCAATCAAAATTCCACGTCCTTTCCAGTTGTCTTTTCGCATAGTCACCGTCAAACAAAAGCCGGCCAGGTAGTAAAAGTCCAGTTGGGATTGGACTACACTGTTGTCCAGGGGACACTGACTTTCAGCGACGAAATCGTAGACAATAGCATAATATTCCTCGAACGGCTGTATGTCCCTCCGGATACCTTTAAGCGGGGCAGCCCTTGGCGGAATATTCCCAATACGTAGGCTCCACAGCTCTTGTCCGCTGACTTTCGTCCAGCCAAAACACTCCCTCATTGGGGGCATGGAAGTGCAAGAAACCGCATTAGGCAATTGTTTCAGCTTTGCTTTACTACGGCCCTCATTTGAGAAAGCTTGCAAATTGATAAGCGCGTGCTTCTGTGTTGTTGGCTTGGGATTGAGGTAGATAGGCGTATCGGCGCTATCTATCGAGGCTTGCAGCATCTGAAGCAAAGCAGCATTATGACACTCTCGTTGGATGGCCCAGTAACGATTGCCTTCTGGGTGGGTATTATCCCAGAACTGTGGCTTGATTAGATACGGAACTATGCTTGAGGGCAATAGAGATGCTTACCACCTTCACAGCATAGGTACGACCGTTGGAGTCGGCTTTCCAAACTATGCCATCTACTCCGAAACCTAGTTGCTCTTTCCATACGATATTGGCTTGAGGATCAAACTGCCTAAGGCGTGGAGTGCAAAAGTTCTTCCAAGATTGTGTCATCCTGGGAGGACTCCCTAGAGCTAGAGCCTAGCTTTGGAGCTGTTTTTTGTGTCGACACGGCGTAACGTAGGCCCGAATTGGAACGGAATACAGAAAGTCGTCGCGGGATCCAAACAGTTACCAGCTGCCAGCACACGTGCTCCCTTAACGGCAGGACGTACAATCTGTGCCCCATCACGGACTTTACCTACTACTTACTACTTTTGGATCGACAACAACTCACAACCATCAAAGGGCTCGGTTCGATATAGGCAGCATTGTTACTTGTTTCATATGGTCCATAAGAAGATATGTTAAAGTTGTGGGGCTTGCTAAACTCAAATAAACTTATTTCACAAATTGAATCTCGAGTCGTCATCATAGAAGCTATGACATATTAGAAGACACTACCTGCTAAGAACAAGAAGAAAAAAGCTGTCAAGTATCCGAATATCGACACCTATCATGTAATCATTTCATACAGAATGACTTCTTCCAGGCCGTGCAGGGCAAGAAGCTTCATGTGTAAAGGCCAATCCTAATTCCTTCCAAAAGCCTCTCATTGTGTAGAAATCGAGCAAAATACCCATATGGTAGGTATATGGGTCTCATTGAGAGCCTGTGGGGAATGGGGGTGGGGGGCCACGTACCGCAGGAAGCTAGGCCAATCGTAATACGCAGGAAGTAGTCCTGCCTACGTATTATCGGTGTTGCCGATGTCCTGACTCGTTACAGGGGCACAAGCATAAACGTAGTAATGATTCTCACAACAACAATTGATTAACGACTGGAGAAGTTGCTATCTATATCTCAAGCTGCTTTTATTTTCCCAGATACTATTCTCCTTATAAACTAGGCCGTCATTCCCTGTGTGAAGCTGCACTTGTTAAATTTACCTCTACACATCGTGTGGTGTCTGACTGCTATTATGCTGTTTCTTGGCGTTTTGGCGTCTCTTTTGGCTGCGTGGCATGTCAATGCCGACTTAGAGGCACGATATCCTTCTGCTAACTCATTTGTATTCGACTCTGTCTTCTGGGTTGATCGAGGAGATTGGAAATGTACCAGTCAACAAGTCAAGCGACTGAATAAAGCAATCGACGAGGCTCGAGTTCTCACTCAGTCAGCAGTAAATGCCTTGTCAGCACCAGGATCTGAAGGTTCCTTCGCCTTTCGTAGCTGGTTCGGAGACAGTATGTATTTTGAGAAAGGCCTAGTACTTACTTGGTCACTGATATCAAGCTAATAGGCAATGCTACGCCTGATGTGAAAATGTCAATCATCGACAACCATTTCCGATCGGCACAAAGAAATTTGATCCGTCCGACCTTCCCAGCAGAATTCAGAAAAAAAGAGATGAAGTTCCCTAAGATATCAAAGCAAAAAGGGAACGGCGTTACTGAAAACTCTCTTGTTTACGCTTGTCCTCCTATTCGGGATAACTACTGCCAGAATCCGAAGTCTCTTGCTTCAGTCCGAGGCCATGTACCAGGCGAAGAGTGGCATGGTCCGACCTTGATGATCCTATGCCAATCATTCTTTGCAAGTAAAAGTACTATCAATGACGTGGCGACAAATTGGAGGATGTCGGGAAGAGTTGCGGCAACGGCGAACGCAGGCCAGACGCTTGTTCACGAGTTTCAACACATGACCAAGGTTACGGGACAAAGTAACGCCTGTAATGACGTACCAGATCCCTTCACCAAGGAAAGAAATAGCGTAACTGGAAGGCCAAGGGGCTGCTACAGTCCTGACTGGTACGTCAAGCACATCGATATATTACTTATAGCATATGATACTAATGAGTATACACAGTTGTAGGAGCATCTCAGACCAGCTTAAGATCAAAAACGCGGAAAACTATAACATATTCGCGGGGTTTGTCTACGCGTGGCCCGAAAAGGCAAAGTCCGCTTATTGATCGTAAATCACAACATACCGATACAACATACCTGGACTTGGACTGGATGTCTTCTTTAATTGCACCTCTCTTGTCTAGCTCTCTACCGCTACAGTTATTGAGGTGTGGGCAAATTATCATTTGCCAAGGGCCTTATAGGTTAATAGGCTAAATAGTTAATACTACTTTACAACTGTAAAATTCCTTGATGGTCCGTGGTGCCGCGTTTCCTTGCCGCAGAGACTTTCCTAGACGTAACACAGAAAATAATAGCTGAAATCCCGCACTTTTCCCCCTCATAATAAAAACCAATACCACACATAATTTTTGCTTCCTTAGGTGATTCTCTCACTTCTAATAATACAAAAGAAGCGAGGTAATATTAATATCATACGCTTTTCAACCCATAATATGATTTGAAGAATTTTATAAGTATTGTCTCTTAAGCTTTGGGGGGAGGAAAAAAGAAAAGAAGGAAAAGAAACCCCATAAAACAAAGATAGCTCTTATGATATGAGTACAAACTTTCTGGTGTTTAATTGAAAACTTTAAGCCCTTGCTTCCTTGTATTTCACTTCTTGCTGTTGCCCTTTCATATTTTATAGTACATACATACTTAAGATCTACAGCGCCACAGCTAATATTCAAATCCTAGCTAAATTAAACAATCTTGAGTTATATTACATGAATTCGCCTATATAATTCTAGTTCCCTCGAGTGTATGTTTCTTTCAATCTAGGCATCGAATTTCTTAGTATTCGTCCTACTTGCTACATTATGACTGCTCTTTGTCTCTCGTACTAGTACAGACCTTAAGAAAGTCTTAACTTAATTTGATAGTACACTGTCACTTATACTAGCTATTATACTTTCGTTATGTGCTCCTTTACTTGTCTTCATTGGATGCTGCTGCCCTACTTGTTGTCACTGCCCACGAGTTCAGTCAGCATGTCACCATTGTTGAAGGGGACAAATGCATTAAACAGCAGGACGGCGAATGGGATGGCAGCTTCTTCTGCCCTCAACCTGTTTTAGGCAAAGTCAAGACGCACGCAGTCGTTGTCACATTCTACAATATGACGACTTGGGGCCCTCAAGTTCGGCTGCTTAATAAGCTCTATTTCAACTATTGGCCTAGAGTTCGTGTGGACTGTGGTGGTCCTACTAATACCACCTTCATTGTTGAAAGCAACTGGTTATATAACGTAACGAACTGTACCGGTTCAATAGACACTTAAACGCAAAGATTGTCATTCCAGTTAAGAAAATTGGGCTCCCTTCTGCACGATAAGGTGCTCTGGAGGTTGACTTTATCGATATGGATGCGTGTCCACGACACGCTGATAGTAGTGACGGAGTTAAGAATCGCAAGGAGAACGGAAATATGATTATGAGCGGTGCAACGGCGGATTCAGCGGCCACAATGCGCTGCACTGCCGGCAGCTCTGCTATTTTCTCAGTGGTGGTGATACAGGCAACTTCACCCAGCACCTCTGTGCAGACGGATTTACCTCAGTAGTGTCCGTATCAGCGCCAACCTACAATGAATCTGGACCGTCAGAGTAGATTTAGATTCATCTCAACACAATATAACAACCATATGGATACTTGATATCGATTTCGCGTCTACGTAGTAGTGTCCGTGCCTAAATACTGCCTTCCGTTAGTTATCGGAAATGGAGCAAAGTCTGTCTTATCATGGCTAAACTTTTGAATTATTCACGTTAGCATGCATACTCAGGCTGTCTTTTGAGTGCTTTGGTGGAAATTCGTCAGTTGCGGCCGGTTTGGCTCTCCCACCGCATGGTTAGGGTGCTTTCCGATTTGATTATCGCAAACTTGCTGTGTCCTCTGTGGCCGTTGTCATGAGTCCCTTGTCACCTGTTTACAGCTCATCCCATTGTCTATTTGAGAATTGTGGTATGCTACCAACATTATCTATTTGCTCATTCAAACCAACAGTCCACCAATATCAAGCAATACACAGACGCACGATACTTCTCTTCCGCCAGCATACTAATAGTAATGTCTTAATTAAGCTTGGCTGCAGACTCCGACGCTTCATTCATGAACACACTCGAGTCACGATCACTTATTACCATGAAGGCAGTCTAGAAAAGCCCCCTTGTCGTCGATGAGGGTCAAGTGAGCGAGGCTGCCAGCCTGCCTCCCATCACTTTCACCAACTCCTGGATGAGCGTTCACAACGATATCCGAGTCATCCCCGCCGTCAACGTCCCCGTTTCAGCGGGTATGCTCGAAACATTCTATAAGGAGAACCTCAAGCCCGGTCGGACCGATACTCGCACCATCAAGTCCCGCCACGAAGGCCTAATTCGACACGCAGTTCAACGGCACACAAGATGCGTATAGAGTTTGCACCCAAGCACAAGTTCTTCGACCTGTCGGTCACCGACTTTGACGACGGCAAGGTTGCCGTTATGGTCTTTCCAACCATTGCTCCCGGGATCCCAGGGGGCTGTCTGACTTTCCACGGCCCGGTCGCGCCCCCCAACGGCCCATCCCAAGATGGACCCTTCACCGCCATGATGGCGGACCCCAAAATGCAGAGTGAATCACTTATGCCGCCTCCTGCATGTATTTCATGTCGTGCTAATGAATTGAGGAAGCCGTGCTTCAAATGATTGCATCCCCGCAGAGTGTTGCTCCTCCCTCGCTGACTTGAAATCCTTGTGTTTCGAGGTTAGGTAGGCACCTTAAAGCCAAGGCTTGATGGAACTAAACCAGAGTTATATATTACATGATTAATATGGAATTACTTTAGATGTAGCTGGGCTGACACGTTGATTGTCTCATGCATAACATCGTAGAGAAGGCGACAAGGCAAGACGTAGTCTGGTCACATGGGAATTGAGAAATTCTTGAGACAGTCACCAGTTAGCTACGAGTCATTTAATAGAGGGGTATGAATGATTTTCGTTGGCCAGTGTCTTCTAGAGCCCTTCAATTATAATTGTTTTCCTTGGCCATATGCGTTTTAGTTTGCGTGATCCGTTACCATTCTCAGAAGAGAAGCACAGCATTGCTATAAAACTACAGACAATGTTATTGTGTGGATCGTCGCTACACTGTTCTAAATTGTAATTAAAAAGAGACCGTTTTACTCTATTTGTGGCATTGTAAAAAGGAGAAAGCCTTCCCTATTATAACAGTTGTATCTGCTTCCCTCATCACTACTAACAACGTGCAATCCAAACTCCAAATTCCACATTCTAAAAGATGCATTATAAACTCGCACTCATCGCTCTGGCTGCCACCGCTGTAGCTGTCGCTATTCCCGACCCTCAGGGGTGCAACCCGACTCTGAATTGCTGTACTTTATCGGAAACGCCCTGCAAAAACCGCCTGGATACGTGCACCCGGACCTGTAATGTGAGTCAGCGGATTACCCCATCGATTGACACAATACTTGCTTTCTCTCTCGATTTGACTGACATTCCGTTTTTTTTTCTTTCTCTTTGACAGGGCGTGGCTAAGCAAGGCATTTGCAATGACTTGGGTGATGGAGGATTGAGTTGCGACGCGTAGATGAAATTGGATCTACGACTGCGGTGCTGCAATTGTGGCTTATCATGTTCTTGCCACATGTCAGCGTAGGACTGACTATGTGAATCCAGCTATCGAGTGATTATCGAATATCACAAGTTTGTAATCGAAGATAGTCAGTTCTTCTGGCATATAAACCAAGTAACGAGTGCTAAGGCAACCAAAATAACATCACAGAAGCTGCCCATCCCGTCAAGCTCACACTTCACTTTAGAGGCATTGAATGATGCCTCCCTTGCCCTACGTACAACATGAGGTGTCAACATCGATGTATGCGCCTTGAATAAGTTAAGTAGCTAATGGTTTTAACTGCATGTATAACAAGGTTAAGAAGCCTACTTTTAGACGTCATTTGACAGCTTCCGTTGTATTAGCAATCCTGCTAAGGCTCGACTTACGTTAAAAAAAGACCTCAGGTATTTTATCTAGAATAAACAGACGCTACAATTTATCTTTCATACCGTTGCATACTTAGGGCAGGGCGGAGTCGGGCATCGTTTCGTCTGTCGAGTTAGGTGGGATTCCGACTTTCCCAATGGGTATGGTCCTATGTAAGGGTTCCTGCGATCGATGCGCTGAACTGAGGCGGAGCCGTTGAGGGGTCTTGAAAAAAAACATACAAAGTGAAGAGGAAATGCAAATGAAGTGACAAAAGTGTCACGTACTAGCTCTTGTTGGATTGACCAGTGGAAGAAATTTCTATTCTTATCTGTTGTTCGAGTACAGAAACCCGAGAAAAAGCTGTGCACTGCATTACCGTCGCGAGAGATGCCGGGAGCATATTTTGCAGATCTTATGGAGCCTGAAAGAGTCTAGTTGATGCCCAAATATTTCTTCAATGACAGAACTTTTGTAACTAGAGTCTGGCTTGTTGCGGTCATCAGGCGATGCTCCTCCTCTAACCATTCTTCATCGTCCGCCCTTCTGGAAGCGGCGTAACTCTGCACCGATCTCTGGGTGGTTCAAAAAAAAACGCGAGCTCCATAGGGTTTATTGGATCCTCCAACTTGTGCAATCTTCCAATACATTCCTTGCCTGCTTTGACAGTCGTAAGCTTGAGATACCCGTCACACCGGTGTTCGGTCTCGCAGCCTGCCTCACAAAGTCGCGAGACGGCCTCTAGGTACCCGTTCGCAACGGCGAGGTGTAAAGGTTGAAAGAAGGCCCCATCGCCTGTTGACCAACGGTTCACGTCTGCAGACCCTTAATCGCGCCTCTTGAGCAGCTCAATGATGCAATCGGTAGACCCGTAAAGACAGGCAAAGTGCAGAGGTGTCAACCCGAGTGCATGGGTGACGTTATCCGCCGCTGCACGCAAAGCAAGCAAAGCTTGTACCGCGTGTGTTTTGCCAGCCATAACAGCAGCGTGCAGCGGGCTGCGGCCGTAGTCATCGCCAACGTCCAGCATGGCACCTAGAGAGACTAGCTTGGAAATGACTTCTCTGTGTCCACCGCACGCAGCATGAAACAAGACTGACCGTCCGGCGTCGTCTCTGGCATTGATTTGGCTGGTCGTGTCCGTCAGGTCTACCAGAGCTTCCAATGCCTGCAAGCTCCCTGTCGCAGCTGCTCGGTGGATGGGTAGTTCACCCAGGCAGTTGATATGAGGAAAAGACTGGGACCCGAGAAGGTCTCCTTTGATGTGCTCGATGAGCCGCTGGAATCTCTGACTAGCCCATCCCCACGGGACGTAGGCGGATAACAGGTGCAGTATCGTGTCAAGCCTCCCAGTAGCGAACTTGTGAAAGATATCTGGACTCTGAGAGGGTTCTGACCACACTGACTCTGACTCCCGTAGCCATCCGACCCTGCTCAAATTTGTCCGCGGTTTATTTAAAAGCAATTGTCTGTCCTCTTCCAGCATATACGCAGCGAGGTTGAGATGTCCATTGAGAAGCGCGATATGGACTGCCATGAAACCGCTTGCGCTTCTACTGGTCGTGTCGACGCCAAGTCTCATCAGTGTCTTCACAATGGGCTGGGAACCCAACGCTGCAGCCCAGTGAATGGCGCGAAACTTGTCGAATTCATCTGTTTCCATCTCAAGGATGCCGTTGTTTTTCTTCGCTAGTTTTTGGACGGTTTGGTCATCTCTTGCTCGAATGGCGTTGAGCAACGCAACGTAGGGCGAGTTCCGCCCGATCCTCGCTGCATGGACCTCGCTACCAAAACGGGTAGCAATATTCCCAGAAAATCGGATTTTGACGCCGTCCCGGGTCTCTCGGATAGGGGAGACAATGTCCAAGAACGTCTCCTCATAGCAACACAGCCGCGTGGCTGCTGTGATTTCGTTAAATGGTAGGACGGGGTTCCTCGACAACTGCAAGAGTTTCATTTGCAGGATCGGACTCTGATTGTGATCTACGTCGAGTTCCGACCTTGAAAAAACATCTAGGAGAATGATCCGACGCCCTCTGCGTTGATACTCCGTTGTATCGGTGGTGATGTATCCAAGTTCATTGGACGCTTGGTAGGAAGCCGCCTGCGATCCAGCGGAAATGTTGGGGGTTCTCAGATATATGGATTCAAGGCTGTCTCCAGAATCTGGGTACTTTTCGTGACACACCTCCCACCGTCCGCTAATGCGACGAAGCCCGATTGCCACGTTACATACAGAAGCGTGGCCAGGCTCATTCGAATCAAACCGTAACACAGCAATCGTACGGTCTGACTGCGGTTCTTTCGTCCGTATTACCGATAAAGCGGCATCCCATCTCTCAGGAGGGTGCACACCAATGATGGAGAACGGAACACGTCCATCGTTCTTTGTTCCCGCTGTTTTGGGGTACTTGCTCCTTACTCTGAGCTCTGGCAGTGCGTAAAATGGGTTTTGTCTGACATAGATGCTTTCGTAGGAACCCTCAGCTTCATCGGACTGCTCTTGGGGAAGCAGGATGACCGAGCCTTCTTTTGAGTTGACCCTAGCGAACTGATCACTCCAAAGCCGCCGTAGAATGATGCGAGGGCTCAAATACATACTAGAAGACGTAGAATCAGAAACGAGACAGTCAAGAACAGCATAGTACTCGTCGGTATCGGGTCGCACTGGAATCAGAAGCATGGTCGTTCTAAGACCTTGGTTGGTGACGCTTGCGGGCGAGCTCTCATAAGATTCCGGAGGAGGAAGTGGCCGGACATGACCAACTGCCACTTGAGAGAATGCCTTTGGTGATTTTGCGAGTAGGCCAAACAGGTCGTCCGAGTTAGGAGAACCACCCGGAGAACCACCCGATGACAACCCCCATAGGAATAAGGATTGGTCGTCTGTTTCTTTGAGGATTTCCTCCTGGAGACGAAGGAAAGAGCGCTCGCCTTCTCCATAGAGCAGAGGCATGTTGACATTGAACAGACCCATCATGCAGTATGCGATATCCTCTGGTCGGGTCGTCTGCCGTGGCGCCGCCCAGCACATCTTGTTGGCAATGCTGACGTCAACCAAAGACGTTGTGCTGGCGAGGACCTGCGGATGGATCCCAGTGATCTCGGCAACAAGCTGGCAAAAATTGCTTTCGAATCTTATTGTGTCTATGAAGGACCAGTTGCCGGCGTAGAACTCGACAGTCTTGGGCGCAATGAGCTCCTGCAAGGTCCATCCTCTCGTAAACCAACGGCTGCGCCGGAAGCTCGAAGTTTCCGAAAAAGGGTCTTCCGTGTCCACGGGCTCTACATCAGATAGATAAGCGTAACACACGGCTGCTTTTTGGTACCAGCGGTACATGGAGTTGATGGATTCAGAGAGCTCTGCACTGCTTGTTTTATCGATGCAACAGGTGTCGACCCAGAGATAATCGTATCCGTGGCTCTTGGCTAAGACAGCTGTGTCCCTTATCTTCTGAAACCCGCTTTTCGCTCGCATGTTCTCGCGTCCATCTTCCTCGCCCGGTCTCTTTGTCTCATTTGAGGCTTTGCTCATGGCTTTGAAACTCTGGAAGGTTACCTCATTGCTGCCCCACGTATGTGACAATATGGCATAGCTGTGACGAGGGCCACTGTTGGTATATCACCAGGTGGGTGATACGGTTAACCGTACGTATCAATAGGCAAGTGACGAATAATAGGGGTAAATACCGTGGTTTAATTATGTGTAACTAGAAGAGAATTATTGTGGGTTCTGCTACGAATGGTTGGGTGAATAACCCCTGAATCTATGGTGGATCCGCTGACGGATTAATGGTTGATCTGCGGCCGGTTATTAGGGTTACGCCCGATAAGTCTGATAGGATCCACAATAGTTAATATCGCAACACTAGCAACTTTCTCTTAAGGAGAAATTTGCTATAGATTTATAGTACTTTACTAGTTAACTATAAAGGGCCTAAAAACATAATAAAAAACAAAAATCTAAAAGTATTATATTCTTTTTTATATAACAAATCCATTATATATATAAAACCTATCTATTTATCTATATCCTTACTATACTATTGCTAATAAGCTCCTCTAGCGCCTTATTAGGTAACAACTTTATGAATCTATCTACTAGGTTATTATTACTATAGATCTATTAAATCTTATGTATCTCCTAGTGCTTATATAACTACTATAATACTATTATATTAATTATAAGGCGTTTCTCCTTTATAGTGCTAAGTTTTATAAGACACTTATAGAGGGAGTAGGAGTTAGTATATATAACTATTAGGATTTATAGGTATTTAAGGTGGTTAGTAACTATTACTAGTATGGTAGTTATTATATAGGTAATATTAGCACTAGTAACTATTATATAGATCTTAGAGGCTAATATGCTCTATATAACCCTCTTATACTTTGTTAAGCTAAAGTAGATAATGTTCCCTTTAATAGTAAATTTACTAGTATTATTAGGGGTTTTTATAGTAGTATTATCTTTACTATATTACTTGTTTATAAGAATAATAATAAATCTAAGCTATAAGGTAAGATTACTATTATTAGTAAATAATCTATTAATAAAGATAAAGAGCTTTATAGTCGTAAGGTTAAGTAGTTAAAAATAAAGGCCTTAGTTAGGGTTCTTTATTTGCTACTTAATTTATTAGTTAAGCTCTTTAATATTACTTATATCTAGTAATTAGTACTAGGTAGTAATAGAGTAGTTAAAGTATACCTTAGGCTAGTAGATTAAGGTAATATACGTGCTATAGGCATACTACTTAATGTACTACTAGTGTGATTCTAGTGAATTAGGGTTAATAGGCTGTAGTTACTTACCTTATTCCTTCTAGTAGAGGTGAATATTACTATTATTATTAAGAGAAAGTATGCTACTATTAAAGGTGATAGGTTTACTAGGCTTAAGGAATTACTTTAGCTTTACTATAAAGGTTACTTTTATTAACTTAGTATCTTTATAGTTAGAAAATAATTTATCTATAAGGCTAATAGTATTATTAGTCTATATGCTAATTAATATAAAATCTTTATTATTTTATACTAAAATAAGTAGGTAAGGGTTAAAGGTTAAAGTATCTATCTAGAGGGCTTTTCTATAATAGTTGTTATAAGTTGCCTACTAGTAGGTTTTAGCCTTAGGTATGCTATATAATAGTTACTTAACCTCTATTATTATGTTAGTATTATAAAGGTATTAGATCTTAATAGGTAGTCTTATAAGAATTATATAGTTAAGTAGTATTGCTAATTATGTATATACCTATATTATATTATATAGCTATAAAAGGTAGTTCTTACGTAATAATAATAGGGTAATAGTAAGGATTAAGTATTAGGCTATATGTTAGATAGTTAGTAACTAGGTGAGTATTATAGCCTTCCTATTATTAGCATACCCTTAGATAATAAGTTTTAACTTCTTATATAGGATCTTGTTTTTACCCTTAATTTTACATACTAATTACAACTTAAATATATAGATACCTCTATAGTGTTTTTTATTATACTAGATAATATAGAATACGTCCTAGGCTATTAATCCCTTAATCTCTTAGTAGTTAGATTATTTAAATAGTTTACTAGGCGTGGTTATTACGCCTTTCTTATAGAGTTTAATAGTAAGTATGTAGTTAGTATCCTCTTTTACTATAAAGTAGTTAGCTATTAATAGATTAGTCTTAGTAGTAAATGTCTCTACTAGGTTCTTTTATAGGCAGCTGTAGTGCTGTTACTACGGCTGTTTTATAGCAACCATAATACCTTTACGTATTTTACCTCCTTGCCTGTTAAGAAACTTAGAGGGTAGGGCGGTAGCACTAGTATCTTATGCTTATGTAGTATTATTAGGATCCTCCTTATGTTAGTAGTAGGGCTTTATTATAGTAATATAGAAATTCTGCAGGCCTTATAGTAATTTAACTATATAAGTAGTATTATTATTAGAGAGTAATTAGAATAGGCCCTACCAGCTGTTCTTTTCTTACTATATGTAGACTAGAGATTAAAGAGGTAGTATAGTAGTAGCTATAGTATCTAGGCTATTATGTGTTACTAGTATATTATTTACCTATCTCTTAGTATAAATTTACTATATTTCCTCTATAGCTTTTTATATTATCTCTACCTTTTTAATAGTTAATAGCGCTAGTAGCAAATTATTATTAATTTATAGGTATACTCTAAAGACTAATAGGGTTAGTATAAGGCTGTTTAGGCTAGTAGTATTATTTACTACTTTTACTACTATTTAGAGTATAACTTTAGGTTCTATATTAGTTTCTATATAGAATATCTTATACGCTTAGTAGAGTATAGCATAATAATGTTTAACCTTTTTAATGCTGTTATAGGCCTTAATAGGTATCTCCTTAATGTTAATAGATAACATATAGGTGGCATACTTAAACTTAGCTATATAGAAATTAAGGCCTATATTAGTAATAATCTAATCTAGTAGGCTAAGATATATATTAATCTAGTATATTTATAGTACTTCCTATATATATTCTATAGTAATAGCTTAAAGAAATCTTATAGTATTAAAGGTAGTTACTATATCTATAACATATAAAACTAGCTTATTATTATTAAGATATATAATATCTATAATAATCTTATAGTTAAACTTATAATTGTTATAAAGGGTGAATTTAAACCTTCCTAGTACCTTTGAATTTAACTAGTAGCTATAGTAGAACTTATTAATCTCCTTAATATTAGAGATTACTATCTTATAGCTAGTACGTTAGAGTACCTTATAAAGGCGCTAAACTAAGGGGTAGCTAAATTAGTAGTGTATTTACTGTAATTTACTATTAGTTAGGTAGTGTTAGGTAATAGTGTGCTTAGGTTGCTCTAGTAGTATCTATATATAGCCCTATTTCTATATAATAGGTATGATTATATTACCCTTTACTAGCATATTAGTAAGGTTATTAAATTTTACTCTATAGCGATTTATATCCTTTAAGTAAAAGAGGAATAGGGTATTAGAGTCTATTACGTAAAAGGTAAGATTCCCTATAGGTATAAGGACTTCTATAGTACCTATTAACTTAAAGTAATTACTACTACTAAAGTAAATTATTACTTTACTAGTATGTAATATATCTAGTAGAAGCTTATAGTTAAGGTGCCTTTTTAACGCAGCGTATTACTACTAACTAACTATAGATACTCTTACTACCCCTATATCTAGCATAATGCCCTAGAAAGTTATAGTAAAGTAATAGTTATTAAAGGTAAATACCTTATTAGTAGTATATTTCTCCTTAGTAGTCTCCTCTTTATATGGGTTATCCTTTATAATTATATAGAGTATAGCCTAGTTATATAGTTAGGTAAACACCTTCTAGCTATTAATACTATCTTTACTATAAAAGGCTATAAATATAAAGAAGGTATTACTATTAAAGGGGCTATTACTATTATCTAGCTTATGTTTATCCTTAGCTCCTTTAAAGTTAATAGTACTCTCTATCCCCTTATAGTTAAGTAGAAAGTAGTTAAATATTAATAGTAAAATATCTATTAAGTATATACCTTTATACTACTAGAAAGAAGATTAATATTCTTTTTTAGTATGCTTAGTTAACTAATATCTAGGTTTCTTATAGATAAAGCACCTCTTTACTATAAAGTTACCCCTATTTCTTAGGTTTTTATATGGTAGGTCTGTTTTTAGCTATAAGTAATAGCTATAGTTACTATTATACTTATAGTTAACTTAGTATTACTTGTTATTATTAGGGTATTCTTTAGCGTAGTGTTAGGCTTATAGTTTATAGAAAAGTATAGTATTAGCTATGCTATTACATAGCTACGCGTAGAGTATGTTATATGTTATAGGTAGGCTAAGTAATACTATAGCATACTTAGGTACTTCTTAGTAATAGTTAATAAGGGTATTATAGTATTCCTTATCTTTTGGTATACTATTATAGGTTGTAGTATATACTAGCTAGGTAACCTTCTTAATAAGTAGATTAAGGATTTTATATTTGCTTTTCTTAGGGTTGTTACATATAATAGATTTAAAGGTAATATGGCGTAACTCTATAATCCTAGTATTATAGACCTTATTACCTTTAAATTCTAATTTAATATTTACTATTAGTATATTAAAATTACTAGTAAATCTATAGAGATTAATAGAGTAATACTCTTAGGCGTTACTACTTAGCATTATTATTACTACAGCCCTATACCTACTAGTAGGGATTCTAATATAGTTATAGAGCTTATAGAAGGTAGGAAGCTTTAAATTAATTGTCTTATATTAACTACCTATATACTTTAATATAGGATTATTAGAGTAGAGCTTAATAAGATTAGTTAATTATTATAAAGTTAGGCTATTACTTAGTACTATTCTACTATTAAATTAAGTAGTTAGTATAGTAGATTTATAGTCTTATAATCTCTTAACTGTAACTATTATTAGGGTTAGGCTTACCTAGGTGGAGTTTTTACTTAATAGTAGTAGTAACTTAAATAATAGGTTATAATAGGAAGAAGCCTATTAAAACTAGGTATCTTTATGCTGTTTATATATCTTAGGTTTAGCTATAGGTTTAAGGTTAGTTAATAGTAGTTACCTTACCCTTAGCAATAGGTAGATCTTATAACCTAGTAGCCTATTAATAAATCTAGGATTTACTGTCCTTACTTTAAACCTTAGGTTGGTTCTAGCTACTTTATTAATCTCTTCCTTAGTCTAGACGTATATATTATTAGCCTTTAATGCCTTATATATACAAGAAGTAACCTGCCTCTAGTTTAATTTAATCTAGATACTATTATTAATTAGGAAGTTATAGAATTTAAGGAGGACTTCCTTATTAATACTATTATAGTCTTTAACCTTCTATTTGTAGAGATGATTATAGGCCTATTGCTATAGTTAATTAGCTATAAAATCTTTATGTTAGGCTTTTATTATAAAGTATATAATAGTGGTGTCTAGTATGTAGGCTCTGTGTTTCTGCTTGATACTACTAGGTATCTTCTTAATATTAATGATACCTTATAGCTGTGGGTTGACGTACTTTACGTACGCCTATAGAATAGGGTATAGGTCTATAGTATCCTTAGCCTCTTATGTATCCCCCTACTATATTACGTATATTCCCTCCTCTTTATATTAGCCTTCTTATAGTATTTCTTTAGCCTCCTTAGTAGATTAGCAGACTATATTAACTTCTTCTTTTAGCGTTATTATTACTACCCTCTATTAGCCTAACTACCCCTTAAATATATGTGTTTCTTCTAGCAGGCTGGAAGGCGTATCTATATGTTAGAGGATTTACTACTAGTAGTATAGGTAGTAAGGATTTATAGGGTATTTATAGTACTTTTATGTTAATTTATAACTTTACCTTAAACTTATAGTAGAAACTTATTACTTATTAAGGTAAGCCTTTATATAATACTTATTACTTATTAAAATAAGCCTTTTTTATATAGTATCTATATAGTATTTCTTAGCTATTAGTATGTAAAGTAAGGTGTTTTTTATAGTTAAGTAGTAATTTCTTAATACGCAATAAAATTAGGGTTATTTATAGGATAGCTATATATCTTAGGCAACCTTTTAGTTATATTAGTTTATAACGTACTTCTACTAGTAGCCTCTAATTAACTATATAATATAGCAATAAGTATAAATAATTTACTATAAGGGTAGTAAAATTTATCTCTTCTAGTTAGTACCTTACTAATCTATAGAGTTCACACATAGAAGTAGGAATTAGTTAAGATAACTACTATAGTAGTGAAAATCAACTACTAATCAGTATTAGTATATTACTAGGTAGGTAATATAGTTAACCGTACGTATTAATAGGCAAGTAACAAATAATAGGGGTAAATACCGTGGTTCAATTATGCGTAACTAGAAGAGAATTATTATAGGTTCTGCCACGAATGGTTGGGTGAATAACCCCTGAATCCACGGTGGATCTGCCGACGGATCAATGGTTGATCCGCGGCCGGTTATTGGGGTTACGCCCGATAAGTCCGATGGGATCCGCGATAGTTGATATCGTAACAGCCACCTTGTACCTCGACGAGCTCGAGGGTTCTAGAGTCGATAAACCACATGGCAAGTGAGGATGAGAACCTTTTCAAAAACCTCGTCGTTCTATTGAGTGTAATCAAAGCCGTATTACGTAGTAGTGGTGGCACAATCAGTGGCTACTTTTTTATCAACTGAGTGACGCGATGAGTTGCGGTAGGTAAGCATTGTCGTCGCCTACTGATAGGAGATAACTATTATAAGTTAGAGTATATAGTAGGGTATAGAGGAATTAAGGTCTAAAAGGCTTATTCTATCTAAGTATAAGTCTAGAGATAAACCTCTATATATATAGGTAAAGTATATAAGTAATAAGTAAAACGCCACGTAATAAAGCACATAATAAAGCAGCTACCGATAGCTGAAGCTATCGTGACAGTAAGCATTGTCGTCACCTACTAATAGGAGATAAGCGCATAAAGTGCGCCCAATCGGGTCCTTTTTCCTCACAAGGTTATCTGATTGGATTGGTATTGCCAAGCTAATGTTGATTGTCAGCTTGACATAGTTTGATGTCTTACCCTTTGCAATAGGTGACTTGGTCATTAGAAGCGTATGGTTGAAGAAGGATTCTAGGAGTGCAGTGCGCATCATGCAACACCGATATCCTTTAAATCAATACAACGCGCTTCGCCTGACCACTGAAGACACCACAATCACGGTGAGTTCTCATTATGGCATACTGCAATGGGGGAGGTAATTGGAAGCGCCCCAAGGTCTTATGTCACCTCGTACAGCTATTATAAATTAGGCATGAATGGCTTTGTAACAGTCCGGTAAGGGTCTAGGAAGACGGATAATAATTACCGATGAAAATTTCACGTGCTTTCCCTGATTAGAATGGAGTATCTGCTTCCTTATATGTCCTTCTGCTCTAATCAGTGTATACCTGTCCAATCTAGAGCATGAGAAAGAAAATCAGATCACACATATTTAGCTAAGACTGATCGTCCATCCCACTCCAATATCATCAGATTTGAAGACATTTTTTTGATTCTTTTACTTATTCAAAGTCTAGGGTCTGTTGGCAACTCCACAATGATGGTATAAAAGCTGCATAGAAGCTACCTAGCTCTATGATAGAAGTAGGTAGACAAGGACGGAGAGGGGCTGTCCATCAGGGGGTAGTGAGAAGCACCTGTTCCTCTGAATAGCGCTATCTGGAAACTGAATTTCGCTTTTTTCCCCAGAAGAAAGGTGAGTCTAGTACCACTAACTTTGATTAATGGACGCCAGAAGACCGGCGAGAATACTACAAGCATCATGTCCAAGCCGGAACGCCAACCTCTAATCATGCCTTCATTCTCTCCAGCGCCCTCGCATCCGATTCTTGCCAGGGGAACTTTTGCTCAAGCGAGCGAATCAACTCCTCGTGACGCGGGGACCTGGGCTTGATGGAAGTCTCATAGTGCGCCTGGTGGCTGATGACACCGGGTTTGGGCTCAACCTTCGGCTCGATGACTTTGCCATCGACGACCTTCTTGGAAACGTCAAACACAGCCAGCGACTGAGCGATGCTGAGGAACAATGAATTTTCGGCAAGGACTTTTCCTGGACAGATCCGTCGGCCGAACCCAAATGACAACTTGCGCGGGTCGAACTCCGGTTCGCGATCCTGGCCTTCCAAGAACCGTTCGGGCCAGAATTCCATAGGATTCTTGTAGACGGCAGGGTCGTGAGTAAACCCCCTAGACACGTGCACTTTTGTCAGCATCCATGACCTTCTGAGAAACACCATCCGGGCCACGCCAAGGTTCCAGGAGTTTCTCACCAGATGTTGGCATATATGATCGACATTTTGGGGATGCGATAACCCCTATAAGTCATTTCGTTTGGATTTCGATGAGGAAGACCCATGGGGCCGACGGGCCACCATCTGATAATCTCTTTTACAAGAGCATCAATATACGGCAGATTATCGCGGTCGTCTAGGGTGGGTAACCGCTCGCTACCCACTACTCGGTCGATCTCATCTTGTGCCTTTTTCTGTACATCCGGAAAGAGTGTCATGGCCAGATAGAATGCGAAAAGGACAGCGACAGTCTATGGAATGTTAACTTTTGCGTCCGCGTGCCGCTGGCAATCATCGAAACATATGGATATTTTGCCCTTACCGTATCCGATCCGCCTTGGAAAATAGAGGCAGCGACCCATTTGTTGATCATTTTATCCTCGGGTACATCTTTGTCGAGTTCAAAAAGGCGAGAGAGAAATGACAATCTGTTGTTGCCCTGCGCCACTTGGCGCTCAACAAAGGCATACGGCACCTCAATGGAATTTATGAGGTCTTTAGCCATTCGCTTCGCCTCCTGCTTCCAAGCAGTTCCAGGAAACCATGATGGCACATAGTGTACTAATAGCCGTCAGCAAATAGAACCACCGCTCCCTCAGGCTATCATTGACAGAATGGGAACAGGGGAACCCATAGAAAGAACTTACAGATGGGTAGAATGTCAACCAGATGGGCTCCAGGCATAGCTGACTGAGCAAAGTCCTCCATCACTCTCGCTATCAAGGTGAGAAGAGGATCCTCCTTAAAGTTCTCAGTGCCATAGCCGTAGACCATCTGGAGGATGACCGAACCAACTTCCCTGGTGAAACTTGCCTATTAGTCCCGCAACAATCAATCAACCCTCTGAATGAGAACTGCATTGACTGACTTTTTGATGTGGGCCTCCAAGTTGTCTGGGTCATCCAACACGTGCAGGAGAAAGTGAGCTACTTCGGCCTCTTGCAGCTTGTCGAACTGGCCCGCTGTCGCTCTCGTACCGATGATGCGGGCAAAGTGCTTGCGATGGGTGCGCAGTGTGTCGTTGTATTGCAGCGCACCGGTGCTATTCTGGTTTCCGACCCTGGCCGGCGTTAGAAGAATCGCTACCTAGAGTGGCGCAGACATAGGGAATGGAGATGGCGTTGCCATTCTATAGGAAAAGCCGGACGTACATGTTGAGAAATTCCAGTTCCGGTCGTCCGGAAGTCAGCAGAGATTGCTTTTCAAGGAGGTCGAACGCAGCCTGAGCATCGTTGAGGAGCACGATTGTATCACTTCCTACGCTGACGCAGCTGATGGGACCTATCATAAGAAGCACCATTCAGTCAAAACCTAGGACATTCGATTTTCCGGCAGCTCTGGTAAAAATTGCAATCCTTGCTGTTCATACCGTACAGGTCTTTGTGCTTGACCCAATGGTAAGCCGCGAATGTGCCTGGGGGAGGCAGATCCAGAAGATTCCCCACCAGAGGGAGACCTTTTGGGCCGGGGGGCAAGGGAAGACGTCTGGCATTTCTCCTTGCTTGGAACAACTTGCCGATGGCAAAAATGACCAACAGGCTAGTGCCGAAGCCTACAAGCAACGAGAAGTTTTCCATCGCGAAGGCTGGCCGGTAGGTAATTTGGAGAGAAAGGCAGATGGCAGATCTGAATTAATGTTCTTTGGAGTAGCAGTCATGTATATATGAAGATGGGTGTCTTGATGTAGATATACAACGAAATTCCTGCTTGGGAAACGCACGGTCGTTAAGATAGTGAATCCAAAACCGCCAAGTTTATCGGATAATATTATATCTGAGAAATACGGGCATCGATTGTCATCTGCGGTCAGCTTACTTTCTCAATAGGATCCGCCACGCCACCTCCGCCAAGGACCAGAACTGAAGCAGATCGGATAAAGGAAACACGGATCGATTGGTTGGCTCGCGTGTACAACCCTCACATGTCCCCATTTTTTACCCCGTCAGGAATACACGGTTAGTGCGTTTGAGCTTAGCAGCTCTATGGACATCCGTTGTCTCCCTGATTTATGTTACATCGCTGCTTTAGATCCAGGCTAGGGAGGGGCAACGACACCGGTAGATGGTCTTTGGGACCACCACGCTCTTAAAGGACGGGAATAACGGAATTAAGTAAATGTTTCTCCAAGGTCCTGCAAGTAAGGTCAGAGTGAGAAGAGATACCGAGCACATGTGATAGGGACAAATTCGCATCATCATTCTGCAATACAGCGAGTCTTGTTCACAGAGGGATAGCACCCATCCGAGTGATGGATGCCAGCAGATACGTCGCACCCACACGGTACCGATGAGATTGAGACCATGCTGTTCAAATTCCATTTTCTGCGCCAACGAAAGCGGGGAGCTTTGTAGTTCGGAGTTTCAACGTGTGGATCGCTTGCAATCATTGTCATGGAGGCTAAAGTGGTTATGAAATCCCAAGTCTCACCTATTGCGCTCTAATATCTCATGCGAGAAGGTTTCTTGACTGGCGGAAATTGACGCCAGTATTTGGAACCAAGTTGTCTCAATCACTAAGACCCACGTCACAGATTGGCACATAATTAACAGAAAGAAACCACTTACACGTAACTAGGGGTCCTTAGAGCCATGGCTCTCTGCCCATTTAGGAATTGCAGCAGAGACGTATGTATGGTCTGGTTGCTGATTGTTGCCGATATTCCTTCTGTGAGAAAAACCACACATGCAGATACATTTTTCAAGGGTGACAATATTCCGATTTGGGTTCAAAAGCCATCATGAGTAGGGGTGTCAATAATGCAGGGTTATTGCAAAACACTATCTACCAGAACCAATGAAGCTTGTAGTATTTCATTGCTAGCAAGACAGTACCGAGCCTCCGAAGTTTGCACCAAATTTCTCAATTCAAGACAAATGGCCTAGCCTACCATGACATTCAATTGTATCATTCGACTGCAGAATAACACATTGTGGCTAGTTGTTTGTATTGTCGGTCTCCTGGGTGCCTATGCTAGCAGCCTAGCACTTCTGGGTGCAAAAGGAAAGCTCCCTAAACATGTTCCACTCTTAATACTTCTGAGTGGTAAATTTGCCAACTGACCAAGCACGCTCTATTCAATTCCAAATCTCGATTCGTCCTCAGACCTCTTTGCTGACTTTGATTACAATTTTCTTGGTGGGAGTAGCCAGGTCAGGGCCGGTGCTCTCCTCGCCATCTCCAGACTTCTCAACCGGAAGCTGCTCAGAAACAACGCCTCCAGTGTTCTCTGTGACCACCTTGGCAGCTGCAGAACTATGTTTCTCTACAGCAGGAAGTTTGGTGATTGCGTTGGTGAGAGACTGAACGCCGAAGGACAGGGAGCGAGCTTCGGCCAAAAGGTAGGCCAAAGCAGGGTTCTCGTCAACTTTTGCGTCTTCGACATCGCCAGCAGACTTGATAAAGCTCGAGATCATCTTGTTTACAGTGACTGTGCGGCTCATAAGGGTTGAAAAGTTTTCTTTGGCGACAACGATGTGGCCCTTAGAGATATGAGTGATTTTGGAATGGTCTGGACGACGCATGTCCTTGTTCTCGTAATTTTCTTGATGGACAGATTTGGTGATGCTACTGGGTAGCGATTCGTCGGGCTTCTTCTTCATCCGAGACTTGAGCCTGGAAATCTCAGCCTTAAGTCTTCGAGAACTGCTGTTGTGGACAGCCATAGACTGGGATTCAATATCGGAGTCAGACTCGTATGTCTCGTGCATTTCGACGTCTGTCCCCTTGTTGGGTGTCTTCGGAGTCTCGGGAAAGTTGCGGAAATGGGGCTTGGAAGACTCCTGCGGAATGTCGCCCGTCCTCTTGGGGGTGCTTGGGCCGTTTGCATCAGACTCGGAGGTATTCGGCTTGGTATCAGTCTCTGTCTTCATAGCAGTTGTCTTCTGTCGCTTTGCTGGAGGCAAGTTTGCGGCTGCCAGTGCGCCTTTCCGCTTGGTCGTCTTTTCAGACTGCTCGGTTGCGTTTGCTTTAGCACTTTTCCCGATGCGGCGCTTCGGAGGGACAGGGATAGGGGAGAATTCAGAGGAATCATTAGCTTTGCGGCGAAGAGGCACGGTGCGGCGCTTCGGACGAGGCTTCGGAAGGTCAGGGATAGGGGAGGGTTTATAGGAATCATCATCTCTGCGGCGACGAGGCATGGTGAAGGGCGACGCAGAATGTTCAAAGCTTCCAAAATGGGTTGACTGGCATATGGGGTTGGCGAGCGTTGAACAGCGATATATATGGAAAATTGGTGTCTATTACCGCCTAAGGTAAGTTATTCAACCACAAAAAGGGGGAGAAATAGCGTCTTGAAGATGAGATACCTTGTGTGAATCACAGTCAGTCCAACCAACTCAAGGCTCTTCAGACTTGGACTACTAGTTGCAGAAATTTTCGTTGCGCAAGACCAGAGTGTTAGGTGTCTGTGAGAAGTTTTTGCTGCACAAGTTGGATTGAGGTGGGGTGAAGTGAGGTTGTGTGATGGAAGTGCTAAGGAGGTGGTGAGGAAAGAAGGAGATGCAATAAAGCTTGGCACAAACGCAAGAGGAAAGTGAAAGGTGCATGAGACCAGAAATCATTGCCGCAACATTAGCAGTCAATCCTGCCCATATCCAAAACAGGAAAAGCCCAAGCTCGTCTGGTTTATTCTATTGCCATTGACGCGCGGTATTGAATCGATGGCAATGTTCTTTGCAACTTAGAGACGTGTGATGAAAGACCAGGTTACTCGAAACGCAATGAAACCAAATTCTCCCTTTTTCATCGGTGTATTTTGAGCGATGATGGCCAGCTAAAAGAAAGATAGCGAAAAACAGTGTATTCACTGTCATGATGTGTCTCAGAGGTGCCCAAGTGATGGACACAGCTTGTTACCTTGCCCAGGATTGCGAAGATGACATAGAGTACTTGAAATATACATCTAGTGGGCTCATCTCAGACTCAAAGGTTTCAGTAATGGATGGGGTGGACACTGATTCCCAGGTCAGATTCCAAGATTCAACAAACTTAGCTCGTTATCTGCAGGGCTCATTATCCATTGTAGGAGGAGAAGGAGAGGTTAGAATAGCATAACTTTCCTTCCGAAAGTTAGGAGATCTCGTTCTAAGAGAACCTCTTGCTGATACTTTTGCTTAATTGAACTGTCTGCTTGCCTTTCCCCTTATTACTGCATCTTGACTTCTCATTGTCTTGTTCAGGGAGTGGGGCTCACGTGACACCAAGGGTGACCCCATCTGGGGGAGGTGGGTCCGTTCCATCCAGCTGATAAGGTACCTTATCGCTGGCCCATCGACGCGGGCCACTGTAATCCACCCTGGCCAGATACCGAACTAAGCCCTAACTACCTAGCGTCACCCCGGAACGCGGCCGGTGTCGGAGGTACTCCAAGTTTCCCCGCCAAAGGAGGGGCATCATACAGCCCACCAGAGATTTTTTGCACCTACGACACCACCTGCGACCTGTTTGCAAAGCTTCTGGGTCAACAGTTTCCCTCTCAATCATTCTTCTCAATTCGGAAAGGTCGCTAGATCTTGTGAATACCGATTGCAATGGCGTCTCAAAAGTAAGACAATACATCCTTCGACTACGGCTCTCCATCCCTTGTACTGACATGCCTGTCTGTCAGGGTATTGATGCTCGGTGCGGGGTTCGTCACTCGCCCGACTCTTGACATCCTCTCGGAATCTGGCGTCTCCGTCTCTGTTGGTTTGTCTTGACTACACCTGTGGCCCCCTAAGTTCAACTACTGAGCTTTCCATAGCCTGCAGAACCCTCGAGTCCGCCAAGGCACTCTCTGCCGGTGTCAAAAATGCCAACCCCATCTCGCTCGATGTTACCGACGACAAGGCCCTGGATGAGGAAGTCGCCAAGCATGACCTGGTCATCAGCCTTATCCCCTACACGTTCCATGCCACCGTTATCAAGTCTGCCATCCGTCAGAAGAAGCATGTTGTCACAACCAGCTACGTGTCTCCCGCCATGCTTGAGCTCGACCAGGCTGCCAAGGATGCCGGCATCACTGTCATGAACGAGATCGGTCTTGGTGAGTTTCCCCGAGCAAGGGCTAGCTGAAACCCGTGCAGTCATAGGAGCTAACCAATTCCTTCATTTCGCAGACCCCGGTATCGACCACTTGTGTAAGAACCGACCCAAGAGCCACGCAATTGACCAACTCACCAACTGACTTATCAGACGCCGTCAAAACCATCGAAGAAGTCCACAAGGATGGCGGAAAGATCACCTCCTTCCTGTCCTACTGCGGTGGTCTCCCTGCACCAGAGTGCTCTGGAAACCCTCTGGGATACAAGTTCTCATGGTTAGATACCCTCCCGGCTTCATCCTCTTCGTTGCTCGAACCTCTGGCGTTACCACGTCTGGAAGCACTGGCTACGCCTCGACAAGATAAATCGCCGTGCTAACGAGAGCATCTAGGTCTCCCCGTGGCGTTCTTCTCGCCCTGCGAAATGCCGCCAGCTTCTACCAGGATGGCAAGGTCGTCAACGTAGCGGGACCTGGTATGCAGCTGGAATTTCCGCGAAATACGTCGTGTGTCTAAAGCTGACTCCATCCAAGATCTCATGGCCACTGCCAAGCCGTACCACATCTACCCAGGTACGTAGCCCCGTGGCCGAGTTCTCAAAACGGCCTCCACTAGAATCCTAGTGCAATGGCACGGGATCGCTACTGATCGCACCGCTCCTTCGATACTAACATAACTTGTCACAAAGGGTTCGCTACCGTCGCGTACCCCAACAGAGATTCCACAGGTTACAAGGAGCGTTACAACATCCCCGAAGCGCAAACCATCATCAGGTACAGTCGAGGACTCGGTTGCTCGGTACATGGACAAAGCCACTGACTCTTGTTTGTGTATAGAGGTACTCTGCGATACGCCGGCTTCCCCGAGTTCGTCAAGGTACTCGTCGACATCGGATTCCTCAAGGATGAGGAGCAGAGCTATTGCAAGGAGGCGACTGCCTGGAAGGAGGTTACGCGCAACATTCTGGGTGCTTCGTCTTCGGAAGAGGCGGACCTCGTCAAGGCGGTCGACGCCAAGACCAGCTTCAAGGACGACGAGCAGCGGAAGCATATCCTCAGCGGCCTCAAGTGGATTGGACTCTTCTCATCCGAGAACGTAAGTCTTCACACATACATCCTTCAAGCCTGATACGTTGGTCATGATTTCGTCGCGTGCGGGTCTGCGCCAACGTGGCACCAGTCAGCGAGTTGGGCTAACACACCAGGGCTGAAGATCATCCCCCGAGGAAACCCGCTGGACACCCTCTGCGCCACCCTTGAGAAGAAGATGCAACTCGGCGAAGGAGAGCGCGATATTGTTATGTGAGTGAAGTTTCCCTCCACTTGTGCATGCCGGAGGTCCAAGTCGTCGGATTCGGGCGCAGCTCCACTCGAGACACATCCCCCCCGCCTTACATCATGCTGACCCTAGCAAAGCCTGCAACACAAGTTCGGGGTTGAGTTGAAGGACGGCACCAAGCAAACCAGGCTCTCGACCCTTGTCGAGTACGGCAGCACTGACCCCAACGGCTACTCGGCCATGGCCAAGCTCGGTGAGTACCACACGCTCACGAATGACGAGCCTTTCAACTAACCGAATTCAGTGGGCATTCCCTGCGCAGTTGCCGTCAAGCAGGTTTTGAACGGAACCCTTTCCGAGAAGGGCGTCCTCGCTCCCATGAGCAGCAAGATCAACGATCCTCTGATCAAGGAACTCAAGGTAAATACGGTCACCTCAACGCTTGTTCGGCGAGCTAATCCGTTGTTTTCGCGGTCAGGAGCAATATGGCATCTACTGCAAGGAGGAGATCGTCGAGCAGTGATGTTTTCCAGCGATGTCGTCGATGGACAACTTGTTAGCAATGAGGCCAATTGCTTCAGGTGCAATGGTAGATCAAACATAAAAGTCAAGATTGCTTTCCACCATCTTTCTTTGGATATCCCTTCCCTGCTGCAGCATGGGAGGCTGTGACGCGTCGCATAACCCATCAGTATGCCCGCACGTGAATCAAAGTGATCTCCCTTGGTTCTTCATAGTACCTGACCAGCTTTGAGCGTGGCTGAGTTTCAAGCATTCCGAATTGACTTGATCAAGGCATGACCATCTTTGGTTCCTGGTTGCGTCCCTGAGGAAAAGGTAGATGGTTCTCAATGTGTATTAAGTGTCTATGGAAGCAGCCTCGATAATTTGATTTCCACTGGTCAGTCACTTTCTACTCAAGTTCTCAGCCTGTTTGGGCGACCTTCACGAGCGCGCAGTCAACACAAAAGGGGTTGATAAGTCATAGTGGTTTCCATTGGTGTTCTTCGTAGTATACACACGGACAGTGTAACAATTTCCCCTCACGATTTACGATCAAACATGTCCAGAAGGCGAAGACAAGCTCGACGAAGGTCTCAGGCCGGGAGGGGTGGATCGGGCTTACTAGTAACCACGTTGTAGCCACGCCTTTCCTCCCTATTTTCGTCCCATGAAAAAGTAGATGATCGTAACCATTATCACTGCTACTACCGGCACCTCAATCATCGTTTCAAGCACTGCCACCGCTGTAAGCAGCATGAAGATGACCAGCAGCAGCACGATGGGCACCAGCGCCGCAGTAAGCAACACCATAGCAATCAACAGCACCGCCTCGCTCCAAATTGATGTCGGGGGCTGCAGCAAGGTTCGCAAGTAGGCGTCGAGAACAGACCAGCAGGTACGATGGGCCATCGGGCCGCGGGCCGCGGCGGCGTTGCCTGCATCGGGAGGGACGGGGATGAACAAGCGACTGGTTTCGTCGGATCTCTTGGATAGTACGCTCAGCTCTTCCTCGAGCTTCTGAATGACTTCTTCAAAGGCCGCGCCGGTGGTGGTATGGATTCCATAGACGATGGAGGCGACGCTGAACTCGGTAGAGGACGACATGGTTTCGGGGTACAAGGGTTGCCAGGAGGTGGACATGAAAAAAAGGCCAGTGTCCTTGGCTCGCTTGGAAAGAGCGTGCAGGTCTTCCTCGAGCTGCTCGATGGCTTTCCCATAGGTCGCGCCGGTGTCGGCACGGATCCCATCGATGAGGGAGGCCAAAGTGGACTCCGTATGGAACGACATGATGCTACGGGTGTGCTTAGCGCGGGTTACATGATAAGAAAAGGTTTATAGTAATCAACGGCGGGATACTTACGTGGGCCAGCTCGTGGCTTCCGGTGTTATGGACTTTGGGGTTTGGACTCGTCGTGATGCTGCCCAGATGTTTGTGGGAGGGATGAGGAAGGAAGGTAGCGAATTTCAAGGCTTTTTGTGGGTGATAAAATCTTTATCTCTTGCTCACCCAGGAAGGAAACGGGTAGAACACTAAAATGTTGTCACAATTGTTGATTTGGAGGCGTGCCGAACCTGAAGGTGAGGTTGTCGCAGTCTTGGCTGTGGAACGAAACAGCCCGAAAAGAGTAAGAAACAAGATGTGAAATAACGGGGACACAAGGTGACAAAGAGCTGGACTTTGTTTAGTCGTGAATCAAGCAGCAATGGAAGGAGGTCTCAGAATAAATAGGTAATCACCGGGAGTAGGAGAACTCGCGAAGAAATCACCAGCTTAGTGACAACGCGATAGTAACCAAATGCAGCATAAAGAGGGAAATTGACAAAATTTTGAAACTCTTCTGAGATTATCATTTTATCATTGTCCGGCATATTGAATATACCATCAAAGGTAATTCAAGGGCTGATGGCCCATAGCGGATGTCTCAAAATGAGGTCTTTGTTCAGTGGTATTATGAGTGCCTCAATTCCTGTTCCATGGCGCATCTTTGTGGTATCAACCCGTGTTTTGGCACCGTCGGCTTCGCTGCCGTTCTGGTCCCCCTCATCGGCCTGGTCAGCTTTCAGAACAGACACACGCTTACGGACCTCAGAGACTTTAGTGTGAGACTGTGTGTGGGACCTGCATAAATGCTACTTCAATATCAGCACAGTGAAGATGTTTCGAAAGACTCAGGTTTCAGCACACTTACTTTCCTAAGGACATAGACCCCCGTGCTGGTCGTGCGAGAGTCAATAGCAAAGCATGGTCACGTTTCCGGCCCCAGTCCGCGACGCCGTTTCGGCTTCAGCTCCAAACTACTACCATCAGCCGTCGCTCCATATTGCGGTGGATTGCGGTCGGCGAGAGGTGGGAAGCGGAGTTCTCTTAGGTTGGTTCAGGACCGAGGCTGTAGGCGTGGCCATGGCCAAAGTCATGGCGTGCGTGAGCGGCTGTAAGCTCGCAGCGGAAGATTCGGAATCAGAAGTGCGTGTGACAACGTCTTGCTCTGGCACCATTGAGCCTGGACTGTTGTTGATATGAGGCGTTACTACGAGTATCGGAGGCAATGAAATGAATGTTACGTTCAATCTCGTACTTTCATGGTTGAGTTGACTTGTTGGTTTCAAGATTTGGCCCTGTTCTAGTTGATAATCATGAGTAGGTGAAAAATTGACATCAATTCGAGAAGGAATAGTTCGCCATCCTAGGAGTGCCTCAATTGATTTGGCTGACCCGGCTACTGTTGGTGAATCGCTTGATCTGATTCAAGACAACAAAAACATACGCCTTCATCCTCAATTGGCCCAGTAACAAGAGTCTTATTGACACGATTGTATTTGTAGTTGTTGCTGCTTATGCAGAATTAAGGGTGAAGTGTGAATGAGGTGGCCTCAAGTCACTCAACTGGCCTATTTTCGGCACCCAGGTCGAGTCATAAAATTGGTAAACGGCTAAAAGAGCACCAAGAAACCATTATAAAGACAAAGCCATTGACAATAACTGAATGTAAGGAGCTAAGCGAAGCACAGGCACTGGTAATCGTTTCACCGGCCTCCTGTGGGTGACGTGTCAGATGGATTCGAGAAAACAAGTTTGTGCGGCATCAGCTCACCAGTCATGGCTATCATCACCTTAATCCTATAGTCTGTTCTGTTTGCCTCTCATGACATCTACCTCTTTAGGCTGTCTGGCCGTTGTGGTTGAGCTTGTAATGCTGTGCTTCTGTCAGATAGGCTCACGCAGGCACCGGTTACTTCGGCCAAAAACACTCACGCGGGTACGGGAGCTCTTGTGAGCAAAGACCCTGGAGCAGTGGGAAAATTCACAAGGAAAGTTGTTGGTGTTGTTTTGGACAGCGGAGATGTTGGCAGGCTCGTCGCGGACAGTGTCCGAGTCGGACGCAGGAGACTTGACTTTGGGGGCGGCTCGCTTGGCCTCAGAGCCCACGGGTTTCGGAGCGGAGCGCTTTTTGGAGGGAGCAGAGCCCTCGGTGCCAGCAGCTGGAGCGGGAACAGAGGCATTCGGGGCAGGTGTTGTCGCAGCGACCTTGGTTACGGTCTTGGCGGGGGCAGCGACCGGCGCAGCTTGCGCGGGCGCCTCGTCCACAGCAACCGGTTCTTCTTTGACTATGTTGTTCTCGATAATAGTCTGGGTGGCGCGCAGAACCTCGTCGATGGGTTTGCGGGACTTGTTGGCGACTTCCTCAAGGGCATCGAGGATCATCTTGTCGAGACGGGGAGCCATTCTGAGGATGAAGTCAGCTGCTTACTAGGCCGTGCCAAAAGAGTTGGTATACTTACGTGATACTATCAGGTAATTCTGTCGGTAAAGTATATTCCGGTCAGAGCTTGTGAGAGGTGGACTGCGTGAAAGAAGCAGAGGGTGCCAGAGAGAACAAGTGGAATATGGCTGACGAAGATGGTGGCTGGTAGAGGCAAGCAAAAAAGTGACCTCCCAGCTGATGAGGAAGGAACAATAGAGGCGAGCCAATGAGGTGGATCAGAACTAACAAATAAGGCGTGTTTCTTGTGACGAAAACCTTCGAGACGATTCCCTAGAGGCCATAGGAACCGCAAGGCATGAGAAGCCGTGAGGCATATGGAACTGGAATTGGCACTTACGCTCCGTTGTTCACAAAGGGGGTCATAAACAATGAACTGCGTGGATCTTTGGCTGCGAATGGTTTGAAGAAACAGTTTCAACCACCCGAGGGTATTCCACAAACACATTGTTTTCCTCTAAAGTGAAAGACCCGGATTTCTCAGGGTAGTTGCTCTCAGTCGCATGACATGAGAAGCCGTAGCTTGATAGTAGATATGGGAAACAACATGACATCGGGGAAACATTTCGCGACGGACAGTTGAAAGTTTACCTCAGCCAAAGGAAGATAGTCTGAGGGGTCTAGCAAACCGTCTTGACTATTGCCATCAATCTTGCCCTTTTGTTGCTCCTTTGGCCGCTGGCATCAAGTCTTGCTCTCATCTGTCTACAATATGATGTATATCTCATAATTAGTGCACCCTGAAGCTTGCTTATCATCAGTTAGCACATAGAAAGCCCCTCGGTTATGGGAAGGTTCTAGGCTAGGGAAAGAAATCTTTTTTACCTTTGTTTCTCGTTTTCATTCGTACTTTCACAAGTGAGTCTTGCACGAGGATTTTGGCCTTTTTGGCAAGAACCTATCGAGAGAAAATTTCCTAAACAAGAAGTCAATGGATTGCCTGGTGAAGAGAAGAAAGATCTTCAGCTTTGCCAACTCACAGCCTGACATTATCGAAAAGTGCTGCCCTCGCCTTCAAAGGAGATCTCGCGATGCTATTCACCGCATAAAGAGCCTGGTTGGGATACCAGACGGGCAGTCTCTGTACATTCACTCGGTCAAGGTTGTTTAGGTGGTATAAAGCGACTGATTGAGAGAGTGCTCTCTTCAAACTGCATTTGACTGTTGGGCTTTCCTTGGAAACCTTGAATGTTTTATTCTTTACTCCGTCAGTATTCGAGCTTGCTTACGACACTCCGCAAAGGGTGGCTGGCATTCGTCCAGCCGGTACTCGCTGTTTTCGGCACTCAGCATTGGCGTATTCCAGCACTATTTCGAGTTGTTTCTCGCAGCAGACATTCGGCAGGCATCTTTTGCTGATCTGAAGCGCAGCTGGAGGCGTTGAAAAGATGGTGCGAACGGGAAAAGTTGATCACGTCGGTGGCGGAAGTGATCGGAGTGCAGCTGTTGGTAAAAATCTCGTTCCCAAGGCTCATGCTCCCTCGAACAGCTCGACCGCCTCAGCCGTGGAAAACACTCGCGATCTTCAAAACTCGCTACATTCGACGGTCTCGCCTCGCTCGTCCAAGCTCTCGGTAGGCGCTCAAGTATCCGATACCAAAGGTAGCCTGCTATCTGGATCTACTGAACTTCGATACCCATCATCCCCTATACGCAACTCGTTCGAGAGCAACGAACCGGCCGATATTCACTACCAAGCTGACGATTCCTCCTCGTCTTGCGACGAAGACATGGAAGACTTTGATGAGGTCCGCCCAGCCCCATACCCCCAAGGCGAGTCACAAGCTCACAACCGCAACCAGCAGACTCGCAAGAACAAGAAGCCTGTCAACACGCCGTCGACGATGGATGTAGAGCAGTCTTCCACCGGCCTTTCCTTCGATGAGTCCACTCCGCGGAACGATGCTCCCATCCCCCTCAACCTGTCGAGTGCTCCCCGACCCATGTCGCCCGACTTGGAGAGTGAATCGTCGAGCCTCTCCTCGGTCCCCTCCACCCCAACCAAGGCGCCGGCCGATCGTCGTCGCTCTGCACCCCCCAAGCCAAAACTTACCACCCTACAAGAGGCTTCCCGTGAGGTCCACTTGGTCGCTGCCGAGATCAAAGAGGCCAGAGCTGAGTACAGGCGAGCCCGTGGCCTGTTCGAGCACCTGACACGGGAAGAGAACGTCACCCCCGAGATTCTCGACGCCGCCGTCGACGCCGCCAACAGACGCCTCGTGCATGCGGTCGAGGACAATGATGGGATTCAGAGCGGCAACCCGCCAAGGCACATACCGTACCCGCCCGAGACGATCTCCGAGCTCCTGGCGGCCGTGGAGAAGGCCGAGATGGACAGGGAGAATTGGTACGCGGAGACCAGACGGCTGTTCTGGCTGTTTGAGGGCATCGAAAGAGAGAGGGTGCCGGCGTTGAAGCACAAGATGGAGGCCGCGCGAAAGAAAGAGGCCGCTGCGAGAGAGAAGGAAGACGACCAGGCCGCTGCAGCGCGCCAGCAGTCCATTGCGGCTTTGGGTACACCACCGGATAAGGAAAACTCCTCTGATCCTTCTCCTGCAACAATTCGCCGCGTTCTCCCGGACGAGACGCCGATCGCTTCGCCGGCTACCTCTGATGCCAGCAAGCAAGCCACTATTGTCCGGGGTATACGGAACGCCATGCGACGAGCTACTGATGTTGCCGACGCCCCTCAGACGCCTACGAAAAAATCTCGTCGTTGACGACATCATCCGAAGTCTCTCCCAAGGGGGAGTCCCAGTAATAGTTTAATTGCTTGTCTGTGGGTTAAGTCCTTTTCTACGACCATTGCTGATGCTTGATGGGGCCCGCAGAGGTGCGTCTGTGATCTTGCTGCTGCTGTTCAAACAAGCTTTGTGTCGGCCTAACTTTAATCAGACGCCCAGTCAAGCCCGCTCCTGGTGGCTTACACGCCACGGCTCGAGGCCAAAGGTTCACGCAATCAATCGCCTGCCCTGCCTTACGCTGTTTGTAGACGCAGTCACCTACCCATTTGATTTCCGACCAAGCTAACGTCATCGATGCAGTTGCCCGAGTAAACCTGGACACAGGTCGCCTATAAGGTTTAATGACAGGGTTCGTGGATGTCGAAGCCGAGCCAACGAAGGCGATGTTCCACTCCATGGTCTGTCTGTCTTTCCATCAATGCATGAGCCAAGCGAGTGGCAGATTGTTTGCTCCACTTCCAACCCCCCCGGTGCTGCAACCCAACATCCGATGACCCCCTTTCCCCGCATTTTAGGATGCGAAGGACCGCGTGGCATACGCACTCTAGCCGAGCTTCGGGAACCTTGAGCACAGGTGCCTATTGGATCGCATATGCGAGGAACCTGGTATGGGTTTGGGATGCGCCTCGTGGGCGACAGATGCGTGACCGGCGGGCGGGTTGGATGCTACACGGATTTTTGGAGGATTACTACCGCTCAGGATGTCAAAGGTACAGGTGTGTGTGGCCTCTCTGGACGGCACTATTGGACACGATTATTCTTCTGGGCAGTTTTGTACGATATTCTCAGGAAGAGCGGTTTCATTAGCTTACTACCCTTCGTCTCAATATGGAAGGTCTTTTGCCCCTTGCAAGCTCATAGCTCATTTACCGCCAATCACTGGACCATGGAAAACGGCCGGGGTCGCTCGGCCTTTCTCCGCCCATTTATTGGCAATATCCCTCCAGGGCGGATACCGGCGACACGTCGTTGATAGCCAGGACAAGTTGGCGAGCCTAATGTAACTCGAAGGCACTGGGTGGGGCCAAATGGTCTGTCTCGGACCACGAGGGCCGCACTTGAATTTCCCGATGCGGAGGAACCGCCGTCTCCACGATGGGACGCACGACGAGGCACGGCGAGATCTCTATTAGCTCTGCGGCTAATTAGTTCCGACTTGCGTGCCTCGGAGCGGTCATAGGTTCGCAGGCGGGTCCGCGCACCCCCGTCAGTGAGACGACCATATCCGGAAACCGACCATCTCGAAATCAGCGCCCCCTGCTCCGTCATCAAAGTCGTGGATACTACCTGCCTGCATCGTCCATGAGGATGGTATAAGGGTATAAGGAGCGGGACTCGTCCATGATGTCCTGGAGGACGGCAAGGGCAGCAGCAGCAGCAGCAGACTCTGGCTCCTCACAGACACCCGCTATGCAGCTCAAATCTCTCGCGGCCGTTACGGCCCTTGGCCTGGCCTCGGTCTCCCCCGCCGTCGCCGACACGACGACGACCATCGACCCGACGTCCAACCGCGGAACGTGGGAGGGATGGGGCACCTCCCTGGCGTGGTGGGCGCGCCGCTTCGGCACCCGTGACGACCTCGCCGACATCTTCTTCACGACCAAGACGACCGCGTTCGCCGGCGCAAACCTGCCCGGCCTGGGCTTCAACATTGTGCGGCACAACGCCGGCGCCAGCAGCTGGAACAGCGTCGGGGGCGAGAGCATGGTAGTCTCGCCCAGGATGATGCCGTCGCGGCAGATCGAGGGCCACTGGGTCGACTGGTACAGCTCAGACCCGGCCTCGGCCAGCTGGCGGTGGGACGTCGACGCGAGCCAGCGGACGATGACGCAAAAGGCCAAGAGCCGCGGGGCCAACCGGTTCGAGCTCTTCTCTAACTCGCCCATGTGGTGGATGACCAAGAACCACAACCCGTCGGGCGCGGCGGACGGCAGCGAGAATATCCAGTCATGGAACCTCCAGCAGCACGCTGTCTATATGGCCACGATTGCCAAGTATGCCAAAGACAACTGGGGCATCACGTTCGAGTCAGTCGAGCCGTTCAACGAGCCGACGGCTAATTGGTGGAAGGCCGACGGAACGCAGGAGGGGTGTCACATCGACGTCGCCACGCAGGCGACCATCATCAGCGCGCTCCGGACGGAGCTCAACAACCGCGGGCTCAACAGCATGACCATCGCGGCGTCGGACGAGTCGTACTACGATCAGGCGGCGGCGACGCTCCGGGGCCTCGGCGACGCGGCGCTCCGCAACATTGCCCGCGTCAACGTCCACGGGTACCAGTACGGCGACGGCCAGCGCGACCAGGTGTTCGACCTCGCGTCGGCGCGGGGTCTGCGGTTGTGGAACAGCGAATACGGCGAGTCGGACGCGACAGGCGAGCAGCTCGTCAGCAACCTCATTCTCGACTTCCGGTGGCTGCGGCCGACAGGGTGGGTATACTGGCAGGTGCTCGACGGAGGCGGCTGGGGCCTCATCGACGCGGACAACGAGGCCGGCACGGTCGGGGCGGCGAACCAAAAGTACTTCGTGCTGGCGCAGTTTGCGCGGCACATCCGCGAGGGAATGCGCATCCTGGACGGCGGGTCGGACAACGTGGTGGCGGCGTACGACGCGGTGCAGTCCAAGCTGGTCATCGTCGCGATCAACTGGGGCAACGCGCAGTACCTCAACTTCGACCTCAGCAGGTTCACGCAGGCGTCGACGGACGGCGCCTTGGTGACGCGGTGGCGGACGCAGGTCGGTAGCGGGGACCGGTACGTGCAGGTGACGGACGACACGAGGATGAGCGGGACCAGGTTCTGGTCGTGGTTCGAGAGCAAGATGGTGCAGACTTTTGAGGTCAATAATGTTAAGTTGTAGTTGGAGTATTTAGAAGAGTTCGTTGTGTGTTGAGCGGAATGTATATATGTGCGTGCATGATGTCGTTGATTGAGTTGCGATCAGTGCAAAATGTGTCTTCTGTTTGCAATGGTAACGATTGACAGCCCAACCAAGCAATGAGGTTGTTGGTTGAACGAAGATGAAACGGCTGGCAAAAAAGCTATCAAGGGAAGGAAAGGAAGGGCGACAGGAGACAGACTGTCTGGGCAGGTCAAGCAAAAAGCAAAAGAAAATGTTCCGAAACCGAGAATCGAACTCGGGGCTATGCCTAACCTCTCACGGAGATGAGAGGGCATCATGTTGGCCACTACACCATATCGGAGATATCTGATGTCGGATGTTGTTGAAAAGAATTGAGAATTTGCGCACTATATCGGATGCATCTTGTGCATACTGGCTGGGATAAAAGCAGCGCCACGTAAGTCATCGCCGTATCCACTAGTACAAAAGGGGCTTTGCGGCAGGAATATGCCATTTCCCGGAAGATGTGGCTGTGTGGCTGGGTCGTTTTTCTAGAACTGGTTAGATACGGGCCAGTACCAAAGCCCCACTTGTTGGGCCTGAGGGTTCAGGCCTGAGCAGTGGCGTCACACAGGGCATAAGGGGCTTTCCAACAATACCCCTCCCCTGCCAGAAAACTTAGACTAGTACAACCTCAATACAACCTCAATTTGGCACAGGTTTTTGTCCTTTTTGCTCTGTGCCGATCTTTTCTCCCACGGTCCAACTACACGTACTTGTGGGAAGAGCATGGTTGGTATCTGGCCATGTACGTACGTCATTTGAGTCTGAGTCTAGCGGGAACTTGCGGATGCAAGGTTTTCTTTCGTGAGAATGATTTGCTGTTATCGCATGTGTGGCAGAAACAGAATGCGACACGAGCACACTGCAACAGGTACAGATGCTGACGCAGTGAAAGGATGCAAGCTACTGCAAGCCCTGCATCGCATACAAACTTGATTTACACACCTTCTGGGGCTCTGTTCCAGTATGTCAACGTGCTACGGACCGACTTCGCTAGGCACTCTCCACCTGCCTGTCTTGGTAGGCTGCTACAGGAATCCCGGGGGTTCATTGGTCGGGAGACCGTGCTGATATTCTTCCCCTGGGTACCGATACATGCTCCGTGATGCGACCTAGACCTGTGCACCTCAGTTGGGCAAAACATCGATTGATCATGAATTTCCACGGGCCATAAGCTTTTGCGTAGTTGGTAGCCATCTTCTTTACGTATCACAGGCCAGTATGTAACGACGTCTTACGACCGCTGACTGCTTTGCTTTTACAATTCAGATGTCTCTCGCTGGGCTGCCTGGTCCAAATGTCTGCTGCCAAATGTTGGGCTAGGGAATCCATGCGCTGATGCGTACTATGGGAGTTTGAGTTGAAGAGTGATGCGGACCGATCACTCCAGCCGATGTTTACTTTGCTTCGGTGATAATCATTCGCTCACCTTGCTTATTGTGTTTTGGCCACTTTCTTTCTGGGTGCTTTCAACCTACAATGTCTTGCGAAAGGGGCCTTCTCTCTCATCTTGTTGCGAAGTTTCATTAGAAGTGCCTCGTAGTTTCTGTCCCATTCGTCTTTATCTTCACACAATGAACTATAAAAAATAGAAACATCTACCCTGAGTTGGCATGTTCCCTTCTGATCGACCGCGATAGATCCCCACCGGGTTATGCCTTATGGCAGACAAACTTGGAATCTCTTCAAAGAACTGCCTGATTAGGATCAAAATATTCCACAATATTTAATTATCCTGACTCAACTGTTGAAACTCTACAAGTACAGCCGCTCTGTAACTCAGCCACCTGTCGGCCCTGCAGAAGACGCACCATTCACACGACTTGGCATCAGATTGACCGACAACCCCGCGGAAATCTACCACCGCAGTGACGGATAAATGCCACTGCTATGTCTGAAAACATTGTCAGACTCCGTGGACGCGGCAACTACGAGGCTTGAAAAGTAAGTCTTGAACGGTTTCCGAGACCTGACTGAGCAGCAGAAGTCAATGTTCTCCCACACCCCCATCAACCTAGCGACCGGTGACGCAGGACATGCGAAGCAGTACAAGGACGTATCCTTCGTATACAGCATTTTGATCAACTCTCTCGACGACTGCGTCTGCTCCGGCCTGAGTGCTCACGGCTTGCTCAAATACGGTCAGAAACCTTGGGAACTATACGACATTCTCAGAAGGTACTGCAACCCTACCCCCGCATTTGTCATCGATCTCATCGACGATCTTGGGGACATGAGAATTGAGCGTTGCGCAACGCCGTTGGAATTCACGGCCTACGTCGACTTCACACGTCTCTGCATCGAGGGGGATGGCTACTCCATGGCTTTGACGTGCATCCTATTCGAATCGATCAAAAGTTCCGACTCAGAAGTTTCCCGCACAGTCCGCCCGATAACCAAGGCAATGGACTGGGTTCGACTGCTGGAGCAGGTGCGCGAATTGGCCAACCCCGAAAGGCGGTCTGCCGAAGGGCGCTCAAGGTCTTCCGAAAACGGTTCAAGAAGAGACACGATGGACATCGACGAAGACTTGATCAAAGATGAAGACGTGTAGGGAGTTTGAGGACGGATGGTGCGCCCATACATGGCATTGGTTGAGGAGGAAATAGTACGCTGCCGAGTGGCTTCTGAAAACACTGCCATGTTCCCAGAATCCCAATTCTTTTTTTTTTTCTTTTAGTGGAGGGCGCACACGGTTCAAGATCACATCAAAAGAGAAACAATGGACTAGCAACACTGTTAAATTCCAACCCAAACCTCCAGCGTAGCCAAACAAAGGCGAAGCTCTCTCTCATAATCAGATGATTTATTGCTGGGCGGCGATCAAAATGTTCCGAGTCGTTCCGGTACACCTCTTGTCATATTTATTAAAGAGTGATTGACTGCTCTGGATCAAGTACCTCATAACCCACGCCATCGAAAGCGTCTTGACAAGTCTTCCACATGTCCGCCATAAGAGCGGCAAGTTGATTGTTGCATACGGACAACTATCAGTGGATCATACGTCCAGCAAATCACTATTATTTTATCAAACCACGCAGGGTTCTGGATGGTATCCCACAAGAACTAGAGGGGCCCGACGTGCGAAAGATCTCGCCCGCCGCTTCACCCCTCTAGGCAGCCAGATAGCTAGCTACATGTAACCAGAAACATCATAATCTTTGCTGTGATTGCGATAAGGTGCTGCAGGGACTAACCCCTGATCATCACAACGGAGATAAGAGATGGCCTTGCAGGGTTTCAAGTCGAAGGAATGAAGGATTGAGGGGTGTGCATAATATTGATCGAGTGGCGGTCAATTATCTATCGAAAACCTGGCACAATTGCGTATCCAAGAATTTGCATTCCCACATGCAGACTTTCCAGCCAGAATGTGATGTCTCGTCGGCACTATGAATATGGCCAAGAGCCCAGCCTCTTGACACACTGGGTTACCTCCGACCTCTTGCCCGTAGCAATGGAAAGATCTTCGTTCGACGTGGTGATTGTCGGAGGCGGTACAGCGGGATGCGTCCTGGCTGCACGGTTGTCTGCTCGACCAGACTTGAGCGTCCTCCTACTCGAGGCCGGCGCGAATCGTAACCTCGATGGAAAAGTCACAACGCCGTTACCCAGCCGGCGGATGTTTGGTGATCCAGAATACGACTGGTGTTTGACGTCGACGCCGCAGTTGGAGTTAAACGGGCGTACGATACAGCATACTAGAGGGCGGATGATTGGCGGGAGCAGCGCAATCAACTCGCACAGTTTGGTTTACCCAAACAAGGCAATGCACGATGCATGGGCCGAAATCGCCGGGGATCAGCGGCGGAGTTGGGAACAGATGAAGGACTGCTACCAGGGTTTCAAGACGGAGCAAACTCGGGAACCCTCCGGAGGTGTCGGGCAGACCGGTGGGCCCATCCATGCTTCGTACCCAGCGAAGCTGCACCCTCTGCAGAAGGCATGGGAGGATGTGTTCACTGAGCTAGGCGCCAAGTCCACGAAGGACGGTCTCTCTGGCGAAGCCATGGGCGGCGTTACGACGTCCAATGCAATCGACGGCCGGCCTGAAAAGGGGGTGAGGAGCTTTTCCGGCAACGGTTACCTCGAGCCAGCCATGGGAAGGGAAAATCTCGTCGTCGAATGTGGCGCCGTCGTCCGGAGAGTCGTGCTCGAGAAGTCCGAGGTGGGAAGGGCAGATGGGTTGCGAGCTGTGGGCGTGTGCTACGAGAAGCTAGGCGTCCAGACCACGGTCGAGGCGAAAAAGGAAGTGATTCTCTGCGGTGGAACATTCGGTAGCCCTCAAATCCTCGAGCTGTCTGGAATCGGGAGCAAGTCTGTCTTGGAAGCTTGTGGCATATCGTGTTTGGTCGACTTACCTGGCGTCGGCGGTGAGTTATCACACAGGCATAACATTCCAGCACGCCTATACTAATCGTGATATCCCAGAGAACCTCCAAGATCACCTCAACTTTGGACCCAGCGTGGAGGTCAACCCCGATATCGAGACAATGGATGTTGCGGCGAGAGATCCAGCAGTCGCAGCAGCCCAGCTCGCAGAGTACGAGCGACACAAGACCGGTCCTCTTTCCGAGGGGGCAGCCTACAGTTTCGCTTACTGGCCGCTCCAACTCTTCAATACTCCGGCGGAAGAAGCCGATCTGCAAGCCCTCCTCGAGCAGTCGGCTTCAACAGGAGCCAAGTCCACGCAGATGCAACGGGACTTCATCTGCCGCATGATCCTCGACCAGGGCGAAGCAAGCGCGACGGTCTTCATGACCAGAAGGCAGAGGTACACCGTTCCCGGGAATGATGCGCCCGGCAACTACATGACGGTCGTCGCTATGTTGGCTCATCCTTTCAGTCGAGGATCTACCCATATCAAAAGCCGGGACTGCCACGACCAGCCTGCCATAGATTGTGCGTACTCGTCCCATCACTTGGACGTCGAGATACTCGCACGCCACGTCGCGCAAATCGAGAGATTGCTTGAGCATCCCGTCTTGGCGTCCGTTCGCAGAACATCTGGCAACCGCCTACCGGCCGATGCGGGATTTCGAACGTTGAATGATATCAAGGATGCAATCAAAAGGTACGGCGCCACCAACTATCACCCTTGTGGGACATGCTCAATGAGGGAGGACGGCCTCGGCGGGGTTGTGGACGCCGATTTGCGGGTGAAGGGGACGAGCAACCTGCGCGTTTGCGACGCCAGCATCTTTCCCATCATACCACGGGGCAACATCCTGACCACGGTCGGTGTATGCGGTCGCGGAGAAAGCGTCCGAGTTTATTCTAGCTTCGTATGGCTAGAAATATGGAGCATTCACGGGCGCATTCGCTTTCCAAACATGCGACATAATAAACCAACAGCGAACAACGACTAAAACCGGGCCAATTTTCCCTTCATTTTCAGGGAACAGGATTGAAATGCAATCGAGTGAAACCCACTTGAACTTGCTTTGGCCGTCTCTCGTCAAGGAAGTACAGCGACATGGCCGTCACACCATTGGACTTGCTGATACATACCATTGTTGCCTCGACAGGGTGGGTGCACGTGACGTCCAAAAAGTAATGCAGACTCAGGTAAGCTTGGAACAATTTCATTTCTCTTTGGGTTCAGCACGCGACTGTACGAAGCTCGAGTTGTGGTACAGTTATCCAAAAAAGAAAAAAGAAAAAAGAAGAAAAAAATGCAAAACAAAATGACAAGAGTGGGATTCGAACCCACGCCAATTACTTGACTAGCACCTGAAGCTAGCGCCTTAGACCGCTCGGCCATCTTGCCTTGATCGCTGTTGATGCTATTACCAGCTCTAGTATCGAGCCCCCAGAGCCTGCGAAAGGTCGACAAGCAAAGTGACGACAATGGTTCCAACCTTACTATGCAACAATATCCAACAAACTGGAGTGTTTGAACAAAGTCGGCTAAACTCATCATCAGCCAGCAAGCAGCTTTTGTGCAACTGCGCTTTTGATAGGTCTCTTTCACCACAACCTCACACTTTATTTCATCAAGTTGCTGTTCCCAAGCCCTATCACTGTCCGCATCACGCAGTCTCTTTTGGTGTGTTCCCCATTGTTGTTTCTTCAGATTTCCGAGGTTCAGTTCTCCAATCATTCACATGTCGTCCAAACTCACTGTTCACCAACCATGAAGGCTCCCTTTACCCTCCAAGCTATTGCGGGCAATGTTCTTTCTGTCCCAACAAAGCCGCACTACACGACACCACCGTTCTCGAACTCGAAGTTTCTCACTGCGGTTCAAAGGCTGAAGACTCATCACGCGTTGCCACGGCTATGCTGCTCTGTTCCAAACGCTCAAAGGCTCATCAATATTCTTGTTTACAAAAGGCTTCAATCCACAACAGCTTCTTTCCGCTCAGGCTGATGTTCATCCCGGTCAACATCGAGACCCTCAGACACCACAAACACTTTCTTCACCATTGTTCGGGCCTCCTCTTGGTGTGTCGGCACAACAATAACAGAGGTAAGCACCAACAAATTCGAGGGTTGAAGACGAGAACACAAGACATTGTTCAATCCTGCAACACAAATGCCATGAGATCGAGTATGACTACTTGTTGATCCCAATCTTGACGAATTGGTCTTTATTCCCGCCTAAGAACCTTCCATTTGAACATTCACTAACGAATTTCATAATTTAGGTTGCCTGATCTGCCAAAATGGCTTCGTCTTCAAGTCTTGGCGGAGCTGTTCCCGACAAGAGTTGTGTAGCTATGGCGAGGGATCAGCAGCAGACTTCCAGTTCCAAGATACGTTCGAATGAGTCTAGTCAGAAAAAGACGAACAATTCAATATCTCTAGCTCAACAGCAACTGCTCGAAAAGCTATGCGGTAGTCGCGGTCGCAATCGCGGCCGCATCTTACCCAGTTTCAACCCGGTCGGCGACACCCAGCACACGGCAGCAATATCTCCCACCTTGCTCTCGCGCCGCCGCGCACCGCCCTCCATCCCCGAGATCCGCGTCAAGGGCGCAGACCCCGGAGATGCCCCGACAGACGCCAGCGGCAGCGTGTCGCCTTCCAACCATCCCCAGTCTGCCGACCACCTCCAAGTCCCTACTAGGTCCAGGCCTCGTGCCCAGCACAAGCGCCCGACCGTCCAGCCTGGGGGCGGCAGCAAGAGGACGTTCTTGGGCTGCGTCGATCGCGCCCTGGGTCTCCACCATGTTAGGACCTTTGGAGACCACGAGCCCGTCATCGACAGCAGATACCGCGCCAAGCGCAACACCTTTCGAATCATAGCGCTGTTCGGTGTTTCCATGATGCTCAGCCTCGCCGCTTCAATTGCCCTGTTCGTCTATTTCGCCAGCAAAGGCACCGCTGGCCCCGAGTGGTTCGCCTGGATCGGGATCAGCGCGGTGGGTTGGATCTGGTCCTTTCTGGCCTTAATCATGGCCAAGCAATCCAAGAGGCGCGTACTACATGATGTAGAGATCGCTCAACAAAGCATCCTATTGAATAGCCGAGTTCGAGAAGGCACGGTGGCCCCGATACCCATGATTGGAGGCCTTAGTGCGAATAAGCAGCAAGTCATAGGCGCCCGCTCTGACGCTGATGCGGATGGGGTGGCCTCGGTAGTTCTCGGAAGGCACCCCGGACTTGAACCCATTCAGGAAGAGGATTGGGTGCGTGATGCGGAGGAGCGTTTGGATATGCTGGTTGCTAATCAGAGACGCCAAGGCAGGGATAAATAAGGCGGGTTTGAGGGACTAAATAAAGCATGGGGGCTATTGTAGTACTATATTCCGCTTCATCAATGATAGAGATGGAAGTCGGCGAACCTTGAAGGCAACGAGTGTTGCACTCGAGCTATTTTGCGCATTGATTTATGAGCTCTTAAGTGGCCATGGAAAGAACATGAACCTGATGATTTGTCTCGACACGGTGGTCGACAAGACATGTACATTGAGACCTTTACACCTCTCCATAGTCAGTCGGACGTTGAGACAGAGAGCAACGGCGGCAACCTGCGCTGCTCTAATCAGTCGCAGGTGCAGTGAACATCAGAGGAACACCTAGACACAATCAAACACACTTGCGAGACTGTTTTCCATGCTCCCTTGCCTTGATTGGTCTCTTCACCCATCCTTTCCATTCCTCCCCAGGGTATGGAATATCCTGGGTCGAGGTTTTGCCCAGCCACGTGGTCCAAGGACGACCGCGAGCATGAAGTTAAAGTTAGTGGGGAGATTACATTTTGCCCCAGTATAGCAATCTCGTCCGAGACATCACAACAAACTCAGGGTCTTGATTTCCCGGATGGGGTTGTTGGAACGGGGGCTAATTGCTGTTGGCAACCAAGCATTCCACGGATGGCTTGGGCGCGCACTCTGGTGGTGATTCAGATTGAACCCCAAACAAACATGCTTGGCTGCTCCAATTTCTTCATAATAACTTGCTGTACCCGGTTGTCGGAAGTCGCCTCCGATCGCTCCTGCCCTCTGAGTGAGAGACAGTTCACTTGTGATGATCACCGCTGATTGGGCGTGGAACGCGCGTGGTCAGTTGTGAGAATCCTGCGCCATCGCGTGCCCATCTCATCTCACATCAACAATACGATAACAGTTCCTCTCAACCGCCACCTTCATCCTGTGCTGCCGGCCTTGAGGCCTTCCTTTCTTCCTCCTGCAGAAGTCTTTCACTGCCCCTCTTTGGCACAAATCCTTCCTTTCTCTCTCTTTACTTTTCCTCACCTACAGTCACTACCGCAAATGCCTCCAGTTTAATAAAGGACAGTAACAACAGCAGTAATTATGTCGATCCCGCCACAGGCCTCGTTCAGTTCCGAGACGACTGCAGTTGCTAGCCGTACAACAGCGTATCCATCATTTGAGGAACTCACTTCCTTCAAGCTACCTTTCAAAGATGATATCGTCGACTCAACCAGCGACGACGTCTCCAACCACTCGAATGGGTTCAAGCGCACCCGCCAGCTGGCTCCAAACCCATCGACCCCCAGACGTCCCTCTCCCGTTAGCACCGACACCTCGGAACGCGACTTCACCCCCGAAGATACTCCTTCCACCATCCATGGGGAGTCCATGTTCTACCCGCGCCACCCACTGGCCAACCGTACGCCATCAATCAAGGTCCCCGTCTCCCCTCGCTGGCCCTTTCAGAACGCCACCCCTCGTAACACGGTCGTGGTGCCCATCTCCCAAAGCATCACCAGCTCATCCAGAACCCTAAACCCCAACGTTAGACGCAGCATCATCGGCCATGTCAGCGTGTCCGAGTCCCTGGACGAGTTCCAGGTCACCCACCCGAACGCGCAGCTCCTCTCGCTCCACCCTCGTCCCCTCGGGTACCACCATACCGGACGCAACCTCGCCAAGATCCCGGAGCTGGTCGAGAAGTCAGAGTGGAACGTCCAGTCCATCCAGAGCACGCCGACGACACACACCGAGAAGCCCAGCCGCCCGAGCCCGCGCCTCCTCAAGCTCCGTCTCCGCCGTCGCCGCGAGAAACGCGGCCGCTCCGCCAAGCCGCAGACCGCCTGGTACCAGCGCGTTAGCGTCGACAGGAAGGTCTTCCGCACCTCGGCCACCATCACCATGTTCTTCCTCGTGAACTCGTTCGTCTCAGCCTCGGCCCTCATCACCCTCGCCGCCGCCAGGCTCCCCGTGCCCCACGGCATCGTCGTCTGGGTCATCGTCAGCCTCAGCACCTGCGCCTTCACCCTGACGACTCTCTACCTCATGCGCAAGTTCCGCAACGCCGTCTCCTACGACGAGGAGCACCGCGGCCGCTCCACCCGCCCCAAGCTCTCGTTCGACGCCTCCCGCATGTGCAACATGGACCTGCCCGCCAGCCCCACCGAGATTCTGCACCGCCGACAGCTCGGAGCCGCTGCCGAGAAGGACCAGATGCAAGCCGAGCGGGCGAACAACGGGTCTGTCGTGGACCCTCGCGGGTCGGAGATGACCCGTGCCACCCAGCCCTTTCCCACCGGCCCTTTCGGCACTTTCTTACCGCACTACCCTCGTGATGCCGCTGACGACTACTGGACCGACAACTCCATCATCGTGTCGACCAGCTCCGAGGCCAGCTCGATGACTGCCGTCATCCCCTCGACACCGAAGGCGACACCGGAGACACGCCAGACGGGACCGTTCGAGAGCGACCTGCTACCGCAGCAAGAGAATGGAGAAGACGACTTGAGCGATCTGGAGTTTTCGCGTTGGGACGGGTGGTTGGCGTGGGACTAGAGTGGAATGGGATGCAAGAAGCGCAGGCGATCTCGGCAATGATACCCGGTGGTGACGGCGTACTCAGTTTCGGCGTTTTTTTCTTTCTTCTTTGTCTTGTCTTCCTTTTGTTTGTGACGATCAATGTGGATATACCACAAAAAAAAAAAAAAAAAAAACCACAGTGAATCGGCGGGAAGGGGCATTGGGTAACAAGCTCGACAGGCCATAGCAGCTTGATTATCATGAAATACTCCAATTACCGTGCCTGACTGCTTACCGAGTGAAGCTGGCTAACTGAATCGTGAGCTGACTGACTGTAATTTGGTCGCATTCGATCTGGTGTGAGAATGCACGTCACTGCCTGCCATAAACGCAATTCCAACACCCCCGAGTCTTGATCTTTTTCGATCCGCGCCCCGAGACGCTCACCAGGATATATGCAAAACAATCGACTGAAGCTCAAGATCAAGGCCGTAACAGGCCGACGCCATGAGCCTTTTCTATGAACAGGAACACTGTCCGATTGTGCTTTGGGCCACAACTGTGAGCAGTGGCAATGTTGATGCATTTGATGAGCAGGATGCTTTTAATTTTCCCGGTGATGAGAGCGAGCCTAAGTGGCTTGTAGTTGACTTGGTCCTACTGACGACTGCTCTGCAACCGTGGCTATGGGCAAGATATACAAGGCGCTTGAGCCCCTTCTCTCTGTGTACTTACCTGGTGTGTTTGGCCCCTTGATCATTCTTCCCATCCTCGTCATCAGAGGAGGAGAGCAGGGCGCCGTCTTCTAGCACCCAGTCATCTAACAGGATATCCTCGGCATCCGCCTCCAATCTTTTATACTTCCTCGTCCTGTACCTCCTGAAGCCAACGACAGCCCCGACGACGGCCCCAGATAGGACCGCGACAACCAGCCCGATCGAGACCCACGCCCTCCAGCCTTTCAGACAGCAGGGGTACAGCGACATGTAAATGCCCACGCTCCACTCCAGCCACCCAAGTTTCCGCGGGTGATCCGGCTTCAGGCCCTTCCGGACGAGGTGTTTGTGCCGGGGGCCCGTCGGCCCGGACTGGAACCGTTTGAGGTTGAACCTCGGCACCGTTTCCTGCCGCGGGTCGGAATCCGGATACGACACGTCCCCCCAACGGCCCGAGTAATAGAAAAAGGACGTCAGGTTTGACGACTGTGGTGGTGCGGGGGCTAGTTGGCTGGGCGGATCTAATCGAGTCAAGGTAAAAGACTCGGGGTGGAAGCGATAGAAGTAGGCTGAAAGAATGGGGTCCCATCTCTTTCCCTCGTTGCAATAATCCACTAAGACGGCATTATGGATGTGGTCGCTGAAAGACTGGGTTAGGCAAGAGGTTGTCGACGATGCACAGGGGTCACGAATCATATAGCTTACCCCGGTGTTGGGTAATTGGCATGAGATCCACATGCACTATATACTATCGGCTATGGAATGTTGGTGAATGGATACCTCATTGGGGGAAAGGATCAGAGTGAGTTGGCTTACACGCCCGTCCGTTGTGGACAGTTCCGAGTCGTCCCAGCTGTACGACGCGCCGTCGACGTGCTGGCTGAAGTAGATTCCGACAGGCTTCCCATCTCGGAAGCGGATCATGTTGTGCTCCCTAGGCGTCATACCGTGTCAGAAAAAGACGACCACAATAGGGAAGCTCGGCAAGAGGGTGGAGTTCACAAACCAGTCGCCAATGTGGTCACCAAAGTGCATCCCCGAAGCCGCCTTCTCGCCCCCGACGACGTGGTTGAAGGGCTCCAAGACCTGAGTGATGTTCGGGCCCTCGTTGTACGAGTAAAAGTAAAAGTAGAAGGCGTCCACGTCGCGTTCGTTCTTGTCGACCAGGATGACGACGCACGGCGTGGCGTCGCGGACTCTGCCGTCCGGGTCCGGGGGCGCCCCGAAGAGCCATGCCGGGTACGTGGTTGGGTCATCGTCGGAGGTGAGGGCCACCTCGTCCCCGAACTCGTTGAGGATCTCCAGGTTGTCCAGATCCAGCGGCGGCAGGTCAGGCACCGGCTTCCCGTCCAGGACTGGCGACGTATGACGGATGTGGGCGAGGAGGTCGCTGGGCATGTACCGGTCATCCGAGTGTAGCCACAAGAGAGGTGCTGTTAAGGTTAACTAGTTAAGGTTTTTGTCTTTATTTTATGCTGCGGTGTTTGATAATTCGTCGGCCATCTATTGTGTTTGTTTTATCGTGAGTTGGTGGGTGGCTTACCGTGGCTAGTGACGTAGTCGGGACACTGGCGATCCGCGCCGTCCCGTTCCGCCAGGATCAGGGTGCAACATGCGAGGAGCAAGCAGACTAGCAGGAGGAGGCTCCGAGGCCGCACTACCCGCATAAAAGCAGATGTTGCATCGGCCATCTGACGTCCCTCCTGTATCGTCGATTCGTCGTTCGCTGAATGGTCTCTTTGCGTTGGGGAGAAAAGAAGAGGTAAGCTGTTGGGCGCGAGACGCCAAAAACGGTCAGTCAGCAGCATGATTAAGAGTACTTGGGTACATGCACTTACCTAATCAGCCAAACATGTAGTGTATATAAATACACCAAGTACGTCAGCAACACCACGGGGAACCTCGGCGAGGCCCCCGGCTCGAGAGACCGGAAGTCTCGGAGTGGGACCATGGCGCGCAGGGCCCCCCTCTTTGTTCGGTTCCAAATTACTGAAGGCATTCCCGGCATGCCATGATGAGTCTTCTGTAATCGTTTGTGGAATAATGAGCTGGATCCGGGGTGCCTCTTGACAGTAGGCAAAATGGAAGATATCGTTTGTTGAAGCTGGCGTCAGGCTACAGACACCGAGCTGGTTCCTAGGGTCCTCCATCTTGTACTTATCCTCGTTCTCGGTGTCTACGTTGCACAATGGAGCAGTGACGAATCGATTGCAGGCTTCCCTTATTACATACTTGTACTCCCAGATCATTACGACATGTCCATGAACACTTGCCGCATCGCAGAGCCTGCCGAGCAAGGCCACAATGCTGGACTGGTAACAGCGATCGTTGTGAGCATCTGCGGATACGCGTTCCTGCAACCAAAAGTCTTTCAGGGACCTGCGCCCACGTGCCTTCGTCCGACTTAGCGGCGGATACGGAATTTTGCATGCAAGAAGCGGAATAGGGTTTTTGGCCCAAGACCAATGGTTTAAGGACCTCTAGTGCGGCACAGATTGAATTCTCACAACGTACCCGATAGACTTCGTTTCACCCGTTTGTATTCGAAAGGCGACACGTCTTCCCGTCGGTGTCCTCAATCAACGAAGCGATTCCATCAGATTACGTATCTCGAGTACCTATGTTCCTGGTGTACAGCCTTGAGACATGGGCGAACGATTGAGTTGGTGTGCCTAAACTTTCCAGCACGCGTCGAAACGAGGCCGCGCCTTGAAAAGGCAGTACGGACGATAAGCCGCCCTGAACTCTTCGGACGTCACAGCCGACTACACATGCTTCCCAAGCAAGTCGGACTGCGCCGATCTTGGCCCCGGAGAGAGAACCCCAACGGGCGCGGAAACTGTTGGTCGACCGCTAAACTTCATCGCTACTCAGACGCGTCGTCCCTCGGCAGGACGATGCGGGCTGGTCTTCAGGTCGGAGTCAACCTTGGCCGGCCCGGCTCTCTGATTGTCTTTCAAGCGGGACATTATGGAACCACTGTCGGGATCAAAGTGTATTGGGGCGTCCCCGCGATCCTTGCTCCATTCCCCCCGGGGAAGGGCTCGTTAGGCATTCTTTCGCGGGGATGTGCCCATGGTTGTGCGCCTCTTACGTTTGGTCCAATCCTGATGCGGTAATAATCGTCATTCCACCCCTCCATCCTGCACAGTGAACTGCTTACCTCCCCTGCAAGGGTAAGAAAACGCCCGGGACTACTCTTCTTCTCCCTTCACTATTGGCGGCGCGATAAAACGACCGGTACTTACCGGTACTTGCAGCCAGAAAGAAGCCCGGGGGACAACCAAGCTTCCCCAAGCTTTTCTGCCATGGAGGGGGTGCCTTATGGCTCCCACCCTGCATCCTTGGTGGTACCACGCGACCCAAGACTCAGGCCGAACCACTGCTCGATGGCGATGCCGACAGATTGCTGCAGGCTGCAGCATAAGCTGGCACGGTTGAAGGGGTTCGTTGCGTGCGTTAGACATTACCCCGCAGGAAGCTTTTCACAGTGACCAACCCGTTTGGGGCGCGCGTGCGTCTCACTCTGACTGGGGCTCTTGCTATTAGGTATGTTTATCTCTGCCTCTGGTGACGGTTGCATAGTACAATGTTGGTGCGTGTGTGAGGCTACCTCGGGCGACTTTCTCCCATTTCCTTTCATGCCTCAAAAATCGGCCGGCCAACCCACCCCCCCGGCTATCTGCTCGCCCGACACCTGCTACGTCGCGGTACATCTCATGCATGGGATGAAGCATGACCCATTCGTGTGTCTTGAAATGACGAGACGGTCGAGGATAGTAGTCGGATATTTAACCTGAACGACCCCCCCTTCCTACCGACGGATGGGACGACACATGCACACTCGACTGCTGGCATCGCATCATCTAATACCAACGGCCGTTGCTGACCACGTTCTGCGTTAAACGCAGCCTTTGCTTGCACTGTACCGCAACTATCCAAGCAGACACCATGGCCGAGCCCGAGAAGGGAATGGACGCATACTCACCAGCGTACGTGGATCCCCTTTACCCCCTTCCGTTTTTTCAATCGTACCATGCAATGACGTGAACCGAACCGGCTTGGCTCACACAAACCCCCGCTCCCCGCGTGTAGCTCCCCCAAGGATGGCGTCTACAAACACGAAGAGCGCAAGAAGAGCATCGCGGAGCTGACCCAGAACCTTGAGGGGGAGATCAAGAACCCTCTCCGGGGTATCCCCAAGGCCGAGCTCCTCGAACAGGTCACCGACTACCAGCGGTCACACGGCCTCCCCGACGACATCCTCCCGCTGCTCAAGAAGGGTGCCCTGGTCGCGCAGAACCCGGCCCTGTTCGAGGAGATCGAGGAGCTCGACGAGTCCGAGAAGCAGGCGCTGCGCGAAGAGGTGACGCACAGGTGGAAGCACCCCTGGCCGCTCTACTACACCATCATCCTCAACTCCATCGCCGCCGCCATCCAGGGTTGGGATCAGGTAAGCTCTGTTTCTCTTTCTCCCCCTCCCCCCCCTCTTCCCTCTTGCGCTTGTCTGAGGGTCCGGCGCCGCCTAGTCGCTGTTCCCGCCCCTCCCCACCATCGCGCCTCGCCCGCCTTTGAGGCGTGAAACCTTGTGTCTAACGGTGTGGGCTGCATAGACCGGCTCCAACGGCGCCAATTTGTCGTTTCCCGTCGCGCTCGGCATCCCAGATTCTGCCGGCTCGGCCTGCGGCCCCGTCGCGGATGAGGGCGATTGCGCCAAGAACAGCTGGATCATCGGCCTTATCAACTCGATGCCCTACATTACCATCTTCATATTGTAAGTCTATGATACGCACGGTGCTCAAAGCCGGTGGTTTCATTATGAGTGTGTGTTTGTGAAGCCTCTTGACTGATGGTCCCCGTTGCAGCGCCTGTTGGATCTCGGATCCCCTCAACGATCTCCTCGGCCGTCGCGGCGTCATCTTCATCGCCGCCATCTTCTCGCTGCTCGCGCCCTTCGGCATGGCCGTCTCGCAGACATGGGGCCAGCTCGCAGCCTGCAGGTACCGATTCCCTCCTCGACAGAATATCCGAGTCACCACCCTCTTCCGGATCACTGACCACAGTTTCGCAGGATGCTGCTCGGAATCGGCATGGGCCTGAAAGAAGTCACGGTGCCCGTCTTCTCCGCCGAGAACTCACCCACTCTTATCCGCGGTGGTCTAGTCATGTCTTGGCAGGTCTGGACTGCATTCGGTGAGTCTCACTCAAGCCCCCTCCCCACAAAACAATCGGCCAAGACGGGACCGATCCCATGGTGTTTCTTGGGTTCTCTTGGCTCTCTCTTGGCAACGCAATGCATCCTCCTCACGGAATAGAAGAAGAAGAAAAAAAAGACTAATTCGAGAACACACAAAGGCATCTTTCTCGGCACGTGCGCCAACCTTGCCGTCGGTAAGACGGGCGAGATCGCCTGGCGCCTCCAGTTCGCCTCGGCCTTCATCCCCGCCGTGCCCCTCGTCATCGGCACCTACTTCTGCCCCGAGTCCCCCCGTTGGTACCTCAAGAAGGGCCGCCACCTCAAGGCGTGGGGGTCGCTGCTCCGCCTGCGCAACACGCCGCTGCAGGCCGCGCGGGACCTGTACTACATCCACGCGCTGCTCGAGTACGAGGAGACTCTGGTGCAGGAGGCCGGTCTCAAGGTCACGAGCAACATGTTCACCCGCTTCGTCGAGCTCTTCACCATCTCGCGCATCCGTCGCGCGACCTGGGCCTCGGGCATCGTCATGATTGCGCAGCAGATGTGCGGAAGTGAGTATCCCCTTCCAACCGGAGCTATCGGCGTGTCAGAGTACGGACGCTGACCAGGAGGCAAGTCAACATCATCTCGTTCTACAGCGCGACCATCTTCAAGCAGAGCGGCATCAGCGATTACACCGCGCTCTGGGCCAGTTTCGGCTTCGGCTTGATCAACTTCACGTTCGCGTGGCCCGCCGTCTGGACCATTGACACCTTTGGCCGACGAACCCTTCTGCTCTTCACGTTCCCAAACATGTTTTGGACCCTGCTAGGTTCGTAACTACCACCATCCGTGACAGGCCTCGGATCCCTCCTCGCGTCATCGACTGACACACCGTCTAGCCGCTGGTCTCTGTTACCTCATCGATGACAGCACAGCCAGAATCGCAGCAGTAGCCACCTTTGTCTACCTCTTCGCCGCCTTCTACTCTCCCGGTAAGTCCGCTCCCTCCACTCCCGTCCCACACACCCAAACATACTGACTCTGCCCAGGCGAGGGCCCCGTCCCCTTCATGTACTCAGCCGAGGTCTTCCCCCTCTCCCACCGCGAGATCGGCATGTCCTGGGCCGTCGCGACCAACAACTTCTGGGCCTCGGTGCTCTCCCTGACCCTCCCGCGCATGCTCATCGCCATGACCGCGACCGGCGTCTTCTCCTTCTACGCCGGCCTCAACCTCGTCGCCCTCGCCCTCATCTTCCTCTTCGTCCCCGAGACGAAGCAGAAGTCGCTCGAGGAGCTCGACTACGTCTTTGGTGTCCCCAACCGCAAGCACGCGTCCTACCAGCTCGGCACCGTGCTGCCATGGTGGACGAAGAGGTACGTCCTGCAGCGCAAGGGCGGCCCCTGCCCGGAGCTGTACCACGAGGAGAACGCCGGTGACAGGCGCGGCGACGCCTGAGCTTTGCACGGGTCACATATTGCAGTCTGCGTCCTGAGGAACTCGGGGAGAGAGAAAAGGGAACGGATGCGCCTGTCATTACGGAAGTTGTTACATAGGTGTCATCGGATGTTGTAATCTCCGTTGGAGATCGTACTATACCCTTCTTTAGTGCTAAAATATCTATTGCCCGCGAACAGCGCGCGACCACAAAAGTTCCCATTCGTGACAGGTTCAAGGCATTTGTAAAGTTTGTGATTGTGCTATTAATGATTCATCGGCTTTGGACAAAGCTCTACAGTCGGGCAAGGCCGTAATGACAGAAACGCGCAAATTCCTCTCCCTATTCCCACCAAGAGAATGACTCTAGAGCGTGTACCGGAACTGGTACGGTTAGCGTCCGTCTTTCTGACGGGTTGACGGGTTGACGGGGTTCACTCACGTAGGGGTTCTCGAAATCGGTGTAGTCCTGCTCGCCGTACTCCTTGCCCCGCTTCATCCTCTCCTCGACCGTGAGCCCGTCGGCGGCCATATCGGCGTCCCTCTTCTTGTTCCGCCTCACCAGCACCCAGCGCCACGTCATGATCAGCGTGAACTCGAGCCCGAAGCAGATGGCGCAGCCGATGGTGCCGGGCGTGTACTTGGGCGCGTCCTTGGCGCGGAAGATCTGGCTGCCGACCATGTTGCCGACACAGTAGCCGACAAATGTGAAGCTGCTCGTGACTGTGCGCTTGGTACGGCCGGCCGTGTTGCTCGGGATCAGGGACCAGGCGAGGAAGAGGCCGAGGACGAAGGGTACGGTGATGAAGTAGCACCCCCACTTGGTCCACTTGATGGCCGGGTCGTTGGGCAATAGGGACATGCCGAGGAAGCCGGCGAAGGGCGGGAGCACCGCCGTGGCCATGATCCAGAGGCGGAGATTGGCGCGCTTGCTGGTGAGGAGGCCGACGGAGATGAAGATGATGACGGACATGACGGAGCGGGGGATGTCGATGAGGATGGTCTGGAGGTTGGCTTGGGGGCTGTTAGCAAACTCGTGTCTGGGATTGGAGGGAGTGAGGGGAAACGCGTACTGAAACCGAAAGAAGTCATGATGATGTTGCTAAAGGTCGTGAGGCCGCCGTTGGGCACGGAGCTGAGAAAGGCGTTCAAGCCGGCGAACCAGAAGCAGGGGTCGATGAGGCACTCCCGAACCTGCTTCCACTTCCATCCCTTGATGGCGGTGCGGTCGTGGCCGGTGTTGTTGGACATGATGCGCGCGCTCGCCTATTGCCGGTCAGCTGCCGACCCAGAAAATCGACACCCCCAAGAAAACTCACCATCGCCTTCTCAGCCTCGGTCAGCCACTTCACCTCCGAAGGCGTGCCCAGAAGGAACAAGCAGAGACACCCGATGGCGGTGGTGAGGCTGCCCAGGAACTGCGAGCTGTCAGATTTCCGGTCCACGTACGACATTCGACACAAGTCAACTCACGTAAGAGATGTACCGCCAAGGCTCCGCGCCCTCCTTGTGCTGCGTCGAGGCACCGATGCCGTACATGATGAGTTGAGAGATGACGCCGAACCCGGCGTTGGCACTCTGGAACACGAGCGATCGCGAAGCGTGCTCGCGCGTCTTGTACCAGGTGCCGACGAGCAGCATGAAGCCGGGCGAGATGCAGCACTCAAAGGCACCCTGGAGGCCGCGGAGGACGATGAGGTGGGTGAAGTTCTTGGCGAAACCGATGCAGAGGACGATGATGCCCCAGCAGATCATGTACACGGAGAGCGTGCGGCCCATCTTGTAGCGCTGGAGGACGATGTTGCTCGGGAACTCGAAGCACATATATGTGATGTCTGGGAGACGTGGTCAGCTTCGCGGGAAGGACGGGATGGCCGAGGGTCGGGGGAGAAAATAGCGTACAGAAGATGGTCGTCAGCCATGAGTATTCTTGTCCCTTCAGCCCCGTGTCCTCGCGCAGACCGAAGATGGCCTGGGTGCCCAGGGCGGTCTTGTCGGCCTGCTGGATGCCATAGCAGATCCACATAAGCGGGAGGAGGTACTTGTCGACCTTGCGCTTCAGCTTATGAAACTCCTCCTTTGTGTACCGAGCTTCCACAGAGACTGCGCCGATCACATGTTAGCGGATCAGGGGGATTTTACGGGTGGATTTGGCAGCCGCCTGCAAGAATGAGTGCAGCTACTCACCGAGATCTGTCTCGCCAATCTTCTCGCTCATGCTGTCGGACTGGTCCGTGACGACGGCGACCTTCTTCTCCGACATGGGAGCTTCCAAATCTTGAGGGGATGCCATGGCTGCGGTAGTCCTCAAAGGGAACTTTGGGGTAAGAGGCCGGGTTCGAGGTCCGCAGGAGGTTCGCAAGCGACAGGAGATCGAACGCAATGGCGTGCCGTGCTGGTGGTGGTACGATGGTTACTTTATACACACAGTGCCTCACTTATATGAGGACCACAGCAGCTACAAGTGTCGTCTGCTAGTGGCTACTGCCAAAGGCAACGTAACCCCTCCTCCCAAGATGTCGAGATAAGGGATTCCGCGGAGAGGGGAGGGAGGGACTCAGCCGATGATCGCTACCTCCAACATCGGATAGCCGACCGTGGGGCTATCCTGATGGGCCTGCAGCAAACAGAACATGAAAAATGAATTATTTCAGAGGGTGGCGTTTAGCATGTCATTCTGGTTCTGCATTAGTCCCATGGGCTACCAACGTGGGTGCCGTATCGTAGGCGATTCCCAAATCTTATGTGGACATCGACCCATCGAGTCGAGGCGATTGGGGGCGAGATGAACGGATGTCCAATGATGTGATAAAAGAAGCTCAAAGGAAAGGTAAGGTCGGGTGAAGAATACCGCCCCTACGGATAACGAGACTCTGTCTTTGAAGGGGGGTGGGCTATCCTGCAGGGATAGAGCTGACGATGTTACGCTGCATGCGCCGCGAAGCTGCATCGCGCCTTGGCCGACGAAATGTTTGATAGGCAGAGGTTGATATGCGCGTGATAAAGCGGAGGCGGGTCGAAGGCCGAAAGTGCCCTTTACCGGCCAACGTTGTCCGACGACCGGATGCCGGAATTAGTCGTCATATACGACCTGCCTCCTTCGCAACGCAGCTCCAAACAAGAAGATGGAAAAGAGCCGGGCTGGGTTCTATTTCGCTGACTGCCAAGATATCGAGTCCACAACGCGGGGCGGGGAAGCCGGGGTCGTTCTTATCACCACCCCAACCGCAAACATGGGGGAGATAGCGAGTAAGACCCGAATATGATAACAGACGGAGATAATATGTTGCCATCTGCGTTGGCTTGTCCTTCGTGGCGCGACCAGAAACGTGACGGAGACAAAGCCGCTGAGTATGGTGTATGCTTACCTGATTCAAGATAAATGACTGGAAACTCTTGGAGATTCAGATTACAGTTGAGCTTGCTGGGACACGGACACACGATGTGAGAAAGAAATCAAACTTTTATATGTATATAGACGCCGGGCAGATAAGCATAGCCATGGCGCGCTACACGGCCCTGGATGCGCGGGACTTGTTGTCCCGGTGCCGCCTCTCCTTAGCGGCCGTTTTCCGGCGCTTCATCCACGACTGGTTGAGGTTCTTGCGGTTGTCCCAGAACCACTTCTGGAAATCGCCGCCGGGACCCGCCGCGCCGCCACTCTCAGCCTCAGCGTTCCGCTCCGCGTTCAGTGTCGCCTCGATTTCCTCCCGCGTCTCCTCGTCCTCGTCCTCGTCCTCGCCCTCAGCGCCAATGGCCCAAAACGGCTTCGTGTGATTTGGGTGCGCCGTGTCGGGCGTGGGCGCAGCGCTTCTGACGTTGCGCCACTGAAACTCTTCTGCGGTGAAGGGGGTCATGGGCAGCTGGCTAGCCTCCGCAGCGTCTCCATCCTCCTCCAAGTCGTCGTTGTCAGCACCACCGCCGAAAAAGCTGAAAGGCTCGGCTTCTTTAGCGGCTTGAGGGTTCCCGTCGTCACCCTGCTTCGGGCGTTTGTAGAGGGCCTCGAGAGGGTGCATCTGCGACGGGGTGGAGGGCGGAGGTATCTTGATAGTAAGGCTGACGTTGGACCCAGCGGATATGGGCCGCGATGCATCGGCAGTCCTGATGGCAGACAGAGGGGTCTCCAAAATGGCTGTCTCGGAAATCTTTGCAGCATCGACCATTTCTTCATCACCGTCTGAGCCATCTTCGGAGCTGCTGTCAGCTGACGAAGAGCCGCTGCTGCTGGTAGTATCGTCCTCCTTACGCGGCGGCCTCGGCGTCTGCTTTGCAGGTGTCACTGGCGCCGCCTTGACCTGTTCCGTCTCATCGTCTGAGCTCTCGTCTGAGGAGGTATCCTCATCGGATGACGTGCCGCTGCTACTTGTGTCATCTTCATCTTGAGGCGGCGGCGGCGGCGGAGGGGCCTTGGCCTTCTTGGACGCCTTCGGTGCTTTGGACTCCGGAACGGGTGCCGTTGCAGTTCTCCTCGTCTTCGGCGGCTCGATGACATTTCCCTCGGCGTCGATCCATCCTTTGCCTTCGACATACTCGGTGGTGAGCGACTCGACCGGTGCTGGCTTGGTGGCCTTGAGAAAGGTGGGGAACTTTGTCGTCTTCTCAAACTCGTGGATGATGACTTCTCTCGACTTCTTCTTGCGCTTCTTGCGTTCGGGTTCGTCCTCGGCCTCGGTTGCCGCGGGAAGCTGCTTGACGGGCAGCTTGGTCTTGAGCAAGCACTCCTCCTTTTCGGTGTATTTGGAGCGCTCCTCGCGCTTCTTGGTCTTGTCTTTCTTCTCCTTCTTTTCTTTGTCTTTTTTGCTCTTCTTCTCCCTTATCTTAGCCTCCTCGGGGACGGTCCATCCTCGCTTGACCTTGCGATCGTGAAGCTTAACGCCCTCAATCACGTTCTCGTCGCGCTTCTGCCGCTTCCTCTCCTCTTTGTCCTTGGACTTCTTCTTCCGCTTTTTTCCCGCCTCTTGGTCTTCGGGGGTGGGAGTGTAGTCCTCGACGGGGCGGGCCTTTTCGATGCGCATCTTGACCCCCTTCAGCACGGCACCGTTGAGTTTCTTCTTGAGCTTTTCGGCGTCGGCCTCGGGAAGATCGACGAAGCCGTAGCGCTTCTCGGGGAAGGTCTCGATTGTGTGGAAAGACAGATTGCGGGCGTTTGGCAAGGCCGAGGGTGGGACGACAATTTTCAAGAGGTCCTGGTCGAAAGGAGTGATGTGCAACCTCGTGTAGGCGCTGCTGGTGTCGGATGAAAGTCCAGCAGGATCGATAGTAGTCGGTGCGACACTTGGGGTCATGATTAGATATTATCGAGTCGAGGGAAGGGCAAAACGAACAGACTCGTAGCGCTTGTTGCCGGGGCGTTGTATGCCCGTCGAGTCGTCGAAATGTCGAGACAATGGCCGTTCCTGAGAGCTAATGAGAGCTCACGAAAGCTTCACCGAAGAGGATTTTACCGATCCAGTCGAAAACCCTTTTGTTGCGCAGGGATTTTCATTGGTCCAGGTGCAGGCCTGGCAGCAGACAGTAAACGCGCAAACGCACTGTAATCTAGCACTGTCCAACCCCCGCCAGTGCTTTCGCTTATGTCATCTCGTTGATAGACTCTTGAACCTTGGTTTCTCATCATGACCAGCAACGTCTTCGTTACATTCGTCGGTACCAAAAGACTGCCAGATTGATACCAGTTTCGCGCCTGACCAGGCTTTGCCACACAATGGCTTAAATTCTTCGTTCTCCCCTTTTTGGGGGGCAATTGCTCATGTGAATTAGAATTATCCCATAGACACTATGCTGAGATGCTCCCACCCAAAGACGATCGTGCCTTCTCAGCATTTGCCCGCCAATTCCTCCGCCGCTCGAGGAAGCCATGATGGATCTCGAACTGCTTCGATTTGAAACAAGTGCTGCCTTTCGTCTTCCCTTGCCCAAATATGCTGTACGAACCATTGACTCTCCCATTCCTCTTCTGGATTCTACTCATCATCGTCAACCCTATCGACGCTTTATCCCTCTAGCCTTTCGTCAAGGCCACACACACCTTGGCTTTCGGTCTTCTCTCTTCATGTTCTTATCTCGAATGTTCCTTGGCACCCTGTCTTTTTTCGACTCTCCCCTTGTTCTCTGAGCTGCCCTTCGAACATGGGCGGCGGCTCCAGTCCCGGCCATGATGACCTCCAAGAGACACCCTCGACAAGAGAGCCCATCGCCCCCGTCCATGAACGATCCGGAATAACGCAGCCGCCTGGGGTCTTTGTTCCAAAATGCCAAAATGGCTCCATCATCTATCCGACAACTACGCAAAAGAGCCCAACAGCTCAGCGACGCGTATCCATCGTCCCGCCAGCACCATCCACCACGCTCAACTGTAGCTTGCTCAGCCAGGGCGGTGATGTGACCATGGACTGGGTTCCACAAGCCGGCCCAGTATTTCGTCGACCCTCGCGATGTATGAGTATAGCAGAAACTAGTGTTCATCCCCACAGTCCAATATCTGTCGAGGAGCTTGTCGATAAAGCGGAAGTGGTGGATGTCTCAGGCGAAGGTAACAATGATCCTTCACCATATTGATGCTACCTCAACTTGCTGCTAACAACACTGGATAGCTAAAGATCGCTTTGCCAGCGAGACACTTGATCCATGCTGTACGCACGATGGTATCAGACCAGAGCCGACTGTGCCAACTGCCACACATCAGCCTTTTTCGGTGGCATCAGCTCGAGTCCCTGATGACTTCGTGAGCGCCAAGAACCCCGACACTGTGCCTCATGGTCCAAGATTTGTTCTGCCAGGGCAAAACGCAGATGACCCAGGGCGATATGGCTACAAAATATGGGGCAAGCCTCACATGCGGATGCAGCGCATCACGGCAAAGGTCCGAGATCACCTTGCTGGGCGTCGCAAAATAGAAGCCATCTCACCTCAAGAGGCTGGCCTACCGAATACCTGTTCACGAGAATCTTGCCAGTATGTTCTGGATGACATTCAAGTTCAGCGCGTTGTCGAGATCGTCTTCCAAGAAATGTGCAAGCAGGATTCCGGCTCCCAAAGCGCACCAGCTGCAGATTCTGATCAGGCAACAGGCGACTCTGTAACAAAGTGGCCTTCAAGAAAGCCTAGTTGTCTCAAATATTCCATTGAGCCTCGACCTTCAACTACAGCTGGCCCTGCAACCACTATCAGCGAGCCAGAGACTTCATTCGTTGCTCGAAGCGCTTCAGATGGGCAGATCTACTCAAAAATAAGGCCCCAACAAGCACCTGCCACGAAAATTGTCTCCCAGGGGGGCAGTACTAACATCCAGTGGCTCGAAAACAGTGACAATGGCCTTAATTTGCTCCGATACGCTCCTCCCATGCTCGATATATCCACCGACAATGAGCCTAGTCGCATCTCTGATCCAGCAGCTGCCCACGAAGCACCTCAAATTCATGGCTTTTCTCTTGATCATCAACTTGTGTCCAAGTCCGGTCACAACCAGGAAAACATAAAGAATTTGGTCATTCATGACGATGAGAACAAACGCAATAAAATGACGTCGTTCCCAGCACTCTCGAAGAGACACTGCACCAATGACTGGCTGAGTCCTCCTGCGAACCTTTTTGGCTCGAAAGATGGTACCGACATGTATCATCTTGGGATCGACGCAAGATCCGGTAGCATGGCCTCAATTACCCGTGTTCCGGCTGAAGAAAAAGTAAAGGACGCGGCATCCAACGAGAACCCTTGTCAAGGCCCTCTGCAATCCAATACGAACGAATCCTCCCGAAGTGCCTCTGAAGCTGTCGTTGACATACAGCCACACGACCAGAGTCATTCCCTTCTTACATCAGCCGAAAGCGGAAGGCAACGATCTGCTCAGCTCGCCGAACCCCTCACGCCAGAGCATCCAGGCCCCAAGTCTGGTTTGATACAGAAGCTTACCCGAAAGATCAGCTCCGTCTTCCAAGGTTCCGACAGCGTTAACCGCCAAACACGCGCACCGGCACCTTCGGAGACAGAAGGACAAATTCCTGACAAGTTGACTGGAGTACTTAGTGCAAGCCGAACACTTGCCGGAAACCAAAATCCAGAGGTTGGATCTTTTTCTGAACCTGAGCCTGACGCCGTCTACCAGGCCATGACATTGTTGAAGCCAAGTAAAGGGGAGCCGCAGCGTCGGAGCACTTGTTCCGAGGACAACATCCCCCATCAGTTTGAGGATGATCTTAGCACATCGGAAGTGCCAACGTCATGCGCAGAACCAACCCCTTGAGTTACCTTGAGCGAGACTGGAAGCAGAAACGAAGGAATCAAAAAGTAGTCTAAATGTTCGATGCTCTTATTTTCGATTAGACAAGCCCTATACCCTATGTTACCACTCACACTTTCTTATCCGGTCTAGCGTGTGCAAACAACGCTTTGTGTCATGAATTGCTTGAATATGAATACTGTCTCTGAATTATCGCATAAACACTTTAAACAGCAGAGAGTGTGTAATTTGGCACCGAATTGCTACCTCGTACATTAACAGGGCTAAAAGCCTGGCAAAATGATATGGCATCAATCGATTTCATCCTCTACGATCAAAACGGTGTCGAGGCCCTCCCTGTGTGGTAATTACAGGTTGGGAATGCACTGTTTATACTCACGACAGTTTCACTTCCACTTCCACGATGCGTAAAAAGAATCCGTCAAAGCTAGCAAAAATGGACACTGTGGGAATTGAACCCACGACCTTTCACATCGTATTCCGTTATGACGGCATGCGAAGCGAAAATCATACCCCTAGACCAAGCGCCCGATGATTACTGGTAATATTCCCTCAATTTTGAGATATGGCGCTTACAACTGGAATGGGGCAGGTGTGTTTGTATCGGTAATGAAGATGACATCAAGGCTTCAATTCAAGTCTCATTCATGTACCGGTCATGCTAACTTGGCCCGGCCTGGCCATATCTATAGGTAGGACGTTTTGGAGAATGATCAATAGTTAAGCATAATTAGGTCACATGCAGGCGCTTACATCATGCGATTCGTCAATTAGTACCGTGAAATGTTCTTCCAAGAAGACAGCCCGAGACGACCTCTTTTCCTCCTTACGAATAATTGAGAACAACTTTACCCCGACTATTCGTCACCCATCCATCCCAGTGATACCAACGGCAGCGCTTCTCTCTGCATTCACTTGCTAGCCTTGCTCTTCTCAAGGTTTCCGAGCGCCCGACCTAGTTCTCGAGAGGCTGCGGTATAATTGCGTCGAGGAATTCAATGTCTTTCTCCTCGGGCGATTTTGTGAGCTCTAGTATCTGGCGTTCATCAATTTTTCGAAGACAGGGTGCTGGCCATGAAAATTGGCCCAGCTTCTGTGACCTTGCACGTTGCGACATCGCTTTGTTGACCTATCTGGTCGTTCGATTTCCAGGTGCAAGCAAGCCTTCAGAACTTGTCGGTAATGAATGCTATTTGGCTCGACCGTCCTATGGTGATCCAGACCTCGACATTCATCCCCACGAGCCCCCCAAGTTCCACCACGTTTTGCGGGCGGGCGACGATCATGGAGTCGAGATAAAATATCGTACGAGAGCGTCATCGCTACAAAGGTCTGATATACCTTGTAACTGGATGAAATTCCAGATGAAGCCATTAGTTTGGAATGTGTTACCGGGCTGAAACTCGATTAATCCATACATATCCATCCAAGTTTTAGGTGTGATATCGCCATTGACATTCAGAAAAGCACCGTATGGCAGCGACAAGACGGCTAGGTGAGTTTTCCTCTTTGACCTTTTGAGCCTTGTAGAGGTTAACGTTTGGAAATCAGGCGCCGAGCAATCCCACTGTCTCCGGAGAAGCCGTGTGGGTAGTACGGCACGGCTTCTGGTGCCAACGGAAATCGTCTGGATTTTCTCAGGGCTCTTTGGCTTCGACTGGCTCGCTACGCAACTCAATGCGGAGACGACGGCGAGAGTCTCTGTGGCAATCAGGGAGCCAGCTCGTTTTAGTGGCAAAGGCTATCTTCTAAGTGCAGCTCAAGATGAATGAGCTAGTATCTTGTGAACACGATGTCATGTTCAGCGCTCAGAGGCTCGTCGGTTCTTGTTGTCCTCTGGCTAAGAAATTGGGCTGTTTGTACACCAACGTTACCGTTTTTTAGCTGCGCTGGCTTAAAGTTTGAGACGCTTGTAAAATTCCGTCTTTGTGCAGGATAAAAGTTACAGTCGGATTCCTAAGTTGATTAGCGGGCTTTAAGCGCGATGACGAGATGGAGCCTTGGTCAGGCCCAATCCATTTCGGTGTTGGCGAAAGCGATCGTGGCCAGTTCTTCCCTGACCCATTCCACCGCCGAGAATGGAATTATATTCCACAGATCGAGCTCAGGGCTGACCCAGTCTTCCCACTCCACTGGGGCCGTGGTACTGGGGAGTTTGCCAGAGTGCCATTGTCCAACCCATGCGATGATGAAGAGGCCTTAGTACGCAGCGGTCTCGTTGTTCTTAAACTCGGGGAAGATCTAGTCGTAGCCCAGAGGGGCATAGTCCAAAAGAGCACCCTGAGAAGCACAACGAGGGTAGTCGTGGAGCGTTTGGAGGATGGCACTGTCGACGTAGACGTTGTTGGCTGCGATCTGGTCGTCTATTCTTCCGTCGTGGTACTTGGAGACATCGACAGTCACGTTCAGAGTCATGCCAGGAAACCTTTTCTCGAAGTTGGTCTTCAGGCCGTTTGCTTGGGAGCGCTCATCACCGCCCTGGAACAGAGTGACGACGCCGCCTTCTGCAAGAGCAGCCTTGTAGATCTCATCGATCGTCCGGGTTTCGACCTCGGCAGCAGCGCCGATCAAAGCTCGGGTGCTGAGCAGGGCAAGGGCCAAGAGAGAACGAACCATGATGATAGACTTTGAGCTAACCAAACTTAAGGGGTTGTACGAAGGCCACTGACGAAGCAATCAGGTTGTAGGAACTACGCAAAACAGCGTCGTCGATCCCTTCTTATATGACTTGAAAACGGAATACTGTCCCTTGAAGCCATTTCCTATTACTTGGTACAATTATCCAGGATGATCCCTTAATCTCGTATGCTTGGCTCGAAATTTTCTTTGTCATGCACACCCAACGACATGGAGCCTCGGAGAAGTCCCGTACCGCGCGCTTGATTACCTACAATGGCGGTGGGACTCCTTCTAGAAAAGATGAGACGAACCACGATCGTTTTTGCTTGTGGTCTGCTCAGCCCTTGTATAGCCCAGATCCCTGTAGTTCATGTAACGGTAATAAGGGCGGGTGAGCGATAAACAGGATTCTCAATGGCAACCGAGTCAAGAGTCATGACCGCCAGTCCCTGACTGAGTCCGTCCGCTTGTCGGCTGGAAATGCGATTGGTGGAATCTGGCAAAGTGGAGACATGGAAACATATCCGTACTACGGTCAGGATCGCGATGTTAATCATCAGGGGGATCGGAGCTGGTGACGTTGGGCTCCGAGATGCCAGCTGACCCCTCTTCACAATCTGGGGAATCAAGCTTGTCGATCATGAGAGAAGATATAATCCTAGATCAAAAGGCAAATAAATACCCGGAGTCGTGTTCTTTGTAAGTGTCATTGGTTAAGTAAACTGTATCTCTATATTTATCGATGAAGCTTTGTATAAGAATCTCGAAAGAGACCGAGGCCAACATGATGATGGAGTAGCTAAGAATATTAGTCGACATTAAACTCCCAATGTTGTCGCTCATCATCCATCGGGCGTAGCCTCTAGCACTGACCTAGCTGTCTACTGCGCATATCTGCCCCCGCCATAATCCATTCCTTTTCGTTCAAGTGGAGTATGGACACTTCGCCCTACTAATCCTAACTGCGATTGCTAGCGCCAGGGGATGAATATGAGAAGTCATGCCGGCTCTTGATCACGGCGTATGACACAGTTCCAATCCTATTGGTCGGACATAACAGATGAAAAACTATCATCTAGAAGCCTACAATGGCAAAAGAAAATAGGCGACATCAAGCTGAGGTTCTGGGCCGTCCGTTCATCTGCTATCACGGCATGAGTTGCGGATTGATAAGCATTCCGCTTTTCGGCGTGTGGTTACTACAAGAAGGTGGAGACTCATTGAAGAACAGAACCAAATTGGCTTGAGTTTCTGGATCAGAGAATCCTAAGCACCATTACTGCAGTATGTAATACAATCTTTATCTTTTATATATCCCATAACTTGATGATCAGGGCATGCGATGTGATTCGTAAAGCGAGATATCATTAGGCTCAGTGCATGTGGTACCGGCAAAGGATTCTTCGCAGCTTTCTGATCGTACTGGAACATACGAAAGTCATGAGTGAACGCTTGCGCCGGCCACGCTTAGCTAATCAACAATTAGTGTACAATCTTGATGTTGCTTTCGCCTTGAGACCATTGATCATTGCTGGAGACGCTTGCATACATTGCAACCGTGACATTGGTCCATGAAAACCCTAACTCCCCGATAGACGCGTTGCTGATTAGACAAGCTGCACTAAGACTTTTGACAGGATATTCGAGTGGCGCAGAAGCAGGGATAGCTGAGTTTGGTGAAACAAAAAGCTTAACGACTTATGCTCCACATGATCTTTTTCTGGATCCGTGTTCATAAGGTGGAACCTGGGGATCGAATTTTGCCTTAGATCACTCAAAGAAATCTAGATAAAGGCGAAAACTCTATATACGAGGGTTTCCTGTAATGCAGATCGAAACGCCTAGCAATACTGACTACGAAAAAAGGTTGGTGGAAGCTTTCCAGAAACTGCGTGAGCTGTAGAAGCGTGCCGTATATTGGGAACTCGACAGCTCTGTGACCATTACTCGATCTTGGAGGTGTTTGTTTCCTGGACTCTTCCTTGTAGACGCATTTGATCACAAAACAGCCCCTGATATCGAATGTGGATAGTTGACCGATTTAGTTGATTCTCACGGGGTTATCAAACACTCATAAGCCCATATTTGATGACAGAAGTCTGAGCAATGTCAGAGGAGGAAGGCTGTGCCACTGTAAACTCGTTCTACTTTTCGGTCCACCATATTCCATATGACAGGATCAATGCCAACACGTGTGAAGGTTTTCGGCTTTTCGAGCCAAGCCGCCAGTCAGATGTCACTCCGAAGCTATTCATGCTAGGTGACTAAAGAAACAAAAGAAGGATTAGAAGTGCCGGCACCAAGGGAATTCCAGGGGAACAATACACTAGTAGATACGGCCCGAAATCTATGGAGCCTGAGTGAAATTCCGGAGTCAGTGGTGGCGATAACAATCCCTGAAATTTTCAAGCAAGTAATGACCACTCCGTGAATGATGTTGCATTGGTTTTCTCGGGATCGACAGTGGAGCTACTGTTGGCTGCCAATAACCTTATTGCTTCCATGTAGTCTCGGCCCGTGCTTAAGCTTATTTCTTCCTTTGATACAGTCTCACCTGTGTTGCATCTGGCTAATTTATACTTTTTACCCCTAAGCACACAAACTTGCCGCGCAAACTCTCCGATAAACTTGGGGTTTGCATTTCTGTATGGAGTAGGAAGTCTACAAACTTTCAAGCATTATCATTTTGGCATAAAACACTTTGGATCAAAACATTTGGGAGGATAACCAATGGTCACTTTTACTAGCAGACAGTAAATAAGGAAGAGTTTGGCATATTCGTGGCATTGTGACACGAGCCAATCAATTGTCAGTCCAGCTTAACCTCTTCAATTTGGGAGCTCACCGTCGGGCTCTGAAGACTTGAACTCTGAATAACTAGCCTCACATGTGAGCTCTTACAGCTGGTTGTAAGAAGCGGTGCTATCAGTCAACTAAATGCCTCAACGTCATGGCCAACGTGACCCCGAATCTGCGCACCGGTTAAAGACTTCCCCAGCACTTCTATCTGGCTTTATGGGATGCTCATATCTTGGCAATGGCTTCAATTATGAGAAAGTAGTTTGTTAGATGTTAAAAGTTCATATACTCATGCAATAA